>LR738714.1:434138557-434288670 GCA_902687465.1 Secale cereale
CCCTGACACCACACCCCTACCCCGACACGACACCCCGACACCCGACCCCGACCCCGACCCCTGACACCTCCCGAAAAGGTGTTCTTTGGCCTTCCAGAGGCCGACGGGGTCATATATTTGTGAATTATTAGTTAGGTCATATATTTTTCGATTTTGTTATGAAAAACATCATATATAATTGTGTTGATCGGGTAGTTTTAAATGTGGAGTTGTTTCATTGCTGCAAGGTTTGGTGTTCGATGACCTCGCCGTGCGTTTGACGAGCTCTGCCCCTTTGTTCGTGGGTGAGCACAAATGACATGTCCTCCTCCCCCATTAATTATTTGCTCTATTCCGATGAAACTTGATAGCTAGCTATATATGTGTCTTGAATCATCAGTATGCGTAACCAATATGTGTCTCCCGTTCGAAATCGTCATAGTTATAAATATGCATGCATTTGCATATTTATAACCTTGATTCTTTCGAATTGTCCAACGCTATCCATGGACAGCCCGAGTATGTGTAGATTGGGTTCGTTTTCCCATATGCTTTGCTCCAGATCCGACACATAAATTTCGTCAGTGCCTCCCCCGTTGTTCTCCGAGTACACATCCTCTCTGTTTATTGCAGAGACGTGTATCAGGTGAACGGCGGGGAGGTGCTGCCAAAATTTTGCGTCGGATCTGGAGCATAGCATGGGAAAATGAACCCAATCTACACATACTCGGGTGGGATTAGGACCTATCATTACCTATTAGAGTGTAGGTTGCATGGACGTAATAAAATTGACAAAGTAGGTCAACAGATGAATATATACATGGTGAATTACATATATAATTGTTGTGTGTCCAGTAGCTCTGAAAGTCAAGATGAGTGATAGTGCGTGGATGTATACCGGTCACACTGGTCAGAACAAATGGAGCGTTGAATGGTTCACAAAAACCAAGGGGTTTGTGCAAGCCGCATTTGCAAATGGCCAGACGAAAACCTGGTGCCCCTGTTTCCGGTGCGGCAATTGGGAAAAGAGGACAGAGGCTGAAATGGGCAAACACCTGCAGAAGAGTGGTTTTACGCCCAATTATACGGTGTGGACATTTCATGGTGAGTCTGCCCAACGTGACCGAGCTGAGGTGGATCGTCGTCGCACCGACGAGCATGTTACCGGGATGGAAAACATGGTGCAAGACTATGATGATGCTCAGGATTCGGACGAGGAGATGGAGGTATCTGGAAAGGCCTTCAATGAAATGTTGGAGTCTTCAAAACGTCCGCTCCACGAGCACACTGAGCTTTGTCAGTTGGATGCCATCTCACAAGTAATGGCTCTGAAGGCTCAGTTCAACTTGGGCAGAGAATGCTATGACGCAATTATGACAGTATTTGGACGCTTTCTACCCAAAGGCCATGTAATGCCTGCAAACCTGTACCAGTCGGACAAAATCCTCCGTGCACTGAAGATGCCCTATGAGAAGATACATGCATGTGAGAAAGGATGTGCCTTATTTAGGATTGACTATGCGGACTTGAACTATTGTCCCATTTGCAAGTCATCCAGGTATATTGTGGTAGACAATGGTATGGGTGAGAAGACACAGACCAAAATCCCCGTTAGTGTTCTTCGGTATATGCCAATCGTACCAAGACTTCAACGTCTTTTCATGGTCGAAGAGACGGCCAGACAGATGACATGGCACAAAACAGGCAAAAGAACCGAACTAGATGCCGATGGGAATCTGATGTGGTACACACATCGGATGGTGTTGCATGGAAAAAGTTTGATGAATTACATGATGACAAAGCGGCAGATTCGAGGCATCCTCGAGTCGGCGTCAGCACGGATGGGTTCAGTGTGTTTGGTTTGACGGCAGCCCAATACAGTTGTTGGCCCGTATTTGTCTTTCCACTCAATCTCCCCCCCCCCCCGGACAGGTTATGCAAAGAAAGAATATTTTCCTGACGTTGATAATTCCAGGGCCCAACTATCCGGGGAAAAATATGAATGTGTACATGCAGCTGCTTAAGGACAAATTGCAAGAAGCCTGGGATAATGGGTTCAAGACATACGACGCCTATAGCAAACGGAACTTTATAATACGTGTCTGGTACATGTACTCGACGCATGACTTGCCGGCGTATGCGCTATTCGTTGGCTGGTGTGTGCATGGAAGGTTCCCGTGCCCCACATGCAAGGGAGCTCTTGAGTTTCGTTGGCTTCAGGCCGGTCGCAAGTTTTCTTGCTTCGACATGCATAGACAGTTCCTGGATCCTTGCCATAAGTTCAGGAAAGACAAGAAGAACTTCATCAGAGGTAGAGTTGTCAAAAACTCTGCACCACCTTCATTGACAGGCCAACAGACCCTGGATCAGTTAAACGCTCTCGAGCCAGATCCAGAGCGTCCAGGGTAATTCAAGGGGTATAATTCTAAGCACGCCTGGACTCACAAAACATGCTTATGGGATCTGCCTTACTTCAAAGACCTCCTTCGCCCACACAACATCGACGTGATGCACACTGAGAATAATATCGCCGAGGCACTTTTTGGTACATTGTTCGGCATAGATGGGAAGCCAAAGGATAATACTAAGGCTAGAGTCGATCTGGAGGCGCTATGTGATAGGCCGTTACAAAACATGAAAGAACCGAAAGGAAAGCAGAACTAGACGAAGCCAAAGGCATGGTTCAATCTTGGAAGGCCAGCTATGAGGGAAATTATCTTGTGGGTGTAGCAGCAGTTGATGTTCCCCGATGGGTATGCAGCGGATCTAAAGAGGGGAGCGAATCTTGATAAATTGAAGATATTTGGTCTTAAGAGTCATGATTGGAACATACGGATTGAGCGGGTAATGCCCATGATGTTGTGTGGCTTCATCCATGAGGATGAATGGCTAGTACTTGCAGAACTCAGCTATTTCTTCTGTATTCTTTGTGCGAAAGAACTATTGCCTGGCGTGCTAGAAGAAATGGAAGAGTTGGCGCCGGAGTTGATATGCGAGTTAGAGAAGATCTTTCCACCGGGCTTCTTTAATCCAATGCAGCATTTGATTTTGCATCTCCCGACCGAGGCAAGATTGGGGGGGCGTGCAAAATCGTTGGTGCTACCCAACTGAGAGGATGCAGAAGCCACTTCGAGAAAAATGTAAAAATAAACGTAGAATTGAAGCATCGATGGCTGACGCATTCATCACTAAGGAGGTGGCAAACTTCGTGATAGCACACTATGAAGCCAAAAATCGTCATTTGCATAATCCGAAGCATTGGTACAATGCTGACGAGCCTAAAAAGGGTGGATCCAACCTCAGCATATTCAGAGGGAATCTCGCACCAGCCAGTGTTTCAAATCCAGTATCTTTGGATAACGAAGAATGGCGGACCATTTCGTTGTATATCTTCAACAACCTGATAGAAGTGCGGCCATACATCGAGTAAGTTCTTGGTACATTGTTTTGCAACTTCTATTTCCTTTGAACTGTGCTCTTATTCCTGGATATTTCATACAGTCGATACGTCGCCATATTCTCGTATGGAGCGGTGATCCGAAAGGATTCCGTCGAAGAGTACGAGCTTCTCGCAAAGCAAGGAGGCGGCGCCTATCCCGGTTTCATCTCTTGGTTCAAACAAACGGTAATTTCTATTAGACAATTTCATTTCATTCGCTAATTTGTGCGTAATGCAACAATCCTTTCATATTGAACTTGTAGGCTACTTCAGAGTCTATGGACGCTGAATTGAGACAAGTCGCTAATGGTTTTGACTATAAGGTCCGTTCATTTGACAAATACGACATCAACGGGTATCGCTTTCGTACCTATGGCAACGAGCTATCTATGGCCGACCGAAAGTCTACAAATTGTTGTGTATCTGCTATCGGCGAAGGAGGTACCGAGTATTATGGGAGAGTTGAAGCAATTTATGAACTTCTATTCTATGGTGAAAACCCACCGAATGTCGTAGTCTTCAAATGTTATTGGTTTCAGCCGAAGGAAACTAGAAGGACTCATGAACATATAGGGCTAGTTGAAATCAACCAAAGCACCCATTTAGATGTTCCTGATGTCTATATTACGGCTCAACAGGCGACCCAAGTATTCTATCTACCGTGGGCCTGCCAAACTAATCCAAATCTTAAAGGTTGGGATGTCGTTTATGAAGTGCCGCCACGTGCTAGACTTTCTCCCCCAAAGGAAGAGGAATATGAACCTCAAATTAACCCAGACACATATGAAGGAGAAATCTTCCAAGAGACACGTCTTTCCAAAAAGCGTTTCAAGAACCGCTATACTTCACCCCCAAAACACTGAATTAGACAGCGACAGTGAATCCGACATCACCCCAGAGGAGGAACAAGAAGAGCCAGAACAAGAAGAGGTTACTGTTGCGGATGACCTGTCAATGCTTGACCGATTACGTCAAGGTGGCCTTGCACATGTTGATGCCACTGAACCCTATGAGCCCGTCATTGATATAGTGATGATGATGATTATGCATTTATTGATGATACTGATCAAGATTATTAGTAGTGTCAGGTATTCAATTTTTTTATGTTGTACTTGATGATGATACACTTAAGTGATATACATATTATTATTCATGTCGGTATTTTTTTTATGTTGTACTAATTTTGTTTACTCTTTGTCATGGCAGGTGTTGAAAGATGGGGGGCGCTGGTTGGGAGCGCTCCGAGACCCTGGAGGAGCACATGTCTAGATGGGGTACCTGGCCGAATCAGCCCGAGGGGCCGAGTGGCCATGCTGATGATGGCGGGGAGCCGACTGAGGCCAAGGACAAACGTGCCCAAATGGAAGGTGTGCTACACCATCAAGGCAACTCCACCTTATATCAGTTCGGGCGGAACTGGGTATGTGGTTCGCTTCATGATTCATGCAATTCATTCATCATGCTAGCTTGAGCCCTTTAATTACTAATTTACTTTGTTTCTCTCTTTCAGGCATGCTACAATAAGACGGATAAGGTGCCAGAGGTGTACGACCTGTATGACATGGCCCACACTGCCTCTTACAAGAAAGTCAAGGGGAAGGCGAGGAAAGGGGAGGACTTTAACCCGAGCCAGGGTCCCATTGATCCACAGCAGGTGATGATATGTGGTGGCGGGAGGTCCCATGGCTCGATAGCCATTGGAGATGTGCAGTTTGTGTGCGATAAGTCCGGTCAGATCGCTCCGCCGAAGCCAGAGATTGCTCCTGGGACCGCTCCTCCTACACCTCCATGATCACGGTAAGTTTCTTTAGTGTTTTGCTTAAAAAAATGCATAAATACCTAGACTTAGCTTTATTTCCTCCAATATGCTTACCATAATGACCTAGAGTTAGCTTCTTTTCCTCCAAAATGACTTAATAAGCTTACTGACCTCCAAAACCAGCCATTTAACCTAAGTTAGCTCTAAAACTATTTATAGTTAGCTTTGTTTCCTCCAAAATGACCTAAGTTTGTTGTAATATGCTTAGTTAACTAGGTTTGCTCAATAATGACATGTAAGATGGATCCATTTTACCCAAGTTAGCTTTAAAATGACACATTTTACCTAGATTATCTCCAAAATGATCCATTTTACCTACGTTAGCTCTAAAATGACCCATTTTACCTAGGTTAGCTTCAAAATGACCCATCTTACCTAGGTTAGCTCTAAAATGATGCAATTTACCTAAGTTAGCTCATAAACGACCCATTTCACCTAGGTTAGCTCATAAACGATCCATTTCACCTAAATTAGCTCACAAATGATGGAGTGCTTCTTCTTCTAGTCTTCTTCTTCTACTCACATTTTCCTAACTTTCTTATTTGCCATTTTGCAGATTTCATTCACTTCACGGAAGCTAGCTTGCTATGATGGAGTGCTTGTTTTTTCTTTCATTCCCTTATAGTATTCTTCTAGCTTGCTACGATGGAACTTGCTATCTTGATGAAACTTTGCATTGTAATATGTATGTGCAACTTGCTAATGGTTGCAACTTATGTGTATGTGCAACTTGCTACGTATGAATGGATGGAACTATATATGTCATATGTTTGCTGTTAAATAGCCCTGTGAAATATATATTTGCTGTGAAAATTGTTTGATTTAAAAAAGAAAAGAAAAAAAGAGGCAATGCAGGATTTTTGCCGTCAGCCACTGATGGCAAAGGCCCCTTTGCCGTCCGCCGCAGACGGCAAAGAAGCCACACGGTGGCCACCTGTGCTCCCTGGGAGCTAACCCATTTGGTCAGTTTGTCTACAGTGGCAGACGGTAAAGGCCTACCGTGTAGTGACGTCTAGCTGACATCATACGGCGGACGGCAAAGGCAGGACAAATTTTGCCGTCAGCGGCGGATGGCAAAGTCCTACCGTTATCCACCTAACGGACTAACAGCGCAATTTTTGCCGTCAGCTTTCTTTGCCGTCAGCTGCTGATGGCAAAGGCCCCTTTGCCGTCAGCTGCGTTAAGCAGACGGCAAAGTAGCTGTTTGCCAGACCTTTCTTTGCTGGAGCCTTTTGCTGTCCGCCGTTCATGCATTTGCCGTCCGCCGTGGCGGAAGGCAAATTACCTGTTTCATGTAGTGGCATCTCCATAGCATGTTGATACACCTAGTTGATGTGGGACTATCTCCCTCCTTTTTGTCTTCTCCACAACCACCTCTCTATTCCACCCATAGTGGTATGTCCATGGCTCATGCTCATGTATTGCGTGAAAGTTGAAAGGTTAGAAAGAATAGAGTATAAAAACAAGTGCTTGGCTGAAATCGGGGTTGTGCATGATATGAATATTTTGTGTGATGAAGAGGGAGCATAGCCAGACTATATGATTTTGTAGGGATAACTTTCTTTAGCCGTAGTATTTTGAGAAGACATGATTGCTTTGCTAAGGTCCAGTTCTTTTGCCGGCTTAAAATATAAGCCACCTCCTCCCTGGCTTTTCCCATAAGCGGCCTTTCTCATTCGTTGGGGCTTCTGAACTAGTTATGGGTTTACTAATCTAGAAGCCTCAGAAAATTTTGGAATGGCTTATTTTTTAAGCTGGGGAGATGCAGCTTATTTTTTAAGCCGTCCAAAAGAACTGGCCGTAAGTATGCTTGAATTATTGTTATTTCTTATGTCAATATAGACTTTTATCTTGAATCTTTTAGATCTGAACATTCATGTCACAATTAAGAGAATTGCATTAAAAAACTATGTTGGTTAGCATTCCACATCAAAAATTCTGTTTTTATCATTTACCTACTCGAGGACGAACAGGAATTAAGCTTGGGGATGCTTGATACGTCTCCAACGTATCTATAATTTTTAATTGTTACATGCTATTATTTATGATGTTTTGGATGTTTAATGGGCTTTGTCATACACTTTTATATCATTTTTGGGACTGACCTACTAACCCAAAGGCCCAGTCCAGATTGCTGTTTTTTGCGTGTTTCAGGGTTTTGCAGAAAAGGAATATCAAACGGAGTCCAAACGGAATGAAACCTTTGCGAGAGATATTTTTGGAGAAAATCACGCACAGGGGACTCGAGAACCATGTCAGTGGAGCCTCGGGCTGCCCACGAGGGTGGGGGGCACGCCCCCCTTCCCAGGGCGCGCCCCCTGCCTCGTGGGGCCCCCGTGACTCCCTCGGTGTCCTCCTTCCTCCTATATATGTCTACGTACCCCGAAACCATCAGCAATAGAGAGAAAACCCTAATCCCACCGCCGTAACCTTCTGTTCCTGTGAGATCCCATCTTGGAGCCTGTTTCGAAGCTCCGCCGGAGGCGGATCCATCACGGAGTGCTTCTACATCATCATCATCGCCCTCACCATGAGTTGTGAGTAGTTTACCACAGACCTTCGGGTCCATAGCTAGTATCTAGATGGCTTCTTCTCTCTCTCTGGATCTCAATACAAAGTTCTCCTCGGTCTTCGAGGAGACCTATTCGATGTAATCTATTTTTGCGGTGTGTTTGTCGAGATCCGATGAATTGTGAGTTTATGATCAAGATTATCTATGAGAAATATTTGGTTCTTCTCTGAACTCTTTATGTGTGCTCATAATATCCTTGCAAGTCTCTTCAAATTATTGGTTTGGTTTGGCCTACTAGATCTATAGTTCTTGTAATGGGAGAAGTGCTTGGCTTTGGGTTCAATCTTGCGGTGTCCTTTCCCAGTGACAGTAGGGGCAGCAAGGCACGTATTGTATTGTTGCCATCGAGGATAAAAAGATGGGATTTCTATCATATTTCTTGAGTTTATCCCTCTACATCATGTCATCATGCTTAAGGCGATACTCTTACTTATCAACTCAATACACTAGATGCATGCTGGATAGCGGTCGATGTGTGGAGTAATAGTAGTAGATGCAGAATCGTTTCGGTCTACTGGTCTAGGACGTGATGCCTATATACAATGATCATGCCTAGAGAGTCTCATAATTATTCGCTTTTCTATCAATTGCTCGACATTAATTTGTTTACCCACCGTAGAATATCGCTATCATGAGAGAACCCGCTAGAGAACACTATGGCCCCCGGGTCTATTCTCAACGTATCAATCTACATCTACTTTACTTTTACCGCTTTTATTTTCTGTTCTTATAAACAAAAATACCAAAAATATAAACTATCATCTCTATCAGATCTCACTTCCGTAAGTGACCGTAAAGGGATTGACAACCCTTATCGCGTTGGGTGCGAAGTTATTATTTGTTTGTGCAGGTGTGAGGGACTCGCGCGTGGTCTCCTACTGGATTGATACCTTGGTTCTCAAAAACTGAGGGAAATACTTACGCTACTGTGCTGCATCTCCCTTTCCTCTTCGAGGGAATACAACGCAAGCTCGAGAAGTAGTAGCGGCAAATTTGACATAATCTTCAGGCCTCACGTTACTGCATTCGAAGTGCTTTTTGATGTATGTGATCCAATCTTCAGCATCTAGCAGGTCCACACAGTAACTGAACGACTTTGTTCGGTTTGCCCGGAATTGGTTCAGTGTCGCAAAGTGAGGTTGATTGAACAGATTTCCTTGGCCTTGGTTCCCATGATTGCCTTGATTTGCATGGTTGGCTTGAAAGTTCTGCATCATTTGCATGAACATCTGAGTGTTTTAGTAGGTTGCTTGCATAATTGCTCTCCATGCCTCAGACGGAGGAGGAGGGGAAGGAGGACGTTTAGGAGGACGCTCTTCTTCGCCCTCTTGGTTAGGGTTGGGAACCTTCTTAGGAGCCATCCTGAATATGATGACAACCGTTAGCCATTGATGCAAAACAGGTAAGTTGAATCAATGGCTAGATATTTGCAACATAAGTCTTCACAAAGAACATTCGAACAAAATGAACGAATGAATTCCACAGTTTAATGGTACAACAATCTTATCGAGAAGCCACTTGGGAGACAACAGATAAAATAAAAACAAAAAGGTGCAGATGGAACAAATACATGATAGAAGTTTCGTCCCACATGTTCGTGGTGAATGCCCCATGGAACGTGGTACAAAGGGTGTTGCAATCCCCGGATCAGCATAGCCAAGGACCCATTAAGATGCAACTCCCAATTGGTACAGCGTCCATGAAACCTCTTCCCTCGATGTTGAACCCCAAACCTCAAACCATGCACTCATTGGAAGAATGCCTACGAGCTACTTGAAGAACCCACCTATTAATTCCCGAAGGTTTCCGGTTATGCAATCTGGTGTTGGGATATAGGGGAAGCACCGCACACTCAACTCTAAACCTACATCCAACTGTATCCATCCATCAACACATAACCAGTCATCCTCGGAAACTGTTTACCTCGGACCTTCGAAACACATCCGCTATACCAGCTGTGGCAATACTCCCGAACTATCCCACCAGTACTGGGTGACGTCGGGGTTATCTCACCACTAACCGCATAGAAGAGTTTTCGATGTCGGCCATCTTAAGTATTCTGGAACCGCTACGATACATTCGTGACGACAACACCTCGAAGCTCAACTCCCCGGGATACTGCCACAACCCCTAAATGACAGGAGGCATCGAGAACAATGTTCTCGTCACAAAGATATCGGAACAATCCAAACAATACTCGCGTGATCCTAAAAAAATTAGTGAATTTTTTAGAGTAGAGGAGATAGAACAACATCAGGAGTCCTCACCAGAGCGATGAAGGGATGAGGAGGAAAAATAAATCCTACTCTCCGATATATATATAGGACTCGAAACATTTTTTTGTGTGTGCCTAGACTCAACCGTCAACGATTTGATCAATAGGGGGGGGCTCCTAGGTCGGAGAAGGCTCTGAATACCAACTTGTAATGCCCAGTATACGGCTATGTCCCCCACGTGTCGAGGCACGACTTAAGGACATAAACGCATACTAGAATGATCTCAAGTATGGTATGTTTGCACATCTCATGTAAAATTCAGGGATGAAATTGTAAAATGATAGTTGGCTTACACTCGTCACGTCACACAATTAATACAATAACATACATCATCCAAATAACATCAGGGTCCGACTACGGACGAAAGCCAAACGAGAAAGATACCATAAATAACACAAGCCCGGATCTTCCTAGTAAGAACCACTACTGATCGTCGGGATAAGACATATAGCTTCATCGAACTCCCAGTACAGCTCTGAACCATCTCCTGCATAGTTCTCAATGGTACCTGCATCTGGTGTATGTTGAATCCGTGAGCCACAGAGGACTCAGCAATCCCGTTCCTGGGTATCAAAACTACCAAAGCCTTAGGGGTGGAAAGGCTGTAAACAAGGGTTGCAGCAAGCACTAAGCACTAGCTTACGACTTTAGAGCGAGAACACAACAAGTGCCAACGATCTCCAAGTTGATCAAGAAGTGATCCTAACTACTCACGATCAACATAACCCCACCGTGTTCACTTCCCAAAGCCCTTCGGAAAGAGACCATCACGGTTACTCACGCAGGTAGTGTATTCATGAATAAGGTGTCAATTTATCTACAACCGGATATTAACAAATTCCCATCTGCCACATAATCGCGGGCACGGCTTTCGAAAGATCAAAACCTTGCAGGAGTGTCCCAACTTAGCCCATCACAAGCTCACGATCTGCAGAGTCGCAACCCCAAAGTGGGAAGACCCGAGTATTCTCGGAATCCTGTGCTCAAGATATTTCGACAAAGGTAAAACTAATCCAGCAAGACCTCCCGGCGTGCCGACACCCTGATAATAGCCGCGCGTATCTCGTCTCAGGCCACGACCGGATGGGACATCCTACAGGTGTATAGCAGACCTCGGGTTTCCCCGTGGTGGCCCTGCAGTCTGCCCAGTTTGGACCAACACTCATGAGGAGCACTGGCCCGGGGTTGTTAATTAAGAACTCGGGTTTGCAACGCCCTATGCAAGTTTTAGTTATTAGGAAAATGTAAAACCAATGTTGGGCCTTGCTGGAAAAGCTTTAAAGCAGAGCGAATTATCAAGGGGGGTCCAAAATCCCCAACCGTGTTAGGAATGCAAATCAAGGAACATAATACCGGTTTATCAGTTCCTAGGGTGGCATGAGTGGAACAAAACACCAAGCAGAAAGGCTTAGCCTTCCACCCATTACCAATCTATAGGTGAATTAGTTTAACAGATATTATATATTGTGATATCCCAATAACAACTTCATCACAGGGCAAAATCTTCAAAACTTCACCTGCAACTAACAACGCTATAAGAGGGGCTGCGCGATGCGTACTTAGCCAAACAACGGTTTGCTAGGAAGGTGGTTAGACTATTTCATGGCAACAATAGGAGGGTTGACAAACAGGAATAGGCATCGAGGCAATATCTAAAGAGCGAGACACCTAGCATAGGCAAAGATAGAAGTGATATCTGGGAATGGTCATCTTGCCTGTTGATTCCACGGAGGGATCGTAACCTTGCTCCTCAAACTCAGCCTCAATAGGAACCTCGAACTCCGAACCGTCACCGGACACTAACCAACACAACAATGCAAATACCGGAAAACAATCAATCATCATGCAATGCTCAGACACATGATGCATGAATATGATGCATATGGGCATGGTAGGACATGATGCATCTCCGAGGAACAAGAAGATTGCACAAGTAACATGGCAATAACAAGATCACACTCATGTATGAACACAAGCAAAAGGAAACAAGTCTAACATGCCCACAAGTGGTTATGTAGATTATTTAAACAAGCACCCAACAAGTTTTAAAAGTGGATTAACATGGCAAGGGGTGTACCTAGGACTAACAGCAACATGCTAGCATTTTAAATGGGCCGGAAAGAACAAACAACAATTTTCGGAAACTCCCATATTAAAACAATACATTTGGGACAGAACTGAGAAACTCATATTTAAGTTGTTAAACATGCACAACAACAGCACCACAATAATCTACACATTTTTCCACCCTAGATGCATATAAAGTTTGTTAAATTTGGAGTTCTAGAAATTTAGTTACGATTTTTACAAGTTTAAGCATTTTTTAAACACAAATTAATTAAAACAACATTTTAAATGTTTTAAACATGGCAACAAATAGCATATTAATATTCTACATGACAAACTAAGCAGTTTTCATATATAACTCATTTTCATCAAGTGCATATTTTAAAAGATACTAAATATGCAAAATTAATGCACAAAAAGAAAAAGAAAAACAAAACAGAAAAAGAAAAACAACAGAAAAAGTTCAAACTGACCCCGGCTAATCTAGCCGTAGCCACTGACCTATGGGGTCAGAGGCGCTGAGGTGGCAGCGGTGGGTGCGCGTGTGGGTGGAACTGCGTAGAGAGGCCGACAGGTGGGGCCTGCCTGTCAGTCTCACAGGAAAAGCAAAAATGGGGGGAAACCACTGCCCCCGGCGGGATCGAACATGCGACCTCCTGCTTATCTGACGAAGAGCCGAGCCACTGGGCTAGGCAAGTGTTGTTGACAGAATACAGGTGTGGTGTCTTAAGATGTAACTGAAGAAGCAGGCAGCAAGGGGAAACAGGGCACATCAGAGCTGCTCCGGTGACCTAATCTGGCGGCGGAGGGGTGCGGTCTGCTCCTGGGGGAACTCCGCATCCACGACACGTACTAGCAGCACCTAGCATCAACTACAGCGACAGCGGCGAGCACCAAACAGAGCGGTGGCGGCGGACCTTGGCGAGACGAAGCAAAGGCCTAAACAGAGCGGCGACAGCGCTAACAGCTTCAACGCGACAGGACGAACCCGACGGGCAACAGAGGAAGGGCTACGGTGGTCGGAATACTCGCCGGAGACGAGTCACGATGGTGACGCGCTCGGGTGCACGGCGAACTACAAGCTAGAAAGCGCGAAGGAAGGGGAAATGCACGAGGAGGTGTGGATGCTCACCACGAACACAGCGAGGTGTTCGGCTGGCCGGGAGGTGGACGGAGTCGACGACGGCGACGATCGAACAGCTGTGGCTGCCGGAGTGGAAGAAGAGGAATAAGAAGTCGCAGACGAGGCGATCGGCTCCGTGTAGAGGACGTAGATGTTGTAGTCGACGTCGAGGAAGGAGCCCAGCAAGGTTGGCGAAGCAGAGGTCGACGGGAGGCACGCCGGCGACGAGCTCACGCTCTCAGATGCGCTCGGGCTAGCTGTGGAGCTGCGGATCTGGTGGCCCTCAGCTCACAAGGCGATGGGAGGAGGAAGAAGGAACCCTAGGGAATGGTTTGGACACAAGGAGATCTTAAAAGGGGGGCCAGGGCCACGTCAGTGCGACGACGGCGTCGGCCTCGCGGTCCCCATGGCGTCGCGGGAGGAGGAAGAAAAGGTGGGTGAACGAGCTGGCGCAAACGGTGACGAGTGGGGTCTGCCTGGCCACGTGGGCGTGGATTAGCGGGGGTATGTGGGCGCGCGGGTGTGAAAAGGTGAGAGGGACGCGCTGGGCTACCGGCGCGGGCTGGTTGGAGCTGGGTTGAGGGGAGAACTGGGCCCAGATGGCTGGGCTGCACTGTTGCGGCTGCTGCTGTTTTAAATCGTTTTCTTTTTCCATTTTCCTCAGACAGAAAATAAAAGAAAAAGTACAGGCACAAGGAAAAGGAGTTAGGAGATAAATAAATTATCCCCATGCTCCTGGATTTATGCCCTATTTTATAAAATTGGTTTGGGCATTTTTAGAGGTAGAAAAATAATATAAGTTTGAATATGGTTCAAACTTCTATCAGTTTTGTACCCAACCAAAACAATTCAAATTGGGGCAAGGCTTGGCATGGTGACTCATGTCAAAGCAACAAAGAAATGGGGAGGAGATGAACATTATTGGAATAGGCTAAGACACTTGCAAAAATACTTAAAGAAAAGAAAGAAAAGAAGGAAAGAGAAGAGGTGTAGGAGAAGGAGGGGGTTTAGGGTTTTAGCAAGGGCATGGATTGACACCACCATCACACAACAACCATCAAGGTGACCTCACATCACAAGAAAATATAAGTAAATGAAGCTATGATGAGAATGATGCCATGGTGATGATGAAGCAATGCATGGATGCATAAGAAAAATAAAAATGACAATGCGAAACAACAGAAATCTTAAATGACAAGAACCCCCCAAGGAAAGGACAAGGATCAAATTGAGAATTGCTTTATTGCCATATATGGAAAGTATCACATATGGGGTGTTACAATTAAGAAACCTATGGGAAGGATTAATAATGTCCTTATTGTTGCCAATAGGAATTATGTGCACGTAGATTTCATTGTTCTTGATATAGATTGCAATCCTTCTTGTCCTATTATTCTTGGTAGACCTTTCCTTAGAACGATTGGTGCAATTATTGATATGAAGGAAGGAAATATTAGATTCCAATTTTCGTTAAGGAAAGGCATGGAACACTTTCTTAGGAAGAAAATTAAATTACCATATGAATCTATTATGAGAGCCACTTATGGATTGCCTTCCAAAGATGGCAATACCTAGATCTATCCATATATCGTGCCTAGCTAGGGGTGTAAAACGATAGCGCTTGTTGGGAGGCAACCCAATTTTATATTTTTTTTGTTTTTTCTTCTATTTAGGAATAAATTTTGCATCTAGCTTCTATTTAGATGTGGTTTTGTGTTTTAATTAGTGTTTGTGCCAAGTAGAACCTTTGGGAAGACTTGTGTGAAGTTTATATGATCTTGCTGTGAAAAACAGAATCGTTAGCGCTCGCTAGAATGGTCACTAGATTTTATTGGAGTGTGCTATTTAGTTGATTCTTTTTGCATATGATTAATAGACAAATTCCTCACGTTTACCAATTTATCTCAATTTTTTGGAGTTACAGAAGTATGCGAAAGTTACAGATTACTACAGACTGTTCTGTTTTTGCCAGATTCTGTTTTTCGTGTGTTGTTTGCTTATTTCAATGCATCTATGAGTAGTATTGGTAAGTATGAATCATAGAGAAGTTGGAATACAGTAGGTTTAACACCAATATAAACAAAGAATGAGTTCATTATAGTACCTTTGAGTGGTGGTTTGTTTTCTTGTACTAACGGAGCTCACGAGATTTTTGTCTAAGTTTTGTGTTGTGAAGTTTTCAAGTTTTGAGTATTGCTTTGATGGACTATGGAACAAAGAGTGGCAAGAGCCTAAGATTGGGGATGCCCAAGGAACCCCAAGGTAAAATTCAAGGCCAACCAAGAGCCTAAGATTGGGGATGCCCCGGGAAGGCATCCCCTCTTTCGTCTTCATCTATCGGTAACTATACTCGGAGCTATATTTTTATTCACCACATGATATGAGTTTTACTTGGAGCGTCATGTATAATTTGAGTCTTTGCTTGTTAGTTTGCCACAATTATCCTTGCTGGACGCACCTATTTGAGAGAGTTAAATATGGCCTAGGAATTGTTAGAACACTCTATGTACTTCACTTATATCTTTTGAGTTGAATAGTTTTTGCTCTAGTGCTTCACTTATATCTTTTAGAACACTGTGGTGATTATATTTTGTAGAAATTGTTGATCTCTCATGCTTCAATTATATCCTGTTGAGAGTATACCAAAACAGCATGGTAATGTGCTTTGGCTATAAAATTAGCCTTCACATGATAGGCATCCAAGATCAATGTAGTAAAAGCTTTCACACTAAGTGCATTGAATATGATGAGAAGTTAGATGCTTGATAATTGTTTTGAGAGATGAATAGTGACATTAGAGTCATGCTAGTGGAGTTATTATTAAATTGAGGAATGCTTGCGTTAAAGTTAGTGATTCACGTAGCATGCACGTATGGTGAACAGCTATGTGACGAAGTTAGAGCATGAGGTATTTGTAGAGTGTCATCCCTTGTGTGGAGGTCGGGGGCGCGCGATTGTTAACTCCTACCAACCTCCCCCCTAGGATCATGCGTTGATTGCTTTGTTTTGATGACTCCTAAATTTTTGCAATAAGTATATGAGTTCTTATGACTAATGTTGAGTCCATGGATATTACGCACTCTCACCCTTCCACCATTGCTAGCCTCTCTTGTACCGCGCAACTTTCACCGGTACCATACACCCACCATATATCTTCCTCAAAACAGCCACCATACCTACCTATCATGGCATTTCCATAGCCATTCCGAGATATATTGCCATGCAACTTTCCACCGTTCCGTTCATATGACAGGCTTCATATTGTCATATTGCCATGCATGATCATGTAGTTGACATCATATTTGTGGCAAAGCCACCATGCATAATTTTTCATACATGTCACTCTTGATTCATTGCATATCTCGGTACACCGCCGGAGGCATTCATATAGAGTCATACTTTGTTCTAGTATCGAGTTGTAAATCAATAAAAGTGTGATGATCATCATTATTAGAGCATTGTCCCATGTGAGGAAAGGCCAATAAAAAAGAGATGGCCAAAAAAAATATAAAAAAATAGAGAGGGGCTAAAAAAAGAGAAAGCCCCTCCAAAAAATGAGATAAAAGAGAGAAGGGACAATTGCTACTATCCTTTTCCACACTTGTGCTTCAAAGTAGCACCATGTTCTTCATGATAGAGAGTCTCATGATTAGTCACTTTCATATACTAGTGGGAATTTTCATTATAGAACTTGGCCTGTATATTCCAACGATGGGCTTCCTCAAATGCCCTAGGTCTTCATGAGCAAGCAAGTTGGATGCACACCCACTTAGTTTCTTTTGTTGAGCTTTCACACATTCTTAGCTCTCGTGCATCTGTTGCATGGCAATCCCTACTCACTCACATTGATATCAATTGATGGGCATCTCCATAGCCTGTTGATACGCATAGTCGATGTGAGACTATCTCCCTCCTTTTTGTCTTCTCCACAACCACCTCTCTATTCCACATAGTGCTATGTCCATGGCTCGCGCTCATGTATTGCGTGAAAGTTGGAAGGTTTGAAAGAATAGAGTATGAAAACAAGTGCTTGGCTATAGCCGGGGTTGTGCATGATATGAATATTTTGTGTGATGAAGAGGGAGCATTGCCAGACTATATGATTTTGCAGGGATAACTTTCTTTAGACATAGTATTTTGAGAAGACATGATTGCTTTGTTAGTATGCTTGAAGTATTATTATTTCTTATGTCAATATAGACTTTTATCTTGAATCTTACAGATCTGAACATTCATGCCACAATTAAGATAATTACATTGAAAAACTATGTTGGTTAGCATTCCACATCAAAAATTCTGTTTTTATCATTTACCTACTCATGACGAGCGGGAATTAAGCTTGGGGCTGCTTGATACGTCTCCAACGTAGCTATAATTTTTTATTGTTCCATGCTATTATTTATGATGTTTTGGATGTTTAATGGGCTTTGTTATACACTTCTATATTATTTTTGGGACTAACCTATTAACCCAAAGGCCCAGTCCAGATTGCTGTTTTTTGGCTATTTCAGGGTTTTACAGAAAAGGAATATCAAACGGAGTCCAAACGGAATGAAACTTCGGGAGAGATATTTTAGGAGCAAAATACGCACGGGAGACTTCAGAATCACGGAATAGGGATGAGGTGGCGTCCACGAGGGAGGGGGCCCCCCCCCCCCTATAGGGTGCGCCCCTGCCTCGTGGGCACCCCGTCTGGCCCCCGGTGCCCTCCTTCCTCCTATATATACCTACGTACCCCGAAACCATCAGAACAACAGAGAAAACCCTAGTTCCACCGCCGTAACCTTCTGTTCCCGTGAGATCCCATCTTGGGGCCTGTTCCGGAGCTCCGCCGGAGGGGATATCTTCCACGGAGTGCTTCTACATCATCATCATCGCCTCACCATGAGTTGTGAGTAGTTTCCCACAGACCTTCGGGTCCATAGCTAGTATCTAGATGGCTTCTTCTCTCTCTTTGGATCTCAATACCAAGTTCTCCTCGGTCTTCGAGGAGATCTATTCAATGTAATCTCTTTTTGCGGTGTGTTTGTCAAGATCCAATGAATTGTGGGTTTATGATCAAGATTATCTATGAGAAATATTTGGTTCTTTTCTGAACTCTTTATGTATGATTATAATATCCTTGCAAGTCTCTTTCAACTATTGGTTTGGTTTGGCCTACTAGATCTATAGTTCTTGCAATGGGAGAAGTGCTTGGCTTTGGGTTCAATCTTGCGGTGTCCTTTCCCAGTGACAGTAGGGGCAGCAAGGCACGTATTGTATTTTTGCCATCGAGGATAAAAAGATGGGGTTTATATCACTATGTTTGAGTTTATCCCTCTACATCATGTCTTCTTGCATAAGGCGTTACTCTGTTCTTATGAACTTAATACTCTAGATGCATGCTGGATAGCGGTCGATGTGTGGGGTAATAGTAGTAGATGCAGAATCGTTTCGGTCTACTTGTCTCGGACGTGATGCCTATATATAATGATCATGCCTAAATAGTCTCATAATTATTCACTCTTCTATCAATTGCTCGACAGTTTTACCCGCCGTAGAATATCGCTATCATGAGAGAAGCCACTAGAGAAAACTATGGCCCCCGGGTCTATTCTCAACATATCAATCTACAATCTACTTTACTTTTCCGCTTTTACTTTCTATTCTAATATCCAACAATACCAAAAATATCAACTATCATCTCTATCAGATCTCACTTTCGTAAGTGACAGTAAAGGGATTGACAACCCCTTATTGCATTGGATGTGAAGTTCTTATTTGTTTGTGCAGGTGCGAGGGATCCGCGCGTGGTCTCCTACTGGATTGATACCTTGGTTTTCAAAAACTAAGGGAAATACTTACGCAACTATGCAGCATCACCCTTTCCTCTTCGAGGGAATACAACGCAAGCTCGAGAAGTAGCAGCTGTCACTGGGAAAGGACACCACAAGATTGAACCCAAAGCCAAGCACTTCTCCCATTGCAAGAACTATAGATCTAGTAGGCCAAACCAAACCAATAATTCGAAGAGACTTGCAAGGATATTATAATCATACATAAAAGAATTCAGAAAAGAACCAAATATTTCTCATAGATAATCTTGATCATAAACCCACAATTCATCGGATCTCGACCAACACACCACAAAAAGATTACATCAAATAGATCTCCTCGAAGACCGAGGAGAACTTGGTATTGAGATCCAAAAAGAGAGAAGAATCCATCTAGGTAGTAACTATGGACCCGAAGGTCTATGGTAAACTACTCACAACTCATGGTGAGGCGTTGGTGTTGATGTAGAAGCACTCCGTGGAAGATCCCCCCCTCCGGCGGAGCTCCAGAACAGGCCCCAAGATGGGATCTCACGGGAAGAGAAGGTTGCGGTGATGGAATTAGGGTTTTCTCTGTTGCCTCGATGTTTTCAAGGTACATGGGTATATATAGGAGGAAAGAGGGCATCGGGGGAGACAGAGGGGGCCCACGAGGGTGGGGGCGCGCCCTGTAGGAGGGGGCACGCCCTGGACCCTTGTGGCCGCCTCCTTCGTTCCCTCACGTGTACTCCAAGTCTTCTGTGTTGATTTTGTTCCAAAAATAACTCTCGCGAAGGTTTCAATCCGTTTCGACTCTGTTTGATATTCCTTTTCTGCGCAACCTTGAAATAGGCAAAAAAAACAGTAATCTGCATTGGGCCTTTGGGTTAGTAGGTTAGTCCCAAAAATAATATAAAAGTGTATAATAAAGCCCATTAAACATCCAAAACATCATATATAATAGCATGGAACAATCAAAAATTATATATACGTTGGAGATGTATCACCGCGTCTGACGAAGATGCTGGTGTCGGCACCATATAAGGCACCGGAGAAGAAGGCCAGGAAGAAGGCCAAGGGGGCCAAAAGTGGCCCCCGTCGTAAGGGTGCTTCCGACGTGACGTCCGAAGATGAAGAAGCCCATTCCTCCATCCCTGAGGACGATGACGAGGAAGAGGAGGAGGAGGAGAAGAACCCTCCCCTGAGGAGTGGAATAAGAACAGGGGGGCCTCCACGAATCTGGAGGCGGGAACGACCAAGAAGGGGAAGTGCGCCCTTGCGGTCAACACCGCGTGGGATGTTGAAAGCAGTCCGGAGCGACGCCTCCACACTAAGCCTCGGGCCGCATCGTAAGTACTATGACTCACGTTTGCAGGTGTACCCAGCCTCCCCTTTTTGTTGTTTTGACGTGGTTAATTATGCTATTGCAGTCCGGCTCGTGACAACATCCAGCGATCCTCATCTGGAGGTTCATTGGATCCGGCGGAAATGGCCAGCATGTCGCCGCCGCCCGCTTATTCCCCCGAGGCCAAGGACGACACCGAAGTATTGTCCCAGAGGACCGCTCCGAGCCGCGGAGGGACCCAGGATGTTGTCCAGGAGGCGCCGCGAGGCGAGACCTCCACTGCCGGACGCATGGGGGAGCTGAGCCCCATGGAGACTGGCAAGGAGGGACGTATTCAGTTCGGCCCTCAGCCGAATACGATTCCGGGGACCGATGCGGACCCGGAATCAGGCGTGCACCTTCCTTCGAAGCGGGGTGCGCCTATTCCACCGATGGCCCTGTCCAACCCGGGGCACCGGATAACTTGATGGAGGCGCTACAAAGCGCCTCCATTATGGACGAGCATCGTGTCCTTATGGGTACGGTGATCGAGAGGGTTCGGTCCGTCAAGAGCGGACTGAACGAGGCCTGCAACAATCTGTTGACAGGTTTTGAGGTAAGTCTCGTAAAAATAAAACACCCCGTGCTGATAGTAGCCCCTGACACACTGTCTGGTGTTCAGAAAGAGAGGTCGGGCAGAGGATCAACCCTTTGCAGGAGACTAACTTGATATGTATGAATGAGCAGGCATCGCTATTGGCCACGACCTCGCATGCTGCAGAAGCCTCTGAACTGAAGCAGAGGTTGGAGCGGGCCGAGAACGAGCTCGGCTAGGTTAAGATTCAGCTCCAGGAGAAGCAAGGTGAGTGACGACTTGTTGTGTATTCGGAAAGAATAAGCGGTGAGCATTGACCGGATTTTCATAATATGTGTAGGGGCGGCGACCGAGGTCGAGGCCCTAAAAAATGCCCTGGCCGAAGCCGAGGGGAAGGTTGTCCAGTAGCAAGCCGCCCATAAGAAGCTCAAGGCCCGGGTCAGCGAGGTCCAGCGGGAGCTCCAGGACGCGGTGAAGAAGTGCGAGGCCTTGGATCGTGAGGCGTCGGCTCAAGAGACTGAACTTACCAAGGCTCGCCAGAGTGCGGAGACCGCACTGAATGAAGCCCGGGAAGCTCTCCAGGATCCAAGAGGCCAAGAAGATTGCAGCGGGTAAGGCTTTTAACATGCAAAGCAAGTATGCGGAGAGGAAGTACATTTTACTAACCCGGATTCGGAGTTGCCCAGGGGCTTTTGCGGATCTACCCCGTAGCGTGTCCGATGCTACGGAGTTCTTCCGAGCCAGAGAAGGGAATTCCACAGAGAAGCTATTCTGGTTGCAGTATGCTATGCCCGAACATTCGGTGCCCTCTGTCGATCAACTAAAGTAGTTGGTCGAGCTGCACAGGGTGGCCGAACTGGCCATGAAGGATTTAATAATCTGGCTATGGCCAGCCGAAGCTATACCCAGTAGTTATTTTGGCCTCGAGAAGCGGGTGGTCGAAGCTTGTCCGCGGCTAGACATCGTTGATGTCTACTATGCACCCTTCTTCGTGTAGACATTGTTGGGCCTCCAAGTGCAGAGGTTTGTAGGACAGTAGCAAATTTCCGTCAAGTGGATGACCTAAGGTTTATCAATCCGTGGGAGGCTGATACGTCCAAAACGTATCTATAATTTCTGCTTGCTCCATGCCACTTTTGGGTGATATTGCTATGATATTCATACACTTCCATACACTTTTGATCATATTTGGACTAACTTACTAAGCCAGTGCACCCCAGTGCCAGTTTTTGTTTTCGGCTGTTTTTGTATTTCAGGTTTTCACGTTTCGAGAACTGCCCAGAAAAATCCAGAAAAATTATATAAAAATCAGCGATCCGGAAACAACACTGCGTCCGAAGGGCAGCCTGGGGGGGCCACAGGGGCTCCAGGCGCCCTGTGGGCGCCCCCCCCCCCTGGGCCGCGCCGGGGGGGCGCCTGGGCCCCCCGAGGCTCCCCCGGTGCCCTACTTTGCCATATATTTAAAGGGTCCTCCGTAACCCTCAGAAGAGGAACTCTTTTCGCGATCCCATCTCTGTTCCGCCGCCGCCGCCGCTTCCAAGATCGGGAGCACCAGGAGAACTCTTCCCGGCAACTTGGCGGAGGGGAGGATCACCACCGGGAGCTTCTCCAACACCATGGACGCCTCCCGGATGACTCGTGAGTAGTCTCCCTTGGACCATGAGTCCATGACCAGTAGCTATGTGATGTTCTCCTCCCGTTCTTGTGCTTCACTAATTAGTCCTCGTGAGCTGCCCTACATGATCGAGGCACCTATGTAATCCTTATGCTGTTGCTATGTTGAGTTTGCTGGGATCCGATGGATTATGAGATTATGTTCAGATTGATCTTGAGTAATATATTTGATCCACCTCTTTTATATTTTAGTTCATAAGTAATTCTTGCATGTTCTCCGTTGTTATTTATTGCTTTGGCCGAGTAATAGGTAGTGACTCCAAGAGGGAACGTTATGCTCGAATGTGGGTTCATGCCCCTCGATGACTAGCTTGAGTGACAGAAACATGAGTCTAGGGGATGTGCTGTTGCCACAAGGGGGAAAACAACGGTGCTTGTGCCCGCGGGTGCAAGGATTGTTTACTTTACGCAAAGTTCTTTTAATGTAGTTGTCTGTTGCATTGAGTTTACACTATGGGTGGGACTCGCAACTTAATACCAGCGAGATGTTCTGGATAGATATCTCAAGGTGGATGATTAGTAGTAGATATTGATGGATTTCGGTCTACTTACTTTGGCGTACCGCCCATGCTTTGAACCTCAACCTTTCTTGCAATGTAGTCAGCATTGGTTTGCGTTCGTGGTCCTGTCAATTGCCCAGCTGTAATTTGTTTACCTCACATAGCTGTTTTATCGTCTTTTGGGAGAGAGACATCACTAGTGAACATCATGAGACTCCGGTCCATATTACCATCATTGATCACATCCACTATTTACTTTTCGCTATTTACTTACTATTGCAAAAACTATCTATCACTACTATCATTGCTTTTAACCCTTTGTGAACTACAAGGCCGGAGGGATTGACAACCTCACTGTACTCGTTGGGAGCAAAGTTATTTGTATCTGTGTGCAGGTCCACGTTGATTGCTAATTGCGCCGTTAGCAGTTGACACCTACTTGTTGAACCTAGGAGTCTCTGGGGATTCGATCCTTGGTATCTTTGCTAAGGGAAAACACTTCTACTTACTGCATCTTACACCTTCCACTTGGGGTAACCAATGAGGGGTTCGAGGACCATCAAGGAGTATTTTCTAGCGCCGTTGCTGGGGACTCCACTCTTCAGGATAGGGGAGTTGCATGCTATCTTTTACCTTTGCTTTTTAGTCTTGTTAGTTTACCTTTTATTTTTGCTTTAGTTCCTTTTATCGAAAATCACAAAAATAGTTATCTTGCTTGCTTGCTACTATGGGTTCCACCGAGAACACCAAGTTGTGTGACTTCACTAGTCACAACAACGATGACTTTATCAGCACACCTATCACTACACCTGCCACTTCAGCACCTTCATATGAAATTAAACCTGCTTTACTGAACTTAGTCATGAGAGAACAATTCTCCGGTGCTGGAGATGATGCTGCTTTACACTTGAACAACTTTGTTGAACTTTGTGATATGCAAAAGTACCAAGAAATAGATGGTAATATTGTTAAGCTTAAGCTTTTTCCTTTTCTCTTTGAGAGGAGGAGCTAAAATTTGGTTTCAGTCTTTGCCTAGAAATAGCATAGATTCATGGGACAAGTGCAAAGATGCTTTTATCGGAAAATACTATCCACCTGCTAAAATTATCCAACTTAGAAGTAACATAATGAATTTTAAACAATTGGATAATGAACACGTTGCCCAAGCTTGGGAACGTATGAAGTCTCTTATCAAGAACTGCCCTACTCACGGTTTGACTACTTGGATGGTTATCCAAACTTTTTATGCAGGCTTGAACTTTACCTCGCGGAACTTGTTAGATTCGGCCGCGGGAGGAACTTTTATGTCAACTACACTTGGTGCTGCCACAAAGCTTCTCGATGAGATGATGACCAACTTTCCCAATGGCACACCAAACACGCTCCAACAGGTAGGAAGGTAAACTCTGTCGAGGAGATTTCCTCCCTCAATGAAAAAGTTGACTTGATCATGTCTCTACTTTCGAAGCAATCTACTGTTGATCCTCGTGATGTTCCTTTAAATTCTTTGATTGCTCAAGAACAAGTAGATGTGAACTTTATCTCTAGAAACAATTTTAACAATAATGCTTATAGGAGTAACTTTGGTAACAATTCTAGACCGTTCCCCTCTAACTCTTATGGGAACAACAATGCTTATCCTAGTACCAAGAACTCCAATACTGAACTAGAGACCATGCTTAGAGATTTCATCACTACCCAAAAAGCCTTTAATAAGAATGTAGAAGAGAAACTACATAAACTAGATGATCTTTCTTTTAAGGTAGACCACTTAGCCAATGAGGTAAAATTGCTAAAAATTGAAACTTCTCCTCTTAAGGAGAGGGAAGTCATCCCTATTAATGCTACTCAAGTACAAATTAATGAAAAATATTAGGATGATGGCTAAGCTAAAAGAAAGATGGGCTAGAGAAAGGGAGGAAGAGGAAAGAATTAAGAGCCTTCCTACCCACCACACTGTTGCTACTATCCAAGTTATTGAGGATGTTCACACTCCTAGCACCCAATGTACTCCTGGTCCCAATGGACCTATTAATGGTGATGCTATGACTATAGAAGCTACCAAACAAGTGAACCTTAAGGACACCACTACCGCTTTACTTGATGCTCGTGACCTTGATTTTGATAATTGCACTCTTACCGAAGTTATTGATTTCCTTCACAAGATGTCTAGAGATCCCCGCACTAGCATGCTTAACCTTGCCTTCACAGAGCATATCACTAATGCTCTCATCAAAGCTAGGGAGGAGAAACTTAGAGTAGAAGCCTCAATACCTAGAAAGCTAGAAGATGGTTGGGATCCTATGATCAAAATTTATTTCAATGACTTCTCTTGTTATGCATTATGTGATGTTGGTGCTAGTACCTCTGTTATGCCCAAAAGGATATATGATA
This sequence comes from Secale cereale, assembly GCA_902687465.1. Classification (NCBI taxonomy): domain Eukaryota; kingdom Viridiplantae; phylum Streptophyta; class Magnoliopsida; order Poales; family Poaceae; genus Secale; species Secale cereale. Next base: position 434,164,112 of record LR738714.1, read on the forward strand.
TGCTTAAATTGAAACCTTATGATCCTTGTTCTTTTGGTGTCCGTCTCGTTGATTCTTCCATAAAGAAACCTTTGGGGAGGATCGATGATGTTCTTATTGTTGTCAATGATAATTATGTGCCCGTTGATTTCACTATTATGGATATTGAATGTGATCCTTCATGTCCAATTATTTTGGGACGTCCCTTTTTGCGCACCGTTGGTGCTGTCATTGACATGAAAGAGGGTAATATAAAATTTCAGTTTCCTCTCAAGAAAGGGATGGAACACTTCCCTCACAAGAAGATCAAGTTACCTTTTGAGTCCGTTGTACGGGCTAGCTATTCTTTTACTCTTGATAAAACTTGATCTATGCATTATGCCTAGCTTAAAGGCATAAAAGAAAGCGCTTTTGGGAGGCAGCCCACATGAATAAATTTTTTTGCTTTTGTTGTGTCTTGATGTTGTTTACTTCTATAGCATTATCATTGTATCTTTGCTTTTCATATTTGCGCCAAGTATAGCCTCTGATTGCTAGAAAGTTCAAAAGTTGTGAGGTGCTGTCCAGGAAACAGATTCTGTCTTTGGATAGAAAAATTCGTATAAAATCACCAGATCATCTTTTTGGTCTGAATTTTTTCGACAGCGTTCTCTATGTAATTGTCTTTCGTGCGTAAGTTCTGAGTTTTTTTATTTGACTTGCAGAAGTATCCCGAACAGGTCAATTACTGCCTACTGTTCTGTTTTTTCACAGATTCTGTCCTGTTTTGCCTTACCTTCACTTTGCAAATTAAGAACTTGCTTTTTCTTTGCAAAAACCTTTTGGCAATCTTGAGAAACAGTAGAAATTCAGGAATATCCTTATTTCCAGCAAGTTATAATTATTTTATTAAGGGTACTAACCTCGCTAATCAGATTATGATGAGTTATGTATGAAGGGAGTTTTCAAGTGTGCGAGGGAAGATGATAAAAAGATTCAGGAGTGTCAAGCGCTCAAGCTTGGGGATGCCCCCGTGCACCCCCAAGAAATATTCAAGGAGACTCAAGCGTCTAAGCTTGGGGATGCCCCCCGTGCATCCCCTTCTCCATCAACACTATCAGTTCGTCTTTCGTTTCGCTATATTTTTATCACTTCATGTGTTATGTGCTATGCTTGGAGCGTCTTGCTTTTAGTTTTCTTTTTAGTTTTTCATAACGAGTCGGAACCCAGCATTCCTTTATGTGGGAGAGAAACACGCTCCACTTCTACCTAGAACATAACATAGAATTTTCATGTCTATCTATGATGTGTGTGTTCTTTGTCTTTTAATAGCTACTATCGTGCTCTGCTCTTAGTATTCATGCTTATCTTTTCAAGAGCTTTTATTTAGTTGGTTGCTTGAACTCTCTTTAATTACCATGCTCACCTTATTAAGAGAGTTTGCTTCCGTTGCATTGGTCAATGTGTCTATGATAAAGATGCTACTTTCATGATGGTGCTTAGTAGTTCAGGTTTTCTTTTGGTTGATCTCAAATAGCTGGGGGGTTCCCAATGTGTTATTGGAGTACCAACTTGGTTTGTTTGCCTATGATATGGTATGGTTTAGTAATATCTTCCTTCGAGAATTTATTTTGATTGACTTGGCGTATGCTCACGCATATTCAAGACTGTAAAGAAAGTCTGTCAAGCCTTGATGATCTTTTGTTTCTAAGTAGCGATATAACTACCATGCCTGATTCAATATTGCTTTGTCGCTCTGCATGATTATGACCGTCATTTCTCTCTCAGTTGGTCGCTCCCAGTCTTTTGCTAACCTCCACCTGCACTAAGAAAATTTACCATGCTATACATAGCTCATGGGAAAGTAGCCTAAAAACTATTGTGGTAAAGAATATGTTGCTTATGTATCTTATTTCTTATAAGTTGCTTGCTGAGCGGTAACCATGTTTCTGGGGACGCCATCAACTGTCACACTTTTGTTGAATATCATGTGAGTTGCTATGCATGTTCGTCTTGTGTGAAGTAAGGGTGATTTACCGTGGGTTGAACAACTATGCATATTGTTAGAGAAGAACATTGGGCCGCCAACCAAAGCCATGCATCATGGTGGAAGTTTTAGCTTGGACCTTAATCCTCAACCTCTTATGAGAATATGCTTATGCATTGAAGAGGAGTCCATCATCTATTTTCTATGTTGTCCCGGTATGGATGTCCTCAAGTTGAGATCTATCAAAAACGAGAAATCAAATGCGATCTATCTCCTTGGACCTTTGTACAGGTGGCATAGAGGTACCCCTTTGTGACACTTGGTTAAAACATATGTAATGCAATGATAACCCATGGGGATCCGAGCTAATTAGGACAAGGAGCGAGCACTATTAGTATTCGATGCATGAGGCTTGCAACTTATAGGATGTTTTATGCATGACACATATGAAGTACTACTACCGTTGACACAATTGCTTCCATGTTTTCAAAATAAAAAGCTTTAGCACTTAACCTTTCTTTTACCTTTATGTTAAAGCACCAACTACTGAGAGCATGATTGTCATTCTGAGTGTAATGTGCATTGTCCCAAAGTAGCATTGTCTTTTGCATGATTGTGATATCGTTTATTCTGAAATGATTGTATCTAGTCATCATTTAAACCTTGAAGGTGCCCTTGCATTTATGTTTTGCATCACTAAAGGGGGCAAGCTAGATATCACTTTATCATATTTGCACATCATGTTCATTGCAAACCTTTTTGATGTTTCAGTTTCATGTTGTAAAACTTTCAGTCATTTCTGATTTTCTCTTGAGACAACTTAATTACTATAGAATCATTGTCTCAGTAAGCTTTTGTCATATGACTATGAGAAAGTCCTATATGGTTAATAGCATGTCACCAAAAAATTATTCTTGTTATCATTTACCTACTCCAGGACGAGCAGGAATTAAGCTTGGGGATGTTGATACGTCCAAAACGTATCTATAATTTCTGCTTGCTCCATGCCACTTTTGGGTGATATTGCTATGATATTCATACACTTCCATACACTTTTGATCATATTTGGACTAACTTACTAATCCAGTGCACCCCAGTGCCAGTTTCTGTTTTCGGATGTTTTTGTATTTCAGGTTTTCACGTTTCTAGAACTGCCCAGAAAAATCCAGAAAAATTATATAAAAAATCAGTGATCCGGAAACAACACTGCGTCCGAAGGGCAGCCTGGGGGGGCCACAGGGGCTCTAGGCGCCCTGTGGGCGCCCCCCCCCCCTGGGCCGCCGGGGGGGCGCCTGGGCCCCCCGAGGCTCCCCCGGTGCCCTACTTTGGCATATATTTAAAGGGTCCTCCGTAACCCTCAGAAGAGGAACTCTTTTCGCGATCCCATCTCTGTTCCGCCGCCGCCGCCGCTTCCAAGATCGGGAGCACCAGGAGAACTCTTCCCGGCACCCTGCCGGAGGGAGGATCACCACCGGGAGCTTCTCCACCACCATGGACGCCTCCCGGATGACTCGTGAGTAGTCTCCCTTGGACCATGAGTCCATGACCAGTAGCTATGTGATGTTCTCCTCCCGTTCTTGTGCTTCACTAATTAGTCCTCGTGAGCTGCCCTACATGATCGAGGCACCTATGTAATCCTTATGCTGTTGCTATGTTGAGTTTGCTGGGATCCGATGGATTATGAGATTATGTTCAGATTGATCTTGAGTAATATATTTGATTCACCTCTTTTATATTTTAGTTCATAAGTAATTCTTGCATGTTCTCCATTGTTATTTATTGCTTTGGCCGAGTAATAGGTAGTGACTCCAAGAGGGAACGTTATGCTCGATTGTGGGTTCATGCCCCTCGATGACTAGCTTGAGTGACAGAAACATGAGTCTAGGGGATGTGCTGTTGCCACAAGGGGGAAAACAACGGTGCTTGTGCCCGTGGGTGCAAGGATTGTTTACTTTACGCAAAGTTCTTTTAATGCAGTTGTCTGTTGCATTGAGTTTACACTATGGGTGGGACTCGCAACTTAATACCAGCGAGATGTTCTGGATAGATATCTCAAGGTGGATGATTAGTAGTAGATATTGATGGATTTCGGTCTACTTACTTTGGCGTACCGCCCATGCTTTGAACCTCAACCTTTCTTGCAATGTAGTCAGCATTGGTTTGCGTTCGTGGTCATGTCAATTGCCCAGCTATAATTTGTTTACCTCACATAGTTGTTTTATCGTCTTTTGGGAGAGAGACATCACTAGTGAACATCATGAGACTCTGGTCCATATTACCATCATTGATCACATCCACTATTTACTTTTCACTATTTACTTACTATTGCAAAAACTATCTATCACTACTATCATTGCTTTTAACCCTTTGTGAACTACAAGGCCGGAGGGATTGACAACCTCTCTGTACTCGTTGGGAGCAAAGTTATTTGTATCTGTGTGCAGGTCCACGTTGATTGCTAATTGCGCCGTTAGCAGTTGACACCTACTTGTTGAACCTAGGAGTCTCTGGGGATTCGATCCTTGGTATCTTTGCTAAGGGAAAACACTTCTACTTACTGCATCTTACACCTTCCACTTGGGGTAACCAACGAGGGGTTCGAGGCCCATCAGAGGCGTAGGATGAAGATGGTCTCTCTCAAACAACCCTGCAACCAAATAACAAAGAGTCTCTTGTGTCCCCAACACACCCAATACAATGGTAAATTGTATAGGTGCACTAGTTCGGCGAAGAGATGGTGATACAAATGCAATATGGATGGTAGATATAGGTTTTTGTAAACTGAAAATATAAAAACAGCAAGGTAGCAAGTGGTAACCGTGAGCATAAACGGTGTTGCAATGATAGTAGAGAAGGCCTAGGGTTCATACTTTCACTAGTGCAAGTTCTCTCAACAAGGATAACATAATTGGATCATATTACTAGCCCTCAAGATGCAACAAAGAGTCACTCCAAAGTAACTAATAGCGGAGAACAAACGAAGAGATTATGGTAGGGTACGAAACCACCTGAAAGCTATTATTTCTGATCGATCTATTCAAGAGTCCGTAGTAACGTTCAATCTATCATAGTGTTTGTACTAGAATAACACCTTAAGACACAAATCAATCAAAACCCTAATGTCACCTAGATACTCCATTGTCACCTCAAGTATCCGTGGGCATGATTATACGATATGCATCACACAATCTCAGAAACATCTATTCAACCAACACATAGAACTTCAAAGAGCGCCCCAAAGTTTCTACCGGAGAGTCAAGACAAAAATGTGTGCCGACCCCTATGCATAGATTCCCAAGGTCACGGAACCCGCAAGTTGATCACCAAAACATACATCAAGTGGATCACATGATATCCCATTGTCACCACAGATAAACACGTGCAAGACATACATCAAGTGTTCTCAAATCTTCAAAGACTCAATCCGATAAGATAACTTCAAAGGGAAAACTCAATCCATTACAAGAGAGTAGAGGGGGAGAAGCATCATAAGATCCAACTATAATAGCAAAGCTCGCGATACATCAAGATCGTGCCATCTCAAGAACACGAGAGACAGAGATCAAACACATAGCTAATTGTACATACCCTCAGCCCCGAGGGTGGACTACTCCCTCCTCGTCATGGAGAGCGGCGGGATGATGAAGATAGCCACCGGAGAGGGATTCCCCCCTCCGGCAGGGTGCCAGAACGGGTGTAGATTGGTTTTCGGTGGCTATAGAGGCTTTCGGCGGCGGAATTCTCAATCTAGGTTAATTTCCGAAGGTTTCGGTATTTATAGGAATTTTTGGAGTCGGGGCCAAGTAAAGGGGAGCTGCGGGCCGTCCTCGAGATAGGGGTGCGCCCCCCTGCCCAGGGCGCGCCCCCACCCTCAAGGGCAGCCCGTGGCTCTCCTGGCCCAACTCTTTTGCTTCGGGGGCTTCTTTTGGTCCAGAAAAAATCATAAAAAAATGGCTCATCAATTGGACTCCATTTGATATTCCTTTTTCTGTAAAACCCTAAAACAAGAGAAAAACAGAAACTGGCACTGGGCTCTGGGTAATAGGTTAGTCCCAAAAATCATATAAAAGTGAATGATAAAGCCCATTAAACATCAAAGACTTCATAAATAATAGCATGGAACAATAAGAAATTATAGATACGTTGGAGACGTATCAAGCATCCCCAAGCTTAATTCCTGCTCGTCCTCGAGTAGGTAAATGATAAAGAATTTTTTTTTATGTGGAATGCTAACCAATATAGTTTTTCAATGTAATTCTCTTAATTGTGGCATGAATGTTCAGATCTGAAAGATTCAAGATAAAAGTCTATATTGACATAAGAAATAACAATACTTCAAGCATACTAACAAAGCAATCATGTCTTCTCAAAATAGTATGGCTAAAGAAAGTTATCCCTACAAAATCATATAGTGTTGGCTATGCTCCCTCGTTATCACACTAAATATTCATATCATGCAAAACCCCGATTTCAGCCAAGCACTGGTTTTCATACTCTACCTTTTCAAACCTTTCAACTTTCAGGCAATACATGAGCGTGAGCCATGGACATAGCACTAAGGGTGGAATAGAGGTGGTTGTGGAGAAGACAAAAAGGAGGGAGATAGTCTCACATCGACTAGGTGTATCAACGGGCTATGGAGATGCCCATCAATAAATATCAGTGTGAGTGAGTAGGGATTGCCATGCAACGGATGCACTAGAGCTAAATATGTATGAAAGCTCAACAAAAGAAACTAGTGGGTGTGCATCCAACATGCTTGCTCACGAAGACCTTGGGCATTTGAGGAAACCCATCATTGGAATATACAAGCCAAGTTCTATAATGAAAATTCCCACTAGTATATGAAAGTGACTAAGCATGAGACTCTCTACAATGAAGAACATGGTGCTACTTTGAAGCACAAGTGTGGAAAAAAGATAGTAGCAATTGTCCCTTTTCTTTTCTTTTCTTTTTCTTTTTTTCCCATTTTTGGGCCTTTCATTTTTTTTTTCTTTGGCCTTTCTTTCTTTTCCTTTTTTTCCTTTTTCTTTTTTTTTGCAGAGGGGCTTTATATATTTAGCCTTTCCTCCCATGGGACAATGCTCTAATAATGATGATCATCACACTTTCATTACAACTCGATACTACAACAACAAAGTATGACTATATGAATGCCTCCGGCGGTGTACCGGTATGTGCAATGAAACAAGAGTGACATGTATATAAAAAATTATGCATGGTGGCTTTGCCACAAATACGATGTCAACTACATGATCATGCAATGGCAATATGACAATATGATGCGTGTCATATGAACGGAACGGTGGAAAGTTGCATGGCAATATATCTCGGAATGGCTATGAAAATGCCATGATAGGTAGGTATGGTGGCTGTTTTGAGGAACAATATGGTGGCTGTTTTGAGGAAGGATATATAGTGGGTTTATGGCACCGGCGAAAGTTGCGCGGTACAAGAGAGGCTAGCAATGGCAGAAGGGTGAGAGTGTGTATAATCCATGGACTCAAAATTAATCATAAGAACTCATATACTTATTGAAAAAATCTACGAGTCATCAAAACAAAGCAATCAATGCATGCTCCTAGGGGGGAGGTTGGTAGGAGTTAACCATCGCGCGCCCCCGACCTCCACACAAAGGTTGACACTCTACAAATACCTCATGCTTTAACTTAGTCACACAACGGTTCACCATACGTGCATGCTACGGGAATCACTAACCTTAACACAAGTATTTCTCAATTTCATAATAACTCCACTAGCATGACTCTAATATCACTATCCTCATATCTCAAAACAATTATCAAGCATCCAACATCTCATTCTATTCAATGCCCTTGGTGTGAATTGTTTTTACTACATTAACATTGGATGTCTATCATGTGAAGACTAGTTTCTTTAGCCTAAACACATTACCATGCTGTTTTAATATACTCTCAAAAGTATATAAGTGAATCATGAGAGTTCATCTATTTCTTCAAAATAAAACCACCGCCGTGCTCTAAAAGATATAAGTGAAGCACTAGAGCAATAACAAACTACTCCGAAAGATATAAGTGAAGATCAATGAGTAGTTCAATAATTATGTAACTATGTGAAGATTCTCTAACATTTAAGAACTTCAGATCTTAGGATATTATTCAAACAGCAAGCAAAACAAAATAAACTAAATTGACGCTCCAAGCAAAACACATATCATGTTGCGAATAAAAATATAGCTCCAAGTATAATTACCGATGGATGAAGACGAAAGAGGGGATGCCTTCCCGGGGCATCCCCAAGCTTAGGCTTTTGATTATATTGAATTTACTTGGGGTGCCATGGGCATCCCCAAGCTTAGGTCTTTGCTACTCCTTGTTCCATAGTCCATCAAAGCAATACTCAAAACTTGAAAACTTCACAACACAAAACTTAGACAAAAATTCTCGTGAGCTCCGTTAGTAAGAAAGCAAACCACTACTCAAAAGTGCAGCAATGAATTCATTCTTGGTTTATATTGGTGTTAAACCTACTTTATTCCAACTTCTCTATGGTTCATACTTCCCAATACTACTCATAGATGCATTGAAATAGGCAAACAACACACGAAAAACAGAATCTATCAAAGACAGAACAGTCTGTAGTAATCTGCAGGGTTCGCCTACTTCTGGAACAGTCTGTAGCACATAAAGCATTCTTTGCATGATCTACTTGCATAGAAATTTTACTACTCCCATCATAAGCAGAATTCTTCTCATTCATAGTAGTGGGAGGAGCAAATTCAACAAAATAACTATCTTGTGAAGCATAATCCAATTGGAAACTAAAATCATGATGACTAGTTTCATGGTTATCATTATTCTTAATAGCATACAAGCCATCACAATAATCATCATAGATAGGAGGCATGCTTTCATCATAATAAATTGGCTCATCAAAACTTGGGGGACTAAAAATATCATCTTCATCAAACATAGATTCCCCAAGCTTGTGGCTTTGCATATCATTAGCATCATAGGTATTCAAAGAATTCATACTAACAACCTTGCAATCATGCTCATCATGCTCATATTTTATGCCAAGCATTCTATGTAATTCTTCTTCTAGTACTTGAGAACAATTTTCCTTCCCATCATTCTCACGAAAGATATTAAAAGGATGAAGCATATGAGGTAACCTTAATTCCATTTTTTGTAGCTTTCTTTTATAAACGAAACTAGTGATAAAACAAGAAACTAAAAGATTCGATTGCAAGATCTAAAGATATACCTTCAAGCACTCACCTACCCGGCAACGGCGCCAGAAAAGAGCTTGATGTCTACTATGCACCCTTCTTCTTGTAGACGTTGTTGGGCCTCCAAGTGCACAGGTTTGTAGGACAGTAGCAAATTTCCCTCAAGTGGATGACCCAAGGTTTATCAATCCGTGGGAGGCGTAGGATGAAGATGGTCTCTCTCAAACAACCATGCAACCAAATAACAAAGAGTCTCTTGTGTCCCCAACACACCCAATACAATGGTAAATTGTATAGGTGCACTAGTTCAGCGAAGAGATGGTGATACAAGTGCAATATGGATGGTAGATATAGGTTTTTGTAAACTGAAAATATAAAAACAGCAAGGTAGCAAATGGTAAACGTGAGCATAAATGGTGTTGCAATGATAGTAGAGAAGGCCTAGGGTTCATACTTTCACTAGTGCAAGTTCTCTCAACAAGGATAACATAATTGGATCATATTACTAGCCCTCAAGATGCAACAAAGAGTCACTCCAAAGTAATGAATAGCGGAGAACAACCGAAGGGATTATGGTACGGTACGAAACCACCTCAAAGCTATTCTTTCTGATCAATCTATTCAAGAGTCCGTAGTAACGTTCAATCTATCATAGAGTTCGTACTAGAATAACACCTTAAGACACAAATCAATCAAAACCCTAATGTCACCTAGATACTCCATTGTCACCTCAAGTATCCGTAGGCATGATTATACGATATGCATCACACAATCTCAGAAACATCTATTCAACCAACACATAGAACTTCAAAGAGTGCCCCAAAGTTTCTACCGGAGAGTCAAGACGAAAACGTGTGCCAACCCCTATGCATAGATTCCCAAGGTCACGGAACCCGCAAGTTGATCACCAAAACATACATCAAGTAGATCACATGATATCCCATTGTCACCATAGATAAACACGTGCAAGACATACATCAAGTGTTCTCAAATCTTTAAAGACTCAATCCGATAAGATAACTTCAAAGGGAAAACTCAATCCATTACAAGAGAGTATAGGGGGAGAAGCATCATAAGATCCAACTAGAATAGCAAAGCTCGCGATACATCAAGATCGTGTCATCTCAAGCACACGAGAGAGAGATCAAACACATAGCTAATTATACATACCCTCAGCCCCGAGGGTGGACTACTCCCTCCTCGTCATGGAGAGCGCCGGGATAATGAAGATATCCCTTGGATAGGGATTCCCCCCCCCCCCCAACAGGGTGCCAGAACGGGTGTAGATTGGTTTTAGGTGGCTATAGAGGCTTTCGGCGGCGGAACTCTCGATCTAGGTTAATTTCCGAAGGTTCCAGTATTGATAGGAATTTTTTGAGTCGGGCCCAAGTAAAGGGGAGCTACGGGACGTCCTCGAGATAGGGGGGCACGCCCCCTGCCTAGGGCGCGCCCCCCACCCTCGAGGGCAGCCCGTGGCTCTCCTGGCCCAACTCTTTTGCTTCGAGGGCTTCTTTTGGTCCAGAAAAAATCATAAAAATTTGGCTCATCAATTGGACTCCGTTTGATATTCCTTTTCCGTAAAACCCTAAAACATGAGAAAAACAGAAACTAGCACTGGGCTCTGGGTTAATAGGTTATCCCAAAAATCATATAAAAGTGAATGATAAAGCCCATTAAACATCCAAGACTTCATAAATAATAGCATGGAACAATAAAAAATTATAGATACGTTGTAGACGTATCAATCGTCAAGCGATCAGTCTGCATTGAAGGTGCCCGCATGACCTTCGCCCATTGCAAGATGTGGTGGGCGAAGATGGACACCGTCGAGGTGGCCAAGGGGGCGCCCGAGGGCAAGGAGCACCGCACACCTAAGAAATATTTTGCGGCTATTCTAGAAGGGTCTCGACTTGCAGCAACGCAGTGCGGGCAGGACATTATTTTTTAATGAATACATTGGTTTTTTGTCTTTGCCTTATATGAAAACAGAGCCAGTTTGTAATATAGTGTTTGTTATGTTTTAATAGTTAACTCCTGTGCGACCGTGTTTTATGGAATCTGAGGGTTGGCCAGTCGTCGGCTTCTGCCCTCACGTAGGTAGTACGGAGGTGCTCGGGATGGAATCTAAACAATCTTTATCCGATTATATGGTCCTTGAAGGAGTTGTTTAGCGCAACGAACCAGGCAATCAGACTATGCGGCTTGAACGCCCTCACTTAGCCATAGGAGTTTTATAATAAAACATGGGCGCAACCCCTGGTATACGAACCAGAGTGTTGTCAGCGTATGATCGGGAAGTACCGATCCATCGCGTAACGCGAAAAAAATCTCCAGCGATTTTCAACCTCTCGAACAGCTGACCGGCTCTCGCCACATCATGACAGTCAGTTTTCGGCTTTCTCTACTGAGGTGCTCATCTGGGTAAACCAGGGCACAATCGCAGTAGTTCTCCCTTTACTACCCTAGCCGATGTAGCTGAACGTAGGGTAGCAAGCACAGGAGCCGAGCAACCCAACTATTGACCAAAGACATGATTCGGAGCCAATGCATATAATGCTAAATTCAGGATGCCAAACTTATCTATAAGAAGTGTTCAGACTTTATTGTCTTATTATGGGGCGGTGAGGAGCCCCTGGGAAATATGAAATGTACCAGAGTGTACGAGTGCTAGAACGTAAGTAATTAATGGAAAAGTAGAACAGAAAAAGAGCAGAGGTAATATCGGTGGCCGTTGAACCTGGGCCATGAACTGTTTCCATTATAATTGGATTGATGCGTTAAAGCACATCGATACAAATAGTGCGATAAATAACCAGCTATTTAACATGCCGTCACCGAAGGCAAGCTGCGTGTGAGTCCTGAAAACAAGTAGAGTAATTGTTAAATTGGCCTCTAGGTCTTCTCCTGTATGCCCGTGCTTCATGCCATTCTGGTGTACTTATCCTTGGACAGGTCCAGCAATCAGGCCCTCGAAGGAGGCCTGTGTAAAACCTGAGAAGGGAAGAGGAAATAGTGAAGGTGTGTGCGAGTTTGGGATCGGTCTAGCCGAACTGTGGATCACAAGCTAGTTGTGCCTCCGTCAGTGCCCATGGAATTTTGAGTGCGTAATTATGTAAACGTGGTATGAATGCCACTACCTCATTGGGACTGGGACAGAGGACGAATTGCTAATCGAGCTCTTAACGAGCTGAGCTATCTTGTTGCAGTGTAGTTCGGACCCTCTTGATGATGTCTAGGGGCTCGGCAGCCGGATTATGGTTCTGCTTGAGAAGGCCGCTTTGTACCTCTGCTGCCAATGCGGTTGTGTGCTCCTCTGTACGGAGGGAGCGTTCAGTGTTTCCATTGACTGTTATGATGCCGCGTGGACCGGGCATCTTGAGCTTGAGATAAGCATAGTGTGGTACCACGTTGAATCTTGCAAACGCGGTTCGTCCGAGCAGTGCGTGGTAGCTGCTGCGGAAGGGGACAATATCGAAGAGTAGCTCTTCACTTCGGAAGTTGTCCGGGGAACCGAAGACTACTTCCAGCGTGATTGAGCCCGTACAATGGGCCTCTACGCCTGGTATGACTCCTTTAAAGGTAGTCTTTGTGGGTTTGATTCGTGAGGGATTAATACCCATCTTGCGCACTGTATCCTGACAGAGTAGGTTGAGGCTGCTACCTCCGTCCATTAGGACTCGTGTTAGGTGAAATCCGTCGATGATTGGGTCGAGAACTAGTGCGGCCGAACCGCCATGGCGGATACTAGTTGGATGATCTCAACAATCGAAGGTGATCGGGAATGACGACCACAGGTTAAATTTTGGGGCGACTAGCTCTACCGTGTAGACATCCCTAAGTGCACGCTTGCGCTCCCTTTTGGGGATGTGTGTAGCATATATCATGTTCACCATTTTGACTTGAGGGGGAAATTTCTTCTGCCCCCCAGTGTTCGGCTGCCAGGGCTCTTCGTCATCGTCCTCACTTTGTGATACCTTTTCCTTGTTCTCAGCATTTAACTTGTCGGCCTGTTTAAAAACCCAACAATCTCTATTGGTATGATTGGCTTGTTTGTCTGGGGTGCCATGTATCTAGCCCAGACGGTCGAGTATGCGGTCCAAGCTTGATGGTCCCTCGTTGTTCCTTTTGTAGGGCTTCTTCTGCTGGCCGGACTTGGAGCCACTGAATATGGTGTTAACCGTAGTGTCATCGGTGTTATTGCCATTGCTGCGGCGTTTGTGTCTATTGCACTGGAGCTTGCCGGTGATGTTTTTGGCCTCAGAGGGGCCTGCATCACTAGCTGTGTTTTTGCTACGAGCCAGCCATTTGTCCTCACCCGCGCAAAAGCGGGTCATGAGTGACGTGAGGGCTGCCATGGATTTCGGCTTTTCTTGGCTGAGGTGGCGGGCGAGCCATTCGTCATAGATGCTGTGTTTGAAGGCCGCTAGGGCTTCGGCATCTGGACAGTCAACGATCTGGTTCTTTTTGGTTAGGAACCTAGTCCCAAATTTTCTGGCTGATTCTCCAGGTTCTCGAACTATATGACTTAAGTCATCGGCGTCTAGTGGCCGGACATAAGTGCCTTGGAAGTTGTCAAGGAAAGCTTCTTCCAAGTCCTCTCAGCTACCGATGGAATTTTCAGGCAGGCTATTTAGCCAGTGTCTAGGTGGCCCTTTTAGTTTTAGTGGGAGGTATTTTATGGTGTGGAGATCGTCTCCTCGGGCCATATGGATGTGGAAAATAAAATCCTCGATCCATACTGCGGGATCGGTTTTTCCGTCGTATGATTCAATATTAACGGGCTTGAACCCCTCGGGGAACTCATGATGCAGTACTTCATCTGTGAAGCAGAGAGGGTGTGCGACGCCTCTATATCGGGCCGCGTCACGGCGCATCTCCGATGAAGTCCGCCTGCGGTTATCAGCCCGGGCGTGACTAGGTTGTCACGTCCGAATAGGTAGCCGTCGTCACGAGTCGAAAGGCGTTCTCGCGATCCATAGATTGATCTGGTGTGTCTTGCTGTACTGTCCAGGTCCTGCTGAAGGTTGTACGTATTGTCCTGAGCTGTTTTGTCCCTGTTTTTACGAGGTGGTGGGGCGGGCTGGTGTTCGGCATGAGTTGCCGTTTTATCTCGACCACGAGGTGGTCGGTCCGCATTGCGCGAGGGAGGTATGGGCTCCGGCGCCTCCTCATCGAACTGAGGTAGCAGTCTGCGTTTTGGGTAACTCTTGGCTGGACGCTTGAGGCCGTATTCTTCGGCTGCCAGGACGTTAGTCCATCTATCAATGAGTAGGTCTTGATCAACTTGAAGTTGCTGCTGCTTTTTCTTCGGGCATCTTGCGGTAACTGTTAGCTGGCGCTTAAAGCGCTCCTGCTCGAGGGGTGCCTCAGGCACGATGAAATCCTCGTTGCCGAGGCTCTCTTCCTCCTCGGAGGGTGGACGGTAACTATCGTCATCCAGGTCGTTAGGCATGGCCTGTTTATCAGGGTTAACTTGTGTGTTGTCTTGTTCCTCTTATTCGGATGTTGTTCCAATATGGCTTCATTGTTTTCGGCGTCGTCCGGAGTACTATTTTCTCCAGTGCCAGTGTTGCTGTCTTTTGAGCGATGTGACTTAGAACGGCGTTTAGGCCGCCGGCACTTGGACTGTGTCTCAGGAGGTTTATTCTCAACTGGATCTTCTTTGTCATCGTCATCAGCTCTTTTAGGCATATCAACCATGTACACATCGTATGAGGAAGTGGTCGTGCATCGCCCAGTAAATGGCGGGTTTTGATCCTGCTCCTCATCGTCATCGTCGTCCATGTCGTCGATGTCTTCGGAGCCGTAATCAAGTGTGTCGGTTAAGTCCTCGACAGTGGCTATGAAGTGGGTGGCGGGTGGGAAGAAAAATTCTCCGTCGTCAGCCCCTAGTTCGAACCGGACATAGTTCGGCTGTGAGTCCCCTGCCAAGGACAGGTTTTTTAACGAGTTCAGCACGTCACCTAGGGGCGAGTGTTGGAGGATGTCTGCGGCGCCGAATTCGAAAATCGATAACCGATCCAGCTCGATGTCCGCAGGCGTATGTGGTTCGGAACTTATAGCCGGAGACGAGTCCGGAGTTCCGTTGACGCAAATATTGCAAGGTGTCGAGTATGTGTGTGGCTCCAACGCCGCGGACACTGTGGCCTCGAATGGCGCAATCTGCTCCAGATTTAAGGCCGTTGCAGCAATAGGAACCATCTCCTGGATGTGATCCGGTGACAAGTTTAAATCGTGTTCATCGGAGCGAGGGGGAGCGATCACCGCGGTCTCAAATCCGTCGAAGATCAGGTCTCCACGGATGTCTGCGACATAATTCAAGCTTCCGAATCTGACCTGATGGCCAGGGGCGTAGTTGTCGATCTGCTCTAGATGGCCAAGCGAGTTGGCCCGCAGTACGAAGCCGCCGAATACGAAGATCTATCCGGGAGGAAGGTTTCTCCCTGGACAGCGTCACTATTGACAATTGAAGGGGCCATCGAACCTTTCGTCGATGGCACAATGGAACTCTCAATGAAAGCACCAATGTCGGCGTCAAAACCGGTGGATCTCGGGTAGGGGGTCCCAAACTGTGCGTCTAAGGTCGATCGTTACAGGAGACTGGGGACACGATGTTTACCCAGGTTCGGGCCCTCATTATGGAGGTAATACCCTACTTCCTGTTTGATTGATCTTGATGAATATGAGTATTACAAGAGTTGATCTACCACGAGATCGTAATGGCTAAACCCTAGAAGTCTTGCCTGTATGACTATGGTAATGTGTATCCTTACGGGACTACACCCTCCGGTTTATATAGACACTGGGGGGATCTAGGGTTACATAGAGTCGGTTACATAAGAAGGAATCTTCATAGTTGGTCGCCAAGCTTGCCTTCCACGCCAAGGAGAGTCCAATCCGGACACGAGTGTAGTCTTCGGCCTTCATGTCTTCATAGCCCACTAGTCCGGCTCATTGATAATAGGCTGGACGCCCGAGGATCCCTTAGTCCAGGACTCCCTCAACAAGAGAGGCTAGCAATTATGAAAGCGTGACAGTGCGTATAATCCATGGACTCACATTAGTCATAAAGAACTCACATACTTATTGCAAAAGTTTATTAGCCCTCGAAGCAAAGTAATACTACTCATGCTCCTAGGGGGAGGTTGGTAGGAGTTAACCATCGCGCGCCCCCGACCTTCACACAAAGATAGGACAATCAAGGATAAATTGTGCTCCAAATTCCCAGCATAATGAGAGACTGTACGTGCATGCTTCGGGAATCACAAACATTAACACCAATATCTTACTAAACATAATCATCGACTAGTACCTCCCACATATTATCATCTCTATATCGCAAAACTATTGCAAGGAATCAAACATATCATATTCAGTGATCCATAAGTTTTATGTAGGATTTTATGACTAACCATGCAATTGACCAATTCATGTTTGACTCTCTAAATAGATATAAGTGAAGCATGAGAGTTTAATTATTTCTACAAAAGATCATGCTCTAACAAATATAAGTGAAGCACCGAGAGCATTCTACGAACATTTGTTTTCTATATGAAGAGAAACATGCAATCCAAACTTCAAATGATATAAGTGAAGCACATGAAGCATTCTATAAAGCCATACTCAAAAGATATAAGTGAAGTGTAATGAGAATTCTACAAATTGGCCAAGGACTATCTCATACCAGCATGGTGCATTATTAAAAGAAAATTAAAAGGCACACGATGCTCCAAGAATTTACACATATCATGTGAACGAAACGAATCCAAAAACATACCTATACTTGTTGAAGAAAGATGGGATGCCTTCCGGGGCATCCCCAAGCTTAGACGCTTGAGTATCCTTGAATATTTACTTGGGGTGCCTTGGGTATCCCCAAGCTTGATCTCTTGCCTCTCCTCCTTCTCCTCACATCGAGACCTCCTCGATCTTCGAACACTTCATCCACACAAAACTTAACCGAACTTTTAGTGGCAGGGTTAGTGCATATGATCAATGAAATCCCATCATGTACTGCTCTAACATTATTGTATAATTATAAAAAAACATTACCCACTCTATGCTATCACAATTCTATGGCCCAAGTCAAGGAGGCTTCAACAAGAATTCAAACAGCAAATAATGAAGCTATAGCAGCAATCTGTGAAAACAGGATAGTCTGTAAAGATTCGAAAATTCACCATACTTCTGTAACTCTAAAAATTCTGAAACAATTAGGAAAAAAACATTTTCTATAGAAAGACTGTGCAAAAAGTTTTAGAACCGTTTGAGTTTCCAGTAAAAAATGAAAAATCATGCACTACAGCCAAAGTTTCTGTTTTGCACCGCACAAACCAACAAGAAATCTAATCATCCTAAAGGAAAGTCTTGGCACATTATTTTTATAATACAATGGAATTGTACAAGGGTATAATTATTTTTGCAAGAAACTTCCATGAAAAATTCTACATTGTTTCCATAAGCATGAACACAAGTGTTCAAGGTCGACCCTTAGTTCCGCAATGCATCACCTTTCAATCGCTTCTCTTTTTGAAAAAGTTTTAGATTCCCCTCTATATTTTTTGTTTTTGAACTTTATAAAAGCACTCAACAGAAATAAATGATATTTTTTAAAACTTCCGGGTTGTCTCCCTGGCAGTGCTTTCTTTAAAGCCATTAAACTAGGCATAAAGTGCTCAAGTAATGAATCCACCCGGATCCCAAGGTATATCAAAGCCAATTTGAATCAACAATGATTTAGCATTTAGTAGTGAGCACAAAGCAACATATATCAAGCAATGACGAAGTCTAACTCTCTTCATATGCATCGGCATGTTATAAAAGAACAATTTATGTGCATCAAGTAAAGGCCAATGCATAGTATAAGCAGTTTCTTGCAATTCTATTGTGTTGGAAACATAGAGAGGCGGAGATGTGGTTCCTTTCTCATAATAATTGCAAATGGGAGCAACAAGCACATGCATATTATATTCATCAAAAACATCATGTGTAACTATAAAAAGGCAACCCAGCAATGTAATCCTTAACAAGTGCAAACTTCTCTGATATAGTGTAGTTTAGAGAATTCAAAAAGATAATAGGACTATCATGCGTGGGTGCAATAGCAACAATTTCATTCTTAACATAAGGAAATATAGCAATTTCATCTCCATAAGCATAATTCATATTGGCATCTTGGCCACAAGCATAGCAAGCATCATCAAAAAGGGATATTTCAAAAGAATTAACGAGATCATAGCAATTATCATAGCATTCATCCTTTGGTAAACACGAAGGGAAATCAAATAATGTATGAGTTGAGGGGTTACTCTCATGAGAAGGTGGGCACGGGTAGCTAATCCGTTCTTCATCCTTTTGTTCTTCACTCTCCTCTTCATTTTTTTCATCCAATGATCTCACAATGTCATCAATTCCTTCTTCCATAGACTCCTGTAAAATATTAGTCTCTTCCTGGACAGCGGAGACTTTCTCAATAAATATATCAATAGCGGAATTGTATTTGTAATTATCATAGCAATATTTAAGGATGGCAAAAAATTCAGGTCTATAAACATCATCATCAAAAGCTTCATACTTTTCAAAGAAAGATTTAATTTCATAAGCACCCTTAAAAGCAACAAATTCCTCTATTCTTTCCACATCATAGTAATCATATATACCTCTAGCATAAGAAGCTAAGGTTTCATTGTCATTAAATTCAGATGAAAAGGGTAGGTGTGGAGCATTCATCCTAGAGCAACAAGTATAATCATATCTCAAGTATAAATCATAAACATACCAATGCAACATATGAATTTGATCCCATAACAATTTCCCTTTATGAGTCAAGCGATAATCCCTAAAGTATTCACATTGATCCAAGGTTTCTCCCATTATATAGTTGAATGGGGTTTTCGCATGATTATCAAAGTAGTGCATAATATCCATCACCTAACGAGCATCGAGGGTTTTAGGTTGTTCCCCGTCTCCATGAGCAGTATGTACCACAATTTTTTTTGGTGTTTCATGTTCCATATACATAACTAACGATAGAGAACAACTTAGAACAGAAAATAAAAAATACTTATTGATAAAGCAAACAAGCACACACGAGAATATTCACCCCACGATATAACTCCTAGGAAACGGTGCCAGAAAAAGGTCTTGATAACCCACAAGTATAGAGGATCGTGTGTAGCCTTTTTCGATAAGTAAGAGTGTCGAACCCAACGAGGAGCTAAAGGTAGACCAAATATTCCCTCAAGTTCTATCGACCACCGATACAACTCTACGCACACTTGACATTTGCTTTACCTAGAACAAGTATGAAACTAGAAGTACTTTGGGAAAGTTTTCCAAGATAATAAAGAACACATACATACAAAGTAGGGGCTGTTTAGATAAAAGTACAAATAAATTAGTATAGCGAGTGTGGATTAGTGTGGTAGGTTTTGCGGAATTGTCCCTAGGCAATCGATAACAAGTATCGGTAATCATTCTTGCAATTTTATACGAGGGAGAGGCATGAGCTAACACATTTTCCGTAATTGGATCATATGCACTTATGATTGGAACTCTAGCAAGCATCCGCAACTACTAAAGATCATGAATGTCGTGAAACCCAACCATAGCATTAAGTATCAAGTCCTCTTTATTCCCATACGTCATACCCCCATTACTCGGGTTTAAATTTATGTCACTCTCGCATCCCACTGTAAATGAACCATGAACATATTGCAACACCCTACGGCGGGGGCCCCTCGCATTTGCGTGAGAACAGAGGGTCCCATAGGACAACACCATAAATAAAATATACAATCATAGCAACCAAGATCACGATTAACCCAAAGGACAAAATAGATCTACTCAAACATCATAGGATGGCAACATAGTATTGGATAATAGTATGAAGCATAAAGCACCATGTTCAAGTAGCGGGTACAGCTAGCGGGTTGCGGGAGAGTGGACCGCTGAATATAGATGGGGGAAGGTGATGGATTTGTTGGTGAAGATGACAGAGTTGTTGGAGTAGATCGCCATCACATGATATTGCCCTGGCGGCGTTCCGGCGCCACCAGGAGAGAGGGGGAGAGAGCCCCCCTCCTTATTCTTCTTCCTTGGCCTCCTCCCTAGATGGGAGAAGGGATTCCCCCTGGTCCTTGGCCTCCATGGATTCGGAGGGGCGAGAGACCCTCCGAGACTGGATCTGTCTCTCTATCTCTTCTGTTTCACGTCCCCCAGATCTGGCCGAAAACCGTTTCTTATATTCCCGGAGACCCGTAACTCCGATTGCGCTGTGATTTTAAAACAAATTTTTTTTGGATATAAGCTTCCTTGCGCCCTAAGTAGAGCTCCAACCGACGTTCGAGGAGGGCACAACCCACCACCGTGCGCCAAGGGCCTCTGGCGCGCCCTAGTGTCTTGTGGGCTATGTGGGCCTCCGTTTCCGATGATTCCATCTCCCAAAAATCACATATATTCCAAAATAATTCTCCGCCAATTTTTATCGTGTTTGGACTTCGTTTGATATGGATTTTCTGCGATACAAAAAACATGCAAAAAACAGGAACTGACACTTGGCACTGGATCAGTAAGTTGGTCCAAATAAATCATATAAATAGTTGCCAAAAGTATGTAAAAGTTGAATAATATTGGCATGAAACAATCAAAAATTAAAGATACGGTAGAGATGTATCATGCACCACCCCCGGGGAGAATATCATGTGCCCCCACACCTTAGATGATATATGGTGATATGAGTTCCTTGGAGCGTGTAGATCTGACATATAGTGGCTCCCAATATGTCTTAATATTTTTACAAGAAAGCTTAATGAGTTTGGGAATTGCACAGAATTAATACCAAAACTACTCAGATGCCCTTGGATCCCATATCCAATGGTCTCGAGGCTCGTATCATCGTAGCATCTAAGATGAGGGAAGACCTCACATTCTCTTGTATTTAAGAATATCACGTGCTAACACACCTTAGATGTTGTGGTGACACAAGTTCCTCGGAGCCGTTGGATCTTAGATCCAATGGCTACTTGATGGTTCGAATGTTTTTTGCAAAAAATCCCCCAAAGAGTCCGGACACAACCCATAAGCACATAGACTACGCAGATGCCATTGGATCTCAGATCAAACGACCTCGAAGCTCGTATCACTGTAGCATCCAATCTGCGAGAGCACCTGATGCTTTCTCGCATGGCGGAATATGAGGTGCTCCCACACCGTACATTCTATGGTGATATGAGTTCCTGGGAGATCTAACGGCTCGTAGTAGGAAGTTTGAATGTTTTTGCAATATAGGCCTCAAAGAGTATGGGAATTGCGCATAAAGTACAAATACTACGCACATGGCGTTGGATCTCAGTTCCAACAACCTATATGCTCGTATCACCGTAGCGGCTAATTAAGCTATGGGGAGCACCTAATATGAGCTACTGGGAGCCGTTCGATCCAAGATCCAGTGGCTCACACGAGGCCTGGAAGTTTTTTTTCCAAACAAACCCTTGGAGAGTTTGGAAATTGCGCATAATTACAAAGACTACTTCCAAGCCATTGGATCTTAGATCCAACGACGTAAAATCCCGTATCACCATAGCATCTAAGATGCCGGGAGCATGTGATATTCTGTGCTGCTATTTTTTTACCTAACCTTGCAAAATACGTGTAATTGCAGCCATAACTTGTCTTATCGCGCAAAGTGTTGTGCAAAAAACCCATCCTACACCGAAATATCCAAACAACACATGGGGGGCCCCACTTTTCATTGATCAAATTTGGACCAAAAACTAACAAATCTAAAGGCTGAGATTCGAACCAGAAACCTGGAGTACAAAGCGTACGTCGATAGCCTTTTTGCATCAAACGTACGTTGATAGCCTGAAACCGCAACGGTTGTTGGCTTTGTTGTATAACATGATTTTATACTTTATTATATTGAGTAGAGTGCAGAGGGAGTAGCTCGTCAACACGTGCATGAACGTTGACTGACTTACTAGTGGGTCCCATGTCTGCTATCTCTCTCTCCTCTCCATCTAGTATACTGGGAGTGGCTCGTCAACACGTGCATGAACGTTGACTGGCCAATACAACCTTTAGACGCATGGGCACACACGAAGAGCGGCGCGAGCTTGCCGTGGTGTTATTATAACTAAAAAATGCTTGAAAATTAGATGAATTATCACCTAGAACAAGAGACGTTGTGGCTGGTCGAGACGGAGCTAACCACACCTATCCTCCCTGCCACGTTAGCATGATGAAGCCGTGTGGCTAGTGGGGTGTTTTTGACCGACTGGTTGGGTCCCGAGGTCGAACCATAGGTAGTTTGACAAAATTTATTTTTACACGCACATTTTTCCTCCGTGCCGAGACATGGCACACCCTACCGCGCGGTTTCTGGGTCCTCCCGGGTGGTGCACGCATATTTTCTTCCTTGCCGAGACGTGGGACGCCTTACCACGCGTTTTCTGGGTCCTCCTCGGTCGAAGCAAGTAAATGAGTAATCAAATCACAAAAGCCCACCTTTCCCGCCGAGTACGTCAGTCAAGCACGGTGGCTAGCTAGTTGGGCTAGTGCGGCCGATTAGCTATGCCGCCGCCACATTTGTTTTTTCACCCCTTTTTCTCTCCTTGCCAGTTGGTAAATTTAAATATCCACCGCTGCATTGCACTGGTATTTGGGTGCGGAAGGTGTGACAGGATTTTAATTTTTTTGATTGATGGGAGCAGGCGCAGCAGCAATTAGTCATGATGACTCCGCGTGTAAAACCCACTGCTCCCTGAAGTGAAAAGTCGTCGACAGATGTTTTCCCATGGTGAAAACCAAAAGATTCACCCCGCTCCTGGGCTGGCTCCCTCCGCCTTCCCATAGATTGAATTGCCTTTCAGCCTTTTCACCCCCTTTGCTTCCTCTCCGCATTACTTCTACCTGGTTCCATGGCGGCACACCAGATCACGGACTCTGAGGTGAGGCGCCTGACACAGGAGCTGCATGCCAAGGATGCGAAGCTCAGGGCCAAGGACGTGGAGCTCCATGAGCTCAAGGAGGAGAGGAGTGCCATGCTCCTCCTTTATGTAAGGGAGTTCACGGAGCTTCAAAAGCGGCAGACGTCCACTACAAAGATGCTCGAGGCGTTGGCGGTGTTGCTGCAGAAAGCGGGAGATACGATAGGCGTTCAGCGGAGCCGGCTGGAGCGCGAGCAGGCCGATCGTGACTAGGTCAAGGATCGCCTCGACAACTTGCTGGACCATGTTGCCACACAAGTGTTGGGGTTGTGCGATGCCTACCGTCGTGCCAGTGCGACCATGTCGGCTGTCGGGCTAGACCCGTTCGACCACCTGATCAACTTCAACGAACTGCGGCTTCTTGACCTGGTCTCCTTCTTCACCTATATCTCTGAGGAGCTGAGCCATCCCCGTGCGGTGGTGGGGGCGGAGCTGTACAAGGAGGGGTTGCGGGCGGCCATCCCCATTGTCGGGCGAATCCTCTCAGGGCTTCGTCACCCGAATCCATTCGTGCCACTGGACGCCGTACGTGACGAGCTGGCTCCTGTCGACAGGGAGCGGGCTCTGCGGGCGGTGGCACCCTACATCACCACTATCGTGTGCCTCGAGAAGGAGAGGGGGTTTGGTGGTGTTTAGGCATGCATGCTCATCTTTTTTTTTTGCGAAACTGCGCATGCTCATCTCAGTACCCCTCTTCATGCATGCTCTGCATGCTCCTACTGTATTTGTGTTAACCTAGTGTGGGCTCATGCACCCTTCATGCTCTCTAGCACCGTACTCTCCGTGCGTTGTAGTCCTAGTTGTGTTAACATTTATCTCACCATTCATTCTTCTCGATCGGACAGTCAAAAAAGGGGCATGTTACATAATTGGTCATATAGTTGACCTGCGCACAACATCTTTTTTATCGTCATATCTTCTTGCGCTAGCTACAAGGTTATAGTACGGACGTATGAACCACTGCACATGCCTAGAAGTAGGAGTACTGTGTAAGTTCAAGTGGTTGCCGTGTTACGCACTCCTCCATCATAAGAGTCGAAAAGCTTGATGTAATCATTTTTTTTAGAAACAGTGGACACGCTCTACCGTGCGGATCCTCCTCGACTGTCATTGGGAACATTACTACTCACTTGCACCGATGTGTGGAACATCCAACATCGGGGTCCACTTGACATGCACTAAATTACTCTGTACTAGAGTGCTCAACTGCATGGTAGACTACACTGGTCGAAGCGCTGCAGTAATGCCCAATGACCTGTCAAGTCACTAAACCCCGACCTTTCCAGCAGTAAGTTGGACGGGCGAAGTAACCATCATTTCACTCTTCTCCCTCATCTTCCTCTCTTGAAGAAAACCCCAACTCGCTTCTCCCTCATCTTGTTCCTCATTTCTTCAAGAAAACCCCGGCGCACTTCTGCCATTGTTCTTCTCTCCCAAAGATGGAAAGGTGAGGGCATAAATGGTGTTGCTTCTGGCCAAGGCCCGGTCTTGCAACCCCGCGACCGATCCTAACTCCCTCTCTGTTCTTCTTTTGGGTTTGTGATTATGGTTTCTATACTTTTATTTCTATTTGACAGTTTCTTGATGGACCATGGAGCACCGGCCAAAGTGATGTCGGCACTGGCCAAAGCCGTTAGGGCTTAGGGTACGAAGAAGCGCAAGAACCCCGCCGAGACTACCACACACAAGCTCAAGGCCATCTCCCTATCCAAGCCCTCCTCTCCATGATTCCACGTTAAGCCGATCCAGGTAATATCTCGTCTTGACGATCTTTTTGGCGATCTTGATTGTGTTTTTTCATCTAACATGCAGTACTAGTACTAGTAGTACAACTTCTTCGGTGATATTGCATGTGATTTTTGTGTGCCAAATCATGGTTCTAAACTGCTCTTTTGACCAAAACATGCGAGAGGTTGACATACATATGATTTTTTTCACATAACATTGATTTCTTATAGATTACTTTCAACTACTTTATGAACATTGATGCTAGCTGTAGGAAATGCAAGATTTTAGCTCGCATGCCTTTGAGAGAGTATAGTAGCCTCAGTAACTTGTGTTATGAATATTGCAAGTAATCCCTCTGCTCTCATGCCTTTGAAGACATGTTCTAGTGTCTTTGTTCACTCATTTATGTGC
This sequence comes from Secale cereale, assembly GCA_902687465.1. Taxonomy (NCBI): domain Eukaryota; kingdom Viridiplantae; phylum Streptophyta; class Magnoliopsida; order Poales; family Poaceae; genus Secale; species Secale cereale. Next base: position 434,189,394 of record LR738714.1, read on the forward strand.
ATATATGTAGTCTTATATGGACTCAAATATCGAAAATCATCTTATATTTCTGAATGGAGGTAGTAATAAAATATTAGGTTTCTGTTTGAATTAGAACCAGGAGCGCGGTGGAGATGAAGTTCTCAAAGTCATGCCGTGTGAACTGGAAGACCTGACGAAGAGTTCTACTACTAAACTATCCAGTTGTTGTGTCCTTGTCGCCACGTGTGGTGAACAAGCATTTTCCTGTATCATTGTTGTCAGGCATGTTCTCGAGGGTGTACTTCACCACAACAATTTCCTAGTTGTGCCTTCGATTACGAAGGGTGTGGTTCTTGTAAAGCTTCCCGACAAATCTGATACGGACTGTCTTCATCATCATATTTATGAGTGGAAAGACCACTCTGTTCGGTTCTGCAAGGTTGGCCAGATGGCGATGATGCCGGTAGACATCTCTCACAAAGTCCATGGCCTAGTCAGTTATGTGGGGGTACATTCCATAGGTCGGTGGCAACAAATAGTCTGCAGAGCTTAATTAGTGCTACTTTGCTTGTCTGTAGTAAGCACTACTTGTTCAGTACTTGATTTGTGTGTGTGAACCCTGTATTGAATAGTACTGCCACTTTTGTTGTGTGGTGAGTCCTGAGAACAGTCTATGTTACTGTTTGTCCACTCAATTCAGTCTGTGTATTTTGAAGTATCCAGATCATCTATTTTGTGAGGACGGTTTATAAATTATGGCTACACTCAAATATCTGTATGCATTGCAGGGTTTATCACACCCACCTGGATTTCCAATCCCATGGATGTTCACTCCAAACGAGTTGTCACGACCTTTGGACTGTCCTACTTGTCGGAGTAAGTGGGGGCCATGCATGCCACCCGTAATTGGACAATCAACCTTCTATTTAGAACTTGAACATAGTGATATCCTAGTAAGGATTGACTCATGTCACATCAAGTAAATCTTATTGATTTACTGTCATGTTTTCTTACTTTTGATGCAATTTTGCGATGCATGTTTTGCCATGTCACATTCGTTACAGAATAAACGGTTATGTTTGCTCTATGATGGTTATTTTAGCAGGTTTCACTTCTTATGACGGGTCAGTAACGAAGGCATTGTCCATCACTTATATTATTGGACACAATTGGATCAGTCTGTTGTCTGAGTACAATCTGAAGCCCCGTGATGAACTACGGTTTGTTTTAACAAACACGCCACAATTAGTCCTTCTCGCTATTAAAAGAAGTGAAGAAAAAGACTGGATCTAGGTGACGGAGCCTAGCAAAGTTAGAAAGTTGAAGTACGAAAACATAGCAGACTAGAGACGATCGCTGCTGTCTCGCACATCGGTACCACCTTCAGCATCAGATCCAGCACCGGCACCTGCTCCGACGGCACTTGGTCTAGCACTAACAGCGACATCAGCTCAGTCTAATCCACCAGAGGATTGGGCACTGACCGCGTCAGCGGATCAGGCTGATCTACCTGAGGATCGGGCACCGACACCGGCACCAGCTCCATAAGGAGCACCATCTCCGGCAGCAGCAGCGACACTACCAGTCGCACTGGCACGGGCGCCAGCAACGGCTTCGGCACCTGCACCAACACTTCAAGTTGCACTTGCATTTGCTCTGGCCCATGCAGCGTCAATAGAACCAGCACTTGCATTGGCAACTGAGTGGGCTGCAGTTCGCACTGCGTATACCAAAGTCCTTACAAAAACCGACATCTCCACCTTCTTGGCAAGAATTGGCAGCCCAAGTGCTTCGCTCTATTTTCTTTCCATGTTGTTTCATAGTTTTCACTATGTTGATCTAACTGTTTGTGTATGTCTTCTTGTTTGCAAACAGAGAATTCCTAGAGCAATGAGGGAGTCGTTTAATAATCCGAGCGACCGTGGCCAAGTTTCTCTTACCATGTGCAGCCTTGGTGTGAAAAAACCTGCTCAATATACCGTAAGTACAAAGGATGGTCGTATGATGATTGATGCTAACGATGGTCAAGGCACTACTGCAGGATGGTGCTAACGCGACACTACGATCGGAGACCCTTCGACGAAACTCTGTGCGATGCCATAATCGCAAACGGTAGTGTAAAAGAACTGTAAAAAAAGGTGCAAAACATTTGCGATGACAGATGCATCAAACACGGTTCAGATTTTTGTTGCGTGTGTGATGAAGGGCATACAGTTCAGTTCAATTAACTATTTGCGGTGAGGAGGAACAAAAGAAACGCGCAGCCAGATGAAGGTGTGTGTGATATACAGCATATGGTTCACTAGGATGAACTGTGTGTGGTTAGGCAACACAATGGAAATGGTTCAACTGAACACGATGTGTGTGATACGCGGCAAACAGGTCCATAATCAGAAATGTGTGCGAAGACCAATAATAACACAAACGATTGTTGCTAATAAGTTGTGTGAATTGCTCTGTCTACAGTAGAATAACATGTGTATATATATATAACTGAATTAAACATCCAATTACATAAGTGACTATACAGATCATTCGCATACACCTCAATAAACAATTGCATGCATTCTAAAGTAGGAGAAACGATCGTCTAGTCATCTACTTCTTATGACGCTCCTGCCACTGCTATGTGGCTTGATCCCTCGGCTGGGTCAGGAAGAAAACAGTTCCTCATGTCAACGATCCGCCTGTACATCTCGTAGCTTGTGTACGCGTCCATGGCCGTGTACTTGACATGTTGTTCATCCAGTCTCTCATGCCACACACTGTGCCAGGCGTTCTTGTCCTTATTGCTCTCTTCCTTCATCTTCGCGTAGTAGGGGTTGATGATGGCCGAGGTGAGGTCAACCAGGGAGTTCAGTTTGTTTTTCTCGCTGTCCCAGACCTTGTAGTGGTGCTGGATGTTGACAAGATTCGGGCATTTCAAGTCTGAAACCTTGAGCGCTTTTAGATCGCTGGTGGTGTCCACCGTAGCGAAACTATAGTCGGAGCTGTTCATAAACCTGGAGAAACACTCACAAGGCCTTGCGGCAAGGTGGTAGTGGTAGATGAGGACGTCATGTCGCACGCACAACTGGGCGACGGCAACCTTCTGATCTTGCGCGGCATGACCCAAGGTGTACTCGAGGTCGAAGCCGACCACTCGGTACTTTTCCTCGGCAAGGAACTGCTCCATAGTTTGGATGGAGCTCTCCACCGAGACCAGATCATTCGTTTACACCACCGAGAGGGTCTTCCCACTCACGTGGGTGTCCACTATGTGATGCGTGGTGAACTGCTCGCCGTTGTCGTCGTCGGCCGCTGGGAGCGCCATTGGAGCCATGGGGAGCGCCATTGCAACTGCCGGATGTCCTCTCTGTATGTGTCCTTGTGGGTGTGATTATTGTGTCGTGTGAGACGAGAGATGAAGGTAAATGGCCGCATGAATAAAAGGGGGCCGGGCGGCGTGGATTCTCGGCGCGTCCGCATGGCAGTTTTTACAGCGGGTAACTGCATCGTCGCGCCGCGCCCGGCGCAACTGCTTGCACACGAATGTGCGTGATCGTGCGCTGGCCCCAAACACTGGTAGTGTGCGTGGAGAGATGAGGGTAGAGCACCCGGAGGGACGCAAGATCAGTGCGCGCGTGGCGGGGCGCGAGCAGAGCGCGCCGCGGCCGCCTAAACCGCAAGCAACCACAAGCATAGAGCAGTTGAACACGCAGGAAATGGTCGCCTACAAGCCGGCTGATAGTTGCATCGCTGCATAGAGAGCGGTCGTGTGCTACCACCTCCGTCTAGTCTATATAGTCTCCTTTATATTTGGTGCCATACTTTGCCCTCAAATTTAACCAACAAAATGTTAATGCATGTTTTAAAAATTATATAATTGGAAACTATGTTCAAATACAAATCCAACTATATAATCTTTGACGACATGCATTTGTATTTTATTAGTTCAATCACACTTATAAACCAGGACGGTGGTATAGTAGGTAATTAAACTGCAAATGTTTTTTATTAACTGCATGTGTACGTGGACTTTCATCCTCCTCTTGCACGTCTTGTCACCCTGCTGCCGCAGACAGCTTACAGCGCAAGCTTGTGCAGCGCGCGGGGGCGTTCTTTTGGCCAAACGGTGGCGCCAATGAATCGTCGGTGAGCCCGTTCCCACGAAACCTCGCAGGTTCCCACGCAAGCTTCCCGCCCGACTTGATGAAATCCCCCAAAATCCCAATGTTTACCTCCCTGCTATAAAAACCCTCATGGCCGGCGAGTCCTGCGTCGCATTTTGCCCTCCCTCCTTGAAGCTTGTCTCATCTGCTTCTCCCGCAATTGCCAATGGCACCGGTCCGTCATCGTCGCTCAGCCACTCCGCCGTCATCAGAGGACAGCTCCAGCTAGGAGGCTACACAGCGGCGGTGGCTGCTACCTCTTGAGCATGCGTTGTTTTTCCCTTGGAGAGGAAAGGGTGGTGCAACAAAGTAGCATAAGTATTTCCCTCAGTTTTTGAGAACCAAGGTATCAATCCAGTAGGAGACTACACGGAAATCCCTCGTACCTGCACAAACAATTAAGAACCTTGCAACCAATGCGATAAAGGGGTTGTCAATCCCTTCTCAGTCACTTGCAAAAGTGAGATCTGGTAGAGATAATAAGATAAATATTTTTGGTATTTTTGTTGTATAGATTGAAAAGTAGTGATTGCAAAATAAAAGAACAGTAAAGATAACTAGTTGATGAAAGATTAATATGATGGAAGATAGACCCGGGGGCCATAGGTTTCACTAGTGGCTTCTCTTAAGATAGCATATTCTACGGTGGGTGAACAAATTACTGTCGAACAATTGATAGAAAAGTGCATAGTTATGAGAATACCTAGGCATGATCATGTATATAGGCATCACGTCCGTGACAAGTAGACCGAAACGATTCTGCATCTACTACTATTACTCCACGCATCGACCGCTATCTAGCATGCATCTAGAGTATTAAGTTCATAAGAACAGAGTAACGCTTTAAGCAAGATGACATGATGTAGAGGGATAAACTCATGCAATATGATCTAAACCCCATCTTTTTATCCTCGACGGCAACAATACAATACAGGCCTTGCTGCCCCTGCTGTCACTGGGAAAGGACACCGCAAGATTGAACCCAAAGCTAACCACTTCTCCCATTGCAAGAAAGGTAAATCTAGTAGGCCAAACCAAACTGATAATTCGAAGAGACTTGCAAAGATATTTAAATCATGCATATAAGAATTTAGAGAAGAACCAAATATTGTTCATAGATAATCTTGATCATAAACCCACAATTCATCAGATCTCGACAAGCACACCGCAAATAGTATTACATCGAATAGATCTCCAAGAAGATTAAGGAGAAATTTGTATTGAGATCCAAAGAGAGAGAAGAAGCCATCTAGCGAATAACTATGGACCCGAAGGTCTGTGGTAAACTACTCACAACTCATCGGAGAGGCTATGGTGTTGATGTAGAAGCCCTCCGTGATCTATTCCCCCTACGGCGGAGCTCCTGAAAAGGCCCCAAGATGGGATCTCACGGGTACATAAGGTTGCAGCGGTGGAAATAGGGTTTCGTGGCGCTCTCGGATGTTTTCAGGGTATATGAGTATATATAGGAGGAAGAGGTACGTCAGTGGAGCTACAAGGGGCCCACAAGGGTGGGGGCGCGCCTACCCCCTGGGCGCGCCCTCCTGCCTCGTGGCTTCCCAGACGTGTACCCCAAGTCTTTTGGGTTGCGTTTGTTCCAAAAATGATCCTCGCAAAGGTTTCATTCCGTTTGTACTCCGTTTGATATTCCTTTTATGCGAAACACTGAAATAGGCAAAAAAAACTACAATTTGCACTGGGCCTTGTGTTAGTAGGTTAGTCCCAAAAATAATATAAAGTGCATAATAAAGCCCATTAAACATCCAAAACAGATAAAATAATAGCTTTGAACAACCAAAAATTATAGATAAGTTGGAGACGTATCAAGCATCCCCAAGCTTAATTCATGCTCGTCCTCGAGTAGGTAAATGATAGAAACAAAAATTTTGATGTGGAATGCTACCCAACATAATTCTCAATGTAATTCTCTTTTATTGTGGCATGAATTCTTAGATCCGAAAGATTCAAGACAAAAGTTTAATATTGACATAAGAATAATAATACTTCAAGCATACTAACAAAGCAATTATGTCTTCTCAAAATAACATGGCCAAAGAAAATTCATCCCTACAAAATCATATAGTTTGGCTATGCTCCGTCTTCATCACACAAAATACCAAAATCATGCACAACCCCGGTTTCAGCCAAGCAATTGTTTCATACTTTAATTTTTTCAAACTTTTTCAACTTTCACGCAATACATGAGTGTGAGCCATGGATATAACACTATAGGTGGAATAGAGTGGTGGTTGTGGAGAAGACAAAAGGGAGGAAGATGTTCTCACATCAATTAGGCGTATCAATGGGCTATGGAGATGCCCATCAATAGATATTGATGTGAGTGAGTAGGGATTGCCATGCAACGGATGCACTAGAGATATAAATGTATGAAATCTCAACAAAAGAAACTAAGTGGGTGTGCATCCAACTTGCTTGCTCATGAAGACCTAGGGCATTTGAGGAAGCGCATCGTTGAAATATACAAGCCAAGTTCTATAATGAAAATTCCCACTAGTATATGAAAGTGACTAAACAAGAGACTCTCTATCATGAAGATCATGGTGCTACATTGAAGCACAAGTGTGGAAAAAGATAGTAGCATTGTCCCACTCTTTTTTGGGGCCTTCCTTTTTTTATTTGGCCTTTCTCCCTTTTTTTTGGGATAATGCTCTAATAATGATGATCATCACACTTCTATTTCTTTACAACTCAAATATTACAACTCGATACTACAATAAAATATGACTCTATATGAATGCCTCCGGCGGTGTATCGGGATGTGCAATGAATCAAGAGTGACATGTATGAAAAATTATGCATGGTGGCTTTGCCACAAATATGATGTCAACTACATGATCATGCTAGGCAATATGACAATGATGAAGCGTGTCATAATAGATGGAACGGTGGAAAGTTGCATGGCAATATATCTCGGAATGGCTATGGAAATGCCATGATAGGTAGGTATGGTGGCTATTTTGAGGAAGGTATGTGGTGGGTGTATGGTACCGGCGAAAGTTGCGCGGTACAAGAGAGGCTACCAATGGCGGAAGGGTGAGAGTGCGTATAATCCATGGACTCAACATTAGTCATAAAGAACTCACATACTTATTGAAAAAATCTAAAAGTTATCAAAACAAAGTACTACACGCATGCTCATAGGGGAAGGGTTGGTAGGAGTTAACCATCGCGCGATCCCGACCTGCACACAAAGGATGACAATCAAAGAAATACATCATGCTTCAAATTTGTCACACAACAGTTACCATACGTGCATGCTACGGGACTTGCAAAACTCAACACAAGTATTTCTCAAATTCACAACTACTCTACTAGCATGACTCTAATATCACCATCCTCATATCTCAAAACAATCATCAAGTACCAAACTTCTCATAGTATTAAATGCACTTTATATGAAAGTTCTTATTATACCCATCTTGGATGCCTATCATATTAGGACTAATTTTATAGCCAAACAAAATTACCATGCTTTTCTAAAGGACTCTCAAAATAATATAAGTGAAGCATGAGAGATCAATAATTTCTACAAAATAAAACCATCACCGTGCTCTAAAAAGATATAAGTGAAGCACTAGAACAAAATTATCTAGCTCAAAAGATATAAGTGAAGCACATAGAGTTTTGGGTTTTGGGATTTCCTCACTTGATGATTTTTGCTCAAAATCCTCGGAGGATGGGTTGCTCTAATGACAAGTGTCAGTTTCCTTGGAGCAGCTAACCAGCTAGTGGTTGAAGGGGGCGGTTATTTATAGCCTAGGGAGCAGCCCGACATGATAAGACATAAATGCCCTTCAATGATATGACCGTTAGGTAGGTAGATATTTTGGGACAGCTGGCTCATAGCACAACAACGGTCGTAATGTTGAGTATCAAATTCCTCAGGGCTATCATGTTCCTCGCTTGTAGGAAATCCGCACTGGTGAATTCCTAACTCCTCAGTTAGAACAAATTCCTGAGAGACCAGAAGAACTTCGTCTCTGTCACTGAAGAAATTGACTGAACTGTATGAGATTTCCAATAGCTTCACTCAAAAGGATTGGGTAGTGTAGGCTTTGAGTTGAGCATCACTTGGAAATATGTTTCCTTAGTTTTTCCACGACCCCCTTTAATAGTACGGTGTTTCCTATGACACAAGAAAGAGAAAATGAAACTACGAAAACAAAAGTCTTCACGCTTCATAATCCTCGCATGATTATCCAAGTCTTCAAGGTCACACCAATTTCTTCACTTTCAAAATCTTCAGAAATCCAAAGTCTTCAGTTGAAGACATTCATTTTTAGGGGCGGACTTTCTCTCTAAATATCAAACTCCTCACAGACTTATAGTTATAGATCTGTGTACACTCACAAACGCATCAGTCCCTTAACCTATAAGTCTTCAATACACAAAAATCACTAAGGGGTACTAGATGCACTTACAGTGCTTCACTCTATGTCTATGGATATCCTTGTATTTTCCTTGTGGGACTAACCCATGTAGGTATTGAAAGTGCAACTCACTCCAATGGATTGCTCCAAATGATCTACACCAACATTGAGCATCCACATCTTCAACACCTACATGAAGTCATCATCGACAACACCCAAGGTTAGTTCATCCCTCTAAGGGGGGATATCACATCTAGGGGGAGCTTTACTCTAAAAATTGAGCTAAAGCAACTCAAATGGTGTGAACACAACAATGCTTTATGTAAAAGTGGTAACCCCACTTGTGCTTAAACGATGAGTATGGCCTATGATAAAATGTTCTCATTTGACTCCTAAGTCAATATACTCATATATAGATGACCTAGTCATCGACAATTGTTTGATAGATGCTAGAGTGTTTGTGCATGCTTTGCCACATGTTTTATTTGCCATCTTACTGTGTGAGAATGTTGGTTGCATATTTTTCTCCACTCGAGGACATCCATTTGTTGCTTTGATTGTCTGGCTTTTTCTTTTGCCAAATGGATGTACAAAATGCCTAAGTTCTTCCTCTAGCTATCTATGCTTTTCTCGTCTAAACTCTATTCATGCTACACCACAAAGTTTGAACAAGTCGAATTCGGACCCACCGGGTGAGGAGCACGCGGTGTCATCGATCCGTCAAGGGCTTAACTTCCAAAACCTCTTAATGCATCTCGGTCCGACCGATCCATCACATTCTTTTTTTTGCTAGGTCCATCACATTCGATCTCACCGAAATCATTAAGTTGATCTAGGTTTTCACCCCAGTGCAACCAATTAGAATAGTTCGGTCACATCGAGTTGTAGTAACTGCCAGCAGTTTTGCATCTCGGTGCCACCGAGTGGTTCCACTCAGTCACACCAACAGTGACTAGGTATATATACATCCGCGGTTGAATTTTGGAAATTTCTTCAAACCCTCAATTGTGCCTGCCCGGCTCTGCCGCCCCTCCGAATCGTCTCCATCGTCGCTAGCGCCCTCCTACCACTGGTCTCCGCCGCCGTCAACGGGAATCTCCACCGCCGTTGTTGTCATAGCTAGTTCGTTGCCAAGTTAGGGTATAGACTCGATCTCTTTGTGCTATCCTTAACTCTGATTCTTGCACAAAGATTAATGCAATGTTTCTAACCACGATTGAGATTGTTCTATCCACTCAAAACTTCCTTTAGAATAGATTCGATGCACCAATTTAGGGTTAGGTTTCCGAAGAACTCATCTCGGACCGACCGATCTAAGAAATCGTTCTCACCCATTTGGCTCAGACCATTCACATGTACTACTTGGTCTGACCGAAGTGTACAAATCGGTGCGACCGAGTTCACTTTTTCTGTGAAACCCTAGCATCTCGGAGTCACCGAACTTCATTTCGGTCTGACCGAAATTGGATGTTTAGACTCTGTTGCTGCTTCTCTGTCACCGAGTTAGTCATATCGGTAGCTCTGAAATGCTTTCTGTAGAAATTTAAAGTTAAGTTTTTGTGTCAACTTTTTGCCAAAATAGATGTGCTTTGTGATGCTCATATACTCTACATATATCTATCTATTCACAGGGTCAGTTTCAGATATGTCAGAGGGCAGTGACAGTCAGATTAGGTCAGTGGAGCAGGCAAATCTCAGTGAGGGCTCTAGTCCCTCCAACAGTAGCTATTATGAAATTAGCAGAAGCACTCCCAGCAACCTACCAAAAGCTGACACCAAGACAAGGAAGAAGAAAAATTCTGACAGTGAGGATGAAGATTTTGTGGCTCAAGAAGTCACTTCCAAGAAGCAGCCTATGAAGGATACTGCTAGAGTTGTCAAGCCAGGTCTGAACAAGAAAGCTCCTTCCAAGAGGATTCCAATGTCTAAAGCCACAGCCTCAACTCAAGAAACCATGGAATTCACTCTTGAATCAGGAGATGATCGGGCTGCTAGAGGAAAGAAGGGGAAATAGAGAGTCAAGAAGACTATTGCCAGAGTCATTGGAGGGCCATCCATGAGGGATGATGTTGAGGATGCTGATGAGGAAGCAAATGAGCTTGTTGCACCTGCTGCAAAGACTCAGAAGTTGATGGGGAATGCCATCAAATTCAGGGCTGCTCCATCTAAGCCCGAAGCCGCCCCCAAGGCTTCAGCACCCACGAGATCCACCAGAGATATTCCTGCAGCTCAGAAGAACAAGGTCGAGTGCCAGAAGTTCCAGAAGAAGAGCAAGCTCAAGAAGAAGAATCTTCAAATGATGATGAGTCCATGATGCTCAGGAAGCTCAACCCAAAAATACCAGATCACAATGATGCTCATATTGTTGCTGAAAATATGAAGCTGAGAAAGGATGTAGGTTTGAGACTGTGGAGACAGACTGATCCCTATGCTACAAGAAGAAGAACTGTTGTGGAATACAGATTTCACACCAAGGAACAGCAATATTTCTATGAGACAGTCTTGTTGGAAAAGAAGCCCATTGTATGTGATATGAAGTGGGTTCACTGGAAGTACATTGAGGAGCATGCTGACTACTTTCCAGATGTGCATGAAAGTTTTAGGCTGAATGAGGTTGACAAGTTTGTTAGACAAAAATTGACCAGATGGAATGATGAGATGATTATGCAATTCTAATCCACTGCTCATTTCTATCCTGGTGGAAGAATTGCCTGGATGACTGAAGGAATAAGATATCAATCAACAATCTCTGAATGGGAAAGTTTTATCAATGCCCCCAAGGAAGATGAAAATGACACATATGTGTATGCAAGCCCAGGAAGGATCATGATTCTATGGCAAACATGTATAAGCCAATTCCTGACAAAGACTTGAAGACACACAAGCTTGGTTCTATATAGCATCTGCTGTCTGGACTGACCACTATCAATACCATACTGAGGCATACTCTTTTGCCCAAGCCAGGAGATCATAGGATGATCCGAGGTCACTCTATCAACTTGCTCCATATGTTTGATGCTCTAGAAAATTTCAAGGTCATGAGCCTGATTGTAGAGACAATCAAAAGAACTGCAGCAGACCAAAAGAGGTCTTGTGGATATGCCCCTCACATTCAGATGTTGATCAACTCTAGGCTAGAGAAAGGGACATATCTACTTGACAAGAGGCATCTACCTCTTAGGCCATATTTCGAGGACAATGAAGTTGTCATGGATGCATCACATCCTACATCAGTTAAAGGCCAAGAGAAGATTGATAAAGCAAAAGCAGCAAGTGCTTCTGGAGTCCCCAAGACCAAGCAAGATCAGCTCGGCCATCTGCTTGAGGCCACTCTGAGGATTGAGAAGAGTCTGGACAACTTGACTCAGAATCAATAGAGTCTTGAGAGGATAGTGGAAGCCAAATTATATGATCTTGATGTGAAGATCACTGAGATATAAACAGTTGTGGAGAAGCTCAAGGAAGATGCAGAGGACAGAGATACCACTGATGCTTTTAAGAGAGTCCCAAGAAGACCAATATCTTCAGCTGTGCCAGTTGTCGAGCCCAGGCCTACACTTTCACCACCTATAGCAAATGCCACAGTTGTTCCTCCTGTGTCAACTCCTCCAGCCCCACAGACTTTGTGCGAACTATTTGCTGATGCTCTTATCGACACGTCGTCTACGTACACTGGAGCCACCCGCGAGAAGACTTCTTCAGCAGCTCCCAGAGATCGTGCCTAGAGTGTCGTACAACACTATGCATTTTCAAGCGTTTTGGTAACTTGTTGCCAAAGGGGGAGAAAGTGTATAGATCATTAGGCTTCGAGAGAGAGTGTTTTGCTTCTCTTTGTTGGTTTTTGCTTGCTACTTCGTTCGTTTGGTTATTGCTACAATTTGCTTATGCTCGTGAGATACTTGTGTGGTTGATCATACTATGCTTAATGTGTGCTCGCTTGATTGTGTATGATCATTCACTTGTTTATTTTAGTGATGAGTGTTTGTTGCTTAAATCTTCTCTTTTTTAGCGCTCCACCAAGATGTATGTGACATGGAAGAGTAACCCATGATCCTAATCGATTGTGCATTTGCGTTCAAAAGCAAATCTTAAATAATGCACAAATTGAGGGGGAGCTCTTGCTTATCACATACTTCTCAAAGCGACGATGTATTATACTCTTATTATCATTTGTCAAAGCTTTGATCTATATGTTGTCATCAATTACCAAAAAGGGGGAGATTGAAAGTGCAACTAATCCCCAGGTGGTTTTGGTAATTAATGACAACATATAGCTCATTGAACTAATATCCTTTCAAGATAAATATTTCAGGAAGTTCAATGATTGGCATGGCATGGACTGGAGATGTGGACCCCTCAAAATGCTAAGGAAAAAGATTGACAAAAGCTCAAGACTCTACATTTCCATTTTAGTGATCCAAGATCACATTGAGTCCATAGGAAAGTCAATACTATTAAAAGGGGATGAGGTGTTGCTTAATGATCTGGTTGCTCAAGTGCTCAATGATATTGCTACAAAACCCTCAGCCACTTCCTCATATTTCACATATGTCCCAATCCTAAAGTCAAACTCGGCCCCACCAATTTGATCTATCCGGCGCCACCGAGTTCACTTGACATAGCCACTGCCACAAACCCTAAACAATTCAGTCTGACCAATATGGATCTCGGTCTCACCGACATGGCAATGTAAACTCTCTGTGATCCTTTTGTAACGTTTCGGTCTAACCGAGAAGAGCGATCGGTCCCACCGAGTTTGCATGGTAAACTCTTTGTGATCCTTTTGTAATGTTTCGGTCTCACCGAAATGAGCGATCGGTCCCATCGAGTTTGCTTGACCACTTCTCTATAATGCTATTTGCTGAAGTCGATCTCACCGAGTTCATGCAATCGGCGCCACCGAGATGAGGTCTTGCCCTAGCTCTAGCACATCGGTCCCACCAAGTTGATCATGTCGGTCCCACCAAGATTCCTAACATTCACATTTTGAACCGCTTCGGTCTCACCGAGTTTCTCTATTCGGTCTAACCAAGTTGGGTAAAATGTGTGTAACGGTTGGATTTTGTGTGGAGGCTATATATACCCCTCCACCCCCATCTCCATTTGTGAGAGAGCCATCAGAACGTGCCTACACTTCCACTACACATTTTCTGAGAGAGAACCACCTGCTCATGTGTTGAGACTAAGATATACCATTCCTACCACAAGAATCTTGATCTCTAGCCTTCCCCAAGTTGCTTTCCACTCTAATCATCTTTCCACAATATCCAAATCTATGAGAGAGAGTTGAGTGTTAGGGAGACTATCACTTGAAGCACAAGAGCAAGGAGTTCATCATCAACACACCATTTTTTTTACCTTTTGGAGAGTGGTGTCTCCTAGATTGGTTAGGTGTCACTTGGGAGCCTCCGACAAGATTGTGGAGTTGAACCAAGGAGTTTGTAAGGGCAAGGAGATCGCCTACTTCGTGAAGATCTACCCGAGTGAGGCAAGTCCTTCGTGGACGTTGGCCATGGTGGGATAGACAAGGTTGCTTATTCGTGGACCCTTCATGGGTGGAGCCCTCTGTGGACTCACGCAGCTGTTACCCTTCGTGGGTTGAAGTCTCCATCAACGTGGATGTATGATAGCACCACCTATCAAAACCACGCCAAAAATATCCATGTCTCCATTGCGTTTGCACTCTCCAAACCTCTCCCTTTTACCTTCATATGCAATTCTTTACTTTCCGGTGCCACGCTCTTAGGATTGCATGTGTAGGTTGGTTAGTTGACTTGTCCTAATTGCTAAAATCTGCCAACACTTAAAATTGGGAAAATGATAGATTTTTATTTGGTCAAGTAGTCTAATCACCCCCTCTAGACCTACTTTCGATCCTACAATAGAGCTTGTTGAAGAAAAGGCCATTTTAATTTATCATACGCCTTTTCAAAATCAACCTTAAAGACAACTCCATCAAGTTTCTTTTTGTGAAGCTCATGGATAGTTTTGTGTAGAACGACTACACCCTCCAAGATGTTTCGTCCAGACATGAAAGTTGAGTAGGGTGGACAGCCGATTGAGTAATCATGGAGAGCCTATTAGTACCCACTTTGGTGAATATTTTAAAGTTGTGATTCAACAGACAAATAGGTCTAAATTGGTCTATCCGAATGGCCTCATCTTTCTTAGGGAGTAAAGTGATAATCCCATAATTGAGACGAAACAAGGATAAACCGTCATTAGAAAGATCGTCAAACATAGGGAGCAGGTCACCTTTGATAGTCTCCCAACACTTCTGATAGAATTCAGCAGGGAACCCATCCGATCCCGGAGCTTTATTCCTTTCCATCTGTGACATAGTGTAAAAAAATCCTGCTCGGAGAAAGGTGCTATCAAAATAGCATTTTCCTCCCGAGTAAGTTGGTATATCCTCAAACATATCCTCATCCATCATGACGAAATTGGAGTCCGGATTCCCAAACAAACGTTTATAATAATTGGTAATATACGCCTTTAGCATATCTTGATCAACAATAGTTCCTTTATCTTGGTCTAGTTGATAAATTTTCTTTTTCCTATGTTATTTATTTGCAATCAAATGGAAAAACTTAGTATTATTGTCCCCTTCACGAATAGATTTTACTTTAGCACGCCGAGACCATTTTAACTCTTCCTCTTGCATAAGCTTGGCCGGAAAATCATCCGCCTCTCGCTTGGCAGCACGATCTGCCGTGCAGAGTGGTGAAGATTCAGCCTTGATATCTAAAGCATTAACAATATCCATCATACGTTCCTTTTCCTTTTTATATTCACCACTCAAATTCTTCGCCCAACCCCGAAGAAGCTGTCTAAGATGACGTATCTTGAACTGCCAACGTTCAATATTTTTTGCACCTCTCGTTTCCTTAGACCATTCTTTAGCTACTAAATCAAGGAAACCTTCCCGCTCAAACCAACATGTTTCAAAAGAGAAAGCTGCTTTGTTCCCCAAATGAGCAGCCTCATCGGAGTCCAAAAGAAGAGGTGTATGATCAGAAATACTTCTCTGGAGAGCTCTAACATTAACTAAAGGAAACTTTTGCTCCCATTCAATGCTCATCAAAACACGATCGGGCTTTTCATACGTGGGAACCTCAAGATTATTAGCCCCATGTAAACTGTCGACCTGACAAAGCAATCTCTCTCAGATCTAAGTATTCAATAATCGCATTAAACATAAAAGGCCATCTTGCATCAAAGTTATTATTGTTTTTCTCGTCTTGACGCCTAATGATATTGAAATCCCCACCCACCAACATGGGTAGAGACTCGGACCCACGTATTCTCATTAATTCTGATAAGAAATCCGGCTTAAGCTCTGGTCGCGCAGCTCCATAAACCGTCACCACATGAGAAGCCATCACTTCTCGAGCGCACATGAAACTTAACCGCAAAATCACCTACGTCCATATTAAGAACCTTGATACTAGAGTTGTTCACCCCAAGCAAAGATACCACAAGACCTTCCCCTCGTAGGTAGGTTGTACCAAGAAAAATCTAAGCCCCCACGTAGAAAGCTCAGAAACGGTGTCCGAAACGTTGGCCAACCAGTCTCTATAAGAGCGTTGAAATCTAAATTTTGCTCCCTAGAAGTGTCCGAAAGAAATTATCTTTTAGCCAAGTCACCAAGACCTCTGCTATTCCAGAAAATTCCTCTCATTCGTCATGAAATTTATTTTTGAATTTCAGACGCGCACTACGACGCACCGCAGAGAAGTCAAATTCGCTCTTGGTACGCTTACGACGAACCTCGATCTCGATAGGCTTTGACAAAAAATCCATATGATTTTCCAGAAAACATGTCTCCTCTAGGATCAAGTCCTCACACAAATTTTGAATAAAAGGAATCGAAAGTCCGTGAGGATCATCATCCTCAATGGGAGTTGCTGTGATGTTAAAGAAAAGAGCGCGTCAATATGAACATCCCTTATCAACGACGATCAAATGGATCAGCAGTAAGATTTTCGGATGTGATGTGATTGCCTTTGACTGTTTAGCATGCGTAGCAATCTTTGGTGGTGCAAGCAAGAGCGCCAACAGCTTGGCTGCATCGAGATATTAGCTGTCATATAAGTACCCCCTACCGTTGCGAACGATTGCTCGTCAGCTGTACATCAAATGGGTGGTGGTGCTGGTGCAAACGGACAAGGCACGTTGACGCCTGAACTAATTCAAATCATTTCTCTGCCCGCCCACGGAACTTTCGCGCTCCTGAAGATGGGCCATCACATCACATGGCCAAGTTTGGGACGTGAAATCTTCCCTGTTTAAAGTAGATCATCTACCATGTAGGGGTGCTGTCTTGTCCCTTCAAATCAAAGGTCTAACTAAATGTTGGTGGACAGTAGGACGCCACTGATCAACATTCACCAAGAAAAATCACTCTAATTCAGTGGATCCAACAGCGAAGTTGTTCTCTGAACTCGTTTTCCGGAGGACTTTGAGTCTGAAAGTCTGAATTCGCACGTAACCTAGGATAGTTGTTGAACGGATGGCCACGTCCCACCCGCCATCATCGGCTGCAGCTATTTCAACTGAGCACATGGGCACGTCTCTTGCACTCGGGGACAGAGAGGCACCGACAGTTCATCATCAAGAAACAAAGGCGATACCATGGTGTATTTATGAAACAAAGTAATGTACTTAAGCTCCCATCATACAAGTTACAACAACACGAGTTTGAGAAGCTGCCTGCCTCGCCTGTTCATGGCATGGCGGCAGCGAGAAAAAACAACAGTAACATCAACTTAACTAAGTACAATGAAACGTAGATATACCAGGAACCTCCCGCTTCACAGTCTTGAACCACTTCTATATTCACTTTGTGTGTACGTGTTTTCTTTTCCTTTGGTGTTACCTTGTCTTGTCGACCGCTCAGCAGAGCGGCAGGGGCTCGCCGTTCCACTCCTTGAGGCACT
This sequence comes from Secale cereale, assembly GCA_902687465.1. Lineage (NCBI taxonomy): Eukaryota > Viridiplantae > Streptophyta > Magnoliopsida > Poales > Poaceae > Secale > Secale cereale. The sequence continues at coordinate 434,206,836 of LR738714.1, forward strand.
CCAGCAGCGGGTCGATGTGCTTGCGCTCGTTCATGGCCACCAGCACCTTGTTCAGCTCCTCCCCGGGCGACCGTGTCTTCTCGCCGGTCAGGTACTCGGTGCCGCACACCTCGCGGACGAACTGGTACAGCGGGTAGGAGCGGCAGTCCTTGATCCGGTTCGGAGCCAGCGGCGTGCCGTTCTCCACGGACGCGCGCGCGGCCTCCACCTCCTTGGGCAGCGCCGCGCGGATGTTCTGCTCGAACTCCGCCACCTTGGCGAAGATGGAGGTCTCCAGGGCGCGCTCGCCGTCGCCGTTGGCCAGCGCGTGCTCCACCAGCACCGCACGGAGCTTCTGCATCAGCGGGTAGTTGGGGCTGCACGGGTCGTCCGCGTACGCGAACACCGCCTCGCGGTCGATCGCGGTCAGCAGATCCTTCTCGCAGAAGCGAGCGATGTGGAGGCCGCCCATGTTGTTCATGCTCAGGGTCTTCTTGGCCACCTGCATCACGCAGTTCCTCACCGCTGTCTTCATGTTCTCCTCAATGTGGCGAAGGTCAATGGCCTGGCACAGAGCGACCAGGAACGTGGACGACATGATCTTCAAGATGTCAATAGCCTCGGCAGTCTTCCTGGATGAGATCAGACCGAGTGAGTTGACATCCTGGTTGTGCTGCTCGGCGCTCTGGACATGGTTAGTCACCGGGTTGCCCAAGAACTGCAGCTCGGAGCAGTACGAGGCCATGGCGATCTCGGCGCCCTTGAAACCATAGTCCAAGCTCGGGTTGCGTCCACCGGACAGGTTGGAAGGCAGGCCATTGTTGTAGAAGTCGTTCACAAGCTCCGAGAACTGCGCGAACATCAGCTTGCCAATAGCAGCAATGGCGAGGCGGGTGTTGTCCATGGAGACACCAATGGGGGTGCCTTGGAAGTTGCCACCATGGATGGCCTTGCCACGGGAGACGTCGATGAGCGGGTTGTCGTTGACAGAGTTGATCTCACGCTCAATCGACTTGGTGGCAAAGCGAATAACTTCGATTTGTGGGCCGAGCCACTGAGGCGATGTGCGGAGGGCATACCGGTCCTGCTTCGGCTTCATCAACGGGTCGAGCTCGCCAAGCTTCTTTGCCTGCTTCATGTATGAGCTTCCCTCCAAGATGTGCTCCATGATTGCAGCCGCTTCTATCTGTCCAGGGTGGTGCTTCAACTTGTGGGTCAAGTGGTCAGTGAACTCCGGCTTGCCGTTCATCACCTCACAGAACACGGCAGACAAGACCTCAGCAAGGACGGAGAGAACATTCGCCTCAAAGAGCACGGTGGATGCAAGACCAGAGCCCACAGCCGTGCCATTCACCATGGCAAGGCCTTCCTTGGGCTGCAGCTCAAAGAACCCGTGCTCGATCCCGGCGATCTTGAATGCCTCAGCAGCGGTCACCTTGCTGCCATCAGGGGCCACGGCAACAGAGTTCTGTCGGCCGGTGATAAGGCCGGCAATGTAGGACAGCGGCACAAGGTCACCGGATGCGGTGATGGTGCCCCGGAGCGGCAGACACGGCGTGACATTGGCATTGAGCAGCTTGGTGATGGCCTCGAGGATCTCGAAGCGGATGCCGGAGTAACCCTGCAGGAGGGTGTTGATGCGGACGAGCATAGCCGCGCGTGTCGCCTCGGCCGGCAGAACGTGTCCGTCCGTGCCAGTTCCGAAGGCACCGGCGTTAAGGAACCTGTCAAACAGAGGGAAGCGAACCGGTCAAATTCCAGTAGTGTCATTGCCGACTCTGCACTTAGTGCAAATCTTATACAAGTACTGCTAACGAAAAATCAAGAAATGGTCATGTGATTCGCTATGCTTGTTCCCGTCGTGTATAGCACTAGACTGCTAGTGCATGGCAGTTAAGTCTTAAGTGTTGTGCTGAGTCTGGAATAGGTGCTTAATATTTTTCTTTTCCGAAAATTGTCGCTCGGTCCATGTTCCCTATGGCAAGGTGTGCACCAAGTCAGCCAGATGTGCGCGTCTTTTCTGCACGTATAGCGACAGGTATACAGAGTGGCCGTCGGTGGAAATAAAATACGACAGAGTCTGCGCCCATGCTTGCCACTTGACCAGTCCCACGTTCAGCTGAACATATTAAAATTCAACTATATCATGCATAAGAAAAAAGACACCAAGACATGGTTTGGAGGCTTATCTGCAAAAGTCTAGAGAAACTTCTCAACCATGAGTCACCCGACGAGAGCTGGAGCAGAGCTGCAAGTACAACAACGCCTCACCTAACCTCGCTTGCGTGCGACGTTGGCAGTTCTCCGAACCAGCCACTCCCACCCACGTCTCCTACGTGTGATTGATAAAACTACGCGGTGCACAGGACCTTGTCCGTCCGTCCGCATGCATGACAGACACGGCTCCAGCCCAGCTAACCCACCACCAAACGGTCGCCGAACAAAAAGCTTTCTTTCGTTGCTCCGGTGGAGTCAAAATTGACAACCAACCCGAGCCCCCCCGGGCTGTCGGTGAAGAAGGGAATGATGGCTGATCTTCTTTCTTCTTGCCGCGAAAAGAGATAGGCGAGTAATGGTGGACCACGGCGCACTGCAACTGCAAGCCTGGGGGTGGGCGGGCTCTCCGTGCCTACCGAGCTGTCGCTGCCACTTTGTTTCGTGGAGTGATTAGGCGGGCAGGCCCATCGCCCGCGATTAAGATGGCCAACTGAACACAGCCGTGCTGCCTGCTGCGATCATGATGTGTCAAGTGCTCTAGATCTGGTGGTGAGATGCAGGTTCATAGAACTGCTCGTGCTACCTGGCTACCATAATTCGTGTTGCTACTTCAGGAGGGAAAATAGTATGCTAGGGGATACTATTTCAGTGAATTTATATTCGAATCCTCGAGTAAAAGGACCGGTACAGCGAGTGATAGCTAATTTTAGGAGAAGTCTCGGTTAGTTAATGGGTAGTACTAGTGCCACCAACGACCTATCTAGCTCCCCGAAACCCCAAAAGAATCCCGTGTGCACGAGGAAACAGGGCACATGCGCGCGCATCCAGCGCAATCTAAAATGTTTAATCTGCTCTGTAATAACATATTATTAACACGTCTTAATGGCTCGAAGCATGAAGAAAAAAAAAAGGCAATGGATCCCTCACCTGATGAGCTCTCTCTGGAGCGCGCCGCCCTCCTTGGTCCGGCGGTGGGAGGTGGCCCCGAAGCCGGTGGTGACGCCGTAGCTGTCGGTGCCGTTCATCATGCTGTTCATGACCCAGTCGCTGCTCTCCTTGACGCGGCCGCGGGCGGACTCGTCGAGCGCGACCCTGGCGACGCCGGCGCCGGCGGCCACGGCGGCCACCTGCGCGATCCCGAGGGAGGCGCCCTCGATGGTGACCAGCGGCTCGCGGAACTGCGCCACCATCTTCTTGACCTCGTCGAGGTGGCTCCCGGTGAGCTCCTCGGCGGTCTTAACCCAGTTGAGGGGGTCGGAGCGGGGGGCCGACATGCAGAGGCCCTCGCCGTTGAGGGAGCCGACGAGGCCGGTCTCGCACTCCATTGCAAGTACAGTTACAGAGCAGAGAGGGAATAAAAACAATGCAGGGAGCAGTACAGGTACAACAGATGCGGGGAGGGGTTGCTACTACTTGGTACTAATTGCGTACGTTTATATTGTGTATGGATGGAAGAAGAGCTTGAGGCGAAACCGAAAGCTAAGCTCTTCTTGGAGAATGGCGGAAGGGGGAGGGGCGGCTTAAATAGCGCGGGGGCGACGGGTGGGGGGTTGTTGGGGCCACTGTTTTCCTCGGGTTGGTTGCTGGAGAGCTGACTCTCTGGGCTCGCGGCGCCCTTGGATGGACCTGCCATGCCAACCATGCGCCGATGCGCGCCACGACGCCCATGGCCGGCCGGGTCGTCGCCCGTGGGCGTGGCTGCCGTCCAACCGCGGGCCACGCACGAAGCTGCGATACGGGGCCCACGGAGGCGGGCTGCGTTGGTGCCGTGCGTGGTGGGTGGCCTGTGGTGGTCTGGGTTTGGTGGGGTTGGTGGCTCGGCTCGCGTGTGGACGTGGGCTTCTGCCCACGCACTCACGGTCGGTCGCTGGGTCAGTTGGTCCGGTCGCCCCGCCCCGGCCCGTCCGTCTCTACCTACAGTTTTTTTTTTTGCGGGTGATCTCTACCTACAGTTTATTTACACGTCAAGGTGAAGCCGGTCGGAGATCTCGAGAGAGCCGCTGCAGTGCAAAGCCTGACTGAAAACGGCTTAATAACACAACGGGAATGAAGCCACGGATCTTCTTCTCTCTGCAGTTTTCAGAGTATGAACCGTCAAGTACAGACCCAAGACGACTTCTTCTTCAGTCCGTCGCTTCATTCCCGGTTACTATGTCGAGCAAATCCAAATCAGGGTCTGAACTGTCCAAGTACAGACCCAAGACGAGCTCTTCCGGTTATATCGAGCAAAGCCAAATCGGGCAGTTGGGCTCTCGCATCGCATGGTCGCTCAAAACGAGCTAGGAGTACTACTACCGAGAACAAAGCTGTTGTGTCAAGCTGCCGCATTTGATTCTTGCTGCTGCCAACAACAAGAGGGCGTGCAAGGAAAGCAAAGGCGATTCAGAGCTCAGGGCATGTAGGAGCTGCTTTTCTTACCCTTGATCCTAACCACGTGATAGAATATGGCGACATGCATTTGATTTCGGAAAGCTTCTTGCGCATACAAAGTTCTGATATACAAATGATTAATCGCTCCTGTTCACAAGGCCATCACAAAAACGCAGTTGAATCATGAAGATCCCATGTTACCTCCTTTCGAAATGGACAAATATTTTTTAAGGGGGAGGGCCGGTTCAAGGCAGGTGCAGATGCATCATCATCCATGGAATGCACCACAAAATTGTTGTTTTTCATTCATCGCCGGGCTTTTATTTATGTTTATTATGGTTGGTTGGTACCAACGACCCCTCATGGTGTGGCGACCAGCTCAGCAACCCGCCAGGTAAACTCAACGTGCTTGGCGACTAAGCTAGGACGAAACAAGTTAGCAATTGCTATCTGGTCCCCCACATTAAGTTTGATCAGATCATAGCATGCATACATATCTCTTGCACCAAGCTCTCCTGTTTCAAGAAAATATCTTTAATCTTTTGCAGCAGGTACCTCCTTCAGATCAGAACCTGATACACTGCTGACAACTTCAACATCACTTGAAGACATATACAGTGCCACTCTACTATTTATGAATTGATGAAGAAGTCTGCTGAAAGGGTCAGATGAACAAGACCGAACGGACACCAGGCCCTAGCTGTAACAGACCATATGAGAAAAAAAAAATACATGAGGGCGACTACCGACTACTTCGCCATCGTGAGGGGATGTTATGTATTGTAATGGAGACTTGCCCATCACATGGAGTGAGTAGGGGAAATGCTAATTGTCCTTTTGTTAAATGAGAGCAAGACTGGACACATAATGCTGACCGAACCATATAGAAATGCTGAAAGTACTACAAGTGGAGGAAAAAGAAGAACAGCCAGTTACCAAATACTAAACGCTACCTGCCCAGCAGCTCACACACATTAAAAATCTGCTGCTCCAAAAGTGAATTATTCAAAATCCACTATGATATCTATAAATACTCCTGCAGCAAAGATGAAAGCTCTTTCTACCTTAATTGGGTGTAAGATTGGATCCTTGCCCCCGTGATGAAAAGTATTGAAAATAGATTGCTCAGTTGTTCAACTCTCCTATCTTCACGAGACAAGCTCAGCCTGATCAAGTTTGTCTTCACCAGCATGCCTATATTCTTCATGTGCTATCTGTTGATCCCAAAAACAATGGTAAAACATATCAATATCTACCTCAAACAATGCTTCTTGAGAAAATATGGTACTATAGAGACAGGAGTGTCCTAATCTCATGGGAGGAAGTTTGTAACCCAAAGATCACGGGGGTTTAGGTGTTCTGGATATTGAAACTCATAATCAAGCACTTCTTATGAAGTTTCTGCATAAATTTCTCAACAAAGAAGACATTCCATAGGTCAGCATCATCTGGGAAACTCATTACCATGACTCATTGCCAGGGGATAAGATGGTTGGCTCTTTTTGGTGGAGATCAGTCATTAAACTTTTAGCCAAACTCAAGCAGTATGCTATTTGTAAGGCAGGCAGAGGGGACACCACCTTATTTTGGTCAGATAACTCGTCTGGGCAACCACTTCTTCTCACTTACCTTGAATCACACTCCTTTGCGTCACTGTCAAAGATTCCCGAGCATGCACATACCACTCAACACTTGCATATACCATTATTTATGCAGGCTTATCAACAATTCAACTCCTTGAATGACCTTATTGATAACAGAGAGGAAACTGATACACAAGACAGATGGACTTATTCATGGACCTCCACACATTATTCATCCATGAAAATGTACAAAGCAATCATTGGGGCAAACAATTCTCATGGTATACTTAAGCAACTGTGGAGCACCTCATGCACACCCAGACACAAGATATTCTTCTGGGTGCTATTACATGATAGGGTGTATACAAGAAATATGTTACAATGTAAAAGCATGTATAAGGAAGATTACAATTGTGTTCTTTGCTCATACAAAACTGAGGAAACACTTAGACATTTATTCTGGAATTGCCCATTTGCACTCAGATGTTGAGATTTTCTTATACGTGACAAACAAAGAGGGATATCAGCCTATGATGAAGTCACCCTATCGCTGTCTCATCCTCCTGATAACCCTCAACCGTAAGGGATCGAGATAGTCTTCGCGGGTAAGAATAACCCAATTTATTGATTCGACACACGGGGAGCCAAAGAGTATTTATAAGCTTTGATAGTTGAGTTGTCAATTCAACCGCACCTGAAATATACTTACTTGCAACAAAAGATAAGTGGTAACAGTGATATGATAGTGATGATAGTGATAGTAAAAGTAAACAGTAAACGTAAATAGCAAAAGTAAATGGCAAGAATAGCAACTAGTAACCAGCAGGATTTAAAACACTGTAGGCTAGGGAGATGGATGGTTGGGTGCTGCATGGATGAGATAGATTCTAACTTGGGGCACGGCACACGGAAAAGTAATGATCGTCTAGGCAAATATCAAACATTAGGCATGTATCCCGTAGGTAGTTGTACGTGCTTGCAATAAGAACTTGCACAACATCTTTTGTCCTACCATCCCGCTACGAACGGGGCCAAAAGGAACTTATGGAGATTAAGGTGCTCCTGTCAAAGAGCACCGGAACAAAGCAATGAACTCAATGGATACATGTAATCCTCAAACTACGGACCATCCCCTTTGGTGCCCCAAGCTGTCACTTTTGGGATCGCCGGTTCCGAACCGTAACAGGTGCAAACAACTCATAGATAGGATCACGAACACAAATATATTCATGCAAACACATATGGTTCATATCTGAAATCATGGCACTCGGGCCCTAAGTGTCAAGCATTAAGAATAACAAGTTGAAGCAAAGATGATAAACACCATAGTAGATGATAGGCAACATGCCCCCAACGATCTGACAAACTATTACATGATCTAACTCATCCAATCCCTACCATCCCCTTCGCCTACAGCAGGGGAATTACTCACACATGGAGGGAGAAGTCATGGAGGGATGATGGAGTGGTGATGATGATGACGATGGCGACGATCTCCCCTCTCCGGAGGCCAATTCAGCCTCCAGATTAGCCCTCCCGAGGAAGAACAGAGGGTGGCAGCGGCTCCGCGACGGAAAACTGCGAAAATAACTTCTGATCTAGGGTTTTCGTGTCGCGAGTAAAAATACGAGGCGAAGTAGGGCACCAGGGGGTGTGGGCCCCACCCAGGCGACCCCCCGGCGCGGCCCAGGGGGGGCGCCCACAGGGCGCCTGGGCACCCCCTGGCCCCCCTCTGGCCCCACTTCTGGCTCCTGGTTCCTTCGGGTGAGTGGATTTTCTGTGATTTTTCGTGGATTTTTCTGAGATACTTAAAAATCCGTTTTCCTGCACACAATAAAACCATACAGGCTGCTCTGCTGAAAACAGCGTCAGTCCGGGTTAGTTTAGTTCAAATCATGCAAGAATGAGGTCAAAACAATATCGAAAGTGTTTGGAAAAGTAGATACGTTTGAGACGTATCAACTCCCCCAAGCTTAGCATATTGCTTGTCCTCAAGCAATTCAGTTCAACGAACTGGACGCGACAAAGAAAACTTTGACAAACTCTTTTGCTTCATTAGATGTATATAAGCATGTACTACGAAAAGAGTTTAGCAAGTATTGAAACAGAACTTATGAGGACAATGCAAGGAGCAATCCTTCTTTCAAGTGACCAGTCACAAATACTTAAAAGTAAATAATATATTACTGAAAATCAAGACAAGATTACATTGCACATAGCTTGAGCATACTAGGGCGGTATCTCGCTAGTCTCCATGAGTGAAGCAAAACATAAATGCAGAAACTCCTCCAGAGTTTTAAAGGAGACTAGAACTAAGGATTTCAGAATAAATCATATCACAAGTATGTAGAAGACAATGTAATACTTTGGGACAATGCACATTACACTCAGAATGACAATTATGCTCTCCTAGTTAGTGCTTTGAAGAAAGAAGGTGAAGACTCTCGAACCGTGGCTTTTGTTGGCAAAGTTGAAAACCCGTGATCGGAAACAAAAACTAAACATGTACCAGAGCTCTTGGTTTTTAGAAACAGAGGTAAAAACGTTTTTGAGAGGTGCATATTTCGTCAACGAATGCTAGTAGATAACTCAATCACTTTTTGAGTGGACAAGTCTCGAGGAACGGCTCCCGCATGAGGACGATCACATCCTCTTAATCTCTTTTGTTTATCACTGTCAAAGTTTTCTTATTTCTCATGAACAAAGCGTGAAGGAGGGTTTGTTTGTTATATTATCTTTTTGAGCCGGGCGCACTCGATGCCAGTTCCTTCTCGTATTAAGGGTTTGCACATTATACATGCAATCCAGGGGTGAAACTTGTCCAACTTAAAAAGATCATGAATTAACTACTACTTCCTCATGAGCTAAAACATAGGCACAAAAAGAGAAATGCTTTTGATTATTTTCGAGATGATACACGAAAGTCTTTGTTAGGAATGGCAGGTAAATACCATGTATAGGAAGGTATAATGGACTCATATGGCATAACTGGTTTTAAGGATTTTGGATGCACAAGCAGTCAGTCCGCTTAGTACAGGTGGAAGTTTAGCAAAAGACTGGGAAGCGACCAACTAGAGAGCAATAACGGTCATAATCATGCAGAGCGACAAAGCAACATTGAATCGGGCATGAAAGTGATATAACTATTCTAAAACTCAAAGATCATCAAGGCAGAGTAGACTTTTTAGTCTTAAACATGTGCAAGCATGTGCCAAGTCAATCCAAAAATTCTCTAAAGGGAAATACCACCTTAGTATACCAGACTATGAACAGTGCAATGCATGTAGATCATTTCAATAACACATTATATACTCTAGTTATTCGAGACTAGCCACAAGGAAAGCATGAACCACTGAAAGAGCATTATAAACATAGCACTATGTCGCTACAAGCTGGTCTCTAGATCATAAGTACAGGCATATGTACAAAAGTAGAAACAAAAAGAGTTCATACCGGTCTTCCTTGTTGCTTCCCTTCAGTCGATCTTCGTCATTACTGCTTGTCACTTGCACGATCGAACGTAGGAAATATAATTAAATGCCATCACAGACTCGAGCTGAACTCTGAAAACAAAGCAAACTAAAAAGAGAAAGGAAATCTTTTTGAATTTTCCAAAGGTTGAATAAAAGCAAAAGAAAGAGAAAATCTTTTTGTTGTTTTTGCAAAGAGAGAAATAAAGAAGAACGGGCAAAGACTTCGAAAAGATCAAAGTGAATAAAGCGGATAATACAATGGAAAACTGAGAGGAGCACGTACTCCCCCAAGCTTAGGCTTTTGGCCTAAGTTGGTAGCAGCTACTGCCCCCAGGAGCCTCCTGCTCCGGGGGTATGGTGGTGAGTCCAAGGGCCGTAGAAGGATGCTGGCGCGTACACCGAACTCCTCGGAGTCTCCCACGAGGAAGGTTCCGAACGCCAAACAGAGGAAGAACCTTCACCAAACTCGGTGGCAGTTTCTCCCTGAAAAGGTGGTATCTCACCGTGCCCCTCCTCGTCGGGCACAACCCCCTCCACGGGGTTATGAAACTGATGCTGGACCATGAACTCATCGAACTGGACAACATCAAAAGACCATCCGTTCCTGCGAGAAAAATCAAACAAAAGAGGTGCAGGTAGACGGATCTCGCGTTCCGCGACAGTTCCGAAACGCAAGATATAAATAAGATTATCAAGCTCAGAACCCATGGTAACAAACTTATGCCTTTTCATAGCAGCAAGATCAAAGCTTGAATAAGTAAAAGGAGTATCATCAGGGTGTGGGGTGCCTCCAAGATGTTCTAAGATAAGTGTGGCATAAATGCCACCATATAAGTCTCCCTTGTTACCGTTCATAGCAAGGCGTCGAGCAATTAAGGCACCCAGATTATAATCAGATCTCTCTGAGAGGGCTGCCGCCAGGATAGCAATATCCGGAGCAGAAATGTTGCTCGTGTTGTCACGAGCTAACACCCCTCTAGCAATATAATATGCAAAATACCTAAGGTGAGGAAATAAGATGTTAGAGATCTTCGACCGATGAATATCCCTCGTACCCATGCTGCAGAGAGAGTTGATGACGGTTTTCAGCTCGGAGGGCTGAGTGGCCATCCTAGCCGTCCTCCCAACATTCGGCACACCTATTATTTCACAAAAATTCCCCAAAGTCATGGTGATAAGATCATTATAAATTTTAAACTCAATAGCACCTGAATCAGGATTATATCTAAAACTGTTAATGAAACTGGAGGTGAGTTTTTGGTACTGAGTAACACGGCTCGTGACGAGTCGTGTCAAACCTGCATTAGCACAAAGATTATAAAACTCATCCTTGATTCCCGCAGCTTCCATGAATTCATCACATGGAAATGTCATCGCACGTGCTGGACTTGTATCTTCCAACAACTCCAGGGGCACATGATCTTCATTATAGCTCACCCTAGCAGTCGATGGTGAAGCGGCGGCTCTAGTAACTCGATCGGAGTGTGCGGGCCTCCTCTTCTCAAGCCACCCTTTTGCCCTTCCTAACAAACTCATTTCTGAATTTTTTTACAATTTACAAAAACGAGGATTAAAATAAAGTGAGCTAAGGCAAACTACTCAACTCACTTGCCCAAGGCATAAACTTGCATCAAAACATGAAAAAAAAAATAACTTTCTACATATGCATGCAAGCTCATCTATACAGCACCAAGAACTACTAAATACTCACAAATGGAGCCACCAATCAAAAATCTAATTGGAGGGGTGGAGGAGTCACATACCAGGGAGTATTTGCTCAAAATTTCAGCTCAAATGATGGGCTGTAGAGAGAGATCGAAGAATCGCCTCCAAGAACAGCAAGAACACAAGAACAAGTGCAGAACTCGGGTTTTTGGAGAAAAAGAGAGAGGGAGGAAGAAGACATACCTGGAGGGGGGCCCCATGGGCCCCAGGCGCCCTATGGGCACGGCCAGGGGCTGGGCCGCGCCAGCTGGCCGCCTGGGCCACTGGTGGGTCCCCCTGGCTGGCCCCAGGCCCCTCTGGGTCTCTCCTGACGTGGAAAATTTTATTTTTATTTTTCTGGAATTTTTCTGAAAACTTCACTGTTGAATTTTTTTCGAAATTCAAAAAGCTGCGAAACTCTCTGAAAACTTGAAGCAGTTAGTAGTATTGTGAAGCTTCAAAAACATAAATACTTGGTACAACAGGTAGGACAAAACTAAAAACAAATGGAAATATAACAAGCTCAACTTTTTATCTATATAAAACATATTTGCTAATAAGGTTGATCAAGTCTTACCAACAAACAGGCGATATATAGAGCAAAAAGTCTCACCTCTCACGATGTAATCACTGAAACTTTACCTTGATGGACATTGTCCCTATCATGATAGTTTTGTATTTGTGAGGCACATGTAGTGGACAGTCCCATTCTCCAATTTTCACGGTCTTGATATTCTCTATAGAGTTGAGGCCATGCCTCCTATCGATCTTCTTCGGAAAATATATCGTGTGTTCTTTATCATTCACATGGAAGGTACCTTCCCTTTATTGCAATCAATAATAGCACCTGCGGTGTTAAGAAAAGGTCTACCAAGAATAATGGACATGCTCCCATCCTCGGGCATGTCAAGCACAACAAAATCAGTAAGAATTAAACAATTAGCAACTTCTACGGGAACATCCTCACAAATACCTATCGGAACAGCGGTTGACTTGTCAGCCATCTGAAGGGAGATATCTGTAGGAATTAGTTTCTCTAAACAAAGCCTCTCGTAAAGAGAGAGAGAGGCATAACACTCACTCCTGCTCCAAGATCACATAAGGCAGTTTGACATAATTATTCTTTATGGAGCAAGGAATGGTGGGTATACCTGGATCACCGAGCTTCTCAGGAATCTTGCCACTGAAAGAGTAGTTAGCAAGCATAGTAGATATTGCATCATTATGAACTTTTCTTTTATTAGTGACAATATCTTTCATATATTTTGAATAAGGAAGTAATTTAATAGCATCAGTCAAAGGGATTTGAAGAAAAAGAGGTTTAATCCACTCACAAAACTTATTATAATGCTCTTCTTCTTTAGATTTGATGGACTTACCTGGAAAGGGCATGGGTTTCTGTACCCATGGTTCTCTTTCCTTCCCATGTTTTCTTGCGATGAAGTCTTCTTTAGTGTACCTCTTACGTTTGTCAGGTGCTTCTTCTTCTCGAACTTCAGGCGGATCATTCTTCTCATTATTATTACCTTCAGGTTCAGCACCGTCTTCAGTCTCAGCATCGGAGATAGATACACTGTTGGGATCAATAGCTGGTTCTTCATCTGCAATAGGGTCATTAGAACTGTCAGTCTCCTTATGTTTCTTCTTCTTCTTTGGAGAGCCAACAACTTCTTCTTGCATTTGAGAATCCTGCTCGATTCTCTTCGGATGCCCCTCTGGATAGAGGGGATCTTGAGTACTAGTTCCTCCTCGGGTCTTAATCCCGAAAGCCTGCGAATTATCTTGTTTGGCATTGTTAGCAAGCAAATCTCTTTGCACATTAGAAATTTGGTCAAGCTGAGTTTGAACCATTTGAAAATGCTTCACAAGACATTGAACATCATTAACTGTTCTATCTAAAACATCAAGCAGTCTTTTGATAGCAAGGGAATTATCATGCAATTGACTTTCTATCCTCTCACTAAAATGATTTTGTTTCATAATAAAATTATCAAACTCATCTAAACATTGGTCAGGAGGCTTACCATGAGGGATGTCACTTGCGTTGAAATCTAAAAGAGAGTGTACCTCTACCATAGGAGGGTGAGTGGTAGGCTCACACAGCTTCTCAATAGGGGGTAGATTCTTCACGTCTTCAGCTTTAATACCTTTCTCTTTAATAGACTTCTTTGCTCTCGCATATCTTCGGGGCTCAGAACAAACATGCCCCTCTTCTTTGCTGGTGGAGGTGGTTCAGGGACGGACCAATCTTCATGGTTTTTGGCAATCCTGCCCATCATATCTTCCGCATCGTCCGGTGTTCTTTTCCTGAAAACACAACCAGCACAACTGTCCAAATAGGACCTGGATTCATCAGTTAGACCAGCATAGAATATATCGATTAATTCGTTCTTAGGGATTTCATGTCCAGGTCTAGCCCGAATTAGACCGCAGTACCTCCCCCAAGCTTTAGGGAGGGACTCATCCTGCAACTGTTTAAAGTTATAAATTCTTTGTAAAGCAGCATGTTGCATGTGAGCAGGAAAGTACTTATCAACAAAAGAGTGAGCTAAATCTTGAGGACTCTTAATGGAACCGTATGGGAGTGAATCATACCATGCCTTAGCACCTTCCTTCAACGAGAAAGGAAGAAGCTTGGTCACATAAAAGTATTGTATCTTTTCATCTGTGGTAAATAAACCACCTAGCACACCGAGTTTAGTCAGGTGTGCAATAGCATCATCATTTTCTCTGCCATAAAAGGGGTCAGCTTCAACCATAGGTATAAGTGAAAGATCAACAGAGAAATCATAATCAGGATCATCAATGCATATAGGAGATGTAGCAAATTCAGGATTAGGAACGGTTTTGTTCTTCAAAGAGTGTTTTTCAAATAGCTTTTTAATGACTTCAGGGTCAGAGCCGGAAAACTCTGTCAGTTCCCTGCATAAATCTTCATCAAGCATATAGTAATCATCATCAAGGAGCCTCTCTTTGAGTTTACTCAAATCGGGATAATCATAAGTTTCACCAATAGGGTAGCGAGTAACAGGAAGTTCAATTCCAGACTTTTTAGCAGCAGCAGCAATTTGTTTCTCAAGAGCATAACCAAGCGAACTAATATCATCAAAAGTAGTAGAAGCATCATCAAGAGTATCAGACATAGTAACAGATTCAGTAGGAGCATCATGTGGTGGTGGTGAGGCAAACTTACTCATAACGGAAGGTGAATCAAGTGTAGCACTAGTGCTCAGAGCAGTACCTCTTCTTGTAGTGGATAGTAAGATCGGAACCTTGGGGTCTCCTTTCTTACCCATAGTGGATGAAGTGCAGCAGGTAGGATACCTCAAGTAGACTTGTAAATATTGCTATGCTCCCCGGCAACGGCGCCAGAAAACGGTACTTGATAACCCTCAACCGTAAGGGATCGAGATAGTCTTCGCGGGTAAGAATAACCCAATTTATTGATTCGACACACGGGGAGCCAAAGAGTATTTATAAGCTTTGACAGTTGAGTTGTCAATTCAACCGCACCTGAAATATACTTACTTGCAACAAAAGATAAGTGGTAACAGTGATATGATAGTGATGATAGTGATAGTAAAAGTAAACAGTAAACGTAAATAGCAAAAGTAAATGGCAAGAATAGCAACTAGTAACCAGCAGGATTTAAAACACTGTAGGCTAGGGAGATGGATGGTTGGGCGCTGCATGGATGAGATACATTCTAACTTGGGGCACGACACATGGAAAAGTAATGATCGTCTAGGCAAATATCAAATATTAGGCATGTATCCCGTAGGTAGTTGTACGTGCTTGCAATAAGAACTTGCACAACATCTTTTGTCCTACCATCCCGCTACGAACGGGGCCAAAAGGAACTTATGGAGATTAAGGTGCTCCTGTCAAAGAGCACCGGAACAAAGCAATGAACTCAATGGATACATGTAATCCTCAAACTACGGACCATCCCCTTTGGTGCCCCAAGCTGTCACTTTTGGGATCGCCGGTTCCGAACCGTAACAGGTGCAAACAACTCATAGATAGGATCACGAACACAAATATATTCATGCAAACACATATGGTTCAGATCTGAAATCATGGCACTCGGGCCCTAAGTGTCAAGCATTAAGAATAACAAGTTGAAGCAAAGATGATAAACACCATAGTAGATGATAGGCAACATGCCCCCAATGATCTGACAAACTATTACATGATCTAACTCATACAATCCCTACCATCCCCTTCGCCTACAGCAGGGGAATTACTCACACATGGAGGGAGAAGTCATGGAGGGATGATGGAGTGGTGATGATGATTACGATGGCGACGATCTCCCCTCTCCGGAGGCCAATTCAGCCTCCAGATTAGCCCTCCCGAGGAAGAACAGAGGGTGGCGGCGGCTCCGCGACGAAAAACTGCGAAAAGAACATCTGATCTGGGGTTTTCGTGTCGCGAGTAAAAATACGAGACGAAGTAGGGCACCAGGGGGTGTGGGCCCCACCCAGGCGACCCCCGGCGCGGCCCAGGGGGGGGGCGCCCACAGGGCACCCGGGCACCCCCTGGCCCCCCTCTGGCCCCACTTCTGGCTCCTGGTTCCTTCGGGTGCGTGGATTTTCTGTGATTTTTCGTGGATTTTTCTGAGATACTTAAAAATCCGTTTTCCTGCAGACAATAAAACCATACAGGCAGCTCTGCTGAAAACAGCGTCAGCCCGGGTTAGTTTAGTTCAAATCATGCAAGAATGAGGTCAAAACAATATCAAAAGTGTTTGGAAAAGTAGATACGTTTGAGACGTATCACCTCCAAAGGAAATTGCTTTGGATATAATTATCATGGGATGTCGGAGTATTTTGTTAGCGAGGAATGACAAAATATTCAGATCAGCAGCACCTCATATGAACACATGTATTACCTCAAAGAAGTCCTGTGGGCAGCGGAGCTCAGAGCAAAGCATAGTAAGGCAGAAAGGATCAGAACCTGGGTAGCTCAGTACCTGTAATATAAACATTTTAGCTATTATGTTTCCTAGAACTGGTATTGTTGACCGATTTGTAACTTCATGTACTTAATTTATATAATGAAAATATTGTAGAACGATTGTTCTACGGGTTCCTAAAAAAAAACGCTACTTGGCGGCTTAGCTTATACTCCCTCCGTTCTAAAAGAAGTATTTTAATTTTGTACTAAATTTAGTATAAAATTATACTAAGGTCAAGACAATTATTTTAGGGTGGTGGGAGTAGCATTTTACATTGTCCTACTTGAAAGTTCTTAAACCATATAGAATACTGAAAGTACCACGGAATATAATTCGCGATACTTCAAAAGTTACAGTCGAACTTGTTTTAGCTGCATATAAAAGGCCTCAAGGTAAATATCCTTATTGCAGCTTTGCATACAAGTAACATGAAAGAGAAAAAACATCCTGCTCCGCTAAATGTATCATTGTACACTTTGTCGTCGAAATCTGAGAAACCACCTTCTCCGTGTCCTCTTATATTCTGCTTGTATGTTCTCAATTTAGCATATGGGTAGGGGTTCACCGTTCCACTCCTTGAGGCACTCAAGCAATGCATCGATGTGCTTGCCTTGGTTCATGGCCACGAGCACCTTGTTAAGCTCCTCGCCGGGTGATAGTGTCTTCTCGCCGGTTAGGTATACAGTTCCGAGTTTCTCACGCACAAACCGGTAGAGGGGATATGAGCGGCACTCAATGATTCTGTTGGGCATTTCAGCTGTGCCGCTCTCTACGGCAGCACGTGCAGCCTCGACTGCCAGGGGCAGCGTCTTGCGTAGCTCCTCCTCAAATAAGGCAACCTTTGCAAACACAGAGGTCTCCGCATCAAACTCGGCCATGCCATTGGAGAGGGCGCGCTCCACAAGCACACCACGTAGCTTCTTCATCAGTGGATAGTTGGGGCTGCAAGGGTCGTCGGCGTAGGCAAACACTGCCTCTCGCTCAATCTCCTGTAGCAGGTCTTTTTCGCAGAAGCGCGCTACGTGAAGACCGCCGGTGGAATTGGTGCTTAGTGTCTTCTTTGCCACCGTCATCACACAACTTTTGACGGCGCTCTTGACATTCTCCTCAATGTGGCGCAGGTCAATAGCTTGGCAGAGGGCGACCAAGAAAGTCGAGGACATGAGCTTGAGGATATCAATGGCCTCTGCAGTCTTCCTGGAGGAGATGAGACCAAGGGAGTTGACGTCCTGGTTGTGCTGCTCAGCGCTCTGGACGTGATTGGTTACCGGGTTACCCAAGAACTGCAACTCCGAGCAGTAAGAGGCCATGGCGATCTCGGCACCTTTGAAGCCATAGTCCAAGCTTGGGTTGCGCCCACCGGACAAGTTTGATGGTAGACCATTATTGTACAGGTCATTGACAAGCTCGGAGAATTGAGCGAACATGAGCTTGCCAATGGCTGCGATTGCAAGGCGGGTATTGTCCATGGACACTCCAATAGGCGTCCCCTGGAAGTTCCCACCGTGAATCGCCTTGCCACGAGAAACATCAATGAGTGGGTTGTCGTTGACAGAATTGATCTCACGCTCAATTGACTTGGTGGCAGCACGGATAACTTCGATTTGTGGTCCAAGCCACTGCGGGGATGTCCGCAGCGCGTACCGGTCTTGCTTTGGCTTCATCGGTGGGTCAAGATCGCCAAGCTTCTTTGCAAGCTTCATGTAGGAACTTCCCTCCAAGATGTGCTCCATGATAGCAGCTGCCTCTATTTGTCCCGGATGGTGCTTCAGCTTGTGGGTAAGGTGATCGGTGAATTCCGGTTTACCGTTCATGACCTCACAGAACACCGCAGAAATAACCTCCGCGAGGAGAGCAAGAATATTTGCCTCAAAGAGCACGGTGGACGCAAGAGCAGAGCCCACAGCCGTGCCATTCACCATGGCCAGACCTTCCTTCGGTTGCAGCTCGAAGAAGCCACCATGGATGCCTGCTATCTTGAACGCCTCGGCGGCGTTCACCTTCTTGCCGTCTGGTCCAATCGCTACGGAGTTCTCTCGGCCGGTGACCAGTCCAGCAATGTAGGAGAGCGGAACCAGGTCACCTGACGCTGTGATCGTGCCCCGAAGGGGCAGGCACGGCGTGACATTGGCATTGAGCAACTTGGCAACCGCCTCGAGGATCTCGAACCGGATCCCAGAGTACCCTTGAAGGAGGGTGTTGATGCGGACGAGCATGGCTGCACGTGTGGTCGCAGCCGGCAGAACATGAGCGTCGGAGCCGGTGCCGAACGCACCAGCATTGAGGAACCTGATGAGCTCTCTTTGGAGAGCACCGCCCTCCTTGGTCCTCCGGTGGGACGTTGCACCGAAACCGGTGGTGACGCCGTAGCTGTCGGTGCCGTTCATCATGCTGTTCATGACCCAGTCGCTGCTGGCCTTAACGCGCGCACGGGCAGACTCGTCGAGCTCCACCACCACCTCGCCGGCAGCTGCCACGGCGGTAACCTTGGCGATGCTCAGGCTTGCGCCCTCGATCGTCACCACGGGCTTGCGGTAGTCTGCCACCATCCTCTTCACTTCATCCAAGTGGCTACCCGTCAGTTCCTCCGCCGCCTTGGCCCAGTTAAGCGGGTCGGCATGCAGGATTGCCACGCACACGCTGTTGCCGTTGGCAGCAACCTCGCCATTCTCGCACTCCATTGCACTTGCGGATGGACAAGTTAGCTAAAGCACTAGTCTGGAGGATATGAAGAGTATGTATTGGTAGTTTTGGTACCCTGCAGGGACTCGATCGTGAGAAGAGTGGTGTAGCTGGAACTGGAAGTTTGCCTCTCTTCTTGGAGAGGAGTAGATGGGGAGGCAGGTTTAAATAGGGACCGTGGGATGAGGATGCAGTTGGTTAGGCACTGATGCATATGCAACACGAGTGTTGCATCGGGGTAGGCGCGTATTTTCTGAGGCAGTGGCACCAACGGTGTGGAAACTTCGTGACTGGCGGCAGCCGGGCTGTGGTTGTTGGCGTGGTTTACGCGGGGTTGGTGACTGCCTCGTGCGACCTTGCTCGGTCTCGTTCTTCGTTTTCTAAGCTCCGGTCAAGCTTACTCCCTCCAATCCCTTATACAAGGCCACAAACTCAAATTACAGGTACCAAGGTAAAATTTAATAACTACTTTGCAAGTCCACTTTTCTTCTAGTTAACCAGAATCATTAATACATTCACATGCATGCAAGGAAGGAATTAGAAGAAAGTAGCACAGTGTCATTATGACTACATGCATGCAAGTATTAAAATGGTTGGTAGTACGAGAAAACATCATTAATTTTTGCCTCGATTACAGTTAGTGGCCTTGTATAGATGCAAATTGTATTTTTCATAGTGGCCTTGTATAAGGGAATGGAGGGAGTATCATTTTGGCTCGCATGCCTTTTCCTAAGGATGATAATTACTTGTTCCAACCGATGTCAGATAGCAGGTCCATCTTCTTTGGATAGCCCATAGTTAGACGTTCTTGACATGATCACGGTCATTAGAAGTAGGAAAGAGTTCGAGCTCTCCTTTCTCGGGGAAGGAGTTGGTCAAATTTTTCAGCAGCAGCTGGGACATTGCATTCGTTCAACTATCATCATATTGTTGAACCGACAAAAGACTAAGTTAATATCACCGCCGCGTGATCTATCCATTTCAGTTTGCAGGCGAAATGCTATGCGGATGACCAGGATCTCAGCGTATCATCTTACCGGCCAGCTGCGTTGAGCACCATGAATCGACAGTTCTCCAACCCGCAGGATCCCTGGTTTCGGTGGCTGCTAAGCTGGCATCGGTTCAGTGCTTGACGTGGCTGTAGCATCATGTCGAACGTTCACACTCTCACCTCGGCACCTCCCACACGTGATTTACACAGCATCTGAGACCATGAGGTGCTCGGTCAAGTCCTGGCCTTAGTCTCGTTCTGAGTTCTGACTTCAATTCGGCAACTAAAAAAGACGGGAGTTTGAGTCATCCGCATCTACACTGTGAAGGAGTAATTGACAGAAATCTGAAGACTGGATACGAACTGCCAGGAAAGTCAGGGCCAGTTCTTTTGCTAGTTTCTAAAATAAGCTGAAATAAGTTACCCCTACCCAGCTTATTCTAGAAGCCCAAACCAAATTATTATTTTTAGAAGCCTAGTAGTTAAGACTTCATTAGTAGCCTTTTAAAAGAAAAAAATTGATTGGGCTTCTAGAATAAGTTGGGTTGGGGCAGCTTATTCTGGAAGCCCAAAAAAGCTAGCAAAAGAACTGGCCCTTACTTGTGGCACTTAACAATTTTTTGAAGAATAAGAGTATACGTACGGACCAGGCGTGAGACTCTCGGGCGATCAAGGAGGCGACTGGTGATAGGTGTGGCGGCTGCGCCACGCTGCGGCGATGCAGCTGCCGGAGTCTTTGCGTGGCGGCGGGAGCAGATTCTGGGCTCTTACGGCCTCGGGATCCGACGATCCCGACGAGGAGGAAACCAACGCCGGCGGATCTGGGCTGTCGTCCCCGACGCCGAGTGATAATGTGTGCGAGGTTTTGGGGGCTGGGTACTCGGAGGAGGAGGTCGCCGGCTTCGTGGATGGAATCGTGCCGATGGAGGACCAGGCTTGGGTCGGGCTAGCCAAGGCGGACAAAATGGAGGTTCTCCGGCGAGTAGTCCATCGCCGGACGGCACCGACGGCGATCCGGCCTTGGAAGGGGCCCTTACCAAAGGTATGTCTTCCATCTCTCACTCTTGGAGATTTTTTCGGATCTTGGAAGGTAGTCAAGGATCGCCGGAGTAAAGCTCGGCCGCCGGCGGCGGCGCTGCTGGTGAGGCATCGAGGCGAGATACAGGCGACGAGAGCTACTCGTTTGGAATCTCTGTTGGACCAGGTTGGGCCTGACAGGGTTTCGGTGGGCCTGGTTACCGCGGAGGTGGGGCAAGTGGCCCATGTTACGATCCAGGATGATCGCTTAACAGCCTTGGACGTCGACGTTTCTATCGACCGCGTGATTCCTAGGGTTCGTGGCTGTGCAAAACCTTCGTTCGCCAAGCTGGGCCCTGATACGTCCAAAACGTATCTATAATTTCTGCTTGCTCCATGCCTCTTTTAGGTGATATTGCTATGATATTTATACACTTCCATACACTTTTGATCATATTTGGACTAACCTATTAACTCAGTGCACCCCAGTGCCAGTTTCTGTTTTCGGCTGTTTTTGTATGTCAGGTTTTCATATTACGAGAACTGCCAGGAAAAATCCAGAAAAATTATATAAAAAATCAGCGTTCCAGAAACTACCGTGCGCCCGAAGGACAGCCGGGGGGGGGGGGGGGGGGGCACCAGGGCTCCAGGCGCCCTGGCGGCGCGCCCCCCCCTGGGCCGCGCCGGGGGGCGCCTGGGCCCTCCGAGGCTCCTCCGATGCCCCCCTTTGGCATATATTTACACCGTGTCGCGGAAACCCTGATTCCGGACCCCTTTTCTCCAGACGCAATTCCGATCTCCGCCGCCATCGCCATCAAGCTTCGGGGGACCAGAATTCCTGTGCCGGCACCCTGCCGGGACGGGGAAGTGCCCCCGGATTCATCTCCATCGACGTTGCTTCCTCCCTCCATGATGCGGGAGTAGTTCCTCCTCGGGGCTGAGGTTCTTACCAGTAGCTATGTGGTCAATTCTCTCTCCCATGATGTGATCTTCGTTGTGATCATAGGCTATGTTAATCTAGGGTGATCCCATGATATTTCCCCTTCCTCTATGTATTGGATTGATGTACTCACTTGTCTTTATCTAGTATAATCCCCGAGACCAAGGTGACAGCGGTCTATTGGACATGGATTAGAAAAGTATTTTCATGAGTGATTTCCTCTCTTGTGTGTTGATTGAAGATTGAGAGTCTCTTGGTGCTTTTCTTTGACTATCCTTTAGATATGTTGTGGTGATTGTGGGACTCTCTTTGGATGGCCGCGGTGACATTGGGAAATCCTTAGATTGAGAATTACGAACTTTGAGGTGTGCTTTTGTAGCCCTACATAATTCTCGTCCTCTCTTGACCACGAAGGAATGACCTCCGAGTGTGTCCCCTTTGCATGTTTTTTGGGAAATATCATGTGATTCGATTATGTTAATGTTGTTGGGAGTTGCCACTAGTGAAAGTATGAAGCCTAGGCCTTGTTTCCACCATTGCAATACCATTTGTGCTCACGTTTACCACTTGTTTGCTTGCTGCACTTTTTATTACAGATTTATATTACTTTGTTTTGCCATCCATATCACTTGCCATTTAACATCTCTTCGCCAAACTAGTGCACCTATACATCTAACAAGAGTATTAGGTGTGTTGGGGACACAAGAGACTTCTTTTATCTTTGTTGCAGGGTTGCTTAAGAGAGACCATCTTTAACCTCTACTTCCCTGAGTTCGATAAACCTTAGGTCATCCACTTGAGGGAAATTGCTGCTGTCCTACAAACCTCTGCGCTTGGAGGCCCAACATAGTCTACAAGAGTAGAAGCGTGTGTAGACATCAAGCTATTTCTGGCGCCGTTGCCTGGGAGGTGAGTGCTTGAAGGTATATCTTTAGATCTTGCAATTAAATCTTTTTGTTTCTTGTTTTTATTTCACTAGTTATGCTTATGGACAACCTTGCTATTGGATCGTTGCTTGCGGGAAGACGCCCCACACCTGTGGTGGTTGCTCCTCCCCCTACTGAAATTGTGCCCTATAAAATACCAGCTGGTATTATCGATTATGTTTTGGCTGATCGTTATGCAGGATACAGACATCCCGGTGAACACTTGCTATATCTGTCACAACTATGTTCATTATTTAAGCTTGCAGGTGTATCAAGGGAGTTTGTCATGAGGAAATTATTTGCCTTGTCACTGAAAGGAAAAGCATTGGAATGGTATAGGCTACTAAATGACTCTCACCTGCTGGAGTGGGAAGAGATCCAGTCTCTCTTTTACTCCAAGTTTTATCCTCTTCATGAAGTCCATGAGAATAGGAATTATGTTTATAATTTTTATCCTCATGACGGAGAGAGCATAGCTCAAGCTTGGGGGAGACTGAAAACGTTAATGCTAAAATGTCCTAACCATGGGCTCCCCAAAGACATGATTATTACTAATTTCTATGCGAGGCTTTCTCGACAGGATAAAGATTTGCTCGACGCTTCCTCTATGTGTTCTTTCACAAACAAAAAGATTGATGCTAAATGGGAACTCCTTGAAAGAATTCAATGCAACACTGAAGATTGGGAGATCGACAAAGGTAAAGAGTCAGGTATAATTTATGAGTATGATTGCATTAAGTCCTTTGTTGAAACTACAAGTTTTAATAAGTTTAGTGCTAAGTTTGGGCTTGATTCTCAACTCCTTGTTGATTTCCTCAAATCTTTTGCTTCACATATTAATATGCCTAAGGCCTTGTTTGGCGCGAGTGAATCGGAGGGGGTTCAAGAGGATTTTCCTCGCGTGGGCCAGAAACCCCAAAAAAACCCGTGAGCCCATTTGGTACAGAGGGTTTCCATGGGCCGATCCGCTCTAATCCCGTCCGATCCTCTCGAACCCACGCGTCTCGCAACCCTCGTCGAGGGACTCAGGGAACTCAGGTCGCCCGCCTCCTCCACGCCTGCGAGAGGAGTCCCACCGCCGGATCTTCAACGCCATGCCGCCGCGACGGAGAGGAGGAGTCCCTCCGCCGGATCTTCAACGCCTCGTCTCCATGACGGAGAGGAGGAGCCCGCCGCCGCGACGAGGCGAGAAGCCCTGCCGCCGCCGCCGAGAGGAGGAACCACGCCGCTGGTTCTTCAATGCTCCACCGCCGCGAGAGCGTCGACGCCCTCCTCCGCCGCTTCTTCCTGAGGTGATTGGCTCCACATTGGTCAGGATAAGAACATATCATTGGCCATGTTTGGCATATGTTGATGAATATTTGGAGGCGTTGCTGCAATAGTGAAGGTTTCTCTGGCCAAGACTCTCCAGTTTTGTACCTGATGTAACAGTAATGAGTATACAATGCAAGCTGTTGTTTTTTCCATTTTCCGGGGCTTCTTTTTCTGTACCATGAAGTCTGGAGCATCATTCTTTCTGCGTATTCAGAATTGTAATTTCCAGTGGAGAGGGCAATTTTTTCATTGGCCATCATCTAGAATATGGGATTGTTTACATGTTGAAATCAACTTTCCATCCTATGTTACTTCACCGACTATGTAAAGTTGAGGTTTTCTTTCAAGTTGATCTGTGTAAAGAGCAACTTGTGGTAATAAGTGTCCATTTGCAACAAATTTGTAAGTCTTCAGTGTTCAGTCTTGAGCATTCAAGCCGTATGTATACATTGTCAGCAGATGTTTGATGTACTACTTGATACTTCAACTTCATATGAGTATACTCTAGCCTTATACATTTTTTATATCCGAGAAACCGAGCTTTATACACTGTATTTAAGTACGTGGCATTGACAAAATGCTAAGAACAGTAGCATTGGTATTTTAGAGCCGTGGTGAGAAACTAACTCTGTATTATATGCCTTCAAATTTTAAGCAATACTAGAAAAATTAACCTTGTTTTCTGAAACAGAAGAGGTTGTTGTTCACTGAGGTGCCCACGGCAAGCTGTTCACCGAGGTGCCCAAGTAGATCACCCTCTCCGTCCTCTCCAAGGTAACAATTTTCTGCATCCCCTTCTTCTTTGTGCTACCTGTCAAGATTTAGAGCATGCTGTTGTTATGGGGGAATCAAGAGCAGTTTGTACAAGAACACACCTGTGTGCTCTAAGCTTCTGCATATGTGAGAACACACCAATTATTGGCTAATGAATAATTGTGTGCACTGTTGGGTGCCAGTTTTTCCTACTGCGGTTGTGCCGGTTTGTACAAGTTCAGTTTGGTGCATTACAACGGCACTCTCATATTTTGCTTTATGTGCTAACTGCTGGTCAGTTCATGTAGATTTATCAGTGAAGTGATCCTATCAGGCATCTCTAGATTTTTAGTTGTTGTTTTCTACCTAGTCCATATGATACCTGAATGCCACGTTCAAATTCAGCTATTCATCTGTTCAAAACATGTATAGTATGTTAGCTCAGGTTGGAGTGCTGGAGTTCTTAATTTTTCTCTGGGAGGATACCAAAATTGTACCGGTACTAATAGGAGGAAATTAATTAACTGATATAGTCGTTAAGCTGGTGAATCATCCATTGTTATCAACTGTACAAGGAAATTAACCATTGGGATTAGGGATCTCACCATATCTCTATTTGTGTTCATGAGTGCGTAAGGTCGCCATTGCGTTTGTAATGTCCGATGTCGTCGTGAGGCAGCTAGTTGTGAATTAGATGAACACGCAGATTTTGTGTTCTCTGTTCCATAATGTGATGGAGGCGCTGTCAGGTTTAGGCCGATGATCCATCGACAGTAGATTATGCTTCTGCATTAAGTGCAGAACAAAGTACATTGTTGAATGATCCCGCTTAATTGCCTGCTGTCACTGAGCATTAACATGGTTGTCGATGCTTTGTTGGCTCGTTCATGGTGATTGAATTTCTGCTGCTTCTGGCAAACTGAGATTTCGCAAAGCAGTGATGCATTTTGCTAATTTTCTGCTCTAGTTTGATGGTTAGGAATAGGAACAATCAGGTTTGATGGCATTACGAAAAAAATGTGAAGTTTGGCTTTCTTGTTAGGAATAGGAACAATCAGGTTTTGATAAGGTTGCTTTATTTAGTTGGGGCTGTGTTTAGAATATACTCCCAAAACAAGTGCATTCTTTGTTTTCCTTGCACTGTCTGTTTATGGTGCCATAGTATCCCTTTTGTTTAGTAATTTGGTGTAATGTTTTTTTTCTAAAGGCACTCTAATGTTCATCTCTTTTTGTTTCATCAGGTTCTCATGCACCAAAAGAAGCAACAATAATCAAGTTGGATAAATTTCTATCAGGTTCTCAATGCTAGATGACCATGAAACCAAAAGATGGATACATTTTTCTGCATTATCTTTGTTGCAAAATGATGTTGTGGTGGTTATGAACTGTTTGCCGCAAAAGATTATGTTGTTATGATAAACTATGAATGCTGGGATTTGGGATTCAAAGTCGTGCTGTTATTATGTTGTTGTGATGAGATATGGATTTCAAGTCATTTTTATCAGGTGACTTTTACAATTCTGTAGCAAGGATATAAGGGCAGTTACTTACATTATAAAGATTGGATTTTTAAATGTACTACACCATGTTATGTCAACATGACAAACCCTTTCTACCAAATAGAAATTTTAAACAGAGAGGATTGTGAAAGGAAGGGTTTTGAGGATTTAAGGGGTTTTGAGGGGATTGGGTGGAAGAGGGGGATTCACCAAATCCCCTGAAATCCCCCCTCCCAAAACCTCTACAATCCCTTCCTATCAAACGAGGCCTAAGGAGGATTGGATCAAGTATCATAAACCTTTTAAAGAGACTTGCAAAGAAAATGAAATTGTTCATGATGATTGCAACATGCATGATCCAATTCCTAAAAATGAAGTTTTATATAAGCATGTTAATTTTTGTGGAGTGGATAGACCTTGTGAAAGGCCTATGATTGAAGAAGAGAAGTATTGTAAGCAACATAAGCATGAAAGAACAATCACTTGGGTCAGAGATTTAAATGAAATTGCTAGAGAATTGTGTGACCTTTATCCTTTTACTTGTGAACTTTGCCGTATAGAGGGTCACTTTAATTTTCAATGCATGAACTTTCAAAACATAACTGTTAACCGGTTGTGTGATAACATGATCACCTCTGATCTTTATGATGAGCTTATGTTATTTTTGATGTGTGAAGAGTTATCAGAAAAGACTTCATGGTTAGATGTTAATGCCATAGGAATAAAAAACACTTTGCAAAATTGCCATCTTTATTGTGTTGTTAATTGCCATGAAAATGATTACATAGGTAAGATTATAAAGGAGGGAACTTTACCAAAGTATAAAAATGTCTCTTATATTTCTGCTAATAAAAAGGAGAGTTTCTCCCAAGTTTCCCCTATTGTTTCTAATGATAAACCAGGATATGTGGAGAAGCTTCATCTCCAACCACTCCCTCCTAAGGTTAAGAAGAAGAAAAAGAAGAGGAGGAGGAAGAGGAGCAAGAAAGAAGAAGAATGGGTATCAACCTGGCCTGAGCATATTCCTCCCATCAACTTTTATCCTAACGATTGTAAGTTTAAAGAAGAAGGTGAAGTTTATTGCCTTAATTATCATCTTGATGATACGTCCGTAGGTACTATTGAAGATGATTTTGATTATGATATGCATGTTACTTATTGTGATTGGGAAAATGATGATAATGCTACTTATGATCTTGAAAATCTTTTTGGTACCAACTCTGAAAGTGATGATATGGGAAGCTCTAAGCTTGGGGATGATAGAATTGCAAATCCTTTACCCACTAGTGATGTGATAATTGATAATTCTTTTGCTAGTAAGAATAAAGATAACATGATTACAAATATAGTTGCTAGCAATGATAATGCTCTTCTCTACTATGATGATGTCATAACTCCAACCTATAGTGATTATAAAGGTACCTATGACATAAGGAGAAATTATCCTTATGAAACTTGTCATAATCATGGAGGGAATTACTCCCTTGTTGAACACCACCCTCCTAATACACAATTAATCTATAGTGTTCAAGTTGTTTATGATAGTCCTACTCCCACTATTACCAATGAGAAAGATTATGCTTATGTGGAGAGTAAGAGTACCTTTTTGCATGTGGATCATGGTAACAATGCTTTATGTGATGCTTATATTGTTGAGTTCATCCATGATGCCACTGAAATTTATAATGAGAGAGGGAGACTTGGTTCTAAATATCTTAATAATAAGAAGTGTCCTCTCTTTATGGTGAATATTTTGAAGTTATGCTTGTTTTGTTGCTTTGTGCTTCAATGAATTATTCTATTGCAATATTCCTATGCATAGGAAGCATGTTAGGCTTAAATGTGTTTGTTATTTGCTTCTTGATGCTCTCTTCTGTTCTTCAACTCTTATTCCTACGAGAGCATCATTAAAGTATTATGCCTAGCTTAAAGGCATAAAAGAAAGCGCTTTTGGGAGGCAGCCCACAATGAATAAAATTTTATTTTGCTTTTGTTGTGTCTTGATGTTGTTACTACAGTAGCATCATCATTGTATCTTTGCTTTTCAATTTTGTGCCAAGTGTAGCCTCTGATTGCTAGAAAGTTCAAAAGTTGTGAGGTGCTGTCCAGGAAACAGATTCTGTCCTTGGATAGAAAAATTCGTATAAAATCACCAGATCATCTTTTTGGTGTGAAATTTTTCGACAGCGTGCTCTATATAATTGTCTTTCGTGCATCTGTTCTGAGTTTTTTGATTAGAGTTGCAGAAGTGCCCCGAACAAATCAATTACTACCTGCTGTTCTATTTTTCACAGATTATGTCCTGTTTTGCCTTTCCTTCATTTTGCAAACCAAGAGCTTGCTTTTTCTTTGCAAAAACCTTTTGGCAATCTTGAGAAACAGTAGAACTTCAATAATATCTTTATTTCCAGAAAGGTATAATTATTTTATTATGGGTACTAACCTCGCTAATCAGATTATGATGAGTTATGTATGAAGGGAGTTTTCAAGTGTGCGATGGAAGATGATAAAAAGATTCAGGAGTGTCAAGCACTCAAGCTTGGGGATGCCCCCATGCACCCCAAGAAATATTCAAGGAGACTCAAGCGTCTAAGCTTGGGGATGCCCCCGTGCATCCCCTTCTCCATCAACATTATCAGTTCGTCTTTCGTTCCACTATATTTTAATCACTTCATGTGTTATGTGCTATGCTTGGAGCGTCTTGCTTTTTAGTTTTCTTTAGTTTTTCATAACGAGTCGGAACTCAGCTTTCTTTATGTGGGAGAGAAACACGCTCCACTTCTACCTAGAACATAACATAGAATTTTCATGTCTATCCTTGCTGTGTGTGTTCTTTGTCTTTTAATAGCTACTATCATGTTCAGCTCTTAGCTTTCATGCTTATCTTTTCAAAGAGCTTTTGTTTAGTTGGTTGCTTGAACTCTCTTTAATTACCATGCTCACCTTATTAAGAGAGTTTGCCTCCATTGCATTGGTTGATATGTCTATGATAAAGATGCTACGTGCATGATGGCGCTTAGTAGTTCATGTTTTCTTATGGTTAGTCTCAAATAGCTGGGGGGTTCCCAATGTGTTATTGGAGTACCAACACGATTTGTTTGCCTATGATGTGGTATGGTTTAGTAATATCTTCCTTCGAGAATTTATTTTGATTGACTTGGCGTATGCTCATGCATATTTAAGACTGTAAAGAAAGTCTGTCAAGCCTTGATGATCTTTTGTTTCTGAGTAGCGATATAACTACCATGCCTGATTCAATGTTGCTTTGTCGCTCTGCATGATTATGACCGTCATTGCTCTCTTAGTTGGTCGCTCCCAGTCTTTTGCTAACCTTCGCCTGTACTAAGCGGACTGACTGCTTGTGCATCCACATCCTTTAATCCAGTTATGCCATATGAGTCCACCATACCTTCCTACATGGTATTTACCTGCCATTCCTAACGGAGACTTGCATGTGCCATCTTGAAATTATTCAAAGAAAAAGCATTCTTATTTTGTGCCTCTGTTGTAAGTTCATGAGGAAGTAGTGGTTAATTCATGACCTTTTTAAGTTGGACAAGCTTCACCCCGGGATTGCATGTATAATGTGCAAACCCATAATACGAGAAGGAACTGGCATTGAGTGCGCCCGGCTCGAAAAGATAATATAACAAACAAACCCTCCTTCACGCTTTGTTCATGAGAAATCAGAAAACTTTGGCAGTGATAAACAAAGGAGATTAAGAGGATGTGATCGTCCTCATTCGGGAGCCGTTCCTCGAAACTTGTCCATCTCGAAAAGTGATTGAGTTGTCTGCTAGCATTCGTTGACGAAACATGCATGATCTAAAATAAATTATTACCTCTGTTTTAAAGCCAAGAGCTCTGGTACATGTTTTGTCTTTGTTTCCGACTACGGGTTTTCAACCTTGCCAACAAAAGCCACGGTTCGAGAGTCTCCACCTTCTTTTAAAAGCACCAACTACTGAGAGCATGATTGTCATTCTGAGTGTAATGTGCATTGTCCCAAAGTAGCATTGTCTTTTGCATGATTGTGATATCGTTTATTCTGAAATCATTGTATCTTGTCATCACTTAAACCTTGGAGGTGCCCCTGCATTTACGTTTTGCTTCACTAAAGGGGGCAAGCTAGATATCACTTTATCATATTTGCACATCATGTTCATTGCAAATCTATGTGATGTTTCAGTATCATATTGTAAAACTTTCAGACCTTTGTGATTTTCTCATGAGGCAACTTAATTACTATAGATTCATTGTCTCAGTAAGCTTTTGTCATATGACTATGAAAAAGTCCTATATGGTTAATAGCATGTCACCACAGAAATTATTCTTGTTATCATTTACCTACTCGAGGACGAGCAGGAATTAAGCTTGGGGATGTTGATACGTCCAAAACGTATCTATAATTTCTGCTTGCTCCATGCCTCTTTTGGGTGATATTGCTATGATATTTATACACTTCCATACACTTTTGATCATATTTGGACTAACCTATTAACTCAGTGCACCCCAGTGCCAGTTTCTGTTTTCGGCTGTTTTTGTATTTCAGGTTTTCACATTACGAGAACTGCCAGGAAAAATCCAGAAAAATCATATAAAAAATCAGCGTTCCAGAAACTACCGTGCGCCCGAAGGACAGCCGGGGGGGGCACCAGGGCTCCAGGCGCCCTGGCGGCGCGCCCCCCTGGGCCGCGCCGGGGGGGCGCCTGGGCCCCCCGAGGCTCCTCCGATGCCCCCCTTTGGCATATATTTACACCGTGTCGCGGAAACCCTGATTCAGGACCCCTTTTCTCCAGACGCGATTCCGATCTCCGTCGCCATCGCCATCAAGCTTCGGGGGACCAGAATTCCTGTGCCGGCACCCTGCTGGGACGGGGAAGTGCCCCCGGATTCATCTCCATCGATGTTGCTTCCTCCCTCCATGATGCGGGAGTAGTTCCTCCTCGGGGCTGAGGTTCTTACCAGCAGCTATGTGGTCAATTCTCTCTCCCATGATGTGATCTTCGTTGTGATCATAGGCTATGTTAATCTAGGGTGATCCCATGATATTTCCCCTTCCTCTATGTATTGGATTGATGTACTCACTTGTCTTTATCTAGTATAATCCCCGAGACCAAGGTGACAGCGGTCTATTGGACATGGATTAGAAAAGTATTTTCATGAGTGATTTCCTCTCTTGTGTGTTGATTGAAGATTGAGAGTCTCTTGGTGCTTGTCTTTGACTATCCTTTAGATATGTTGTGGTGATTGTGGGACTCTCTTTGGATGGCCGCGGTGACATTGGGAAATCCTTAGATTGAGAACTACGAACTTTGAGGTGTGCTTTTGTAGCCCTACATAATTCTCGTCCTCTCTTGACCACGAAGGAATGACCTCCGAGTGTGTCCCCTTTGCATGTTTTATGGGAAATATCATGTGATTCGATTATGTTAATGTTGTTGGGAGTTGCCACTAGTGAAAGTATGAAGCCTAGGCCTTGTTTCCATCATTGCAATACCATTTGTGCTCACGTTTACCACTTGTTTGCTTGCTGCACTTTTTATTACAGATTTATATTACTTTGTTTTGCCATCTATATCACTTGCCATTTAACATCTCTTCGCCGAACTAGTGCACCTATACATCTAACAAGAGTATTAGGTGTGTTGGGGACACAAGAGACTTCTTGTATCTTAGTTGCAGGGTTGCTTGAGAGAGACCATCTTCAACCTCTACTTCCCTGAGTTCGATAAACCTTAGGTCATCCACTTGAGGGAAATTGCTGCTGTCCTACAAACCTCTGCGCTTGGAGGCCCAACATAGTCTACAAGAGTAGAAGCGTGTGTAGACATCAGGCCCTGGTTGAGCGAGGAGGATCTCCTCGACGGGCGGTGCCCCGGTTGCTCCCCCCATCGGTGAGGCGGGCATGGCGGGTCTTGGCCAGCCGCCGCCGGCCAAGGCTCCAGTGACCACTGCTGCGGCGGAACCACATGCAGTACCGCCGGCGGGCCAGGTCACCGGACAGGGAGGGGCGCAACCAGCCGGGCGGGGCGGCACACAGACTGGCGGGCGACCGGGTGGCCCTGCAGGGGGGCGTGGTGGCGCTCCCTTCACTGGACGGGGAGGTGCTGGACGTGGAGGTTCTCATGGGGGGAGGACGTGGAGGTTCTCATGGGGGAGGACGTGGCGGCTACATGATGCAGGATGGCTATGGTGGGGGTGATGCTAACGAGTATCACAATGGAGGTGCACGGTTCAATCGATATGGTGCATGGGGAGACGATGGGTACAATGCTTATGGTGACGGACATCACCGTGGCTCTTCTTCTGACGGTGGCCGTGGCTCAGGATGGAACAATGGCAACGGTCTGGGTCGCTTCCAAGGGCCTCCTGGAAATTTTGTCGAGGGGGTTGCCAGCCCAACTAACCGGTCTCATCGAGGAGCCCATCGTGCATTTAGAGACGGGAGAGGAGGGGGGCGCCGCCCACCTCCACCGCGGCCTCCTACGGCACCGATGGACAATACCGGGATTGCTCAGGTTGAGCCTACGGAGTCGAGCCAGGCTCCTCCTCCCGTGCTCCCCCAGGTGGTCGTTGACACAGTCCGGGCCTTGGCTGCGGTGAGCATTCCGGAGACTAAGGTTGATGATGGTAATTCTGAGAAGGTTATGGATAAACGTAATGGTGAAAAATTATCTAAGTGGGCCATTAAGAAGAAGAAATTGCCTTGCTACAAATGTGGAGAGCCTGGTCATTTTGTGGCAGAGTGCACTACGGAACTATGCGATTATTGCTGCAGATCTCAGCATAAGTCTAGCAGTTGTTCTCTGCTTGTTGGTCCAAAGCCGGTTTGTACTCTATATGGTGTGTGCTGCCAGGAGCTAATGTTTTTCGAGTCACCAGATGTGGCACCTTCGACTCAGGTTCACGAGAATTCTTTCCCTGCAGTCGTCAAGGTTGCTAATGGGAGCTTGACCGAGGCACAGATAATTCGCCAATTGCAGGACCTAGTTCCAGGTAATCATCAGTGGGACCTTGTTAAGCTGGAGGATCAGACTTACAAGGTGGATTTTCCCACTAAGGAGGATCAGTTATATATGCTCAAGTGGGGGCATGTGCAGGATCCCCAGCACGAGCATTGTCCTTACGTTTGATGAGTGGAAGGAGAAAGATCCCGTGGGCACACCGTTGGAGAAGGTATGGGTTCGTTTCTTTGGTGCACCACGTCGCTACATTAACAACTTTTTGGTGGCATGGAGTTTGGGCTCTCTCATTGGGAAGACAGAGCAGGTGGATATGCCTTTCACACGGTCTCATGGTGCAGTGAGGTTGCTTGTTAGTGTTGTCAGCGTGGAGTTTGTCCCGGATGTGGTCAAGTGGACACATACTGGCGTCACTTATGTCCTGGAACTTGAGATCGAGGACACACTGATATCTCCGGAGGGCGAGGGAGAGGACATCGTGGATATGAACATGACCGGGGGAGATGGAGCTTCTCGCGATCAGAGTAAGAAGCCTGAGAGTTCGCAGCGGGAGATGGCTAAGGGACCGCAACCGCAGTCGGACAAGATGAATAGGTCGGCTTCGAGACAGACTAACTCATCAACCCCGACAAACTCTCTTCGCTTTGGGTCTTTTGGTATGCATTCGGCGCCGAGTCGCTTATGGAGTGCTAGGGTGGAGTTGGATGACCAGTAGAGTCTGAGCTACCGCCGTTACCACCACTCGAGCGGCCTTACGAGTTTTCTAGTGGGATGGACGGGACTCTCAGTTCAGAGGGCGATGGTTAGAGCGGGTGTGGGCAGGAGGCCTTCGCTCCAACGTCCCCGATGGCTACTTCGGGAAGGGGGTGTGGGCAGGTGGCATGTACCTCCATCCCTCTCAGGTCGCCCCTGGAGGGGCGGCCCTCGCTCAGGCCCTGGAGGGAGTGGCCCTTGCTCAGACCCTGGATGGGGCGGCCCTCGCTCAGGCCCTGGAGGGAGCGGCCCTCGCTCAGACCCTGGATGGGGCGGCCCAAGCATAGGCCCAGGACGGCGCGCTCGAGAGGGGGGCGCAGGACACCCCTTGTTCGGTGGCGATGCTCAATGGAGGGGAGCTTGCGGGCTTGAGGATGCAGGCAAGCGCTCCGATTGGGACATCGCCTGTGAGTCCGGTGGGGGGGGGGGATACGGCAGGTGGCCTTACCCCTAACGGGATATCTCGCGAGGACGTCATCGCCTTTGGTGGGATTCCGGACGCGGTTTTTGTTGGTCGATGGATGAGCTGTCGCATACAGGATCAGCCGGATACCGACGATATGCAGCTTCATTGCGCCATGCGGGCGGCCAAGCTTCATGATCTTCAGACCACTACTGGTATGTCAGTTAATACAGTCCATTCTATTTTGAATTTCTCTCCTGAAGATGTTGTTAATAACGCCATGCAGTTGGGGTTCTCTCTGGGTAAGAATGATAGAGAGATAGTTAAATCCATTAACGATATTTTGGATCTTGAGGCAGAACGTGCGTTAGAGATGATTAGAAATCTAGCGGCAATTCAACCCTTGAATGATTCTGAAGTAGCTACTTTGGGAGTCAATGTGCTCGATAGCTATTGTGCGGACCTTGCACCCGCTCTCCTGGAGACTGAGGAGGAGGAGGCTTTGTCTTCTCCAAGGATTTCCAGGGGAGGCACATCCCAGGAGGACGCGGATGGAGAATCTGGCGGTGAGGTCCGGGTAGAAGATAAAAAGAAACCGAAGCACAAATGGAAGCGTAAGATTTATCCGACTTCGGCTGTGCGTAGAAGTGCTCGAATTCGTACAACTACAAAAATTCATGATGAAATATGAAATGAATCTTTTGGAATAGCAGAGGTCTTAAAGACTTGGTAAAATAAGGTTCTTGGCAGAGGCGTTCATTGATTATAAACTAGATTTCATAGCCCTTTCCGAAACTGGACAGGACAATTTTACACCACGGTTTCTTAACACTCTGTCCGGAGGGGTGGAGTTTGACTGGCATTGTTTACCACCAAGAGGAAGATCCGGTGGGATTTTATTGGGGGTTAAATGCGATTCTCTGGAAGTGAGGAATGTGGTTATGGGTGATTTTGTAGTTAAATTTCGGGTTCGGTCAAAGGTCGATGGTTTCGACTGGGCTCTGGTGGCGGTTTATGGAGCCGCGCAACCGGAGCTTAAGCCAGAGTTTCTGGCAGATCTAGTCCGCATTTGTGGGAACGAGCAGCTTCCCATCTTGGTTGGAGGTGACTTTAGTATTATTCGTCGCTGGGAAGAAAAAAATAATGATAGCTTTGATGGCAGATGGTCGTTTATGTTCAATACAATCATTGAGAGCCTGGACCTTCGCGAGATTGAGCTCTCTGGTAGGAAGTTCACATGGGCCAATACGCTGCCAATCCCGACTTTTGAGAAGTTAGACAGGGTTCTGGCGAGTGTTGAATGGGAACAAAAGTTCCCACTCGTGACGGTTCAAGCGCTCTCTCATGGAATCTCAGATCACACCACATTATTAGTTGATTCGGGGAAGGCAACACACGTAGGGAATAAACGCCCTTTCTCTTTTGAAACTGCGTGGTTTGAACGAGAAGGGTTTTTAGACCTGATTGCAAGAGAATGAGCGAAAGACGTAGGAGGAATATCTAATATTGATCGATGGCAAAAGAAAGTTAGACACTTGAGACAGTTCCTCAGGGGGTGGGCAAAGCATCTTGGGGGGATATATAAGGCTGAAAAGGAAAGGCTCCTTTTACTTATCCAATCCCTGGACATTAAAGCGGAGGGTGCCATCTTAGACGCTAGTGAGTTGGAAACTAAGATGGCAACATAGTTAAGACTAAAAGAATTGCTACGAGAGGAGGAATTGAAGTGGGCATTGCGGGCTAAAGTGCGTAAAATCGTCAAAGGGGATGATAACACACAATTCTTTCACATGATTGCGAATGGCAAACATCGAAAGAAGAAAATATTTCAACTTGAGCAGGATGAAGGCACCATTGTGGGTCAGGAGAGCCTTAAGACTTATATCACCAATTACTATAAACAGTTGTTCGGGCCTCCTGAGGATAGTTTTGTTTCTTTGGATGAATCGAGGGTACAAGATGTGCCTCAGCTTGCAGATGAGGAGAATGAGATCTTGACTGCCCCTTTTTTCGGAAAAAGAGGTGTTTGAGGCCATATCCCAAATGAAAAATAATAAAGCTCCGGGCCCCGATGGTTTTCCGGCGGAGTTTTATAAAAAGTGCTGGCATATTATCAAGGGAGACTTGCTCCCGATGTTCCAAGACTTTTTCTTGGGACATTTGCAGGTGTTCCACTTGAATTTTGGTACCATCACGTTGCTTCCTAAGAAAACAGAGGCTGTTAGAATAGAGCAATTCAGGCCGATCTGTCTTCTTAATGTTAGCTTTAATTTTTTTTACTAAAGTCAGGACTAATAGGCTTACACAAATTGCACATTCAGTGGTACATCCTTCTCAATCTACGTTCATGCCAGATAGAAACACCTAGAAGGGGTGGTGGTACTGCATGAAACGCTGCACGAAATCCATACAAAAAAACTAGATGGGGTGGTTTTCAAAGTGGACTTTGAGAAAGCGTATGATAAGGTGAAATGGCCTTTCCTGCAACAGGCTTTGCGTATGAAAGGGTTCGATCAGACCTGGAGAGACCAGGTGGACTCTTTAACGCAAAAAGGGAGCGTTGGAATAAGGGTCAATGACGACATAGGGCATTACTTCCAAACGCATAAAGGTTTGCAACAAGGAGACCCGATGTCGCCAATCTTATTCAATATTGTCATAGATATGTTGACAATCCTCATAGGGAGGGCCAAGGATGCTGGTCAGGTAGGGGGCCTGGTTCCGCATTTAGTTGACGGGGGTGTATCAATCTTGCAGTATGCTGATGACACTATCCTATTTATGGAGCACGATCTGGCAAAATCTAGGAACATGAAGCTGGTGTTATACTTGTTCGAACAATTATCGGGGTTAAAGATTAACTTCCACAAAAGTGAATTGTTCTGTTTTGGAAGAGCTAAAGAAGAACAACAGGCTTACAAAGAATTGTTTGGCTGTGACTTGGGGTCTCTGCCCTTCACGTATCTAGGCATACCAATTCATCATCGTAAGCTCACTAACAAAGAGTGGAAGAGCATTAAGGATCGATTTGAGAAAAAACTAAGCTGTTGGAAGGGCAAGCTTATGTCATACGGAGGACGATTGATTCTGATTAATTCGGTCCTTACCAGTATGCCTATGTTTCTATTAATTTTTTTTCGAAGTTCCGGTTGGAGTACGAAAAAGGCTAGATTTTTATCGAGCACGTTTCTTTTGGCAGAGTGATGAATCCAAAAGAAAGTATAGACTCGCTAAATGGGATATCATTTGCAGACCGAAAGACCAAGGAGGTCTGGGTATTGAAAACTTAAAGGTGAAGAATCGCTGCTTACTCAGTAAATGGATATACAAGCTATCTTGTGACACGAATGCCATCTGGGCACAGATTGTTCGTAATAAGTACCTTCAGACCAAAACACTATCCCAGGTGACGGTCAGACCGACTGATTTTCCGTTTTGGAAGGGACTGATGCGAGTCAAATCAACCTTTTTTAATCGAGTGAAATTTTTGCTTGGAGATGGTACATCCACAAGATTCTGGGAAGATACATGGCTAGGGGAGACACCTCTGGCAATTCAATACCCATCTCTTTATAATATTGTTCAACGAAGAGAGGCTTACGTTGCAACGGTATTACATTCAACTCCCCTTAATATCCAGTTTAGAAGGATGTTAGTGGCAAACCGTTGGGAAGCCTGGCTCCATCTTGTGAGAAGACTGATGGATGTCCAATTATCTCAACGTCCAGATCAGATACACTGGAAACTAGCTAAGAATGGGGTGTTTTCAGTGAAGTCCATGTATCTGGATATTATTAACACTAGTGTGGTTCCTAGCTCGAAACATGTGTGGAAGGTAAAAGTACCTCTAAAAATCAAAGTGTTTATGTGGTTTGTACATAAACGGGTCATCTTAACTAAAGATAATTTGGCAAAAAGGAACTGGACGGGGTCTAAAAGATGTAGTTTTTGCGATCAAGACGAAACTATTCGACACCTCTTCCTAGACTTCCCTATGGCCAAGATTTTATGGAGGTCGGTTCAAATAGCCTTTAATATAATTCCCCCGTCCTCCACACACACGTTATTTGGAACGTGGTTGCAGGGGACTGATGTGGTAACAGCGAAACATATTCGAGTGGGAGTATGCGCTTTACTATGGGCTATTTGGAACTGCAGAAACGATTTGGTTTTTAACAGAACAACAAACTTTCATTTCTTGCAGGTTATCTTCAGGGCCACTACTCTTATCCGTATGTGGTCGCTACTCACTCAGACGGAGGCCAGGGAGCGTTTGGTTACTGCGTCTATCCGCTGGGAGACGATAGCTCGGGATATCTACAACCGGTTTGGATGGCGGTCATGTAATAGGATAGGTGTTTATTTGCTTATCTGTTTTTGCCTGCCGGCTATGGCGGTCCTGTTTCCCTTTGTATTCGAAGGCTGTAAGATCTTTGTTGCACCTGTTTGACTTTTTAATAATATGGCCGTATGCATCACTTTGATGCAGAGACCGGGGTTAAAGCCCCTTTTCAAAAAAAAGGAAAGTTACTTGTTCCTTTCATGAAGTTTTCAACATTTCCATCCACAATTTTACGTACTGGCTGCACCTCCGCACAATGCAAAATTTGTGAAACTGTGCAGATACTAAATCGTGTACTACCTACATACAGATATAGAAAGTGACATAATTCTTGCGTCCTTTTCGTGGTCTTAACCCGCTGCTCCTATCGCTCAGCTACTGCGCGCAAGTTGACAAAACAAAGGACCTACTACAACCTACAGCCATTGAGCCACCTTGTCCAAACTGTCTCGGCCATGCAAACGGGAGGCCAGAGAATCCTGGCGGCGTCGCGTCCAAGTGAACGCCATGGACCACGTAGAGGTAGAGCTGTGTAGTTCACATCACACGAGGCCATGTTGATGCATTTGGCTACACGAGGCCATACCAACTACTCGTATGGAACTATGGACACATAGGGAGCGTTTGGTTGAAATCTCTTAAAGTGCCTGCATTGCATACTTATCCCACTTCAGCTTGGCTGAGCAAAAACAGGTAAAAAACGAACATTCGCATTTAGTTTGGTTGTCCGCATCGAGGTTGCCTGCATTAGTGGATTGATTTTGACATGATGTTTGGTGTTCTGCATTGGCTCGACGCACGCATCTACAAGGTATTTGGTTGTACATATGGGATATGATTAAGAGTTAACATCTACGTATGAAACTATGGACACATATATGTTCAATTTTGTTAATGCTTGATCAAATGTATGGTCCTTGAACGTACAACAAGGTGACAACTGGCAATAATTACCATAGGGAGGCGACAGTTGTGGATATAGTTATGACAATATACATCATAGATACCCAACCCTCTTGTATAGGTGAGTAGGTGACACATGATGTGATAATTGGAGTGCGAGATATAGTGTGTGACTGTGTGCCAACCTACAATTTTTTCTTTGGAAATGAGGGTAACTCCGGTCTCTGCATCAGTCGATGCATACATCCATATATTATTAAGGGTGCAAAATCTAGCAACCAAACAATATCGACACAAAAAAAGCGAAAATAAACCTGGAGGCCGCATGCCTCCCGACAGTAACTTCGCCAGATTTTTTCCGAAAAGGGGGTTAACCCCAACCTCTGCATCAGAAAGATGCATACGACCGTCATTATTAAATAGAAGCAAAAAAGATCCAGTACAAGACTTCCTGTTCTGATTAGGGAATCAAAATAAGCTCAAAGAGAGCCAAAGAATAGGAAATGCCACAACCGGTCGGCATACAAAGATATGATCACTAATTGCCTATCCTATTACATGACCGCCATCCAAACCGGTTGAAAATACCCCGAGCTACCATCTTCCATCGGGTAGACCCAGTAACCAAATGCTCCCTGGCCTCCGTCTGAGTGAGTAGCGACCACATACGGATCAATGCAGTGGCCCGGAAAATAACCTGCAAAAAGTGAATATTTGTTTTTTTGTTAAAGACCAAATCCATTTCTGCAGTTCCATATTGCCCAAAGTAAAGCACATACTCCTACACAAATATGTCTCACTGTGTTGACCTCAATCCCATCTAACGACGTCGCAAATAACGCGTTGATGGAATCTGGAGGTGCAATGCTAAAAGTTATGTGGATCGTCTGCCAGAAGATTTTTGCTAGAGGGCAATCTAGAAAGAGGTGTTTGATAGTTTCATGTTGGTCACAAAAGCTACATCTCATAGATCCTGTCCAATTTCGTTTTGCCAAATTATTTTTGGTTAAAATAACTTGTTGATGAACAAACCACATAAAAACTTTGATTTTCAAAGGTACTTTGACTTTCCACACATGTTTCGAACGAGGAATTGCGCTAGAATTGATAACGTCCAATACCTGTCGAAAAGAATGGGAGACATATATTTTTCATGTTGGGCCTACAAATTTCCAAAGAGTTTCATGTTTCGCGCTTTTGCTAGGTCATGCTCCATGAAGATGATAGTATCATCTACATAATGTAAAATGGATACACCGCCTTGAACTAAATGCAGGACGAGGCCCCCTAGCTGACCCGCATCCTTAGCCCTTCCTATTAGAATATTCAGCATATCAACCACTATGTTGAAAAGAATGGGAGACATTGGGTCTCCCTGCCTCAGACCCTTGTGCGTTTGGAAGTAGTGACATATGTCATCGTTCACTTTGATCCCAACACTCCCTTTTTGCGTAAAAGATTCTACCTGGTGTCTCCTGGTCTAATCAAAACCTTTCATACGCGAGGCCTGCTGAAGGAAAGGCCATTTGACCTTATCGTACGCCTTCTCAAAATCCACTTTGAAAACAACTCCATCTAGTTTTTTCGTGTGAATTTCATGGAGCGTTTCATGTAAGACTACAACCCCTTCTAGGATGTTTCTGTCCGGTATGAAATGAGTTTGGGATGGTTGCACCGCAGAATGTGCAATTTGAGTAAGTCTATTAGTCCCGACCTTTGTGAAAATTTTGAAACTTACATTTAGAAGACAGATAGGCCTGAACTGCTCAATATGGACGGCCTCAGTCTTCTTCGGCAGTAAAGTTATCGTTCCAAAATTTAATTGAAACAACTGAAGTTGTCCAGAAAAAAAATCATGGAACATCGGAAGCAAGTCCCCTTTGATAATGTGCCAACATTTTTTATAAAACTCCACCGGAAAACCATCCAGTCCTGGAGCCTTATTGTTTTTCATTTGTGATATTGCCTCAAACACCTCTTTCTCCGTAAATGGGGCTGTCAAGATATCATTCTCATCCGCCGCAAGTTGAGGGACATCCTCAACCATGGACTCATCTAAGGAGACGAAAGTATCCTCCGGGGGCCCAAACAACTGCTTATAGTATTCTGTTATATAAGCTTTTGGGTTCTCCTGCCCTAAGATTATCCCCTCATCGTGTTCAAGCTGGAATATGCGTTTCTTTCGATGTTTGCCATTTGCAATCATATGAAATAATCGAGTATTATCATCCCCTTGGACTATTGTGCGCACCTTAGCTCACAAAGCCCACTTCGGTTCCTCCTCACGTAAGAGTTCTTTTAGTCTCAGCTCTGCCTCCACTTTAGTCTCCAGCTCTCTGGTATCTAAAATGGTGGACTCAGCTTTTAAATCGAGGGACTGAATAAGGACAAGGTGCCTTTCCTTTTCCGCCTTATAAATCCCATGCGTATGCTTAGCCCATCCACGAAGAAATCTTCGTAGATGTCTAATCTTATTCTGCCATCGATCAACATGAGTTCTCCCTCCTGAATCTTTAGCCCATTCTCTTGCTACCATATCTAGGAACCCTTCTCTTTTGAACCACGCTAATTCAAAGGAAAAAGAGTTTTTATTCCCCACATGGGTGGCTTTGCGAGAGTCGACTAGCAAAGGAGTATGATCAGAGATTTCGCGCGACAGCGCGTGGACTGTAACAAGAGGAAACTTCTGCTCCCACTCGACGCTAGCTAGTACACGGTCCAACTTCTCAAACGTCGGGTTTGGGAGTGTATTAGCCCAGGTGAATTTCCTACCAGAAAGCTCTATCTCTCTAAGATCCATGCTCTCGATTATGGTGTTGAACATGGACGACCATCTGCCATCAAAATTATCATTATTCTTTTCCTCCTTCCTTCGAATAATGTTAAAATCGCCCCTACCGAGTATTGGGAGCTGTTCGCTACCGCAAATACGGACTAGATCTGGCAAAAAATCGGGCTTGTGCTCTGGTTGTGCGGCACCATACACCGCCACCAATGCCCAGTTAAACCCATCGGCCTTTGAACGGACTCGGAATTTTACCGCAAAATCTCCCATTACCACACTCCGAACTTCCAACGACTCGCGTTTAACCCCAAGTAAGATCCCACCAGATCTTCCTCTTGGGGGTAAACAATGCCAGTCAAAATCGACACCCCCCCGACAAAGTGCTAAGGAACTGCGGGGTAAAATTGTCTCTTCTAGTTTCAGAAAGTGCGATAAAGTCCACTCGGTGTTCGATAGACGCATCTGCAAGAAACCTTCTTTTAGCCAAGTCTTTAAGACCTCTGCTATTCCAAAAAATTCCTCTCATGTTTCATCATGGAATTTTTTGGTTGTACGGATCCTAGCACTTCTACGAACAGCCGAAGCTGGATAAACCTTCCGATTCCACTTCCGCTTAGTCTTCTTCCTATCTTCCATCCGATCCTCACAACCGAATTCTGAGCTCTTAAAAACAGGTGAGTCTACATGGATCAAATCCCTGGGGGAGGTGAGTCCCTCATCTTCCTCTGGCTCCGGATGAGATGGAGCAAGATCCGCGCAGAGACTGTCAAGAACCCTGACTCCCAATGCATCAAGCTCAGAATTATTCATGGGTTTAACAGCTGCTAAATAACGAATAATTTCTATAGCGCGCTCTGCTTCGAGATCAAGTATATCATTTACTGATTTAGTGATTTCACTATGATAGTAACTTCACCAGATAGTCCCTATGACACAAGACGAAATCAAAACGAAAAATACATGACTCCTAGACTCTTCAATAAGGAATCACCGCATGTGCACTGATGATAACGAGTCCAACACAAGGTTAAACTCCGGATTCTCATCCTCAAAGCAAAGCTTCAATCCACCATCTTCAACAAGGACACGACGCAGGCGCGCATCGACATAGCCTAATCAGAGATCTTATGTTTCCACCGGAGAGCATAAATTCACCGTTAAAGCTGTATGTACCATCAACCCTTATCCTCTTACCAACGCCTCGATAACCAGATACCTCCAGAGGAGACAGCAGAAGACTGACGTCCCAT
The DNA here is from genome assembly GCA_902687465.1 of Secale cereale. NCBI lineage: Eukaryota > Viridiplantae > Streptophyta > Magnoliopsida > Poales > Poaceae > Secale > Secale cereale. The sequence goes on from LR738714.1 coordinate 434,250,645, forward strand.
ACCGCATGCCTCCCGCCACTGTTGCACCACCTTCGATCCAACAACAACAGGCTAGACATGAGACCTCTGCCAGAGCCAATGTGCAGCACGTGTCGGTAGCAGGCATGACTTGACGCCCCCGCATGAGACGTCGCGTGTAGTATCCATCGGCAGCGCATCCACCAGAGGCTTCACCTGTCGACGACACACACTGCCCAACGACTACGAAAGAGACGTGTGTGCCACCTGTCGAGCTGCATCAAACCCGATCTGCTGATGGGGGGGGGTGTCCCATACCTCCACCAGCCTGAGAAATGCCGTCACCACCTTGAGATCCAGACTCCCAGTCGCCCACACGACCCGGAGTGTTAATTTGGGCACAGGTGAACGAATTAAGGACCGACATTTGTTTGACACTATTTTTTTGTTTAACACATACTTCTTCATAAGAGAATAAAGATCTCTTTAAAGAGGCGGAGCTAGTCGCATAAAGCAATGTATGGTATTAGGAAATTCACCCTTGGGGAACATGGAGTTTAATACTGGACCTACGATAATATTATGATGACTGCTTGTGTAAGCTTTATGCTTTTTATTAGCATCAAATACGATAGGTCAACTTAAAGAGGACCTTGAGGAAGCTCAAGAAGCTGCTTGTTACGCCGAAACGCAAGAGGTTGCGGGTCGTCAGACCCATGCTCGGAAGATTGAAGAATTTAATCAGCTCAAGGACAAGAAAGACCCAAAAATCATGGAAAAGATTTTTCGAGCTCTATGGCCCAATGAACCCCTGCCAAGGGATATAACCGAGCTCGCTAAACGCCTGAAAGGAGCCAGGCGTCGGATTTAGACATGTAAGGTGTCAGCCTGTCGAGAAGGTGCTCGAGAAGCATAGGTCATGGTTATGACACACTATTGTCTACTGAAGACCAAAGGGCTTGCCAGCATCGACCTCAAGGGGCTTGATGGAAAGGAAATCAAAGCCGACGGGAATTATGAGAGCGTCACTTCAGCTGCTCGTATAACCAAACAATGTGTCGCCTCTATACCCTTATAGACGGCCTTCAATAGATTTTGTAAATACATTATGCTGAATGATGACTTTATGTATCTATGTACTTTTGTCATTTTGCATGTTCATATCTGCTTATTTTATACTTCGTTAACCAGCCATTGGCTTCTACCTCATCGGCCAGAGGATGAGGAGTGTTCCCAATGTCGGTCTGGGTCCTTAGGCAACATTTGTAGGGAACGGGACAATCTGGACATAATGTCAAAATGAAAGCCTTCCACTGAGTTATATTATATTGTTGTTTCACACAAGTCACATGTTCGGCAAAAAATAGTTCCTCTGGCAGTTCCTTTTACCGGAGTGTCATGTTAATCACGACAAATCGACTGATATCCCACTATACTTTCTGGAAGGCCTTGACTCGGGAATATCCTCGGCATAATAAGTTGGCTCTACACCATGCATATAGTGTCCTTGAAAAAGGACTTGATTTTCACTTCCTTCATTGCCGACCAATTATATTCTTGTGACCGCTAGCTTTCGGCTTCACCCGTCTCAGGTACTTGTCAGGTTGACCCGGAAGTAACAATCGCGGAGGTGCTTCCTTTCCTCCTAAGCCGAATTCATTAGAAACATAAGGGGTAAGCACAGGCAACCCAGCTTGGCAAAAAATCTCAAGTTAAATTGATGCATATTGTGGCTTTATCAACGCTCGTATATTCAATACAAATGCCTAGGATATGTTGGGATCTCCAGGAGTCCCGAGGTAACCATGCTGAGGTGCCTCAAGGAGCCCCCGGTGCGATTTACTAGACTCTTTGATAGGTTTGAAATGTTTTATACCAAAAAATCGAGGTAAGTATTGTGCATTTTTTTTCAAAGAGGAACGAACTACTTTTCTATTAGTGATCTCAGACAAGCCGAGCACGTTTACGAAAGCAAGATTTGTGACTTCTTGGAAAGTCCTTGTTTTACACACGCAACCTTTATGGTTAATATTTCCGAACAAATATGCGTGTGTTGTGATGGTCAACTTTTATGCTGTATTTTGCAGCTCTATGCTATATGTTATCTTGACTCGACCATGACTGTTTAAGATGTGTATCTAGCCAATCGTCGGCTTCCAACCCTTAGTAGAAACTACGGGTGTTTCTTACTTATATATAACCCTTAGCCGACGTATTAGTGCCCGGAGGCGGGTTTATCAGAAGAAACAAGGCAATCGGAACATGAGGCTTAAAACGTACACTTAGTTGTAGGAGTGTATGTGTGGGGGCAACTTTATAGCCATCGTATATGTCCACTCCTCAGATAGCCGAGGTCAAACCACCCACAACTTGGCCTTTTCAAGAAAATGAACGCCCTTCATTTTACTCGCATAACCTCGATTGACTATGTTTAGTTTAATACCGCTTGTAGTTCGCTGACCAATTTACGCTTCTTGTGATAGTCAGATTTCGGCTTGCTCCAATTGAGGCACATAACAGTTAAACCGGAAGTGACAATCGTAGTGGTTCTCCTTTTACCCCTTAGCCGAATAGAGCGGAAACATAATAGGTAAGCATAGGAGCCGGGCAACCCAGTTATTGACCAAAGACACAACTCGAAATTGATGCATATAACGCGAAGTACCAAGGGCATTTTGTCGAGGACTCCATGGAGTACCTTGGCTTTTTGGTGGGTTCGGCTCTAGTTGCAGCCCCCCGTTAATATTGTCGATGCTTCAAAGGCGTCTGGCATTGTTCAACGAGAGTTTTGCTCGGAAATACCAAAAATACTTACATAAAAACTTTACATCTAAATTGAATCAAGTTTTTTGGTGCCAATCCAAAATTGGTCTTAAAATTAATTTGCGCTTTTGTCGTGCTTTAACATGATATGTCCGATCTCCAGACCTCAGATGGGTCAGCCTTCGGCTTCAACCTCCCTTGCTGAAGGCAGATTGCTTCTCTGGCCAGTTTAGCAAACTAAACTTCGAGCGGCTTTAGAGAGAAACCAAACTATCCGGCTATTGACTACACACTCGAGTTGAGAAAGGAGGGGGTAGTAAAGGAATTTTCAACGACATAGAAGAAAACATTCATTATAAAACGACACATATGAATTTAAGAGCGTCCAATTAACATGGGAAAAAGAAGTGTTCTTAACATAAAAGTGTTGTTAACAAACTAAGTTTTTAACAAACAATTTTTTTGCGTAAGACAAATATACTGCTTGGTTGAACCGAACCGATTTTTTAAATAAATTTGAGCATGAAAGCGACTTAGCTGGTTAATGTGCTCGACGTTGATGACGCGGTCCATGCTTATGGAGGGATAAGGATACCCAACGAACTTTAACAGATCCGACATGGTGCGTAATCTTTGACTTGACCGAGATCCCAGCCCCCAAGCCCGAGGTGACCGAGCGGAGAGCTCGGCTTGACGAAGCGTCGATGTGGCGAGGCGAAGCTGCCGATCTAGCTAATGTGACAAAGTCAGTCGGTTGGTGACGCCGAAGTCCCCGGAATAGGTTGATGAAGAGATGGATAATCCCCTTGTCCATCCGAGGTGTTGCAGTAGGCCGGCAGGGAGACACCAGAGCCTCCATGTGACCAATGACCTGCAAGTGCACAGGGTTGTTGTAGCACTTTCGATGTGATAAGTAGAGTGTCGAACCCACAGGGAGCTGATAGGAAGGCACCACTAACCCCATAACTACGTTGTCACTTTCACGCAACCATGTACACACCCAAACTGGAGTTTGGAAATAGTCTACTATATCCTTGCTAGGAAAACTAGATAAAAATGGATTTAAATAAACTACTAACAAGAAGAATAAAAACACAAAATGAAGATGCAAAGTTAGTGGTGAAGGTGCTTGAGTTATAAAGTGTTCTCTAGGGTTTCAGAATCACTACTGAATTTGAACTATTGTATCCACTAGTAACTGGTCAAATGCATAAGTGGGCGGAGTGGGCTATAGTGCACGTTCTACTCTAGATATATTTTATGCCACGCACGCCACCGTCATGGGTATAATACATGTTCTACTCTAGGTAGACTTCGTGGCACACACGCCACCGTCATAGTCTCTCCCATAGGGTTACAAGTTACAACTCATGACAATTAAGGGTTACCCTATGGACGCGACCTCTCTAAGGATTCTCCGTAATTCCCTAATCCCTTGCAAAGGCGAGGAACCGAGGCTTTTATTGTCACCTCAAATTACTCCAATATCCCTAACCAATACAAGGGTTGTAAGTTGTAACATACTTCACGACACAAGGCACGAATGTGAGTGAGCACCCCTCTCAACATTCGGGAAGGCTACCTACTAACTCGAATCAAGAACAAGTAATATATTGGATTGCAACAAATAACATATAGGGTTCAACTATATCCTTAAGAACAAGTACAACTACTCAAACATATGCATGAAGGTTACAGACAAGTTACAAGTCGGCATCAAGCCGGTGAAGGGAGAAGGCATGGTGGTGATGGCAGCAGCGTTGTGGTGATGGTGATGAATATGGTTTTTGCGCCGGTGGTGATGGAGATGGGGGCGGCACCACAAGTACCGCACCGACGTGAGGGCACCAACCCGGAGGCCGATGCTCATGGTGGTGGAGTGTGACGCCCCAAGACCGATGCTCGGGAAGACTTCCATATGTTCCGGGTTTCGCCGTGTGTTTTATTTGCTTGCTTCATTTTATTTTTGCATTGCATCATGTCATCATGCCATCATGTTACTAATCTTTTGAAACTCAACTAAATAAATTGTGTGGACCTTCGATCCATTTAAATCGAGGGAAGAGTGACTTCTCTTTATAACATATCCTCCCGGTATTAGGGAGCTATAATAAATATTCCATTAACATGGAATCACCCATAACACATTTGCATTATTCTTCAACTCTTCTTTTATCTGACTCTACTTCATATCCTTCCTTTTAGACCTTTTTAGTTAAATTGAGTTGCAATTTTACTTCTCCATAAATGTTCGAATGCCCATAAATCACATCTAGTGTGTAGGGTCACCTCCTATAATTTCAACTCATTTAGAGTTCATTTGAATGGGTTTCAAAATTCAAACATGTCGAGTTAAATTCAACATGTTTGGATTTTACTTCCTCTAGAAAACCTCAGGCCATTTTTGTTATATTCCTCATATTTTTATGAGTCCAAGAAAAATGGCCTTCTGCTCAAATTATTCTTCCAGACCCCCTCTCTATTTTTTGTCTAGACCCTCTGTTTATTTGTTAAGCATTAAAAGGAGTTTAATAAGAAAAAGGAGAGGACCCAGCCCAGCTGGCCTCTTAGAACTGGCCCTTCTGGCCCAAGCCACCAGGCCTCTTCGCCTCTCCCCTCTCCACCGAATGGCCCTAGGCCCAACTGGCCCCAGCCACTCTAACCCTACCCCGCTCCTCTCCCTATCGCTCGTTCCCTCATAGCGCCACGCCGCTCCTGCCCGATCCCATCTCCTCCCGACCCTCTCTCCCTCGTCTGCCTCTCGTCCTCCTTGAGCCCCGCCGCCCTGTGCCTCTACGCGCCTCCGCCTGCTGTGCCGCTGCCCGCGCCGGCGAGCGCCAGCGGAAACCCGCCGTCTCCTGCTCCTCCTCCGACGCACTAGAGGCCCTGCGCCGCGTCCCTTCCTTCGGGTTGCCGCCGAGCTGCTCCGCCCCAACGCCTTCGCCAAGGCAACTAGAGCTCGCCACCGTCGCCGCCAAGTCCTCCTCTTCGAGGCCCTCGTCACCAGCGCACCGCCGTACCTCGCCACCATTGGAGTCTAGCAGGTCACCTTCGCCGCCACCTCTGGATCGAGCTGCCGTCGGCCCTTCTCGGCATCGTCCCGCGCCGCCGGCCCTCGAGCCCCTCGTCTCCAGCGCGTCCAAGCCATCGGCGACCCCCCCGCAAGTTCCTCGCCGTGGGATCCCCCTACCTCGCCGCCCTAGTCGTTCCTCTACTCACGAGCCCACCATTCGCTGCCTCCTCTCGGGTTCTCCATCTCGTCGTCGAGCACTTGCGGCTCGAGTCACCTCCATGGACTGCCAAGTTTGACTACCCGACCTACTGTAGTCAAGACCGCAGGACCACCCGGACTACTACCACACCAGAATGCCAAGTACCTCCGCGAAGACTCTCGCCGAAGACACGTGTACGACTACTACAAGAACGAGTACCACGACAAACCTCGAAGAGTTCGGATTCGTCAAGTTCAACTACATCGTCTACGAACGGCTATGACGACATGTACGTCTACGGGTCCTGTACGACTACATGACGATACACCAAGTACCTCGACGACCGCTGTTTTCGAAGACTGCCAAATTCCACTATGCGAGCGTACCACTACCGTCACCGTGTATTTTTTCGCCAAGTGCAACTACCCGAACGTCTATGAAAATGTGTACCACTACCGTCGACGAAGACCCATGTACAACTACTTCCACTACCGTCACGTGAACGCCTACTTCTCTCTCCGAAACGAAACGTGAACGATTACTTCCCTTGACGACACGTACCTTCCCGAACCGCATGCTTCGAAGGTATACGGCCGAAATGATGCTCATGAATGAATGCATGTTGTATGAGATGTTCCCCTTGTTTGCACCGTGCCCAAAGCGGCGCTTGTGTTACCCCTCGTTTGCCATGCCATCGACCCGTGGGAACTCGGTAACGGGATCACCCCACCTATCTCTTGCAAGACTCGCACACGCCCCATTTCTTTTGCATCGGTCTCTCAACGAGTTACCGGAACCGATTTGTTGCCGTGGCACCGTTTCGGTTATCGCCGCCGTGGCACCGTTTCGGTTATCGCTGCCGTGGCAACCTTTCTTTCCACCACAGTGACGTAATACTCCATATCTTGCTCATGACAACTTTTAATAAAAATTGCATAAAACTTGAAAATGTCATCCGCATCATGATAACAACATTTAAATGGTTAAAATTGTTGTTTGCTTTAATAATTGTTAAATGACATGGGGATTTTTCGGAATTGTTGTTGTTTCCGGCCTCATTTAAATTGCCTAGATAGCTAGTTTACTTATGCTTCACCTCTTGCCATGCTAAAAAAAATTAAACTTGTTGGGTTCATAATCGAGATCAAACTAAATAAATAAAATGTGGTGTTTCGTCAATATGCAACTCGTTATTGCATATTGAGCTCCACTTAACTTGTAGTGTTGTTGTTGCACTTTGCCATGGCATGCATAATTAAACCGGACATGCATCATACGTGTTTGTGCATCATGCCATGTTATGCTTGTGTGTTTACCATGTTGTTTGCTTCTTTCCGGTTGCTTCTCTTGTTAGCTTCGGTTTCGTTCCGGAGTTGTGAGGATTTGTTCGACTACTTCATGGACTTGTTCTTCTTCCTTGCGGAATCCCAGGCAAGATGACCATTCCCCGATATCACCTCTATCTTTGCCTATGCTATTTGTCTCGCTCTTTAGATATGCCTTGATGCCTATTCCTATTTGTCAGCCTCCTATTGTTGCCAGGAAACACTCTAACCGCCTTCCTAGCAAACCGTTGATTGGCTAAGTACGCTTTTGCTCAGCCCCTCTTATAGCGTTGTTAGTTGCAGGTGAAGTTTCGAAGATTGCTCCACGATTGGACTTGTTTTATGGGTTAACACAATATATATCTGTTTAATACTAATGCACCTATATACTGGTAATGGGTGGAAGGCTTGGCCTTCTGCTTGGTGTTTTGTTCCACTCATGCCACCCTAGGACCCGATAAACCGGTGTTATGTTCCTTGATTTTGCGTTCCTAACACGGTTGGGGTTTATGGGCCCCCCTTGATAATTTGCTCTTCTTAAAGCTTTTCCAGTAAGGCCCAACTTTGGTACTACATTTGCCTAACAACTAAAACTTGCCAAGGGAGTAATCAACCCGAGGATTTATTAATCAACCCCCTGGGCCAATGCTCGTTTTGAGTGTTGGTCCAACTGGGCGGACTGCAGGGCCACCTTGGGGAAACCCGAGGTCTGGTATTTTCCTGTAGGCTGTCCCATCCGGTCGTGGCCTGAGACGATATACGCGCGGCTGCTATCAGGGTGTCGGCACGCTGGGAGGTCTTGCTGGATTAGTTTTACCTTTGAAGAAATATCTTGAGCACGGGATTCAGAGAATACTCGGGTCTTCCCACCTTGGAGTTGCCACTCCGCAGATCGTGAGCTTGTGATGGGCTAAGTTGGGACACCCCTGCAGGGTTTGATCTTTCGAAAGCCGTGCCCTTGGTTATGTGGCAGATGGGAATTTGTTAATATCCGGTTGTAGATAACTTGACACCTTATTCATAAGAATACACTACCGGTGTGAGTAACCGTGATGGTCTCTTTCCGAAGGGCTTCGGGAAATGAACACGGTGGGGTTATGTTTGATCGTGAGTAGCTAGGATCACTTCTTGATCAACTTGGCGATCATTGGCAGTTGTTCTCTTCTCGCTCTGAACTCGTAAGCTAGTGCTTAGTGCTTGTTGCAAACACTTGTATTACCCTTCCACACCTAAGGCTTTGGTAGTTTTGATACCTGGGAATGTGATTGCTGAGTCCTTGTGGCTCACAGATTACAACACACACCAGATGCAGGTACCACTGGGAACAATGCAGGAGATGGATCAAGAACTTCACTGGGAGTTCGATGAAGAACGTGGTCGTATGCATGTGACGTTTTTCGACGATCAGTAGTGGTTCCTACTAGGGGCGATCAGGCCTTGTGTTTGTGGTATCTTTTATCGTTTATTTTCGTCCTTAGATGGACCCTGTGTTATTTGCATGAATGTATGATATTGTATTCATTGTGTGACGTGGCGAGTGTAAGCCAACTATTTTACTCTTTCATCCCTGAACTTTTACATGAGTTGTGCAAAGATACCACGCTTGCGATCATTCCAGAATGCGCTTATGTCTCTAAGTCATGCCTCGACACATAGGATATATAGTCGCATCCTGGGCACTACAAGTTGGTACTCAGATCCTTCTCCGACCTAGGAGCCCTGATTGATCGAACCGCTGATGGTTGAGTCTAGGCACACACACAAAATGTTTTGAGTCCTATATATATCAGAGGGTAGGATTTCTTTTTACTCCTCATCCCCTTCATCGCTCTGGTGAGGACTCCTGACGTTGTTCTATCTCCTCCACTCTCAAAATTTCACCAATTTTTTTTAGGATCACGCGGGTATTGTTTAGATTGTTCTGATATCTTTGTGATGAGAACATTGTTCTCGATGCCTCCTGTCATTTAGGGGTTGTGGCGGTGTTTCGGGGAGTTGAGCTCCGAGATTTTGTCGTCACAAATGTATCGTAGCAGTTCTAGAATACCAGAGGCGACCGACATCAAAAACTGTACTATGCGGTTAGTGGTGAGATAACCCCGACGTCACCCAGTACTGGAGGGATAGTTCGGGAGTATTGCCAACCCTAGTATAGCGGATGTGTTTCAAAGGTCTGAGGTAAACAGTTTCCGAAGATGACTAGTTATGTGTTGACGGATGGATACAGCTGGATGTAGGTTTAGAGTTGAGTGCGCGGTGCTTCCCCTGTATCCCCAACATCAGATTGCATAACCGGAAAGCTTCGGGAATTAATAGGTGGGTTTCAAGTAGCTCGTAGGTAATCTTCCAACGAGTGCATGGTATGAGGTTTGGGGTTCAACATCTAGTGAAGAGGTTTCATGGGCGCTGTTCCAATTGGGAGTTGCATCTTAAAGGATCCTTGGCTATGCTGATCCGGGGATTGCAAGGCCCTTTGTAACACATGCCATGGGGCATCAACACGAACATGTGGGACGAAACCTCTATTATGTATTTGTTCCATCTGTTACCTTGTTGTCTTATTCTATCATTTGTTTTCCCAAGTGGCTTCTCGACAAGTTGATGTACCATTAAGCTTTTGGAATTCATTCGTTCAATTCTCTGTTCGAATGATATTGTGAAGATTATGTTGCAACATATCTATCCTTTGTTTTTGTTTTGATTGTGGTATACGAGTTGCTTCGATGTCAAATATCGATTCCATACCTTTCCTAATCGGTGTTCTCATATTTCCATGGGAGTACTAGTCCTTCTTAATCGTCGAGATTGTCATGTAAATTCTTCTCAACTGGCGTGCTTCTCTTCAAGTTAACCTGATTCTTTCAAAATGCACAGGCAAATTCCTGTTCTTTCTCAACGGTGTTTATTTCATTCATCCCAAGTTGTCTTTGTTTTTCCCCACCCTCCCACCCTTCTTCTTGTCGGAGCCACAAATCACAAGTCAAGTATCCATTTTATTCATGTGATGTTTCTTCATTCTTTTCTTTCAATTTCATTATCCGGGGATTTCTCATGAAGATGCTCAGGGAGCTTCAAGTTTATCACTCTCTGTTTCTTGTTTTTCTTCTCCGGTGGACTAAATCCAAGCTTTGGTGTTGATTATATCTTTCCTCTTGTTTCACATGTTTTCACATGTTGGAATTTCTTATCCGAAGTCTCTCTTGTTTATTCAACTCTCTCTAATTCTTCTCCGGAGTCATCAAGGTATCTCAGAAGATTTGTGTTTCAATTCTTAATCCGTTCAAGCTATTTTGAGGTTGCAATCTTATTCAAGCTATTTAATTCAACCAGTGCAATATCTCTTGAGAAATCTTTTTCAACGGTGATTTATTTTGAGTGGGCCCTGACCCACAAATTTTTTCCCAGGATCTTACCTGACTCTTCTAATTTTTTCCGGAGTTATTCTGAAATTCTTTTCATCATTGGTTAAACCTTTTAATTCTTCATTCCGGAGTGCCTCAATAATCCATGATGGTATTTCTCGTCGTCATTCTTAGGTCTTGAAGACCGAAGAAGAGTTCCTCTTGAATCCTTACCCGTTCTTCCAGAGATTCCTAGTTCTAGCTTCATGCATCCTCATTATTGTTCCAATTGTGAGGAATTCTTTTTATAACCATCCGAAGCATTTCATGAATTCTTTCCATTATGATCCTCCAAAGTCCATCATTTTAGAAGATTTCTTCATTCTCAGTTTGCAACTTCGTCCTCCAACTATTCTTAATTGATGCCTCTTCATTCTTCTCCATATTCCTATGATAGTTCGTTAAAGGTTCCTTTTCCTTGGTTATCATATCAACCTATTCGTTCTTTCCAATCCTACCGATGATTCGTTGAATACTTTCTCAAGATTGTGCGAGATCTCTCTTTAATTCTTTGCAACGAGAATAAGTAGTATGCCAAATCCATTGGTTGTCATCAATTTAAATTGGTGAAGGATACTCATAACATAATTCTTATTCTTGTTCCTTCCAGGTGTTTAATTCCTACGTCTGGAGTTCGTTCATGATATCAATATCAAATTATTGGTTGTTCATTTTTTCTTTCCGGAGTTCCAAACCCTCTCAATTATCTTATCACGAAGTTCTATCTAAATCATTGCAAGGCTTAAATCTTAATCTTTTCATCCTTCACTTCTCATCCCTTTGTTACTGGAGTTCTTCATGGTGGTTCATCATGATTTAATTCATCCTCGAAGTGTTCGTCAAGATTCTTGTTGTTATAGTTCAAGTATTCTCCTTCTAGCATTCCTAAGTGCAATTCTTTCTACCTTATCTTTTGAGGTGGTGTTATGTCATTCTCGACAATTTATTTCATGTTTCATGATTCACAAGTTATCAAGAATGAGATATTTAAAACCATCATTTCTCTTTCTTCAGGAGATCCTTTCAACCCCTCATTTAGTTTGTTGGAGTTATCTAGGGTTGTATTTCACCTAAAAGCTTTTCCCTAAGGATTGTTGCTATTTATGGTGCTTATAAATGACCCAATTTCTCCATTTATCCTCTCGGTGAAAGAAGTTTTCATCTCCTCGCTCATCTCAAATCAATCATTTTGTAGTCGCCGGTTGTCACCTCATAATTTTGAGATCTTTTCCATAAGCCCACAACAAGCTTATTCTTTTGTTGTTCTTTATTTTCAACAACTCCGTTCAACCCTTCTTCGTAAGGATGATTTTCAAATTCAATTGTGGGAGAAGTTGTCATTTTCTTATCCGTTAATTTCTCTCATTGATCTATATTCTATTCTTTCATTCCGGAGGCATTGTGATGTTGCTCTCTCCAAACCATCATCTCGTTTTATCGAGATCATGTTCTTTCCTTTGCTTAGCCATTAAACTGGTGTGTTGTGTCCTCCATTCAAGTTCTCTCATCCTATCAAGTGTTTCCTCTCTTTTCAACCGGAGTGTTGTCTAAATCTTTCTTACCCTTTGTGCCATTCTTTCAATTGTTTCAGAGGTAGTGTGTTGTTGATTCCATCAAGTATCATCCCAACTTGGCAAGTTCATGTTCAATTCCTTCCATTTTCAGTCGGAGTGCTGTCCAAATTATTTCGTTCTTATTCATTCTCCATCTTATTTTAACTGGAGTGATTTTTAAATTCTTCCATGACCCTTGAGCTCTTTGTCCATGTCTTTGAAACCTTCAAATTCTCGTGGTGTCCTTTGTTCCTCCTTTTTAACGGAGTGTTTTCATCTTCGTTCATCTCCGTTGTATTCTTCTTTCAGTTTTGTCAACCTCTCAAGTTCGTGGTTTCACTCGTTTGTCAAAGTAGCAACTTTGTTTTACCTCTTCCTTTTCCTCTTCTATCCGGTGCCATCTCCAGGATCTCGGGTCGAGATCCTCTGTTAGTGTGGGAGAGTTGTGACGCCCCAAGACCGATGCTCGAGAAGACTTCCATATGTTCCGGGTTTCGCCGTGTGTTTTATTTGCTTGCTTCATTTTATTTTTGCATTGCATCATGTCATCATGCCATCATGTCACTAATCTTTTGAAACTCAACTAAATAAATTGTGTGGACCTTCGATCCATTTAAATCGAGGGAAGAGTGACTTCTCTTTATAACATATCCTCCCGACATTAGGGAGCTATAATAAATATTCCATTAACATGGAATCGCCCATAACACATTTGCATTATTCTTCAACTCTTCTTTTATCTGACTCTACTTCCTATCCTTCCTTTTCGCCTTTTTAGTAAAATTGAGTTGCAGTTTTACTTCTCCATAAATGTTTGAAATCTGCCCATAAATCACATCTAGTGTGTAGGATCACCTCCTATAATTTCAACTCATTTAGAGTTCATTTGAATGGGTTTCAAAATTCAAACATGTCGAGTTAAATTCAACATGTTTGGATTTTACTTCCTCTAGAAAACCTCAAGCCATTTTTGTTATATTCCTCATATTTTTATGAGTCCAAGAAAAATGGCCTTCTGCTCAAATTATTCTTCCAGACCCCCTCTCCATTTTTTGTCTAGACCCTCTGTTTATTTGTTAAGCAGTAAAAGGAGTTTAATAAAAAAAGTAGAGGACCCAGCCCAGCTGGCCTCTTAGAACTGGCCCTTCTGGCCCAAGGCACCAAGCCTCCTCGCCTCCCCCCTCTCCACCGAATGGTCCAAGGCCCAACTGGCCCCAGCCACTCTAACCCTAGCCCGCTCCTCTCCCTATCCCTCGTTCCCTCATAGCGCCACACCGCTCCTGCCCGATCACATCTCCTCCCGACCCTCTCTCCCTCGTATGCCTCTCGTCCTCCTTGCGCCTTACCGCCCCGCGCCTCCGCCTGCTGTGCCGCTGCCCGCGTCGGTGAGCGCCAGCGGAAACCCGCCGTCTCCTGCTCCTCCTCCGACACCCTAGAGGCCTTGCACCGCGCCCCTTCCTTCGGGTCGCCGCCGAGCTGCTCCGCCCCAACGCCCTCGCCAAGGCAGCTGGAGCTCGCCGCCGTTGCCGCCAAGTCCTCCTCCTCGAGGCCCTCGTCACCAGCGCACTGCCGTCCCTCGCCACCATCGGAGTTTAGCAGGTCGCCTTCGCCGCCACCTCTGGACCAAGCTGTCGCTGGCCCTTCTCGGCATCGTCCCGCGCCGCCGGCCCTCGAGCCCCTCGTCTCCAGCGCGTCCAAGCCCCCGGTGACCTCTCCCGCAAGTTCCTCACCGTGGGATCCCCCTGCCTCGCTGGCCTAGTCGTTCCTCTGCTCGCGATCCCACCATCTGTTGCCTCCTCTTGCGTTCTTCACCTCGCCGTCGAGCACTTGTGGCTGAGTCACCTCCATGGACCGCCAAGTTCGACTACCCGACCTTCTGTAGTCAAGACTGCAGGACCACCCGGACGACTACCACACTAGAACGCCAAGTACCTCTGCGAAGACTCTTCCCGAAGACACGTGTACGACTACTACATGAACGAGTACCACGACGACCCTCAAAGAGTTCGGATTCGTCAAGTTCAACTACACCATCAACGAACGGCTACGACGACATGTACGTCTACGGGTTGTGTACGACTACATGATGATACACCAAGTACCTCGATGACCGCTGTTTTCGAAGACCGCCAAGTTCCACGATGAGAGCGTACCACTACCGTCGCCGTGTATTTTTTTGCCAAGTGCAACTACCCGAACGTCTACGAAAACGTGTACGACTACCGTCGTCGAAGACCCGTGTACAACTACTTCCACTACCGTCACATGAACGCCTACTTCCCTCTCCGAAACGAAATGTGAACGACTACTTCCCTTGACGACACGAACCTTCTTGAACCGCCCACTTCGAAGGTACACGGTCGAAACGATGCTCGTGAACGAATGCATGTTGTATGAGATGTTCCCCTTGTTTGCATCGTGCCCGAAGCGTCGCTTGCGTTACCCCTCGTTTGCCATGCCATCGACCCGTGGGAACCCGGTAACGGGATCACCCCACCTATCTCTTGCATGACTCGCACACACCCGATTTCTTTTGCATCGGTCTCTCAACGAGTTACCGGAACCGATTTGTTGCCGTGGCACCATTTCGGTTATCGCCGCCATGGCACCCTTTATTTCCACCACGGTGACGAAATACTCCATATCTTGCTCATGACAACTTTTAATAAAAATTGCATAAAACTTGGAAATGTCTTCCGCATCATGATAACAACATTTAAATGGTTAAAATTGTTGTTTGCTTTAATAATTGTTAAATGACATGGGGATTTTCCAGAATTGTTGTTGTTTTCGGCCTCATTTAAATTGCCTAGATAGCTAGTTTACTTATGCTTCACCTCTTGTCATGCTAAAAAAACAATTAAACTTGTGGGTACATAATCGAGATCAAACTAAATAAATAAAATATGGTGTTTCATCAATATGCAACTTGTTGCATATTGAGCTCCACTTAACTTGTAGTGTTGTTGTTGCACTTTGCCATGCCATGCATAATTAAACCGGACATGCATCGTATGTGTTTGTGCATCATGCCATGTTATGCTTGTGTGTTTACCATGTTGTTTGCTTCTTTCCGGTTGCTTCTCTTGTTAGCTTCGGTTTCGTTCCCGAGTTGTGAGGATTTGTTCGACTACTTCATGGACTCGTTCTTCTTGCTTGCGGAATACCAGGCAAGATGACCATTCCCCGATATCACCTCTATCTTTTCCTATGCTAGTTGTCTCGCTCTTTAGATATGCCTCGATGCATATTCCTGTTTGTCAGCCTCCTATTGTTGCCATGAAACACTCTAACCGCCTTCCTAGCAAACCATTGATTGGCTAAGTATGCTTTTGCTCAGCCCCTCTTATAGCATTGTTAGTTGCAGGTGAGGTTTTGAAGATTGCTCCACGATTGGACTTGTTTTATGGGATAACACAATATATATCTGTTTAATACTAATGCACCAATATATTGGTAATGGGTGGTAGGCTTGGCCTTCTGCTTGGTGTTTTGTTCCACTCATGCCACCTTAGGACCCGATAAACTGGTGTTATGTTCCTTGATTTTGCGTTCCTAACACAGTTGGAGTTTATGAGCCCCCCTTGATAATTCGCTCTGCTAAAAGCTTTTCCAGCAAGGCCCAACTTTGGTACTACATTTGCCTAACAACTAAAACTTGCCGAGGGAGTAATTAACCCGATGATTTATTAATCAACCCCCTGGGCCAGTGGTCGTTTTGAGTGTTGGTCTAACTGGGTGGACTGCAGGGCCACCTCGGGGAAACCCGAGGTCTGGTATTTTCCTGTAGGGTGTCCCATCCGGTCGTGGCCTGAGACGAGATACGCGCGGCTACTATTAGGGTGTCGGAACGTCGGGAGGTCTTGCTGGATTAGTTTTACCTTTGTCTAAATATCTTGAGCACGGGATTCGAAGAATACTTGGGTCTTCCCACCTTGGAGTTGCGACTCCGCAGATCGTGAGCTTGTGATGGGCTAAGTTGGGACACCCCTGCAGGGTTTGATATTTCGAAAGCCATGCCAGCGGTTATGTGGCAGATGGGAATTTGTTAATATCCAATTGTAGATAACTTGACACCTTATTCATAAGAATACACTGCCGGTGTGAGTAATCGTGATGGTCTCTTTTTGAAGGGCTTCGGGAAGTGAACACGGTGGGGTTATGTTTGATCGTGAGTAGCTAGGATCACTTCTTGATCAACTTGGCAATCGTTGACACTTGTTCTCTTTTCGCTCTAAACTCGTAAGCTAGTGCTTAGTGCTTGCTGCAAACACTTGTATTACCCTTCCACACCTAAGGCTTTGGTAGTTTCGATACCCGGGAATGTGATTGCTGAGTCCTTGTGGCTCACGGATTACAACACACACCAGATGCAGGTACCGCTGGGAACAATGCAGGAGATGGATCAAGAACTTCATTGGGAGTTCGATGAAGAACGTGGTCGTATGTATGTGATGTTTTTCGACGATCAGTAGTGGTTCCTACTAGGGGCGATCGGGCCTTGTGTTTGTGGTATCTTTTATCGTTTGTTTTCGTCCTTAGATGGACCCTGTGTTACTTGGATGAATGTATGATATTGTATTCATTGTGTGACGTGACGAGTGTAAGCCAACTATTTTACTCTTTCATCCCTGGACATTTACATGAGTTGTGCAAAGATACCACGCTTGCGATCATTCCAGAATGCGCTTATGTCTCTAAGTCGTGCCTCGACACGTAGGAGATATAGTCGCATCCTGGGCACTACAAGGAGCCTCCTCCTTCCCTTGGTGGTTGTCTCCTCTTCTCAGGTGTGGAGCAGGAATGGAGATGGTGGTGGATGAATGAGATGGATGATGATGAATCAATTGCATCGTCTAGGGTTGAGGGTGACTTATATGGAGCATCCCTAGCCTCCTCTCTTGATGGGCTTCATACAAGGGCTCTCTTTGAGCCAAATCCTCTCCCAATTTCTTGTTTACGAGCCAAGGATCTCGTGGGCTCAAATGGAGACGAAATCGGTGAAGAATCCTGTCTGGAAGGGCAACTTTCCGAGCTGTGTGCATGTTAAAGGACCGCTCAAACGACCACATGCACTTATTTGGAACACCGTCTTTTGATTTGTCCTCCTCCGATTAAACGGTCGTCAAATCATCATACTAAGTCGGAATTTGGCGTTCTTGGTCTCGTTGGACTCATATGAACGAAGCTGATCCATTTCTGGTCATATATCTTGATTTGGAGAAATTTGAAAAAATGGCATTTACCGACCTTTGAAATGGCCAAGTCTGACCCTAGCTGACTCCATATCAATCCCATCCTTGGTTCTTTCATCGTGCTTGTTCTTAGGTTGCTCCAAAACACCTGTAGACACAAGAACACTAATAAAAACCAAATAAAAATATGAAATGTGCAATTCTCACAAGGAAAGTGTAAGTACCGATAAACATGCATAAGGGGCAACTATTTGGTTCAATGGGACATAATATATGAAGAGAATATGCAACAAATGAGATATAAAAATGCGTAAAATATAGAGCCACCAACTCCCCACGCTTAAACCTTGCTCATCCTCGAGTAAGAAGGTTGACTACAAAATCTCAATGCTACCAATTCTAAAGCATACATTGAACCAAACCCCACAAGTTATATGTATATTCACCGTGCAAGCATGCAAAAGTTAACTAGCAAGGGAGTAATACGAGCTACCTCTTAGTTCCATTGCCATGGAGGTCAAGAAATAGGAAAACATTTTTGTGGATCCCAAATTCCTGTTGCCAAAGGTTTAGAGAGAGTGTCAATATTATGTTGGAAACACAACAATGACAATCAAAGACAAAATAATTCAAGCATCACGGATCGCTTCAAAAACACCAACCCGAAGCATACCAGCTATACAATAGCTAAGATTGTCTGTCTGCACTATTAGATCTCTAAATTACCTATGCAGTACTGAGTGCGAGCCTATGCCTCGCACTTAAGGGAATGCTAGAAAATGGTTGGTGTTTTGAGAATTCAAAAACAAAGAAAGTCCCACATCAACATGGCTGACCACTAAGCAATGAAGGTGGCCTTATGATTGATGTCAACGCAAGGAGTAGGGATCGCCATGCAACTAGGATGCACATAGAGCTATGAATATGTGAAAGCTCTCCTATGGATTAAGTTGGGGTGCATCCAACTTGCTTGCTCATGAATACCTCGAGCTTTTGAGGATGCTCGTCATTGGAATATACAAGCCAAGTTCTATAGTGTAAGTTCCCCACTAGTATGAAACATACGAAGCTCATGAAACTCTCTACTTGGCAATGCATGAAGTGGTGCTACTTTGAAGTACAAGTGTGGTAAAGTATAGTAGCACGCCCTTTCTCTATTTTTCTCTCATTTCCCCCTTTTTTCTTTTGTTTCCGAACAGTCTCATGGACCTCATCCTCACTTTTTCGAGGATTGATAAGTCTCCACCATTCTTTTTGTCACTCGGGCATGCTCTAATGATGATGATCATCACACATTTATAATGACTCACTTCAACTGAATGTTGTCATAACTCAAAACTGAAAACATGAGACAAGCTCGACATGATGAATGCCTCTGGCAGTGTACTAGTATGTGCAATGATTCGGCGTAGCATAGACATAAAAAGGGGAAGCCATGAAAGTGTCGAGCTAGACATACTTGTTGGAAATATGCCCTAGAGGCAATAATAAATTGGTTATTATTATATTTCCTTGTTCATGATAATTGTTTATTATCCATGCTAGAATTGTATTGATAGGAAACTCAGATACATGTGTGGATACATAGACAAACACCATGTCCCTAGTAAGCCTCTAGTTGGCTAGCTCGTTGATCAACAAATAGTCATGGTTTCCTGACCATGGACATTGGATGTCGTTGATAACGGGATCACATCATTAGGAGAATGATGTGATGGACAAGACCCAATCCTAAGCCTAGCACAGATCGTGTAGTTCGTATGCTAAAGCTTTTCTATATGTCAAGTATCTTTTCCTTAGACCATGAGATTGTGCAACTCCCAGATACCGTAGGAATGCTTTGGGTGTACCAAACGTCACAACATAACTGGGTGGCTATAAAGGTGCACTACAGGTATCTCCGAAAGTGTCTGTTGGGTTGGCACGAATCGAGACTCGGATTTGTCACTCCGTGTGACGGAGAGGTATCTCTGGGCCCACTCGGTAGGACATCATCATAGTGTGCACAATGTGATCAAGGAGTTGATCACGGGATGATGTGTTACGGAACGAGTAAAGAGACTTGCCGGTAACGAGATTGAACGAGGTATCGGTATACCGACGATCGAATCTCGGGCAAGTACTATGCCGATAGACAAAGGGAATTGTATACACGATTGATTGAATCCTTGACATCGTGGTTCATCCGATGAGATCATCATGGAGTATGTGGGAGCCAACATGGGTATCCAAATCCCGCTGTTGGTTATTGGCTGGAGAGTTGTCTTGGCCATGTCTGCATGACTTCCGAGCCCGTAGGGTCTACACACTTAAGGTTTGATGACGCTAGGGTTATAGGGAAAGTATGTACGAGGTTACCGAATGTTGTTCGGAGTCCCGGATGAGACCCCGGACGTCACGAGGAGTTCCGGAATGGTCAGGAGGTAAAGATTCATATATGGGAAGTCCCGTTTTGGTCACCGGAAAAGTTTCGGGCGCTATCGGTAGCATACCGGGACCACCCGGAGGGTCCCGGGGGTCCACCGGGTGGGGCCACCGGCCCTAGAAGGCTGCGTGGGCCAAGTGTGGGAGGGGACCAGCCCCAGGTGAGCTGGTGTGCCCCCCAAGAGGGCCCAAGGCGAAGAGAGAAGGAAAAGGGGGGAAACCCTAGGCTCAGATGGGCCTAAGGCCCACCTAGTGGTGCGCCTCCCCCTCTCTCCCCCTTGGCCGCCCCCTAGATGGGATCTAGGGCTGGCCGCACCCCTAGGGGTGGGAAACCCTAGAGGGGGCACCGCCCCTCCCTTCCCCCTATATATATGTGAGGTTTGGGGCTGCCCATAACACGGTTTTGACCTCTGTCGCTTGGCGCAGCCCTACCTCTCTCCCTCCTCGTCTCTCGCAGTGCTTGGCGAAGCCCTGCTGGAGTCCCGCGCTCCACCACCACCACCACGCCGTCGTGCTGCTATTGGATGGAGTCTTCCCCAACCTCTCCCTCTCTCCTTGCTGGATCAAGGCGTGGGAGACGTCATCGGGCTGCACGTGTGTTGAACGCCGAGGCGCCGTTGTTCGGCGCTTAGATCAGAATCAACCGCGATCTGAATCGCAGCGAGTACGGCTACTTCATCCGCGTTCTTGCAACGCTTCCGCATCGCGATCTACAAGGGTATGTAGATGCACTCTCCTTCCCTTCATTGCTAGATTACTCAATAGATAGATCTTGGTGATGCGTAGGAAAATTTTTGATTTTCTGCTACGATCCCCAACAATACTGTGATCATGCAAGGCAAATGAAAACATGTCTCTGGTCATGTAATTAGAATGATGGTAGTGCATGGCGATATGCTCAGAATGGCTAAGAAAATTCCATGCAGGTAGGTATGATGGCTATTTTGTGGAGATGGGGTGTCTTATGTGTAGGAGAACAATAGAAAGTTCTCCCACGGGTTCGGATGTACCCGCGAAGTTTGCACCAAGTCCCAGTGTGAGAGTCGACACTGCACGATACCGTAGAGACTAGCAAATAAGATGAATAGAAGTGTAAAAGGTTTCAAACTTTCTTTAGTCATAAAGAACTCAAACACTACACAAGAACATCATGGTGTCATGTTGCATAAGATTCAAAAGCTAAGTACCCCGAGGGGATAGTTTGGTGGATGTCGGAGATATTGACCACGGGTGTCTTCATCGACCACCCATGGCATTTCAAGACAAAAAGGCCGCATGCCATCCTTTGGCCGCCTGCACATCAGGCCGCCTCCTTGGACCGCCAGGCCTAGGAGCCGACTGCCAGCAGGCGGCAAATCACAAACATGCGGCTTCCTAGTGGCCGGCATCTGGCAGACGGCCCCGTGCCTCCCCCTCGGGGTGTGCGCTCGGGATCTACGACAAGACTAAAGCATGGCTACAGTTAAGCCTGCCCTCCAGAATCCAAAGTAGCATGGCTACAGCGTGAGTGTACCTCGCGGACACTCCCTGGTCGGTGCATCACTGTAGCCATGTTACCCGTGACCTCGCTTTGGTCAGAGGAGGCCACGATCCCACTACTCGGAGGCGGAGTGGCCTGCAGGCGGCAGGCCCCACCCGCCAGCGAGCCGCCAAGAAGCGGCCGACCTCTGGCAGACGGCCTAGGGAACGGGCCGCCCTGTAGCAGGCGGCCAACCGTTCCCTTGAAGTATGAACTCCATCAAGAAGATGAGACGGGCGTGACAACAATGTACGAATACTAGATGGCGGTACAGTAGCCACGCTCGCCTCGGTGACGTCTTCGTCAGCAAAGGGATGTCAACAGTAGAACACAATCAGGCGGGCCCACAGATGGCGGGCCCACAGGACAGACATGTCTCCGACAAACGGCGGGACCCACCAGGCGGCGGGACCCAGCAGCCGGCGGAGAGGCCGGCGCCCAGAGACGCTGACGGCCGGGGCCCGCACCGGGCCGGATAACCATTGTAGCCCTGGGGGGTAGGCTTATATAAATCCCCAGGTTCCTCCATGCAGAGGGGTTAGACATTTAGAGATACACAGAGAGATAAGGAAGAAACCCTAGCGACGACTCGCATTTTCCTAGAAGGAGAAGAGAGAGCTAGCCTTGCCCTTCTTCCTCCTCTAGACGACACAGCTCAAGGAGCAACCTTGTAGCTACCATATTGACGATAGTCATGAGGCGTTGTCCCCGCAGAGCAGGACAAGGAGTGTTATCTCCACAGAGAGCCCCAAACCTGGGTAAGATCCGTAGGCGTCCTAAGTATCGCCTTATCCCGCTTCCAGGGCCCGGCGATGTTCTCTTGTCCCCATGCATGATAAGCCATCCTTTGGCATATGTCACACAAAAACCCCGACATTTGGCGCCCACCGTGGGGCAAGGTGCACCGTCGTTCGGAGACATGTTCTGGACGGGAACTTTGTTCCTCCCTGGCGAGCGTAGCCAGCTCGGCACGCCCGACGGCGTGGATACCGGGGCACTTTGCGGCGCAGTGGCCGCATGCGCCGTGAGCAAGCTCGCTGATCTTCTCGGCGAGGTCCATCTCCACGACAAGCCCGCTCCGGCCGTAGAAGCGGTCGGCTCAGAGAGCTGCCTCGTCGAGCTCCTCGACAAGCTCCACATCGTCGATGAGCTCACCTCCGACCTGGAGTCCGTTGGCTCCTCTGATCCACCCGTTGATATGCTCATCGACCCCGACACGGCATACGCCGATACCTTCCCCGACCACGTGGTGGTCATCGATGACCCCCTCCCCCCTGCGATCTGCGACGCAACCGTCATCACTGTCACGGAGGTGCTGGCCGCCAGCCACGACGAGCCCTCCAACGGGTCTGGCCAGGACCCGCTGCAGGCAGCACCGCGGAGCTTCTCCACTCCCATTGCCGCGGGAATAGATGGCGCGGCGCTGGAAACACTCAGCGTCTCGCTCCTCGACAACGCCAGCAAGTTGGCTGCCATGCGGCGCCTCACTGAAGCCTACCACCGCGAGATCCACCATGCCGTAGGCGGCATGCTGGCTGCTGGCGAGCCTAGCCGAGCTGGCGCCGTCCGGAACCAAGGCGGAGCCCTCGCCAGTATGCTGGGGGCACGCATCCCGTTTACGCCACTCCATTGGAGAACCTAAGAGCTGCCTAGGCGGCATCAGATGAGATGGACCACTTGGAAGGAGATGAGCTTCGCTGCATGACGCAGCGCATCCAACAGCTCCTCGACACAGCAACCGAGCAGCAAGAAGCTCGTCGTCGGGCTCTGGAGGCCGGCGCGCAAGCGGAAAACCGTCCTCCCCGTCGCGAGCAAGGAGCTACATCCTGATCACCAACAAGCGGTGCCCGCAGTCGGCATGACTCGGAGCCGGCTGCTAGCTGCAGCCGGCGAACTGGCATCACCATCGAGCGCGACCAAGACGGTCGTCCAAGGGCACTGGAACGGTGAAACAAGCGCTCACCTCCCCCTCGCCGGGAGAGGCGCATGTCCCCCGCCGCCTGTCGAGCATCCGTCTCTCGGAGGCCACTTGGTCCGCCGCGAGGGAGTTGGGGAGAATGATGCCCGCCACCGGCTCGACCGACTGGCTCGATCCCAGGTGGTCGAAGAAGAAGATACAATCAGTCCGGCCTATTTCGGCCCCTGCATCCGCGATGAGCCTTTCCCCAAAGGTTTCTCGCTTCCTAGAGACACTCCCAAGTACAATGGTTCCGTGAAGCCAGAGGACTGGCTGGTGGATTTCTCCACTGCCGTCAACATAGCAAACGGCAATGAGCGCGTCGCCGTGAAGTATGTACCACTCATGCTCCAGGGCACGACCCAGACGTGGTTGAACAGCCTCAAGCCCAACGGCATCAACAACTGGCTAGAGTTCACCAACGTCTTCACCTGCAACTTCACCAGCACCTACAAGCGGCCGCCCAAGCCACGTCAGCTCTCCCTGTGCGTCCAAGGTCCGAACGAGTCCGCTCGCGATTACCTGACGCGTTAGGCCGAGCTGCGCAACTCCTGTGAAGGGGTGCATGAGGTGCATGCCATCAAGTACTTCACAGCCGGGTGCAGAGAAGGCACCCTACTCAAGCACAAGCTCCTATGCGACGAGCCCACCACGCTGGATGAGCTGTTAAGCATAGCGGACAAGTACGACACAGCCGACTCCTCCATGAAGTCAAAACTGCACGTAGCTGCCTGATACGTCCAAAACGTATCTATAATTTCTGCTTGCTCCATGCCTCTTTTGGGTGATATTGCTATGTTATTTATACACTTCCATACACTTTTGATCATATTTGGACTAACCTATTAACTCAGTGCACCCCAGTGCCAGTTTCTGTTTTCGGCTGTTTTTGTATTTCAGGTTTTCACAATACGAGAACTGCCAGAAAAAATCCAGAAAAATTATATAAAAAATCAGCATTCCGGAAGCTTCCATGCGGCCAAAGTAGGGCCGGAGGGGACCCACAGGGGCTCCAGGCGGCCTGCCCACGCGGCCCCCCTGACCGCGCCGGGGGGGGGGGGGGGCGCCTGGGCACTCCTGACCCCCTCTGATGCCCCCCTTTGGCATATATTTAAAGCGTGTCGAGGAAACCCTGATTCCAGACCCCTTTTCTCCAGACGCGATTCCGATCTCCGCCGCCATCGCCATCAAGCTTCGGGGGACCAGAATTCCTGCGCCGGCACCCTGCCGGGACGGGGAAGTGCCCCCGGATTCATCTCCATCGACGTTGCTTCCTCCCTCCATGATGCGGGAGTAGTTCCTCCTCGGGGCTGAGGTTCTTACCAGTAGCTATGTTGTCAATTCTCTCTCCCATGATGTGATCTTCGTTGTGATCATAGGCTATGTTAATCTAGGGTGATCCCATGATATTTCCCCTTCCTCTATGTATTGGATTGATGTACTCATTTGTCTTTATCTAGTATAATCCCCGAGACCAAGGTGACAGCGGTCTATTGGACATGGATTAGAACAGTATTTTCATGAGTGATTTCCTCTCTTGTGTGTTGATTGAAGATTGAGAGTCTCTTGGTGCTTGTCTTTGACTATCCTTTAGATATGTTGTGGTGATTGTGGGACTCTCTTTGGATGGCCGCGGTGACATTGGGAAATCCTTAGATTGAGAACTACGAACTTTGAGGTGTGCTTTTGTAGCCCTACATAATTCTCGTCCTCTCTTGACCACGAAGGAATGACCTCTAAGTGCGTCCTCTTTGCATGTTTTATGGGAAATATCATGTGATTCGATTATGTTAATGTTGTTGGGAGTTGCCACTAGTGAAAGTATGAAGCCTAGGCCTTGTTTCCACCATTGCAATACCATTTGTGCTCACGTTTACCACTTGTTTGCTTGCTGCACTTTTTATTACAGATTTATATTACTTTGTTTTGCCATCCATATCACTTGTCATTTAACATCTCTTCGCCGAACTAGTGCACCTATACATCTAACAAGTGTATTAGGTGTGTTGGGGACACAAGAGACTTCTTGTATCTTAGTTGCAGGGTTGCTTGAGAGAGACCATCTTCAACCTCTACTTCCCTGAGTTCGATAAACCTTAGGTCATCCACTTGAGGGAAATTGCTGCTGTCCTACAAACCTCTGCGCTTGGAGGCCCAACATAGTCTACAAGAGTAGAAGCGTGTGTAGACATCAAGCTATTTCTGGCGCCGTTGCCGGGGAGGTGAGTGCTTGAAGGTATATCTTTAGATCTTGCAATTAAATCTTTTAGTTTCTTGTTTTTATTTTCACTACTTTTGCTTAATGGAAAACAACAAAAATATGAGAGAGCTTTATAAGCTCTACCTTGAACTTGGACATGATGTGTTCGAAGAGAAAATTAAAAAACCTTTGGAACTTTATTATTTGCATAACAATCATGATGGTGGTGATGTTATTAGTATGTTTTTATTTAATATCAATATTGCCAATGACATGTAAAGCTCTAAGCTTGGGGATGACACGTTTGATGAACATGATATTTTTAGTCCCCCAACTTTTCAGGAGAAAATTTACTTTGATGATACTATGCCTCCTATATATGATGATTACAATGATGATAATGCTACTTATGATCTTGAAAATCTTTTTGGTATCAACTCTGAAAGTGATGATATGGGAAGCTCTAAGCTTGGGGATGATAGGATTGCAAATCCTTTACCCACTAGTGATGTGATAATTGATAATTCGTTTGCTAGTAAGAATAAAGACAACATGTTTACAAATATAGTTGCTAGCAATGATAATGCTCTTCT
Source organism: Secale cereale (assembly GCA_902687465.1). NCBI lineage: Eukaryota > Viridiplantae > Streptophyta > Magnoliopsida > Poales > Poaceae > Secale > Secale cereale. The sequence goes on from LR738714.1 coordinate 434,276,745, forward strand.
CTACCATGATGATGTTATAACTCCAACCTATAGTGATTATAAAGGTACCTATGACATAAGGAGAAATTATCCTTATGAAACTTGTCATAATCATGGAGGGCATTACTCCCTTGTTGAACACCACCCTCCTACTACACAATTAATCTATAGTGTTCAAGTGGTTTATGATAGTCCTACTCCCACTATTACCAATGAGAAAGATTATGCTTATGTGGAGAGTAAGAGTACCTTTTTGCATGTGGATCATGGTAACAATGCTTTATGTGATGCTTATATTGTTGAGTTCATCCATGATGCCACTGAAATTTACAATGAGAGATGGAGACTTGGTTCTAAATATCTTAATAATAAGAAGTTTCCTCTCTTTATGGTGAATATTTTGAAGTTATGCTTGTTTTGCCTTCCTATGCTAGTTGCTTTGTGCTTTAATGAATTATTCTATTGCAATATTCCTATGCATAGGAAGCATGTTAGGCTTAAATGTATTTGGTATTTGCTTCTTGATGCTCTCTTTTGTTCTTCAACTCTTATTCCTACGAGAGCATCATTAAAGTCTTAAGCCTATCTTTATGGCTATAAAGAAAGAGCTCTAGGGAGACAACCCTTGTTATCCTTGCTTTCAGTTTGTTCTTTCAGTTTTTAGTGGTCTTGATGTTTGTTACTACTGTAGCAACATCATTGTATCTTTATTTTTCAGCTTTGTGCCAAGTTTAGCCTCCGATTGCAAGAAAATTCAAAAGTTGTGACGTGCTGTCCAGGAAACAGATTCTATCCTTGGATAGAAAAATTCGTATAAAATCACCAGATCATCTTTTCGGTCTGAATCTTTTCGACAGCGTGCTCTATACAATTGTCTTTCGTGCGTCTGTTCTGAGTTTTTTGATTAGAGTTGCAGAAGTGCCCCGAAAAAATCATTTACTACCTGCTGTTCTGTTTTTCACAGATTCTGTCCTGTTTTGCTTTTCCTTCATTTTGCATACCAAGAGCTTGCTTTTTCTTTGCAAAAACCTTTTGGCAATCTTGAGAAACAGTAGACCTTCAAGAATATCTTTATTTCCAGCAAGGTACAATTATTTTATTATGGGTACTAACCTCGCTAATCAGATTATGATGAGTTATGTATGAAGGGAGTTTTCAAGTGTGCGAGGGAAGATGATAATAAGATTCAGGAGTGTCAAGCGCTCAAGCTTGGGGATGCCCCCATGCACCCCAAGAAATATTCAAGGAGACTCAAGCGTCTAAGCTTGGGGATGCCCCGTGCATCCCCTTCTCCATCAACATTATCAGTTCGTCTTTCGTTCCACTATATTTTAATCACTTCATGTGTTATGTGCTATGCTTGGAGCGTCTTGCTTTTAGTTTTCTTTAGTTTTTCATAACGAGTCGGAACTCAGCTTTCTTTATGTTGGAGAGAAACACGCTCCACTTCTACCTAGAACATAACATAGAATTTTCATGTCTATCCTTGCTGTGTGTGTTGTTTGTCTTTTAATAGCTACTATCATGTTCAGCTCTTAGCTTTCATGCTTATCTTTTCAAGAGCTTTTGTTTAGTTGGTTGCTTGAACTCTCTTTAATTACCATGCTCACCTTATTAAGAGAGTTTGCTTCCGTTGCATTGGTTGATATGTCTATGATAAAGATGCTACGTGCATGATGGCGCTTAGTAGTTCATGTTTCTTATGGTTAGTCTCAAATAACTGGAGGGTTCCGAATGTGTTATTGGAATACCAACATGATTTGTTTGCCTATGATGTGGTATGGTTTAGTAATATCTTCCTTCGAGAATTTATTTTGATTGACTTGGCATATGCTCACGCATATTTAAGACTGTAAAGAAAGTCTGTCAAGCCTTGATGATCTTTTGTTTCTGAGTAGCGATATAACTTCCATGCCTGATTCAATGTTGCTTTGTCGCTCTGCATGATTATGACCGTCATTGCTCTCTTAGTTGGTCGCTCCCAGTCTTTTGCTAACCTTTGCCTGTACTAAGCGGACTGACTGCTTGTGCATCCACATCCTTTTAATCAGGTTATGCCATATGAGTCCACCATATCTTCCTACATGGTATTTACCTGCCATTCCTAACGGAGACTTGCATGTAACATCTCGAAATTATTCAAAGAAAAAGCATTCCTATTTTGTGCCTCTGTTTTAAGTTCATGAGGAAGTAGTAGTTAATTCATGATCTTTTTAAGTTGGACAAGCTTCACCCCGGGATTGCATGTATAATGTGCAAACCATAATACAAGAAGGAACTGGCATTGAGTGCGCCTGGCTCAAAAAGATAATATAACAAACAAACCCTCCTTCACGCTTTGTTCATGAGAAATCAGAAAACTTTGGCAGTGATAAACGAAGGAGATTAAGAGGATGTGATCGTCCTCATTCGGGAGCCGTTCCTCGAAACTTGTCCATCTCAAGAAGTGATTGAGTTGTCTGCTAGCATTCGTTGACGAAACATGCATGATCTAAAAAAATTTATTATTACCTCTGTTTTAAAACCAAGAGCTCTGGTACATGTTTTGTCTTTGTTTCCGACTACGGGTTTTCAACCTTGCCAACAAAAGCCACGGTTCGAGAGTCTCCACCTTCTTTTAAAAGCACCAACTACTGAGAGCATGATTGTCATTCTGAGTGTAATGTGCATTATCCCAAAGTAGCATTGTCTTTTGCATGATTGTGATATCGTTTATTTTGAAATCATTGTATCTAGTCATCACTTGCACCTTGGAGGTGCCCCTGCATTTATGTTTTTCTTCACTAAAGGGGGCAAGCTAGATATCACTTTATCATATTTGCACATCATGTTCATTACAAATCTATTTGATGTTTCAATATCATATTGTAAAACTTTCAGTTCTTTGTGATTTTCTCATGAGGCAACTTAATTACTATAGATTCATTGTCTCAGTAAGCTTTTGTCATATGACTATGAAAAAGTCCTATATGGTTAATAGCATGTCACCACAGAAATTATTCTTGTTATCATTTACCTACTCGAGGACGAGCAGGAATTAAGCTTGGGGATGTTGATACGTCCAAAACGTATCTATAATTTCTGCTTGCTCCATGCCTCTTTTGGGTGATATTGCTATGTTATTTATACACTTCCATACACTTTTGATCATATTTGGACTAACCTATTAACTCAGTGCACCCCAGTGCCAGTTTCTGTTTTCGGCTGTTTTTGTATTTCAGGTTTTCACATTACGAGAACTGCCAGAAAAAATCCAGAAAAATTATATAAAAAATCAGCGTTCCGGAAGCTTCCATGCGGCCAAAGTAGGGTCGGAGGGGACCCACAGGGGCTCCAGGCGGCCTGCCCACGCGCCCCCCTGGCCGCGCCGGGGGGGCGCCTGGGCACCCCTGACCCCCTCTGATGCCCCCCTTTGGCATATATTTAAAGCGTGTCGAGGAAACCCTGATTCCAGACCCCTTTTCTCCAGACGCGATTCCGATCTCCGCCGCCATCGCCATCAAGCTTCAGGGGACCAGAATTCCTGCGTCGGCACCCTGCCGGGACGGGGAAGTGCCCCCGGATTCATCTCCATCGACGTTGCTTCCTCCCTCCATGATGCGGGAGTAGTTCCTCCTCGGGGCTGAGGTTCTTACCAGTAGCTATGTGGTCAATTCTCTCTCCCATGATGTGATCTTCGTTGTGATCATAGGCTATGTTAATCTAGGGTGATCCCATGATATTTCCCCTTCCTCTATGTATTGGATTGATGTACTCACTTGTCTTTATCTAGTATAATCCCCGAGACCAAGGTGACAGCGGTCTATTGGACATGGATTAGAACAATATTTTCATGAGTGATTTCCTCTCTTGTGTGTCGATTGAAGATTGAGAGTCTCTTGGTGCTTGTCTTTGACTATCCTTTAGATATGTTGTGGTGATTGTGGGACTCTCTTTGGATGGCCGCGGTGACATTGGGAAATCCTTAGATTGAGAACTACGAACTTTGAGGTGTGCTTTTGTAGCCCTACATAATTCTCGTCCTCTCTTGACCACGAAGGAATGACCTCCGAGTGCGTCCCCTTTGCATGTTTTATGGGAAATATCATGTGATTCGATTATGTTAATGTTGTTGGGAGCTGCCACTAGTGAAAGTATGAAGCCTAGGCCTTGTTTCCACCATTTCAATACCATTTGTGCTCACGTTTACCACTTGTTTGCTTGCTGCACTTTTTATTACAGATTTATATTACTTTGTTTTGCCATCCATATCATTTGCCATTTAACATCTCTTCGCCGAACTAGTGCACCTATACATCTAACAAGTGTATTAGGTGTGTTGGGGACACAAGAGACTTCTTGTATCTTAGTTGCAGGGTTGCTTGAGAGAGACCATCTTCAACCTCTACTTCCCTGAGTTCGATAATCCTTAGGTCATCCACTTGAGGGAAATAGCTGCTGTCCTACAAACCTCTGCGCTTGGAGGCCCAACATAGTCTACAAGAGTAGAAGCGTGTGTAGACATCACTGCCTTCAGAAAGATGGCTCCACCGGCTCCCCAGACACCAGCTGGAGAGTCCAGTCGGCGCCAGCAGCAAACAGACAACAAGCGCAAAGCCCCCAGCCGGCTTCCAACAACTGGCTTGTGGCAGCAGTTGATGGCGAGCAGCCGGAGAGCCAAGCTGGACCAAAGTGCCAGAAGGGTGGCAAGCCCGCTTGGCAGCCCGCCTTCTCCTTCGAGCAAGCCCTTGATGCCCCCCTGCAAGTTTCATAGTGGTGCGAAGCCTTCCAACCATGTCACACGAAAGTGCCACTGGCTCACTCGGATTTCCAGAGGCGAGGCTCTGCCCCCGCCGCCTGCTGGGCAGGCGGCTCCTCCACCAAAGCAGCCGGCAACTCGTCCAGGCAGCCTGGTCCAAGATGAGTTCCCAGAAGAGAATGGAGCTTATGTCGTCTTCACCAGCAAGGTTGACGATAGGCACAGCCGGCGTCAGTAGCACAAAGAAGTCAATGCCGTTGCCTCAGAGGCCCCAGAATTCATGCACTGGTCCGAGAAGCCCATCAGTTGGAGCCGCGATGACCACCCAGCTGTCATGCCGTCACCAGGTGCCTATGCCATGGTTCTGGATGCAACTTTCTCCACCGATAGGCAGGCCTGTCGTTTCTCCCGAGTGCTGATAGATGGCGACAACAATATCAACATCATGTACCGAGACACCATGGAAAAATTGGGCATCAAAGAGAAGCAACTCCAGCCCACCCGACCGTGTTTCATGGCATCGTCCCCGACCTCTCTTGCTCACCAATCGGCAAGGTCAAGATAGATGTCCTGTTTGGTGACAAGAAGCATTTCCGTCGCCAGCCGGTCTGGTTTGAGGTGTTAAATTTGGAAAGCCCTTATCATGTAATATTGGGCCGCCCTGCCCTCGCCAAATTCATGGCAGTGCTCCATTACGCCTACCTTAAGATGAAGATGCCGGGTCCCAAAGGAATAATCACCATAGTCGACGACTATGAGAAGTCCGTCGCTTGTGCCACTGCCAGCAGCCGGCTGGCCGAGTCCCTTGTCATAGCTGAAGAAAAGCGTCGCCTTGATTGGTTGGTGGCAATGGCTGGTGAGCAGCCGGCCATACCATCTGATCCCAAGGAGGCAGAACCTCAGGGCTCATTCCAGCCGGCCAAAGAGACCAAGAAGATTGCCTTGGATCCGGCACACCCGGAGTGATTTGTTGTCATCGGGTCAAACCTAGACGGCAAATAGGAAAGCGAGCTCGTCGATTTCCTCTGTGAGAATCGTGACATCTTTGCATGGTCCCCCAAGGACATGCCGGGTGTTCCGACGGATTTCATCGAGCACAAGCTGCACGTAAGAGAAGATGCAAAGCCAGTCAGATAGCCGCTTTGCCTCCTGTCTAAAGAAAAAAGAAGAGTTGTCGGAGAAGAGGTCACCCACCTGCTAGCAGCCGACTTCATCATGGAGGTGTTCTACCCAGAGTGGCTCTCCAACCTAGTCCATGTGCTGAAGAAGAACAACAAGTGGCGCATGTGCATTGACTACACCAGCCTCAACAAAGCTTGCCCTAAAGATCCGTTTGCTCTGCCGCGAATAGATCAAGTGATCGACTCCACGGCCGGGTGCGAGCTGTTGTCTTTCTTTGATGCTTATTCCGGGTACCACCAGATCAAGATGGATCCGGCTGATCGCCTGAAGACCGCCTTCCTCACACCATTTGGAGCCTTTTGTTACCTGACCATGAGGTTCGGCCTGAGAAATGTCGGCGCCATGTTCCAGCGTTGCATGCAGAAGTGTCTCCTCAAGCAACTTGGCAGAAACGCCCACGTTTACGTGGACGATATCGTGGTGAAGAATGGAGAAGCGTGGTACTCGTCTAGAAGATCTCCAAGAGACCTTTGAAAACCTGCGCCTCTTTCAGATCAAGCTAAACCCGAAGAAATGCGTCTTCGGGGTACCAGCAGGCCAGCTCCTTGGCTTCTTGGTGTCTGCACGCGGCATCGAGTGCAACCCAGCAAAGATCAAGGCCATCGAGAGGATGGAGAGACCAGCTCGCATACGAGACGTCCAGAAGTTCACCGGGTGTTTGGCATCACTCAGCCGGTTCATCAACTGGCTGGGCGAGAAAGCACTGCCTCTGTACCAATTGATGAAGAAAACCACCTGCTTTGAGTGGAATGACAAGGCGGACGAGGCTTTCCACCAGCTCAAGAAAGTGATGACCACGCCGCCTGTCCTGGCGGCGCCAATAGACAAGGAACCCATGTTCCTTTACATAGCCGCCACTAGCCGGGTGGTCAGCACTGTGATTGTGGTCGAGCGCCCAGAAGACAACAAAGCACTGCCGATCCAAAGGCCCGTCTACTACTTGAGTGAAGTGCTGTCAACCTCCAAACAGAATTATCCTCACTACCAGAAGATGTGCTATGGCGTGTACTTTGCTGCCAAGAAGCTCAAGCAATTCTTCCAAGAGCATCCCATTACGATTGTCTACACGGCCCCACTTGTTGAGATCATGGGCAACAGAGATGCTTTAGGTCGAGTGGCGAAGTGGGCCATTGAGCTGGCCCCTTTCACCATCTTCTACCAGCCCCACACCACCATCAAGTCACAAGCACTGGCCGACTTCCTCGTCAACTGGGCCGAGACCCAGTACCTGCCGCCTGCTCCAGATTCGACCCATTGGCGGATGCACTTTGATGGATCAAAGACGCGCACTGGCTTGGGAGCCGGTGTCGTCCTCACCTCCCCCAAAGGCAACAAGGTCGACTACACATTACAAATCCACTTTGCCGCCTCCAATAACATGGCTGAGTACGAGGCACTCATTCATGGGCTCCGGCTGGCCAAAGAGATTGGCATCCGCCGAGTGTTGTGCTATGGTAACTCGGACTTGGTGGTCCAGCAGTCATCTAGTGACTGGGACGCCAAAGATGCAAACATGGCAAGTTACCGCTTCTTTGTCCAATAGATCGGTGGGCACTTTGATGGCCGCGAGTTTCTCCACGTGCCACGAGTCGACAATGAGCAGGCAGACGCCTTGGCACAAATTGGGTCAACCCGGCAAGCAATACCAACCGGTGTGTCCCTCTAATGCTTGCGCAAGCCATCTATCCAGCCATCACCAGAATCAGAGTTAATCTTCATGCCGGCCAACCCCAGAATTGTCGGCCCGAAGACCTCAGCAGGCGGCCTGGGGACTACTGCACCAGCACTCGGCCTGGGGACTTCAGAACCCGGCACGTGGACTGCTGCGGCCCGCTCGAAGACCTCAATAGGTGGCATGGGGACTGCTGCACTAGCACTCAGCCCGGGGAATTCAGAACCCGGCCCAGGGACTGCTGCGGCTAGCTCAGAAACATTAGCAGGTGGCCTGGGGACTGTAGCACCAGCACTCGGCCCGGGGACTTCAGAACCCGGCCCGGGGACTGTCGCAGCCGGCCCGGGGACTTCAAGAACTCAGCAAGCGGCGGCTAACTCCGGCCCTCCACCTCCCGGCCCAACCACCCAGGTTTCAGTTGCCGAAGTAACATGAGTCACAACACCATCGTGGGCGCAACGCATCCTCAACTTTCTCCTGAGAAGAGAACTGCCAGCAGATGAGATCCTAGCCCGACAAGTGCAGCGCAGAGCGTCAGCATACACAATAGTGAACAGAGAGCTTGTCAGACGTAGCGTAACCGACGTTTTCCAGCGCTGTGTTGAAGCAGAGAAGGGTCTGGCAATTTTGAGGGATATTCATCAAGGCTAATGCGGCCACCATGCGGCCTCCAAATCCCTCGTCGTCAAAGCTTTCCGCCATGGTTTCTTCTGGCCGACTGCTTTGGATGACTCCAAAGATCTAGTCAAAAGTGCAATGGGTGCCAGCGCTTCAGTTCAAAACAACACCTGCCGACTTCTGCACTAAAGACCATTCCCATCACATGGCCATTTGCAGTTTGGGGGCTAGACATGGTGGGCCCCTTCAAGACAACATGCCGCGGAATGACTCACTTGCTTGTTGCCGTGGACACGTTCACCAAGTGGATTGAAGCAAGACCAATCAAGGAACTCAACGGTCCGACTACAGTGACCTTCATCGCCGACATTACAGTCCGGTATGGCATACCACACAGCATCATTACCGACAACGGCACGAACTTTGCCAAGGGAGCATTGGCCCATTTCTGCACAATACAGGGCATCCGGCTGGACTTAGCGTCCGTTGCCCACCCACAGTCAAACGACCAAGTTGAGCGTGCAAACGGCCTCATCTTGTCCGGCATCAAGCCCCGGCTGGTCGAGCCCTTAGAACGGTCGGCCGACTGCTGGATCGAGGAATTGCCGTCTGTCCTCTGGAGCCTCCGAACGATGCCAAACAAATAAACCTGCTTCACTCCCTTCTTCCTCGTCTATGGGGCCGAGGCCGTCATCCCAACAGATGTTGAGTTTGACTCGCCTCGCGTCACCATGTACACGGAAGCCGAAGCAAAAGAAGCACGAGAAGACGGTGTCGATCTGCTGGAGGAAGCCTGGCTGGTAGCAGTCGGCCGATCCGCCATCTACCAGCAGGGTTTGCACCGCTACCACAGCCGACGGGTCAGGCCGCGTTCTTTCCGCGAGGGGGGCCTTGTGCTCCGGCTGATCCAACGAACAGCCGGCAGCACAAGCTCTCGGCCCCTTGGGAAGGACCTTTCATCATCAGCAAGGTACGAGGCAACGATGCCTACTACCTCATCGACGCGCAGAAGCCAAGAGCACGCAAGCGAGATGACTGAGGGAAGGAATCAGAGCGCCCGTGGAACGCAAATCTCCTTTGCCGCTTTTACAGCTAAAGGCAGTATGTATCGTACTATCTACTGTATTTTGAGAAACAATGGGATCCTCGGGGAGCACTCGGGGACTACCTCCCTTTATCTATATGATAAAATTATGCCTGTGAATGTGTTATTTTCATTCCTTCACCCGGCACCGGGACCGAACAGACGGCCCAGGGGCTTGCCGCCTTTCCCTATGTTTGAATTTTCCCAACATTCGGACAAGTAATGTGCCGGCATCCAAGCCCTCTCTTGCCTAAAAGTCACATACTTGCAAAACGCAGCTGTCCGACTAGCAGGAGTCAAAGGCAGGAAGCGATGCCCACACGAAAATGGCTAAGGAAAAAAGTAAGCATAGGTCAGGACGACCTTTGAGACAAGTTGTCCGGCTGCCGAGCAGCCGGCCGGTCGAGTTCTAGCTTGGCCAAGCCGCATTCCAGATGGCAGGATACTTGCCTATCCAGAAAATAGCTAAGTCCCTGACCCACCACAAACCACAGAGTGGCTGTCTGGCTGGCAGGGCGGCGGTTAAAGGAGATGGCTAAAGAAAATGCCCAAAGGAACAAAAGGCAGCGCTAAGACTAGAACTCGGCAAAGAGCATAAACATATGCGAAATTAAAAGAATATTTACATAGCAAAAGGCCCACGACCGCCATTCAGCAATGTTTTAGATACACCCAGTGGGTGGAATTGTGCAAGGCTAACTCGACCAGTTGCAAAGCAAACATGAAATGAAAAGATAGCATGGCCGCCTAAGCCAGAGGCGCAACAGGTGGATCTGGTAGCACCATGGGGTCCTCTACGCCGGTTGCTGAGGGGGACGCTTGATGGACCTCGGCCTAGTCACCTTCTGTGGCAGATGACTCGGTTCCTCGGGGCTCGCTCGTCGAGGCCTGGTCGGGTTGAGGACGAGCAGACGGCTTGTCCTCCAGAAAGCCGCCTTCCTCGTCTTCGTCCTCCTCGTCCTCACCCTCGTCGCTCGAGGCGATCTCCTCGTCCAGCTCCTCCGACCCCGCCAGGTCCAGCCCAAAGTGATCAGGTGGCACCACATGGCCGTTTTCATCCAACTCTGGGATGAAGACAGCGGTGTCAGCATAGTCGGTGATCGTTGCGGCACGATTGATGAGATCTCCTCGCACCGCCGCCAGCTTGAGCTCGGGCTCCAGGTGGAATGTCACCAGCTGAGCAAGATCCAGATCGGGATACCAGCCCTTGGCGAATTCCAAGGCCTCCCGCGTGCCGGCCCTCGCGGCAGTGCCTTTCCAAGCCTCGAAGCGGCCGACTGCCACCTCCAGCCATTCGACAGTCCGGCTAGGAGTGCATGGAGATGGGACGTCTGGCTAGAGGGCGGCCAGCACCTGGGACACAACACATTGAAGACGGCGAAGCAAGCGGTGGGCCGGCTGCAGGCGCGCCCTCACGGCGAGAAGTTGCTCATTGGGGGTCCATGGCGCGTTGGGCGCAATCACCACACCCACCCGGCGCTTCTCATCGCGCTGGGCCTCGATGGCCTGGCTGGCAGCGACGGAGTGGCCAAGGAAGAATTCTGCGCCAGAGGAAAGACAAAAGAATAAGGAAATGGGGACCGGCTCCTATGGCAGTCGGCGACTATGGGAAAGAGAAGAAAACAACTCACCATCGACCATGTCCTCAATCGCTCCATAGCCATCTTGCAGAGACCTCTCCGTTCCGGCCCAGCTCAAGCATTCAGTCTCGAACTCGGCCCGAAGGAGCCCTTCCTCGTCCGCTGGCTTCTTGAGCTCCGCGTTGTGCTTCTCCGCCTGGTCCAGCAGTTCTTTGGCTAGGCGGTCGTGCTCTTGGGCGGCCAGGCCGTGCTCCTGCTCCTTGGTAGCAAGCTCGGCCTGGACCCCGCTCAACTGGATTCGAAGGTCGGCCGTGGTCACTGACAAGAGAAGAGGAGAAAGCGTGAGCATCAGCCAAAGACAAATTAACCTTGGAGTTACAGACCGCCTGCTTAGCAGCTGGCCCGGAACTCGGGGACTACACCCAGCAGGTGCGCTGACGCGTCCCCGCAAGGAGAAAAAGGAGGCACTTACTCTGGCTCTCAGCCAAGGCGGCTCTCAGCTTGGTCAGCTCTTGGTGCTGGGAGTTGTAGGCGGCCGCCCGAAGATTGTGGTAATCCTGTGACAAGGGCGCAAGAAACAAGTTAGCTCACAAAAAATCACCTTGGAGTTCCAAGCCACCTACTCAGCAGCCGGCTCGGGACTCGGGGACTACACCCAGTGGGTGCGCTGATGCACCCCCACGAGAGAAATTGAAGGAATAAAAAATGAAAGAAAAAATCGGCATACCCGGACGGTAGTCCGCGTGGCCAAGAAGTCCTGCAAGGCCCTTTCCATGGTCTCGCCTTGGGTGTTGAACCGGTCGAGGACATCCCGGGAGGCGACGTTCAAAACGCCGCCACTACCAGGCGACCAACCTGGCGGCGCGGCGCTAGTGGCCTCGTTGTCCGGCAATGACGAGCTAGCGACACAGGCTTCCACTTGCCGCGGGGCCGAGGCCGCTCTCGCCAGCCGCGGGCGTGCCGGAATCTGGGTGGTGGGAAGCAGACCTACGACCAGCGTGCCTTCGGCCGGTGGCGCGATCTGTCCCTCGGGCCAGCTATCCCGTGTGTCGGCAGGCGGCACGGGGGGGGGG
>LR738714.1:434288789-434415202 GCA_902687465.1 Secale cereale
GGGGGTCGCCTCCACCTCCATGACGGCATGGCCGTCCCCTTCCCTTTCCAAAACCGGCTGGCCACCACTAGTCGACACTTGATGAGACGGCTCCGGAGGAACCACGTGCTTAGGATCAGCATGGCCCGATGACCGCTGACGGGTCGCCTCCTGCTCCTGTGCCCTGGCGGCGGCATCCGCCTGTGCCTTGGCAGCCACCTCGGCCTCGGCCTTGGCTACGGCATCAGCCTCTGCCTGCGCCTCCTGGGACACCTCTGCCTTCTTGCGAGCCGTGGCTTCCCGCTCCTCCCGCGCCTCTTGCACATTCCTCTCCGTCGCCTCTCGGAGGGCGGCGGCTGGGTCCACGCGGCGCGGGGTGGTAGAGGCTTCTGCGAGTCAACATAAAAGCATGATGCAAAATGGACGTATCAACTCCCCAAAGCTCAGACCTCTCTTGTCCTCAAGAGAAAGCCTATATCGACAAATATGTCCACATGTTTAGAGATAGAGGTGTCAATAAAAATAAAAATACACACATGAGGGCATCATGATCATTCTTATAACAGCAGCACACACACACACACACAAACACACACACACACACACACACACACATATATATATATATATATATATATATATATTGTCATATGACTCTTATGCTAAGGTAACAAGCTATTGACAATGTCAAGTATGAATCAGAAACTTCATTGAAAACCAACAAACTAAGATCTCAGTCATTGAAGCAATTACAATTTATCATAACATCGGAAAGAGTCAATATAGGAGCTTTTCAGCAAGTCCACATACTCAACTATCATCTAGTCTTTCACAATTGCTCACACTCACGCAATACTTATGGGTATGGAGTTTTAATCGGACAGAGAGAAAGATAGGGGCTTATGGTATTGCCTCCCAACCTTTTACCTCAAGGGTAATGTCAACAGTAATAGACCATGATAACTTACATCCAATTGGGTATATATGTCAGGATCTTTCCAACACAATGTGCTTGCCAAAGGATAAAATGTAAAAAAGGAAAGGTGATTTTCACCTTGACTCTTATAAGGCAAGAATAATAGATAGGCCCTTCGCAGAGGGAAGCAGAGGTTGTCATGTGCTTTTATGGTTGGATGCACAAAGTCTTAGCGCAAAAGAACGTCACTTTATATTGCCACTTGTGATAGGGACCTTTATTATGAAGTCCGTGGCTTTTATTACTTCCATATCACAAGATCGTATAAAGCTTATTTCCTCCACACTAATAAATCATACATATTTTTAGAGAGTTTGCAACCATGATAACTTACTTGAAGGATCTTACTCAATCCATAGGTAGGTATGGTGGACTCTCATGGAAAAACTGGGTTTAAGGATGTATGGAACCACAAGTAGTATCTCTACTTGGTGCAAGGAGTTTTGGCTAGCATGAGGGGGAAACGCAAGCTCAACATGTTGGATGATCCATGACAATATACTTTATTTTGGATATAAGAAAACATAACCCATTATGTTGTCTTCCTTGTCCAACATCAACTCTTTGGCATGTCATATTTTAATGAGTGCTCACAATCATAAAAGATGTCCAAGATAGTATATTTGTATGTGAAACCTCTCTTTCTTTATTACGTCCTATTAATTGCAACGATGACCAAAACTGTGTTTGTCAACTCTCAACAACTTTTATTCATGATACTCTTTATATATGAAGTCATTACCTTCCATAAGATCAATATGTTCTCTTTGATTTTTTTTTATTCTTTCTTTTATTCCCTCAAGATCATAGTGATATAATCAAGCCCTTTACTCAACACTAATCTTTATTATATAGCTCACGAACTCGATTACAAAGGTAAAGATCAAAAAGTAAAAGCTCACAACTAGATCATGCTAACTTTATTCTACTAGATCAAGATATTACCAAAAGGATCGAACTAAAAAAAATGGTAAAGATAGGAGTGTGATGGTGATACGATACCGGGGCACCTCCCCCAAGCATGGTAGTTGCCAAGGGGAGTGCCCATACCCATGTGATTATGTCTCCTTCTTCGAAGGTGGTGATGTGATATTCTTCGCGATCATACCCCTCAGGATATGATTCTCCTCCTCGAGCTTGTTAACTTGTTGCTTAAGGTCCATAATTTCCTTGCGTAGCTTGCCCGTAATGGCTAAAGCTCTTTTCACCCAAGGATGCTGCATAGCTGCGGGAGAACAAGTAACACTCTTTTTCATATTTTCATAAGAAAGAAACCTGGGATTGGTAGGGATGACTGAGTTCGGAATAGCGGAGCTCTGTAGTTCCCCCATTGTGAATCCCACTCGAAATCGAGAAGTGACTTCTTGATCTTCCTCCATGGCATCTATCCTCTTCAAGTAATCCTCCATCTCTTCCTCCGTTGATGGCCCAAAGTGGTCAGCATCGCTGTTTGCTCCTGGGCCAGGTGTTGGGTGAGACACCCGACTCTCTCCAACTGAATCTTGAGAAGACATCTTGCTCTTATCTGTGATAGAAACAGTTCGACACAAAAATAGAAGATTTTTGCGTGATACGATGGTCAAAACCTTCGAGAGAATATATAGTGAATTTTTACCGACCGAAATGTAATGCCCAGGATGGAGTTATACCTCCTACGTGTCGAGGCACGACTTAAAGGCATAAGTCCATCCTAGAATGATCTCAAGTTTGGTAATCTTTGCACAACTCATGTAAAAGAGGGATAGTAAACTGAAAATAGTTGGCTTACACTCGCCACGTCACAGAATAACAGTACAAGTCTCAAACATCATACATTAAGAACACTACAACCCTCTAAGGGCAAAAGCCAAATGTCAAAGTACCAAACTCAGATAAATAAACCACAGGCAGATCGAATCCTAGTAAGAGACTCCACTACTGATCGTTCGGGTAGCGCACATAGTACCGACTACGCTCCTCGTCGTACTCCCAATCCAGCTCGGTGCCATCACCTAGATAGCTCACAGCTGGACCTGCATCTGGTGTGTGAAGTAACTGTGAGCCACAGAGGACTCAGCAATCCCGTTCCCGGGTAACAGAACTATTTAAGCCTTTAGGTGAGGGAAAGGCTGAAGAAAGAACAAGTCTGCAGCAGCAACTAGCATCTAGCTTACGCAAGTGAGAGCGAGAAGAGAAGGCATCGGCGAGAAGTGATCACGAAGTGATCCTAGCTACAAGCTCCCAATCATAACCCCTTCGTGTTCAACTCCCGAATCCCTATTCGGAAATTGACAGTCACGGAACACACGCTGGTAGTGTATTAGTATCAAAGTGTCAAGTTATCTACAACCGGAATTAACAAGCTCCCATCTGCCCCATAACCGCGGGCACGGCTTTCGAAAGTTCAAACCCTGCAGGGGTGTTCCAACTCGACCCATTAAAAGCCCACGATCCGCGGAGTCGCAACTCCAAAGTGGGAAGACCCGAGTATCCTCGGAATCCCGTGCTCAAGATATACTGAGCTAAGGTAAGGCTAATCCAGCAAATCCTCCCGGCGTGTCGACACCCTGATCGTAGCCACGCGTATCTAGGTCTCAGGACACGACCGGATGGGCGAAGCTACGGGTTTTTACCAGACCTTGAGTTTCCTCGAGGTGGCCCCGCAGGCTCCCCGTTTCGGACCAACACTCATGTGGAGCACTGGCCCGGGGTTGTTGATTAAGAAAGAGGGTTAATTACTCCCTATGCATGTTTAGTTTGTTATTAGGCAAATAGTACCAATGTTGGGATTTGCTGGAAAAGACTTAACACTTAGCGGTTTATCTAGGGGGTCCCATACACCCCAACCGTGTTAGGAACGCATAATCAAGGAACATAATACCGGCTTATACGGATCCTAACGGCATGAGTGGAACAAATCACCAAGCAAAAGGCTTAGCCTTCCACCCTTGCCAATATATAGATGATTTCATTTAAAGCATTTATATAGTGTGATATAACCCAACCAAACTTCAACATGAAGCAAGCATCTTCAATCTTCACCTGCAACTAGCAACGCTATAAGAAGGGCTGAGCGAAGCGTACTTAGCCAAGCAACGGTTTGCATAGGTAGGTTGGTTAAACATGGCAATTGGTTACAAGTAGGAGGCTGACAAGAAGAACATGGTCATCGAGGCAAAACTATAGATCGAGACTACTAGCAATAGGCAAAGATAGTAAGGTTATCGGGGTTCGGTCATCTTGCCTCAAGAGAATTCGTTCGGATCGTAAGAAGGGTCCTCGTGCTCAACCTCGTTGGAAACCTCGTGCTCAACTTCGTACCCGGTCTCAGCTTCCGGCTCTAAACACAACAAACACACCAAGCACCAATCAACAAAATGCAATGCGCACTCGAAAAACATGAATGCATGATGGATGCACTGAGGATGCACACGGAGCACGTAAAACATCACTCAAGCAAAACACCTCAAAACAAGATAACAACCTGATATTATTAATCTACACAGAAAATCACCCAAGTTTGATATAAGATTCGCTGAAATCGGAGTTACGGGCTAAAAGTTATGCCCGAAACAAGATTTGAGCGAAAACTGAAAATTACAGCAACATAGCAACTTGGGAGCTCAAAATAATTAAGCTACATCACCCAAAAGGCATGGCAAAGGACTTGAACACAAACTAGATATATAGTACAGCAACTAGGTCCAAAGTGCACCCCCAACGGAGTCACGGATCAATAGCAATGATCTTGGACATATTGAACTTTGCAATAAAATTCTGGCAGCAGAATTTTATTGAAACTTTAGAGCAAAAGATAAACATGCTACAGCCACTCAAATGGACATGTGAGGACATGTATGGAAAGACAACAATTTATACTACAAGGAACAATCAAAATCCACCCCAAAACTAACATGCTTTGTCCTAGAACATCACACGAACATGGCATCGGAACGTTACAGATTTCAGACTTAGTGAAATTTCACTAAGTCCTAAAACAGCAACATCATCTTAGCATGTAAAAGAGCATGTTTAAGTCACCTCGAAACTAAACATGGCAAAGGGTAAGCACCTCATCAAAGTGCATATGAAGGTGATCCCAAAACACACAAGCATGCTTCAAAGAGGTGAACACAACGATTACAACGAGCTCATCAAGATGGCATTTCATAACAAGTGAAAACACAACATATGAACATGGCACTTTGCAACGATGATAACAAGGCAACAATAAATCTACCATGCAACCTATCACAAGCAACACGTAGTTCGTGACAAGACGAACGCGTGGACATGTCATCTGCATCGTTTGGACAAACGAGCTAAAAGATATCACATGTCAAAGGTGGCATGAAAATAACACATAACATCAGTTTATATCAAGATGCACTCTTGCAACAGCAAAACAAGTGTCAATATGACATCTAACATGCATGACTACAACAGGTAAAACGTAGAGGACAACTCCACGAACATCTGGACATGCTACACGCGCAAAACGGAGCAACATGCACAAAGTTAGAGCAGGTCAAAGTTTGCATATCAGAACAGGAATAAAAAGGACTTAGGGAATTAGGTCAACCTAAAACAGATCAGATCTGGAACGGAGTGGGCCGGAGGCTGAAATTCGGCCCGGATCTGGAACCCGCAGCGGCGGCGGCCCAGTGGAGTGGAAGAAGCGGCGGCCCGGCGGGAGGCGTTGCGGGCCGATGGCGCGGCGGCTGGGCGGCCCGGCTGCGCCCGGCGATCTGGTGGCCCGACTGGGCGGAGGCGCTGAGGCGGCTCGCGGATGGGCCCGCTCTGGGGCGGAGGCCCACAACGACGCGGAGGCGAAGCCGGCTCGGTCGGCGCGGCCGGCCCAGGCGAAGTGGGGACCTGGGTGGCGCGTCGGGGTACGGGCCGCGGGAGGGCGCGACCGAGGCCTGGCTCGAGCGGCGCCTGGTACGGTGCGAGGCCCCGAGCGGCGATGGATCGGCGCGGCCACTGGCGGTGTACGGGCCGGGGACGCTGGATCTGACCAGCGCGCGGTGCGGCGGCGTTGACCTTGGTAGCTGGAGCCTGGAGCGATCCGGTCGGCGGGGTGCGGTTAGATCGAGGGATTCCCTCGGGATCCCGGGCAGATAATCTGGATCTGAAGAAAGAAAAGAAAAAAAAGGAAGGGATCTAGAGGAGGAAGAAGAAGGGGATAGGGATGCCCAAAATAGACTAGGGGGGCCTATATGTAGCAGTTTTTAGGGTTAGGAGGAGATTTAGGGGCGCTAGGAGCCCTCCGATCGCGATCCGACGGATCCGATCGCGGGGATAGTTTTAAAGGGCCTAGACGGATATAAAAGAAAGCAGTAGGGGTATTTCCGGGACACAAAGCGAAGGCACTTCGGGCCCACACGAACAACGGAGGGAAAAGTCAACGGAGTCCAAACGAGACGAGATTTGAGAGGCGGGTTGCACACAACAAAACAACAACACACACAACAACCTCGCGGCACACCGGTAACGAAAAAACGCCTGAACAACAAAGTAGGCCTACGGGACGTCACGGACACGTGAGGGAGCTCCGGAACACGAAACGGACAACGGGAAGGAACACGACGAACCGGATGCAACCCACAACACAAATGCAATGCAATGCACATGTCTACATGATATGAATGAATGCCACACACTCACACAACAAAACGACGAAAACCCGAAAGACAAAGAACCCGAAAAGGAAATAGATGAAGCCGGAGATATATTATATACCCAAAAGGGAAAGTATTACATCCGGGGCATTACAAACTCTCCTCTACTACAAAAAGATCTCGTCCCGAGATCTAGGACTGGAAAAAGGAAGGGTACTCGGAACGAAGATGATCTTCTCGTTCCCAGGTAGCTTCTCGGTCTGTGTGATGTGACCACTTGACTTTCAGAAACTTGATGGACTTGTTGCGAGTCTTGCGTTCGGTTTCTTCGAGAATTGCAACTGGATGCTCTCGGTAGGACAGGTCTTGTTGAAGATCAATCTCCTCAAACGGAATCATGCGCTCAGGTGCCTTGAAGCATTTGCGAAGTTGAGAAACATGGAAGACATCATGAACATTTGCAAAGTTGGAAGGGAGCTCGAGCTGATAGGCTAGATCGCCTCTTTTGCCAAGAATCTTGAAAGGCCCGACGTATCTAGGAGCAAGTTTTCCTTTGATACCGAATCTTTGGGTTCCTTTCATCGGAGAAACTCGGAGATAGACATGATCACCGATGTCGGAAGCCAAATCACGATGCTTGCCGTCATAGTAGCTCTTCTGACGCGACTGAGCGGCCTTGAGATTCTCACGTATGACTTTGCACATTTCTTCGGCTTATGAGATCAAGTCATTGCCAAGGAGTTGGCGTTCGCCTGTTTCAGACCAGTTGAGAGGGGTACGGCACTTTCTGCCATAGAGAATTTCAAACTGTGCTTTGCCTGCACTTGCTTGAAAGCTGTTGTTGTAAGAGAACTCGGCAAATGGAAGGCAGTCTTCCCATTTCATGCCGAAGGAGATGACACAGGCTCTGAGCATATCTTCTAGGATCTGATTCACACGCTCGACTTGACCACTAGTCTGAGGGTGAAAGGCAGTGCTGAACCTGATCTTCGTGCCCATGGCGGACTGAAAGGAGTCCCAGAACCTTGATGTGAACAAGCTGCCACGGTCTGAGGATATCACTTGAGGAATGCCATGTAGGGACACAATTCTGGAAGTGTACAGCTCTGCAAGTTGAGCTGCATTGATTGATTCTTTGACTGGAAGAAAGTGAGCGACTTTGGTAAGCTTGTCAATCACCACAAAGATAGCATCATTGCCTCGCTTGGATTTAGGAAAGCCAGTGACGAAGTCCATTTCAATGTGGTCGAACTTCCACTCAGGAATAGGAAGAGGTTGGAGAAGACCGGCTGGATGTTGATGTTCTGCTTTCACTCTTCTGCATACATCACATTCGTTCACGAATTGGGCAATCTCCCTTTTCATGCGTGTCCACCAGTAAGACTGCTTGAGATCTTGGTACATCTTGGAACTGCCAGGATGAATGGAAAGGAGAGAATCATGAGCTTCTTCCATTATGAGCTTCCTGAGATCACATTTGGGAACAACGAGTCTGTCCTCGAAGAACAAGGTATCTCTCTCATCAACACGGAAGCACTTATATTTTGGAGTGCCCTTTGCAATCCCATGTTTCACCTTCTTCACCATGGTATCACTGAGCTGGGCCTCACGGACTTGATCTTCCAAGGTAGGAGCAATTTGGAGATTTGCAAGAAAACCCTGCGGAACCACTTGAAGGTTGAGCTTCCTGAAAGCTTCACAAAGCTCAGGCTGGTGCGGCTTGATAAGAAGGCTGTTGCAATATGCCTTTCTGCTCAAAGCATCTGCAATCACATTCGCCTTGCCTGGAGTGTACTCAATGCTGGGGTTGTACTCTTGGATCATCTCGACCCAACGAGTCTGGCGGAGGTTCAGATGCGGCTGTGTGAAGATGTACTTCAAGCTCTTGTGATCAGTGAAGATGTCGACCTTTCTGCCCAACAACAGATGTCTCCACGTAATCAGAGCATGTACCACAGCTGCTAGCTCGAGATCATGTGTGGGATAGTTCTTCTCACTGGGCTTGAGCTGCCGAGAAGTATATGCCACAATTTTCTTATCTTGCATTAGCACACCACCAAGGCCTTGAAGAGAAGCGTCACAGAACACTTCATAGGGCTTGGTTTCATCCGGAGGAGTCAGAACTGGAGCAGAGACAAGCTTCTCTTTGAGGGTTTTGAAAGCCACTTCACACTCGGGAGACCAAAAGTATTTGACATTCTTCTGAAGGAGGTTGGAAAGAGGCTTGGCAATCTTGGAGAAGTTCTCCACAAACCTTCTGCAATAGCTGGCAAGACCCAGAAAACTGCGGAGCTGCTTGACGTTCTGAGGAGCTTCCCAGTTGACAATTGCTTCAACTTTCTCGGGATTAACCGCAATACCGTCAGCTGAGATGATGTGGCCCAGGTACAAAACCTTATCGAGCCAAAACTCGCACTTTGAGAACTTGGCATAGAATTTATGCTCTCGGAGTCGATCAAGAACCAGACGCAAGTGCTTTTCGTGATCTTCTTCATTCTTGGAAAACACCAGAATATCATCCAGATACACTAGCACAAACTCGCCTGTATAGGGGTTGAAGATGTAATGCATCATCCTTGAAAAGGTAGGAGGAGCATTGGCGAGACCGAAGGACATGACGGTATACTCATATGAACCGTAGCTCGTTCTGAAGGCCGTCTTGGGAATGTCTTCCTCGCGAATGCGAATTTGATGGTAGCCCATTCGGAGGTCAAGCTTAGAGAACACTTTAGCTCCTTTGAGCTGCTCAAAGAGTTCGTTGATGTTGGGGAGCGGATACTTGTTCTTAATCGTCTTCTTGTTCAATGGCCGGTAGTCAACACAGAGACGCTCCGTGCCATCTTTCTTCTTGACAAATAAGACACCACAGCCCCACGGAGATGTACTCGGTCTGATGAGACCCATACTCTCCTGCTTATCAAGCTGCTTCTTCAATTCCTTCAATTCATCCGGAGAGAGCTTGTATGGACGCCGGCAAGCAGGCTCGGTGCCCGGCTCGAGTTCAATGACAAACTCCACCTGACGGTGTCGAGGCATGCCTGGAAGATCTTCTGGAAAGACGTCTTGATATTCATTCACCACTGGAATTTGCTCTATGGCATTAATTTCACCCTTATCATTAAGAGAGAAAAGCCGAATAGTATTATCCCTGGAGGCGTAGATAATCACATCTTCATCAGAATGAGTCAATTTGACTTCCTTTTGAGCGCAATCAATGTGAGCATCGTGCTGAGAAAGCCAATCCATTCCGAGAATGAGGTCGATGTCAGAATGACCAAGAATCACCGGTTTAGCCAGAAAACGATAATCTCCCATGCGAATGGAAACATCCAGAGCATAAACAGTAGAAGACATACGTCTCCCTGGAGAAATAACTTCCAACCTCTGAGGCAAATTTGAAGTGGCAATACTGTGCTTGGATGCAAATGGTTGAGACATGAAAGAGCATGATGCACCTGAATCAAATAACACTTTAGCTGGAAAAGAGTTCACTGGAAGGTTACCCAAAATGACATCAGAAGAAGCCTCCGCTTGTGCTGCATTCATCAGATTAACCCTTGCTGCCTTTGGATCATGCCTGACAATCGCTGAACTCACAGGTGGAGGAGGAGGAAGACGCTTCGGGTTCGGACATCTGTTGGCATAGTGACCTTTCTGAGTGCATTTGTTGCAAGTCACTTCTGAGAGAGGACGGAACTGAGAGCCACTGGACTTGGAGCCTTGAGACTGAAACTGCTTCTTCGACTGGTTGCTTGGGTTGGGTGGGTGGGAGAAACCACGACCACTAGAGTTCTTGTTGTTGGAGTTGTTGAAGTTGCCGGAGTTGTTGTATGGAGCTCGAATCACTGGAGGAGGAGGAAGCCAGAATTTATGTTGTTTCGAGACCATCTGAGACGATGAGGAAGAGTGAACAGCATCTCGAATTCTCTTCTTAGAAGCCTCCATCTTAAGCTGAGCTGCTTCTTGTTTCAAAGCCATGTTATAGAACTTATCGAATTCGTCTGGCTCGAACAAAGTGAGAGCAAGCTGAAGTTCATCTTTGAGACCTCCACGGAACTGATAGATTTTACTCTTTGCATCAGGAATGTCTTGCTTTGCATAGCGAGCGAGGTTTTGGAACTTGACATTATACTGATAGACTGACATGGAGCCCTGCTTGAGGTTGCGGAATTGGTCACGCATACCCTCGATAACACTTGTAGGAATGTGATGCGAGCGGAAATCCTTGCAGAAATTCTCCCATGAGATCACTTGACCCGGCCTTGAGTCTTTGTACTGCTACCACCAGTCAGCTGCTTGATCTTTCAGTTGGAAGGCTGCAAACTTCACATAGTCATCTTCTTTCACGTTACTGCACTCAAAATGCTTCTTGATATCGGTCAGCCAATCCTCAGCATCAAGAGGGTCGACACAGTAACTGAAAGCTTTAGGATTGTTGGCCAAGAACTGGTTGAGGGTAGCATGGTGCTACTGGAAGAAGTTGCCTTGGTTCATTGGAACGCCCTGATTAGCTTGATTAGCTTGCATAGCTTGCATTTGCTGCATCATCTGCATCATCAACTGAGTGTTCTGAGCAGTAGTCTGCATAATTGCTCTCCAAGCCTCAGGCGGAGGAGGAGGTGAAGGAGGATGCTCTGGAACCTCTTCCACCTCTGGGTTGGCATTCGGAACCTTTTTCGGAGCCATCCTATAAGAGATGACCACGAATCAGCAATTGATTGACAAAAGGAATAAGCTGAATCAATGGAATGAATTGCAACAAGTCTTCACAATAATCATTCGAACAATAAGAACGAATGAAATCATCCGAACAAGAGGAACGAATGAATTTCTCAGTTAATTGATAACATCAGTCTTCACGAGAAGCCACATAGGGATCAAAAGGATAAAATAATAAAACAACAAGGTACGAAAAGGAACAAACACAAGAGAGGAGTTTCGTTCTAACATCTTTGTGCTGAAAGCATATGAACGCGTTACGAAAAGGTTTTGCAATCCCCAGATCAGCATAGCCAAGGACCCTTTAAGATGCAACTCCTGATAGTAACATCGGTCATATAACCCCTTCACTCAATGTCGAACCCCGAACTCACTAACCTGCATTCGTTGGAAGAATGCCTACGATCTACTGGATAAAACCCACCTATAGCTTTCCGAAAGATTCCAGTTATGCAATCAGGTGTTGGGGATACACGGGAAGCACCGCGCAATCAACTCTAACCTACATCCAGGTGTATCCATCCTTCAACACATAACCAGTCTTTCTCGGAAACTGTGTACCTCGGACCTTCGAAAAGCATCCACTATAACAAGCTATGGCAATACTCCTGAACTACCTCCCCAGTACTGGGTGATGTCGGGGTTATCTTGCCACTGGCCGTATAGGGGAGATTTTCGATGCCGGCCGTCTTAAGTATTTAGTACTGTCGCGATATGCTTGTTACAATGATACCCCGAAGCTCAACTCCTCGGTAACAGGAGGCATCGAGAACAATATCCTTGTCACAAGAACATCGAAACAATCCCAGAATACTCGCGGGATTCCTAAAAAAAAAATTTGTGCAAAATTTTGAAGATAGGAGAGACAAGAGTAGACGTCAGGAGTCCTCACCAGAGAGAAAGGGGATGAGAAGCAAAGAAATCCTACTCTCCGATATAATATAGGACTCAAAAAGTTTTCAGTGTGTGCCTAGACTCAACCGTCAACGGTTCGATCAAACAGTGGGGGCTCCTAGGTCGGAGAAGGCTCTGATACCAACTTGTAATGCCCAGGATGGAGTTATACCTCCTACGTGTCGAGGCACGACTTAAAGGCATAAGTCCATCCTAGAATGATCTCAAGTTTGGTAATCTTTGCACAACTCATGTAAAAGAGGGATAGTAAAATGAAAATAGTTGGCTTACACTCGCCACGTCACAGAATAACAGTACAAGTCTCAAACATCATACATTAAGAACACTACAACCCTCTAAGGGCAAAAGCCAAATGTCAAAGTACCAAACTCAGATAAATAAACCACAGGCAGATCGAATCCTAGTAAGAGACTCCACTACTGATCGTCCGGGTAGCGCACATAGTACCGACTACGCTCCTCGTCATACTCCCAATCCAGCTCGGTGCCATCACCTGGATAGCTCACAGCTGGACCTGCATCTGGTGTGTGAAGTAACTGTGAGCCACAGAGGACTCAGCAATCCCGTTCCCGGGTAACAGAACTATTTAAGCCTTTAGGTGAGGGAAAGGCTGAAGAAAGAACAAGTCTGCAGCAGCAACTAGCATCTAGCTTACGCAAGTGAGAGCGAGAAGAGAAGGCATCGGCGAGAAGTGATCACGAAGTGATCCTAGCTACAAGCTCCCAATCATAACCCCTCCGTGTTCAACTCCCGAATCCCTATTCGGAAATTGACAGTCACGGAACACACGCTGGTAGTGTATTAGTATCAAAGTGTCAAGTTATCTACAACCGGAATTAACAAGCTCCCATCTGCCACATAACCGCGGGCACGGCTTTCGAAAGTTCAAACCCTGCAGGGGTGTTCCAACTCGACCCATTACAAGCCCACGATTCGCGGAGTCGCAACTCCAAAGTGGGAAGACCCGAGTATCCTCATAATCCCGTGCTCAAGATATACCGAGCTAAGGTAAGGCTAATCCAGCAAATCCTCCCAACGTGTCGACACCCTGATCGTAGCCGCGCGTATCTAGGTCTCAGGACACGACCGGATGGGCGAAGCTACGTGTTTTTACCAGACCTTGAGTTTCCTCGAGGTGGCCCCGCAGGCTCCTCGTTTCGGACCAACACTCATGTGGAGCACTGGCCCGGGGTTGTTGATTAAGAAAGAGGGTTAATTACTCCCTATGCATGTTTAGTTTGTTATTAGGCAAATAGTACCAATGTTGGGATTTGCTGGAAAAGACTTAACACTTAGCGGTTTATCGAGGGGGTCCCATACACCCCAACCGTGTTAGGAACGCATAATCAAGGAACATAATACCGGCTTATACGGATCCTAACGGCATGAGTGGAACAAATCACCAAGCAAACGGCTTAGCCTTCCACCCTTGCCAATATATAGATGATTTCATTTAAAGCATTTATATAGTGTGATATAACCCAACCAAACTTCAACATGAAGCAAGCATCTTCAATCTTCACCTGCAACTAGCAACGCTATAAGAAGGGCTGAGCGAAGCGTACTTAGCCAAGCAACGGTTTGCATAGGTAGGTTGGTTAAACATGGCAATTGGTTACAAGTAGGAGGCTGACAAGAAGAACATGGGCATCGAGGCAAAACTATAGATCAAGACTACTAGCAATAGGCAAAGATAGTAAGGTTATCGGGGTTCGGTCATCTTGCCTGAAGAGAATTCGTTCGGATCGTAAGAAGGGTCCTCGTGCTCAACCTCGTTGGAAACCTCGTGCTCAACTTCGTACCCGGTCTCAGCTTCCGGCTCTAAACACAACAAACACACCAAGCACCAATCAACAAAATGCAATGCGCACTCGAAAAACATGAATGCATGATGGATGCACTAAGGATGCACACGGAGCACGTAAAACATCACTCAAGCAAAACACCTCAAAACAAGATAACAACCTGATATTATTAATCTACACAGAAAATCACCCAAGTTTGATATAAGATTCGCTGAAATCGGAGTTACGGGCTAAAAGTTATGCCCGAAACAAGATTTGAGCGAAAACTGAAAATTACAGCAACATAGCAACTTGGGAGCTCAAAATAATTAAGCTACAGCACCCAAAAGGCATGGCAAAGGACTTGAACACAAACTAGATATATAGTACAGCAACTAGGTCCAAAGTGCACCCCCAACGGAGTCACGGATCAATGGCAATGATCTTGGACATATTGAACTTTGCAATAAAATTCTGGCAGCAGAATTTTATTGAAACTTTAGAGCAAAAGATAAACATGCTACAGCCACTCAAATGGACATGTGAGGACATGGATGGAAAGACAACAATGTATACTACAAGGAACAATCAAAATCCACCCAAAACTAACATGCTTTGTCCTAGAACATCACACGAACATGGCATCGGAACGTTACAGATTTCAGACTTAGTGAAATTTCACTAAGTCCTAAAACAGCAACATCATCTTAGTATGTAAAAGAGCATGTTTAAGTCACCTCGAAACTAAACATGGCAAAGGGTAAGCACCTCATCAAAGTGCATATGAAGGTGATCCCAAAACACACAAGCATGCTTCAAAGAGGTGAACACAACGATTACAACGAGCTCATCAAGATGGCATTTCATAACAAGTGAAAACACAACATATGAACATGGCACTTTGCAACGATGATAACAAGGCAACAATAAATCTACCATGCAACCTATCACAAGCAACACGTAGTTCGTGACAAGACAAACACGTGGACATGTCATCTGCATCGTTTGGACAAACGAGCTAAAAGATATCACATGTCAAAGGTGGCATGAAAATAACACATAACAGCAGTTTATATCAAGATGCACTCTTGCAACAGCAAAACAAGTGTCAAGATGACATCTAACATGCATGACTACAACAGGTAAAACGTAGAGGACAACTCCACGAACATCTGGACATGCTACACGCGCAAAACGGAGCAACAGGCACAAAGTTAGAGCAGGTCAAAGTTTGCATATCAGAACAGGAATAAAAAGGACTTAGGGAATTAGGTCAACCTAAAACAGATCAGATCTGGAACGGAGTGGGCCGGAGGCTGAAATTCGGCCCGGATCTGGAACCCGCAGCGGCGGCGGCCCAGTGGAGTGGAAGAAGCGGCGGCCCGGCGGGAGGCGTTGCGGGCCGGTGGCGCGGCGGCTGGGCGGCCCGGCTGCGCCCGACGATCTGGTGGCCCGGCTGGGCGGAGGCGCTGAGGCGGCTCGCGGATGGGCCCGCTCTGGGGCGGAGGCCCACGGCGACGCGGAGGCGAAGCCGGCCCGGTCGGCGCGGCCGGCCCAGGCGAAGTGGGGACCTGGGTGGCGCGGCGGGGTACGGGCCGCGGGAGGGCGCGACCGAGGCCTGGCTCGAGCGGCGCCTGGTACGGTGCGAGGCCCCGAGCGGCGATGGATCGGCGCGGCCACTGGCGGTGTACGGGCCGGGGACGCTGGATCTGACCAGCGCGCGGTGCGGCGGCGTTGACCTCGGTAGCTGGAGCCTGGAGCGATCCGGTCGGCGGGGTGCGGTTAGATCGAGGGATTCCCTCGGGATCCCGGGCAGATAATCTGGATCTGAAGAAAGAAAAGAAAAAAAAAGGAAGGGATCTAGAGGAGGAAGAAGAAGGGGATAGGGATGCCCAAAATAGACTAGGGGGGCCTATATGTAGCAATTTTTAGGGTTAGGAGGAGATTTAGGGGCGCTAGGAGCCCTCCGATCGCGATCCGACGGATCCGATCGCGGGGATAGTTTTAAAGGGCCTAGACGGATATAAAAGAAAGCAGTAGGGGTATTTCCGGGACACGAAGCGAAGGCACTTCGGGCCCACACGAACAACGGAGGGAAAAGTCAACGGAGTCCAAACGAGACGAGATTTGAGAGGCGGGTTGCACACAACAAAACAACAACACACACAACAACCTCGCGGCACACCGGTAACGAAAAAACGCCCGAACAACAAAGTAGGCCTACGGGACGTCACGGACACGTGAGGGAGCTCCGGAACACGAAACGGACAACGGGAAGGAACACGACGAACCGGATGCAACCCACAACACAAATGCAATGCAATGCACATGTCTACATGATATGAATGAATGCCACACACTCACACAACAAAACGACGAAAACCCGAAAGACAAAGAACCCAAAAAGGAAATAGATGAAGCCGGAGATATATTATATACCCAAAAGGGAAAGTATTACATCCGGGGCATTACACGAAAGGAGTAACGTGCAAGAAATCGGAGTCCGGGAGGCACACAAGGTGCCCACGAGGCAGGGAGCGCGCCCAGGGGGGTAGGACGCGCCCTCCACCCTCGTGGACGCCTCGTGTCCTTTCCGGACTGCCTCTTATTTTTCAATTTTTCTAAATATTCCAAAACGGTGAAAAATTGCCATTAGAACTGTTTTCGAGTCGTTTTACTTACCGTACCACATACCTCTTCCTTTTCGGAGTCTGAATCGTTCTGGAAATTGTCCCTTATGTATTCCTCCGGGGTTACGGTTTCAATAACATTGGTTTCAACATTTATAGGGTTTCCTGAGATATAATGTTTGATTCTTTGACCGTTCACCACCTTCGGATTTGTGCCTTCTAAGTTGTTGATTTTTATGGCACCGGAATGATAGACCTCCTCGATAACGTAAGGGCCTTCCCATTTAGAGAGAAGTTTTCCTGCAAAAAATCTTAAACGAGAGTTGTATAGCAAGACATAATCACCTACGTTAAACTCACTCTTTTGTATTCTTTTGTCGTGCCATCTTTTAACCTTTTCTTTAAATAGCTTGGCATTCTCATAAGCTTGGGTTCTTCATTCATCAAGCGAGATAATGTCAAATAACCTCTTCTCACCGGCAAGTTTGAAATCATAATTGAGCTCTTTAATAGCCCAATATGCCTTATGTTCTAGCTCAAGAGGTAAGTGACAAGCTTTTCCATAAACCATCTTATATGGAGACATACCCATAGGATTTTTGTATGCAGTTCTATAGGCCCATAATGCATCATCAAGTTTCTTGGACCAATTCTTTCTAAACCTATTAACTGTCTTTTGCAAAATTAATTTCCGCTCTCTGTTACTTAGTTCTACTTGACCACTAGACTATGGGTGATAAGGGGATGCAATTCTATGGTTAACATCATACTTAGCAAGCATTTTACGGAAAGCACCATGAATAAAGTGTGAACCACCATCAGCCATTAAGTATCTAGGGACTCCAAACCTTGGAAAAATAACTTCCTTAAGCATCTTAATAGAGGTGTTGTGATCAGCATTACTAGTTGAAATAGCTTCTACCCACTTAGCAACATAATCAACAACAACTAAAATATGTGTATACCCATTAGAGGAAGGAAACAGTCCCATATAATCAAAGCCCCAAACATCAAATGGTTCGATAACAAGTGAATAATTCATAGGTATTTCTTGGCGTCTACTAATATTACCAATTCTCTGACATTCATCACAAGATAAGACAAACTTACGAGCATCCTTGAGGAGAGTAGGCCAATAAAAACCAGATTGCAATACCTTATGTGCAGTTCTATCTCTAGCATGATGTCCTCCATAAGCTTCGGAGTGGCACTTGCGTAGGATCTATTCCTGTTCATGCTCAGGTACACAACGTCTAATAATACCATCTACTCCTTTATAAATGTGTGGATCATCCCAGAAGTAATGTCTCAAATCATAGAAGAACCTTTTCTTTTGCCGGTATGTGAAACTAGGTGGTATAAACTTAGCAACAATGTAATTAGCATAATCGGCATACCATGGAGCAGTACGAGAAGTATTTATGACAGCTAATTGTTCATCAGGAAAGCTATCATCAATGGGTAGGGGTTATCAAGAATATTCTCTAGCCTAGACAAGTTGTCTGCAACGGGGTTCTCATCTCCCTTTCTATCAATAATATGCAAATCAAATTCTTTCAGCAAGAGAACCCATCTAATAAGTCTAGGTTTAGCATCTTTATTTTCCACAAGGTATTTGATAGCAGCATGATCAGTGTGTATAGTTACTTTAGAATCAACAATATAAGGTCTAAACTTATCACATGCAAATATAACTACTAAAAACTCCTTCTCAGTGGTAGCATAATTTCTCTGGGCACTGTCTAGAGTTTTACTAGCATATTGGATAACATTCAATTTCTTATCAACTCTTTGTCCTAGATCAGCACCTACAGCATAATCACTAGCATTGCACATAATCTCAAAGGTAAATTCCAGTCAGGAGGCTGGACAATAGGTGCAGAGATCAATGCTTTCTTAAGTATTTCAAATGCTTCTACATAATCATCATCAAATACAAAAGGAACATCTTTTTGTAAGAGATTAGTCAGAGGCCTGGAGATTTTGGAGAAGTTCTTAATGAACCTCCTACAAAACCTGGCATGACCAAGGAAACTTCTTATACCTTTGATGTCCTTGGGACACGACATCTTTTCAATAGCATCAATTTTAGCTTTGTCAACTTCAATACCTCTTTTAGAAATTTTATGTCCCAAGACAATGCCTTCATTAACCAGAAAGTGGCACTTTTCCCAATTCAAGACAAGATTAGTGTCTTCATATCTCTGCAAAACTCGATCAAGGTTGCTCAAGCAATCATCAAAAGAAGTTCCATAAATGGAAAAATCATCCATGAAAACCTCAACAATATTTTCACAAAAATCAAAGAATATAGCCATCATGCATCTTTGAAAGGTAGCTGGTGCATTACATAAACCAAAAGGCATACATCTATAAGCAAAGGTACAGAAGGGACAAGTAAAAGTGGTCTTTTCTTGATCCCCATTTGACACAGGTATTTGAGAGAAACCAGAATATCCATCTAGAAAGAAAAAATGAGTATGTTTGGATAACCTTTCTAGCATTTGATCAATAAAAGGCAAAGGGTAATGATCTTTCTTAGTAGCTTTATTTAATTTGCAGAAATCAATTACCATCATATAACCTGTAACAATTCTTTGCGGAATCAATTCATCTTTATCATTAGGAATAACAGTCATACCTCCCTTCTTAGGGACACAATGGACATGGCTTACCCATTGGCTATCAGCAACTGGATAGATTATACCTGCCTCTAGAAGCTTTAGTATTTCCTTCCTTACCACTTCTTCCATCTTAGGATTTAACCGTCGTTGATGATCGATAACAGGTTTCGCGTCCTTTTCCAATTTTATCTTGTGTTGGCATAAGGTGGGACTAATGCCCTTAAGATCATCCAGAGTATATCCAATAGCAGCACGGTGTTTCTTCAGAGTTTTCAATAATTTTTCTTCTTCCTGTTCTGAAAGTTTAGGACTAATAATAGCAGGATATATCTTCTTTTCATCGAGATAAACATACTTAAGAGTATTAGGTAATGGTTTTAGTTCAAACACAGGATCACCCTTTGGTGGATAAGGATCCCCTAGAATTTCAACAGGCAAGTTGTTTTTCAATAAGGGTCCCTGCTTAAAGAATATTTCATCAATTTCCCTTCTCTCATTCATATACATATCATTTTCATGGTCCTGCAGATATTGTTCTAAAGGATCATTAGGAGGCACAACAATAGAAGCAAGACCAATAATTTCATCCTTACTAGGTAATTCTTTATCATGGGGTTGTCTACGAAATTTAGCAAAGTTAAAATCATGAGACATATCCCCTAATCCAATAGTGACAATATCTTTTACGCAGTCTATCTTGGCATTAACAGTATTCAAGAAGGGTCTACCAAATATAATGGGACAAAAATTATCTTGTGGGGAACCAAGAACAAGAGAATCAGCAGGGTATTTAACTTTCCCACACAAGACTTCAACATCTCTAACAATCCCCATTGGTGAAATAGTGTCTCTATTGGCAAGCTTAATAGTAACACCAATCCCTTCTAGCTCAGTGGGTGCAATATCGTGCATAATTTCTTTATATAAGGAAATGAGTATTACACTCGCACTAGCACCTACGTCACATAAACCATGATAGCAATGATCTCCTATTTTAACAGAAATAACAGGCAAGCCTACAACAGGTCTATGTTTATTTCTAGTATCGGGTTTGGCTATTCTAGCAGCTTCCTCTTGGAGGTAAATAACATGTCCATCTAAATTTTCAACCAAGAGATCTTTAACCATCGCAACACTAGGTTCAGCTTGAATTTGCTCAGAGGGTGTAGGTGTTCTAGTATTACTCTTACGGACCACAGTTGAAGCTTTAGCATGATCCTTTATTCTAATAGGGAAAGGCGGTTTCTCAATATAAGCAGTAGGAACAATATGATCTAAGTGATAGTCTTTTCTTCAACTTTAACAGGTTCAACTACTTTTACTTCAATGTGATGATGATATTTAAACCACTTCTCCTTAGGGAGGTCAACATGAGTAGAAAATGATTCACAGAAAGAAGCTACTATCTCAGAGTCAAGTCCATATTTAGTGCTAAATTCACGGAAAACATCGGTATCCATAAAAGATTTAAGACAATCAAACTTAGGGGTCATACCTAACTTCTTACCTTCGTCGAGATCCCAATCTTCAGAGTTGCATTTAATTGTTTCCAATAAATCCCATTTGAATTCAATAGTCTTCATCATAAAAGAACCAGTACAAGAATTATCAAGCATGGAGCGATTTTGGAGAGAAAGCCGAGCATAATTTTTTTGAATGATCATTTTTCTTGAGAGCTGATGATTGGGGCATGAATATAACATTGACTTAAGCCTCCCCCAAGCTTGAGCGATACTTTCTCCTTCGCGAGGCCAAAATTTATATATATATATATATATATATATATATATATATATATATATATATATATATATATATATATATATATATATATATATATATATATATATATATATATATAGTGATGATCACGATGAACCTGATGCATAGGATAGAACTTATGATGAAATTCCAACTTCAATCGATTGTAGTTCCATGATCCAATATCATCGCATAGCTTAAACCATGGCAATGCATCTCCCTTCAAAGATAAAGGGAAGACCTTCTGATTGATAACATTCTCGGGCATCCCTGCAAGCTTAAATAATCCACAAACTTCATCCACATAGATTAGGTGCAAATCGGGATGCAGTCTTCCATCTCCTGTAAAGGGATTATAGCAGTTTCTCTGTCATACTCGAAGGAATTTCAAAGCAAACATTTTCAGTAGGTTCAGTAGGTTGAGGAGCAACTCTTTGCTCTTCTGGTCGGGGTGAAGATACCCCAAACAATCCCCTCAAAGGATTATGAGCCATAGTAACAAGTAACAGTAAATTTCAGCACACTATATGAATTTTTCCTTGCAAAATTCCACTTACCAAAGGAGCTTCACACCCCGACAACGGCGCCAGAAAAGAGTCTTGATGACCCACAGGTGTAGGGGATCTATCGTAGTTCTTTTGATAAGTAAGAGTGTCAAACGCACCGAGGAGCAGAAGGAAATGATATGCAGTTTTTAGTTTTGTGATGAGGTAATTGGTAGCAAGTCACAAATAGTAAAAGTAAATAAGGTGCAAAAAGATGGACCAATCCTTTTTGTAGGAAAGGACAAGCCTGGACAAAACCTTATATGAAGGAAAACGCTCCCGAGGACACATGGGAATTATCGTCAAGCTAGTTTTCATCACGTTCATATGATTCGCGTTCGGTACTTTGATAATTTGGTATGTGGGTGGACCGGTCCTTGGGTGCTGCCCTTACTTGGACAAGCATCCCACTTATGATTAACCTCTATTGCAAGCATCCGCTACTACAAAAGAAGTATTAAGGTAAACCGAACCATAGCATGAAACATGTGTATCCAAATCAGCCCCTTACGAAGCAACGCATAAACTAGGGTTTAAGCTTCTATCACTCTAGCAAGCCATCATCTACTTATTACTTCCCAATGCCTTCCTCTAGGCCCAAACAATGGTGAAGTGTCATGTAGTCAATGTTCACATGACACCACTAGAGGAGAGACAACATACATCTCATAAAAATATCGAACGAATACCAAATTCACATGACTACTTATAGCAAGACTTTTCCCATGTCCTCAGGAACAAAAGTTACTACTCACAAGACATAGTATTGTTCATGATCAGAGGGGTATTAATATGAATAATGGATCTGAACATATGATCTTCCACCAAGTAAACCAACTAGCATCAACTACAAGGAGTAATCAATGCTACTAGCAACCTACATGTACCAATCTGAGGTTTTGATACAAAGATTGGATACAAGAGATGAACTAGGGTTTGAGAGGAGATGGTGCTGGTGAAGATGTTGATGAAGATAACCCTCCCCAAGATGGGAGAGTTGTTGGTGATGACGACGGTGACGATTTCCCCCTCCTGAAGGGAATTATCCCCAGCATAACAGCTCTGCTGGACCCCAAGATTGGTTCCGCCAAGGTTCCGCCTCGAGACGGCATCGTCTGGTCCTGAAAGCCTCCTTCTGATTTTTTCCAGGTCAAAACACCTCATATAGGAGAAGATGGGCATCGGGGGGTCACCGGTTGGCCCACGAGGCAGGGGGCGCGCCCCCACTCTCGTGGACAGGTGGTGGCCCCTCTAGTAGATCTCTTTCACCATATATTTTTTATATTTTCTGAAATGGTGTTTCGTGGAGTTTCAGAGCTTTTTGAGTTGTGCTGAATAGGTCTACAATGTTTGCTCCTTTTCCAGCCCAGAATTCCAGCTACCAGCATTCTCCCTCTTCATGTAAACCTTGTAAAATAAGAGAGAAAAGGAATAAGTATTGTGACATAACGTGTAATAACAACCCATAGTGCAATAAATATCAACATAAAAGCATGATGCGAAATGGACTTATCACGGGCCACGGCGATGGAGGCGGCGTGCGTAAGAGATGTTAGCTGGAACCTCGAGGAGGTGCGGGGCTCGGCAGGCTGACCGGCGGCGTAATCCGGCAAGTTGATGTAGTCTCGCTCCGAGTGGACGTTCGAGACGTAGAAGTACGTCTTCTGCCACTGCTTCGCCGAGTGCACTAGGGCGACCTTCGGGAAGTAGTTCCTGGCTCTGGTGCGCTGCACGGCGACGCACGCATCGCACTGGGCCGCCTCGCCCCTGAGGGCGCTGCCGAGCTTCAAATAAAAGAGTCCCCCCACAGCTCGAGTGTGGGGAACACCCCGAGGTATCCCTCGCAGAGGACGACGAAAGCGGCGAGCAGCACCACCGTGTTTCGCGTAAGGTGGTAGGGCTGCACGTCGTACAAATCAAGAAACGAGCAGAAGAACCCACTCGTCGGAAGACCAAACCCGCGAAGAAAGTGCGAGCGAATGACGACGCGCTCACCGAGCCGCGACGCCGGCCTGAGCTCGGTTGCCGGCGCGAGGCACACTCCAACATTCCCGGCGGAGGGCAGTCGCCGCGGCCGACGGAGGAACTCAATGTGGTCCTCATGGATCTCGCTGCCGACCCATTCGCCAGAGCGGTGAACCGGTGCCTCGGCGGCCAAGGCTCGAAGCAAGGTCGAGCGATGCGGCGAGAGGGTTGGGCAAGCACGAGCTCTGACAGGAGCAGCATGCGCGACAGTGGCGAGTGTGCGAAGAGAAGCGAGGAAGAAGAAGGAGATGGGGGGTGCGCGTGCGTTACGCCCGCCCCCTCCTGTGCGTACTTATAGGCCTGGGACGACGAAGCCGAGGGGACGATGCATGGGATTAACTGTGCCACGCCTCGCACGACCCGCGCTTTTTTGCGCCAAAACTGCGCGCATTTAATGTGCGTGGGAAGGGCAATCGATCACCTCGGCCACAACAGATCCGCGCGTGCGCTGAGGCCCTGTAGTGG
Organism: Secale cereale; assembly: GCA_902687465.1. Taxonomy (NCBI): domain Eukaryota; kingdom Viridiplantae; phylum Streptophyta; class Magnoliopsida; order Poales; family Poaceae; genus Secale; species Secale cereale. The sequence goes on from LR738714.1 coordinate 434,312,813, forward strand.
TGGGCCCAAGCCTGCCGCTACATCCCATCGCGCGTGTGGGTTGGCAGGCCAGCTCGGCATGATGACGCCATGTGGCGTGCGGCCAACGGGCGGCAGGCCCGCCCCGTTGCCTGCCGGCCGTCCAGCCGCCTTCCCTTCGAAGATTCAAAGCCAGCGACCGGCTGCTAAAAGCCGGCCTTTCCAGAAGATGGATGGGAAAAACAATCAATCATCATACAGCGAGGGAAGCTTCTGAAACCCCGCCGTCCCGCTCACGACCGCAGAGCTCCACCAGCTTTGGGGACTATTGTCGGAGATATTGATCACGGGTGTCTTCATCGACCACCCATGGTGTTTCAAGACAAAAAGGTAGCATGCCATCCTTCGGCCGCCTGCGCATCAGGCCGCCTCCTAGGACCGCCAGGCCTAGGAGCCGGCTGCCAGCAGTCGGCAAGTCACTAACAGGCGGCTGCCTAGTGGCCGGCATCTGGCAGACGGCCCTGTGCCTCCCCCTCGGGGTATGCGATGGGGATCTACGACAAGACTAAAGCATGGCTACAGTTAAGCCTGCCCCCACAATCCAAAGTAGCGTGGCTACAGTGTGAGTGTACCTCGTGGACACTCCCTAATCAGCGCATCAATGTAGCCATGTTACCTGTGACCTCGCTTTGGTCAGAGGAGGCCATGATCCCACTACTCGGAGGTAGAGTGGCCTGCAGGCGATAGGCCCCACCCGTTAGCGAGCCATCAAGAAGCGGCCGACCTCTCGCAGAAGGCCTGGGGAACGGGCCACCCTGTAGCAGGCAGCCAACCGTTCCCTTGAAGTCTGAACTCCATCAAGAAGACGAGACGGGGCGTGACAATAGTGTACGACCACTAGACCGCGATACTGTAGCCACGCTCCCCTCGGTGACGCCTTCGTCGGCTGAGGGATGTCAACAGTAGAACACAATCACGCATGCCCACATATGGCGGGCCCGCAGGACTGACATGTCTCTGACAACTGGTGGGACCCACCAGGCGGCGGGACCCAGCAGCCGGCGGATAGGCCGGCACCCAGAGATGCTGACGACCGGGGGCCGCACCCGGCCGGATTACCATTGTAGCCCTGGGGGAGGCCTATATAAACCCCCCAGGGTCCTCCATGCAGAGGGGTTAGACATTGAGAGATACAGAGAGAGATACACAAAGAGATAGGGAAGAAACCCTAGCGACGACTCGCATTTTCCTAGAAGGAGAAGAGAGAGCTAGCCTTGCCCTTCTTACTCCTCTAGACGACACAGCTCAAGGAGCAACCTTGTATCTACCATATTGACGATAGTCATGACGTGGAGTCCCCGCAGAGCAGGACTTGGGGTGTTATCTCCATGGAGAGCCCCAAACCTGGGTAAGATCTGTAGGCATCCTAAGTATCGCCTTATCCTGCTTCCAGGGCCCGGTGACGTTCTCCTGTCCCCATGCATGATAAGCCATCCTTTGGCATATGTCGCACCAAAACCCCGATAGTGGAGATAAACTCTGTCGCATGTCCTGGATCAACCAAATATGTTGGTTCATTGATACGTCCATTTTGCATCATGCTTATATGTCGATATTTATTGCATTATGGGCTGTTATTACATCTTTTGTCACAATGCTTATGCCTTTTCTCTCTTATTTTACAAGGTTTACATGAAGAGGGAGAATGCCGGCAGCTGGAATTCCGGGCTGGAAAAGGAGCAAACTCTGGAAACCTATTCTGCACAACTCCAAAAGCCCCAAAACTTCACAGAACTCCGTTTCAGAAAATATAAAAAATATCTGGCGAAAGAAGATCATGAGGGGGCCACCTGCTGTCCACGAGGGTGGGGGGCACGCCCCCCCTCTCTGGGCGCGGCCCCTGTCTCGTGGCCCCCCCGAAGGACCCCCGATGCCCATATTCTCCTCTATGAGGTGTTTTGACTTGGAAAAAATCATAAGGAGGCTTTCGGGACCAGACGCCGCCGTCTCGAGGCGGAAACCAATCTAGGGCTCCGGTAGAGCTGTTCTGTCGGGGATATGTAATGCCCAGGATGGGACTATATCTCCTACGTGTCGAGGCACGACTTAAAGATATAAGCCCATTCTGGAATGATCGCAAGTTTGGTATCTTTGCACGACTCATGTAAAAGAGGGATTAAATTGCAAAAGGAGATAGTTGGCTTACACTCGCCACTTCACACAATACATTACATAAGCAAAACATCATTCAAAACATCACAACCCGACTACGGGTGAAGATCCAAAAGAAAGATACCAAAAACAACATAAAGCCACAGGTCTAGATCGAATCCTAGTAGAAACCACTACTGATCGTCGAACAACGTCACAAGCATACGGCCACTCTCTTCATCGAGCTCCCAGTGAAGTACTTGAACCGGCTCCTGCATCATTCTCGACAGAACCTGCATCTGGTGTTGTAGTATCTGTGAGCCACGAGGACTCAGCAATCCCATAACCATGGGTATCAAGACTAGCAAAGCTTTATGGGTAGGAAGACGTAAAGTGGTGAGGTTGCAACAGCGACTAAGCAAAAATATGGTGGCTAGCTTACGAGTGCAAGAATAAGATGAGCATCTACGCAAACGGTCGCAAAAGGTGATCGCTAAAGATCCTGAACTACATACGAAGCAAACATAACCCCACCGTGTTCTCTTCTCAAAATGAAAAGAGCCAGTCACGGTTACTCACACAGTTGTGTGTTTTACTTCGGATCCTCTGTCAAGTTTTCTACAACCGGACATTAAAAAATTCCAATCTGCCACATAACTGCGGGCACGGCTTTCGAAAGATCATAACCCTGTAGGGGTGTTCCAACTTAGCCCATCACAAGCTCTCACGATTAGCTGAAGTGATAAATATAATATCATCACCCCTTATCTTAGGGAAATCCGATCAGGCTCGGCATCCCGGTGCACAAGACATTTCGACAATGGTAAAACAAGCCCAGCAAGACCTCCCGGCGTGCGGACACCCTGATAGTAGCCGCACGTATCTCGTCTCAGGCCACAACCGGATGGGACAAGCTACGAGTAAAACCAAACCTCGAGTTTCCCCAAGGTGGCCCCGCAGGTTGCCCGTTTGGGACCAACACCATCAGCACTGGCCCCCCTGCTATGTAGAATTAATAACCCGGGGACGCGACCCCCTATGCAATTTAATTAATTAATTAAGTTGTTATTATGAGCAAATTAAAACCAATGTTGGGCCTTGCTGGAGGAGTTTTATTCAAAGTCGAACTGTCAAGGGGTCCCCATCCACCCATCGTGTAAGGAATGCAAAATCAAGGAACATAATGCCGGTTTATCGGCGCCTAAGGTGGCATGAGTGGAACAAAACACCGAGAAAAAGGCCAAGCCTTCCACCCATGCCCAGTATATAGGTGTGTTAATAATAATTATAGATATTGTGATATTCCAACAACAAGTTCCCTCCTGGAACGAAACTTCATCTTCACCTGCAACTAACAACGCTATAAGAGGGGCTGAGCAAGCGGGTAACATAGCCAAACAATGGTTTTGCTAGGAAGGTTTCAAAGGTTAGAGGTTTCATGGCAACAAGGAGAGGCTGACAATAAGATGGGTAACGCGACATGTAACGATAGCATCGAGACACTAAGCATGGCAATGATAGTAAAGGTATCCAAGGGTATGATCATCTTGCCTGGAATTCCACAAGGGAGAAGAACGGATCCATGAAGTAGACGGAGCAACATAGTCGAGCGAATCCTCACAACTCCGGAACGAAACCGAAGCTAACAAGAGAAGCAACCGGAAAGAAGCAAACAACATGGTAAACACACAAGCATAAACATGGCATACGATGCATATCCAAGTATGATGCATGTCCGGTTTAAATATGCATGGCATGACAATGAGCACAAACAAAACTACAAGTTAAGTGGAGCTCAATATGCAACGAGTTGCATATTGACGAAACACCACATTTTATTTATTTAGTTGACTCTCGTTTATTTACAAGACAAGATTAAATGTTTTTAACATGGCAAGAGGTGAAACAAAAGTAAACTAACTATCTAGGCAATTTAAATGAGGCCGGAAATACTAACAACAATTCCGGAAAACCCCATATGCACGTTCAGTAATTAAGCAAACAACAATGCACACATATAATGTTGTTAACATGATGCGGATGACATGATCAAGTTTTATGCAATTTTTATTAAAAGTTGACATGAAGATGATAAGGAGTATTTGCCACCGTGGTGGAAAGAAAGGGTGCCACGGCAACGATCCAAAAATGATGCAACGGCAACATCTCGGTTCCGGTAACTCGTCGAGAGACCGGTGCAAAAGGTGACGGAGAGCGAGTCGAACAAGATGAAAGATGGGGTGATCCCGTCACCGGGTTCCCACGAGTTGGCGACGAGGCAACCGAGGAGCACGACAAAAGATGATACGGGCATAGAGCACACAAGGGAAACATCTCATACAACACATGCATTCCACGGGTCATCGTCTCGGGGTTATACCTTTGAAGCGTTCGTTCTCGGAGGGGTCGAGTCGTCGAGGGACGTAGTGGACGTAGTGGTACACAATCGTAGATGTTCGGGGTCAGTGTCGAGGTACTTGTCGCATCGCCGATCGTAGTGGTACTTGGCGTCTCATCGTGTAGCCGTACTCGGTCGTAGCGGTCTTGCCGGTCTCGGTCTCGGGTCGTCGTTGGAAGTAGTTGTACTAGGCACCGGCGACGGAGGTACTTGGACTTGCAGAAAAATAACAACAGCAACAAAACAAGCAAGGCACGGTCTCAGAGCAGCAAGGAGGAGCGGCGAGCAGCAAGGGACGACGAGGTGCGGGCGCTGCGGCCTTGGACGGGGCAGCACCTTGGCGCGCTCGAACGGCCTTGGTGCTGGAGCTCCTGGCACGGAGGCAGGGCGGCTCGCGGGGCGCCAGGCGCTCGGTGAATGGAGGCAGCACAGGAGGGCGGCGGCGCACCTGGCCGGCGGCTGCGGCTGCGATGGCCGGCCGGCGAGGCGAAGCCGGGGCGGCGGCGGAGGAGAGCCCCGGCTCGGTGCGGCGTGGAGGAAGGCTGAGGGAAGGCCGGCGGCCAGAGGGCGCGGGGAGGCCGGGCGCGGCGGCTCCCGCGGCGGAGGAGAGGTGCGGGGCCGGCGAGGGGGGACGCCGAAGCGGCGAGGCCCTGGCCCGGCGGCGGCAGGGCGAGGTGGCGCGGGCGGCAGAGGAGTCCCTGGCCGACGAGGTGAGGAGGAAGAGCATTCAGGAGGATCGGGGCGCTGCGAGGGAGATGGGGTAAGAGGTGCGGCGGGCTGCGGGGGAAGAGGGACGAGAGGGAGATCGAGGGGATGCGGGCTAGGGTTTGGTTAGGAGGAGGCGGGCCAGATGGGCTGCCTGGAGGGAGTTGGGCCGGCCTGGGAGCCTGGCTGGGCAGCCAGCTGGGCCTCAGCTGCGGCTGCTCTTCTTATTACCAAGAAGAAGAAAAAAAAACAGAAGGAAAGAAGAAAAAGGGAAAAAAATAGAAAGAAGAGAAAAGAGAAGGAAGGGTTACGACAAAGTTTGAACAAGAGGTTATTTTTCTCGGGCATCATAACAAAGCGCGGTCCGAGAAAAATAGAAAATACAAGATCGAGATATAATTCAAACATATTTGAATTTAATTCAAATGGGCTTGAACTAGGACTTTATTTTTTAAGTGTCCAAAAATGTTGAGGATTTTGGAGGAACCTCGATAAAACGGATAAGAATTTTAGACAAGGTAAAGATGGAGAAACTTGAAGTGAAATAGGCATGGGGAAAATTATGCAAGTGTGTTGGGATTAATTCCAAACAAATGGAATACTTTTATAATATAGCTCCCTAAATATTGGGAGGATATGTTATAAAGAGAAGTCAACCTTCCCTCGATTTAAATGGACCGAAGGTCCACACAATTTATTTAAGTTGAGATGCAAAAATAAAAGACATGATGGCATGATGACATGATGCAAAGCAAAATAAATAACGCAAGCACAAATGAAACACATGGGAGAACCCGGATCATCTGGAATCTCTGGAATCTTCTGGAATCTTCTGGGACGTCGGTCTTCGGGCGTCTCAGGATACTTCCCTCCGAGAGGGGGAAATCATCACCGCCGTCATCACTAACAACTCTCCCATCTTAAGGAGAGCCATCTTTGTCAACATCTTCACCAGCACCATCTCCTCTCAAACCCTATTTCATCTCTTGTATCCATTCTTTGTACCCAAACCTCAGATTGGTACCTGTGGATTGCTAGTAGTGTTGATTACTCCTTGTAGCCGATGCTAGTTGGTTTATTTGGTGGAAGATCATATGTTCAGATCCATTATGCATATTAATACCCCTCTGATCATGAACAATACTATGTCTTGTGAGTAGTTACTTTTGTTCCCGAGGACATGGGAGAAGCCTTGCAATTAGTAGTCATGTGAATTTGGTCTTCATTCGATATTTTGATGAGATGTATGTTGTATCTCCTCTAGTGGTGTCATGTGAACGTCGACTACACGACACTTCACCATTATTTGGGCCTAGAGGAAGGCATTGGGAAGTAATACGTAGATGATGGCTTGCTAGAGTGACAGAAGCTTAAATTCTAGTTTATGCGTTGCTTCGTAAGGGGCTGATTTGGATCCACTTGTTTCATGCTATGGTTAGGTTTACCTTAATACTTCTTTAATAGTTGCAGATGCTTGCATCAGAGGTTAATCATAAGTGGGAGGCTTGTCCAAGTAAGGACAGCACCGAAGCACCGGTCCACCCACATACCAAATTATCAAAGTACCAAACGCGAATCAAATGATCATGATGAAAACTAGCTTGACGATAATTCACATGTGTCCTCGGGAGCGCTTTCCTTCATATAAGAGTTTGTTCAGGCTTGTCCTTTGTTACAAAAAGGATTGGGCCACCTTTCTTCACCTTATTTACTTTTACCTTTTGTTACTTGCTACCAATTACCTTATCACAAAATTATCTATTACCTAAAATTTCAGTGCTTGCAGAAAATACCTTACTGAAAACTGTCTATCATTTCCTTCTTCTCCTCGTTGGGTTCGACACTCTTACTTACCAAAAGGACTACGATAGATCCCCTACACTTGTGGGTCATCAAGACTCTTTTCTGGCGCCGTTGCCGGGGAGTGAAGCGCCTTTGGTAAGTGGAATTTGGTAAGGAAAAATTTATATAGTGTGCTGAAATTTATTGTCACTTGTTACTATGGCTCATAATCCTTTGAGGGGCTTGTTCGGGGTATCTTCACCCCGACCAGAAGAGCAACGAGTTGCTCGTCAACCTACTGCACCTACTGAAAATGTTTGCTTTGAAATTCATTCGGGTATGATAGAGAAACTGCTTGAAAATCCTTTAAAGGAGACGGAACACTGCATCCCGATTTACACCTAATCTATGTGGATGAAGTTTGTAGATTATTTAAGCTTGCAGGTATGCCTGAGGATGTTATCAATAAGAAGGTCTTCGCTTTATCTTTGAAGGGAGATGCATTGACATGGTTTAGGCTATGTGATGATATTGGATCATGGAACTATAATTGTCTGAAGTTGGAATTTCATCAGAAGTTCTACCCTATGCACCAGGTTCATCGTGATCGTAATTATATCTATAATTTTTGGCCTCGCGAAGGAGAAAGCGTCACTCAAGATTTGGGGAGGCTTAAGTCAATGTTATATTCATGCCCCAACCATGAGCTCTCAAAAGAAATGATTATTCAAAAAAATTATGCTCGACTTTCTCTCGATAATCGGTCCATGCTCAATACTTCTTGTTCCGGTTCTTTTATGATGAAAACTGTTGAATTAAAATGGGATTTATTGGAAAGAATTAAATGCAACTCTGAAGATTGGGATGCCGAGAAAGGTAAGGAGTCAGGTATGACCCCTAAGTTTGATTGTGTTAAAGCTTTTATGGATACCGATGTTTTCTGTGAGTTTAGCACTAAATATGGACTTGACTCTGAGATAGTAGCTTCTTTCTGTGAATCATTTGCTACTCATGTTGATCCTCCCAAGGAGAAGTGGTTTAAATACCATCCTCCCATTGAAGTAAAAGTATTTTAACCTATTAAAGTTTAAGAAAAGACTATCACTTATAATGTTGATCCTATTGTTCCTACCGCTTATATTGAGAAACCACCTTTTCCTCTTAGAATAAAGGATCATGCTAAAGCTTCAACTATGGTTTGTAAGAGTAATACTAGAACACCTACACCCTCTGAGCAAATTCAAGTTGAACCTAGTGTTGCTATTGTTAAAGATATCTTGGTAGAAGATTTTGATGGACATGTTATTTACCTCCAAGAAGAATCTGCTAGAATAGCTAAACCCAATGCTAGGAATAAACATAGACCTATTGTAGGCTTGCCTGTCATCTCTGTTAAGATAGGAGATCATTGCTATCATGGTTTATGTGACGTAGGTGCTAGTGCGAGTATTATCCCTCTTACCTTATATCGAGAAATTATGCATGATATTGCACCTGTTGAGTTAGAAAGGATTGATGTTACTATTAAGCTTGCCAGTAGAGACACTATTTCACCAGTTGGGATTGTTAGAGATGTTGAAGTCTTGTGTGGGAAGGTTAAATACCCTGCTGATTTTCTTATTCTTATTTCCCCACAAGATGAATTTTTCCGATTATATTTGGTAGACCCTTCTTGAATACTGTTAATGCTAAGATAGACTACGTGAAAGATATCGTTACTGTTGGTTTAGGGGATATGTCTCATGATTTTAACTTTGCTAAATTTCGTAGACAACCCCTTGATAAAGAATTACCTAGTAAGGATGGAATTATTGGTCTTGCTTCTATTGCTGTGCCTCTGAAAGATCCTTTAGAACAATACTTGCTAGACAACGAAAATGATATGCATATGAATGAGAGAAGGGAAATAGATGAAATATTCTTTAATCAGGGACCCGTATTGAAAAATAACTTGCCTATTGAAATCCTAGGGGATCCTCCTCCACCTAAGGGTGATCCCGTGTTTGAACTTAAACCTTTGCCTGATAATAAGTATGTTTATCTTGATGAAAAGAAGATATATCATGTTATTATTAGTGCTAACCTTTCAGAGCAGGAAGAAGAAAAACTATTGAAAACTCTGAAGAAGCACCGTGCTGCTATTGGATATACTCTGGATGATCTTAAGGGAATTAGTCCCAATTTATACCAACACAAGATAAAATTGGAAGAAAATGCTAAACCGGTTATTGATCATCAGCGACGGTTAAATCCTAAGATGAAAGAAGTGGTAAGGAAGGAAATTCTAAAGCTTCTAGAGGCAGGTATTATCTATCCAGTTGCTGATAGCCAGTGGGTAAGTCCTGTCCATTGTGTCCCTAAGAAGGGAGGTATGACTGTTGTTCCTAATGATAAAGATGTATTGACCCCACAAAGAATAGTTACAGGTTATAGGCTGGTAATTGATTTCCGTAAGTTAAATAAAGCTACTAAGAAAGGTCATTACCCCTTGCCATTTATTGATCAAATGCTAGAAAGGTTATCCAAACATACTCATTTTTGCTTTCTAGATGGTTATTCTAGTTTCTCTCAAATACCTGTGTCAAAGGGGGATCAAGAAAAGAGCACTTTTACTTGCCCTTTCGGTACCTTTGCTTATAGACGTATGCCTTTTGGTTTATGTAATGCAATTGCTACCTTTCAAAGATGCATGATGGCTATATTCTCTGATTTTTGTGAAAAGATTATTGAGGTTTTCATGGATGATTTCTCCATTTACATAACTTCTTTTGATGATTGCTTAAGCAACCTTGATCGAGTTTTGCAGAGATGTGATGAAACTAATCTTGTCTTGAATTGGGAGAAGTGCCACTTTATGGTTAATGAAGGCAATGTCTTGGGACATAAAATTTCTGAAAGAGGTATTGAAGTTGACAAGGCTAAAGTTGATGCTATTGAAAAGATGCCGTGCCCCAAGGACATCAAAGGTATACGAAGTTTCCTTGGCCATGCCGGGTTTTATAGGAGGTTCATAAAGGACTTCTCCAAAATCTCCAGGCCTCTGACTAATGTCTTACAAAAAGATATCCCTTTTGTCTTTGATGATGATTGTCTAGAAGCATTTGAAATACTTGAGATAGCATTGATCTCTGCACCTATTGTCCAGCCTCCTGACTGGAATTTATCCTTTGAGATTATGTGCGATGCTAGTGATTATGCTGTAGGTGCTCTTTTATGGCAAAGACTTGATAAGAAATTGAATGTTATCAAATATGCTAGTAAAACTCTAGATAGTGCCCAGAAAAATTATGCTACTACTGAGAAAGAATTTTTAGCAGTTGTATTTGCTTGTGATAAGTTTAGACCCTATATTGTTGATTCTAAAGTAACTATTCACATTGATCATGCTGCTATCAAATACCTTATGGAAAAGAAAGATGCTAAACCTAGACTTATTAGATGGGTTCTCTTGCTGCAAGAATTTGACTTGCATATTATTGATAGAAAGGAAGCTGAGAACCCCGTTGCAGATAACTTGTCTTGGCTAGAGAATATACTTGATGACCCACAACCTATTGATGATAGGTTTCCTGTTGAACAACTAGCTGTCATAAATACTTCTCGTACCGCTCCATGGTATGCTGATTATGCTAAATATATTGTTGCTAAGTTTATACCTCCTAGCTTCACATACCAGCAAAAGAAAAAGTTCTTCTATGATTTGAGACATTACTTCTGGGATGACCCACATCTTTATAAAGAAGGAGTAGATGGTATTATTAGACGTTGTGTACCTGAGCATGAACAGGAACAGATCCTACGCAAGTGCCACTCCGAAGCATATGGAGGACACCATGTGGGAGATAGAATTGCACATAAGGTATTGCAATCCGGTTTTTATTGGCCTAATCTCTTCAAGGATGCTCGTAAGTTTGTCTTGTCTTGTGATGAATGTCAAAGAATTGGTAATATCAGTAGATGTCAAGAAATGCCTATGAATTATTCACTTGTTATTGAACCATTTGATGTTTGGGGCTTTGATTATATGGGACCGTTTCCTGCCTCTAATGGGTACACACATATTTTAGTTGCTGTTGATTACGTTACTAAGTGGGTAGAAGCTATTCCAACTAGTAGTGTTGATCATAACACCTCTATTAAGATGCTTAAATATGTTATTTTTCCGAGGTTTGGAGTCCCTAGATACCTAATGACTGATGGTGGTTCACACTTTATTCATGGTGCTTTTCGTAAAATGCTTGCAAAGTATGATGTGAATCATAGAATTGCATCCCCTTATCACCCACAGACTAGTGGTCAAGTAGAACTAAGTAATAGAGAGTTGAAATTAATTTTGCAAAAGATAGTTAATAGGTCTAGGAAGAATTGGTCCAAGAAACTTGATGATGCATTATGGGCCTATAGAACTGCATACAAAAATCCTATGGCTATGTCTCCATATAAGATGGTTTATGGAAAAGCTTGTCACTTACCTCTTGAGCTAGAACATAAGGCATATTGGGCTATTAAAGAGCTCAATTATGATTTCAGACTTGCCAGTGAGAAGAGGTTATTTGACATTAGCTCCCTTGATGAATGGAGAACCCAGGCCTATGTGAATGCCAAGCTGTTTAAAGAAAAAGCTAAAAGATGGCATGACAAAAGGATACAAAAGCGTGAGTTTAACGTAGGTGATTATGTATTGCTATACAACTCTTGTTTAAGATTTTTTTGCAGGAATACTTCTCTCTTAGTGGGAAGGACCTTACGTTATCGAGGAGGTCTATCGTTCCGGTGCCATAAAAATCAACAACTTCGAAGGCACAAATCCGAAGGTGCTGAACGATCAAAGAATCAAACATTATATCTCAGGTAATCCTATAAATGTTGAAACCAATGTTATTGAAACCGTAACCCCGGAGGAATACATAAGGGACAATTTCTAGAACAATTCAGCCTCCGAAAAGGAAGAGGTATGTGGTACGGTAAGTAAACCAACTCCAAAATAGTTCTAAAGGCAATTTTCCTCGTTTTGGAATATTCAGAAAAATAGAAAAATAAGCGGCAGTCCAGAAGAGGCACGAGCCGTCCACGAGGGTGGAGGGCGCACCCCCTTCCCTGGGCGTGCCCCCCTACCTCGTGGGCAGCTCGTGTGCCTCCCGGACTTCGATTTCTAGTATGTTACTCCTTTTGGTCAGTAAAAATTCATTATATATACACCCGAAGGTTTTGACCTCTGTATCACGCAAAAATCCTCTATTTTCGTTTCGAGCTGCTGTTTTTGACAGATCTAGATCATCATGGCGTCCTCCAACATCCCCGAGGACAAGTTCTTCGAGAAGGTCATCAACCCCTACCTTGGAGAGGTGCTGCATCACCCTAAAACCATGGAGTTGCATGAGGGGGTGCTGCACATCCATGATGTTGAGGGACCAAGGAAGACCGGAAGCGTCGAGACAAGATTCGAAGCAATGGAGCAGCAAGTTTTCAAGTGCCAAGGTATGGTGGAACGAGGACTCAACGCCAACCACATGATGATCTTGGACCTCGCCAACAACCTCAAGCTGGACTCAAGGATCTTCGGGAAGCTGTCTCCAATCTTCAAGAGAAAATCGAACACCTCCAAGCCCAGATCTATGACTTGCAAAACCAAAACTGTGAGTATAAATATAGATTCAAGAAGATGAGTTCGGCTGCAGATTTGAGTATCCCGGAGGCTCGATCATCCTTCTACGATGGTGAGCCTATGCCTTGGAAGGTGGACAACAAGCCTACATCATCAACAACTCCTACATCACCACCACCGAAGAAGGAGACATAATCATATGGGTATGGGTACTCCCCTTCGCAACTGCCAAGCTTGGGGGAGTGACCCCGGTATCGTATCACCATCACTCCAATCTTTATCGTTTTTCTTAATTCGATCTTTTTGGTAGTATCTTGATCTAGTAGAATAAAGTTAGCATGATCTAGTTGTGAGCTTTTGCCTTGTGATCTTACCCATTGTAATCGAGTCCGTGAGCTATATAATAAAGATTAGTGTTGATTCAAGGGCTTGATTTCCTCACCTTGGTCATGACAAAAAGAAAAGAAAATATAAAAAGTATCCAAGAGATTATATTGATCTTATGGGGAGTAATGACTTCACATATAAGAGTATGATAAATAAAAGTTGTCGGGAGTTGACAAACATAGTTTTGGTCATTGTTGCAATTAATAGGAAGTAATAAAAGAAGAGAGCCTTCACATACAAATATACTATCTTGGACATCTTTTATGATTGTGAAAACTCATTAAAATATGACATGTGTCGGGGGAAACTGTCCACCACGAGCACCTATGGGACCGGAGCCCCTTGTTCGTGAGGTAAGGGAGCGGAGGGAGCACAAAGAGCAGATCGTAGTGAGCACGCGGGCAGTTTACCCAGGTTCGGGCCGCGACGGACGCGTAAAACCCTACTCCTGCTTAGTTTGTATTGAGTTGGAGAGCTCGGGAGCTTGAAGAACTAGCTACACCGAGCGAATGAGCGATCTAGGTTCCGAACCCTTTCTACGTTGTGCATGGGCCTCCTTTTATAGCTCAAGGGGTCACCGACAGGTGTCAACGTAGGAGAAAGGGTAAAAATGTAATAGTGGTGGTAGTTGTAACAGTGCGGGAATAGTGGAGCAACAGTGGGTGAACAGTGGTCATCACCTACTTTGACAGTGGGGCACAAGAGCATTAAATGCCCGTCGCCGTCGACCCCAAAAGCGCCCGCCCTTGCGTCTCCGTTTGCCACGGCGATAGCTTTATCACCGTGGAGTGCCACCGTGTCCCCCAGGCTGCACAGCCATCCGCCACGCGTCCCTGGAATGGCCCCAGGGCGACGCGTGGTTCGATGAGCTGGAGCGTGGGCACACAGCGTAACTCTCCCCGGCAAGCACCTTGCCGGGGTCTTGACCTTGCCGGGCCCGGAAGCTTGACGGGCTCTGAAGCTTGTCGCTCCCCGGGCCCTGCCGGGGCGCATGCTGCGCCGGGGCATGTCTTCTGGTCTTCCTGGCAAGCTCCTCTTGCCAGTGTCTTGTGCTGGTGAGGTAATCTTGAGCCTGGGACGGCCTTCCCGGCAAGCTCCACTTGCCGGGGCCTCGATCTTCTGTCTTGTATACTTTGTTTTTGAATGGCTTTATATGGAGCAGAAAGGTCTCCGGCATGCACGTGGTGAGCCCTGCCGCGGGAAGCTGCTACTGCCCGTGCACAAGTTGGGGTACTGAGGTACCCCTAACTTAGTACACCGACAGGAGCCCCCGGGCCTGGGCCACACACGGTGCCGAGCGCTGTTGGGCCAGGCCCAAAACAGTGCACGGGCACGCGCGGCCCACGGCACGCCGAATCCCCTTCCGCATCCGCCGCGTCCCTCCGTAACGGCACGCGTCGATTGCGGCGTCGTGGGAGGGAACGTGGCCACATTCTTTAATGGGAAATACGGAGCGTCCCCCACTTCCCCCTTAAAAGCAGAGGAAGCAGGGGCCGTTACCTTACTTCGTCTTCATTGCTTCTTCTTCCATCTCCAGAAATTCCCCTTTGCGCTCCGACTCCACACCTCCTCCGCCGTCTTCCGCATCCGCGGCGCCACCGGACTCTTCGCCCTCCTTCCCTCACCGCCTCCGCCATGGCCCCGAAGACCGAGAAGGCGAAGGCGGAGAAGACCAAGAAGGAGAAATCTGAGCAGGCGGCGAGGCTTGCTCTTCTGCGGAAGAGGAATGTCGTCTTCGCGCCAAGGCTCAGCGCGCGGGAGCTCTGGAACAAGTATTACTTGTTCTGGGCCAAGGAGACCAAGGCGCACCCTCGAACCAGAGCTTATCCCGCCGCCGCCAAGGATATCTACCCCGGCGGGTACTTCTTCTTCGCTGTTTTCTTCCACTGCGGCCTTTGTCCTCCCTTTTCTGAATTCTTTTGCGATATCATGAACACCTACAACCTCCACCTTCTAGACTTAACCCCCAACGCCATCCTCACGATGGCGGTTTTCACACATCTGTGCGAAAACTATATTGGGATCTATCCGAATGTAGCGCTGTTTAGGCATTTCTTTACGCCTAGAGTAGAGGCCGGCGCTCCCCTCTCCGGAGGAATCTCTTGGGTCTTCCGCTTGAACAAGAAGGAGTCCTACCTGCAAGGAGAGCTCCGCGGCAAGTGGGAGGAGTGGCGCGCGGACTGGTGCTGGATAGTAGAGGACGAGCCGCAGCCCTTCACCGCGCCGCGCACAACAGCTATAGTGCGCGGCAGGGATTGGAGCGAGCTGGATTCAGACGACATCAAGCTCAACGTCGCCCTTGTCAGGATTCTTCGTCTCCGGGTAGCAAAGTTGACCATCGGAGAGGTGGGAGCAGACTTTCTCCGCCGCCGCATTGCCCCTCTACAGGATAGGAAGAGGCCAGCATGGGAGTACGGCAACGCGGCGGACGTTATGAGACTGCGCCCAGGGCTAAACTTCAACTTCACGTCGCTGGAGCTGAAGGGGATGGTCCGGGAACTTTTTAAGCACGACCCGGCCCACCCAGAGTGGTTCAGAGCTCCCCGGGGAGTGGTGCCCCTCTGCAACAGCACGGCCCGGGATCCCCTACGCGCAATGATGCCCGCATGCGACTCGCACGGCGTCGACCACACATGGATACCGCCCAAGCCAGATGCCATCATGAGCTTCTTCGACAACCTGGTGAAGGTGGCGAAGAACAAGGATGAGATCAAGGGGCTCACTCGGGACACCACTGACCGGGAGATTGCTTATATAGCCTCCCGGGTAGAAGAGGCCGCCGCAGCCGCAGCGGCAGGGGAGTTTGGGTTCACGGTTGAAGAGGCAGAGGCTGCGGAAGCGTCCTGCCAAGCAGAGGAGGCAGAGATCCGCAGGCTGCTGAAGCTTCCGCCCGACGAGCTCGCCGGGGTCCCCTCTCTGAGACATGCTGGGATCCCCGGGATCGTGACCGAGGCCGCCGCGAGGGGCGACGTTGCCGGAGGAAACAGAGGCGCCGGAGGGAGCGGAGGCGCCGGAGGGAGCACGGCAGCAGGGCAGGGCGCTGGGCCCAGCAAGCCGGCCGAGGAGGAGGAGGAGGAAGACGCCGGGGCCGGCGAGGACTCCGATGGGTCTCTGGGGCTCTACAACGACGACGCCTCCTCGTCGTCGGAGACCTCCCCGCCTCGGGAAAGTCCCAGGCGATCTCCGCTGAAGCGCCTCCGCAAGGCGACGATGGCGACGAGGGCGCAGGCGCCACGACAACAACCAGCTCGCCAGGCGGCGCGAGCTACCCGGGGGAGCCAAGCTGCGACGGGAGCGCCCGGCGCACCAACCACGGCGGGGGCGACCCGCACACAGGCCACGGCGGAGGCGCCCCGCACGTCAGCGCCAAGTGGAGGAGGGTCTTCACAGAGCGGAGCGGCTGCTCCGCCCGCTCCTCGGGCCTCGGCGTCCACAGGGGCTGGGTCTTCGCAGCCCCCAGCCCCGGGGACCGCCAAGCGCC
The DNA here is from genome assembly GCA_902687465.1 of Secale cereale. Lineage (NCBI taxonomy): Eukaryota > Viridiplantae > Streptophyta > Magnoliopsida > Poales > Poaceae > Secale > Secale cereale. The sequence goes on from LR738714.1 coordinate 434,329,280, forward strand.
CGAGGGAGCCTTCTCCTCCCGCTCCTCGCGCGGACGCGCCTCAGGTGGCGTTCGACTTCTCCGCCCTGAGCGACGACGACGACGAGGAACAGGAGTAAGGACTTGAAGTTTTGTATCTTCTTTAGCTTTGTCTTGATTCTTCCTTCGTTGATTCTGATCTTGTTTCTTGCTTTGATTTCAGGACCCTGGCCCAGCGAGTGGCGAAAAAGGCCAAGGTTCCCGTCGTCGAGGTCGAAGACGACTCGCCCGTCGCGGCGACAGGAGACACCCCAGCGACGAGCTTGCCGGACCCGAGCGCTGCTCCGAGGAGCAGCCCCCAGCGTAAGTCTGGGCTTGATCTTACCACTCGTCGGGCGCGCTTGAGGATCTTGTTTATACTAACACCTTGTTGTTCTTGTTTTGTCTTAATTGTCTTGTGCAGAGGTGGAGCCGCAGCCACAGGAGCATCCGGAGATCGCTCCCGAGGAGCCGCAGGCCCCGCCGTCCCCGCCAAGGATGAACTCTCCGGCGAGGGAGAGTGCTCCGCCAAGGGCGAGTACCCCGCCAAGGGCGAGCAGCCCGGCGAGGGCGGCCACCCCGCCAAGGGAGAGCTCCCCGGCGAGGGAGCCTGCCGTCGACGAAGTCCGCCAAGGTAAGTTTTGTAACTCCGTCTTCTTGGATTCGTCTTTTTTGGATATTTGCTTGAACTTCTTCTTCTTTTTCTTCTTCTTCTTCTAGATCCTCCTCCCCCAGAGCAGATGGAGACGGAAATCATCGTCGAGGAGGAGGGCGCGCAGGGCGACGGCGGCAACGCCCCTGTCGTTGAAGACACGGCGGGAGCCGCCGAGCCTGCTGCGGAGGAGACTGCTCCGACCGCAGACGCAGCGGCCGGGGAGGGGGACGGTGGCCATACTGCCGGCCCGGAGGCGGCAGGAGCGTCAAGCGTGCGCCGGCCGCCGACCCCTCCACCGAGAAGGAGCAGTCCGCCTACTATCTTGAGGCTCCCAACGGCGTCTTCATCCAAGTGCCGTGGGGATCCTCGTCGCGAGCCCCCGAGGAGGGAGAGACCTTCGATGGGGAGGTTCTCGCCTCCGCGGGGCTGAAGATCGTCGAGGCGCCTGGCGGGAGCGACGAGCCCGAGGAGGAGAAGTTGCTCCACCGGCTCCTGGCCCTTTACCGGGCCAGGCAGGCGAAGCTCGAGTCTCGGGAGGCCCTTACCGCCAAGGCCGCCGCTGACATGGAGAAGCGCGCCGCGGAGCTCCGCGCCGCCAACCAGGCGGCCCTCCGCGACCTGGCGGAGGAGCGCGAGCGGCTTGCCGGGGAGTACCAGGAATGGCTCTTGGAGAAAGCCGAGGCCGAGGAGCAGCAGCGACTCGCCGGAGAAGAGCTGTCCCGGCGAGAAGGAGAGCTCACCCAACGGAAGGTCAACCTCGACGCTCACGAGGAAGACCTTACCGCCCGGGAGCAGGCCCTTGGCGGAGAGCTGAAGGAGGCAAAAGCCGCCGCCACCACAGCAGAGACCGCCAAGAAAGACCTTGAGGCTAAAGTGACGCAACTGGAGGAGTCCCTTAAGGCAAGCACGAAGAGGGTTACCGCGCTCAACTTAGAGCGCGAGAAGGACGCCCATACCAATTCTGAACTCCAGGTGCGCCTTTCCAAGCAAGGCGACGAGCTGAAGGCCGCCAAGGACTCGATCGCAGATCTGGAGCTGAAGGTTTCCACGCTGAAGGACTCTCTTGATGCCATCCGGGACCGCGAAACCAAGCTGAAGGACGAGCTCCACAAGGAGCGAGGCTTGGTGGAGAGCGCCACCACTGCGGCCAACAACTTCCGCCAAACCGTCGAGGTATGGACCGAAGACTTGGTGGCCTCTGCAGCTAACATCGACAAGGAGCTGATGGCGCTAAGGGTTGAGCATCTCATATACTCTCCGGATACAAACCTCCCCCACAGCGCCAAGCTCAGTCTCTTCTTCAGAGGGATCGCGCCGGCACTTGCAAATCTTCAGAAGAAGCTCCCCGCGCAACTGGCCGAGGAGTCACGCCAGCTCTGCGCGGGAACTCTGGAGCGCGTCTTGACGAAGATAGTGTACCGCAATCCTGGTATAAACCTCGCCAACGTTCTCCGCAGCTTGCCGGCCGACGCGGATATGGAGGCGCTGAAGGCGCAGGTTGCCCACATTATCGCCAAAGTGAACAAGATCTCTAGGATTGAGGGCGACCGCGTAGATTAGGCCTCCTTTTCTTTATCTCTTTTGTTGCTGCATAGTGTGCCATGAACTTATTAGTCATTGCGACAAGTTATCCCTTGTAATATATTATCTTTATTTTGATCAATCAGTGCAATGTTATCTCCCTTGTCTTGGTCCTTTACTTTGTATGCTTTTCACCCTACGCTTCCAGGGAGCTTGCCGGCAAGGGGCCTTTGCCGCGAGCGCTGAGTGCTGGACTCTGAGCAGCCTGCTGGCCAAGGTCTTACCGGCAAGCAACCTTGCCGCAACTAGTCGCAACACACTTAGCTTGCTGAGTGAACTCGAAAACGAAGCAAGGGCGCGACACTTGTCGCAGCTCACTTAAGTCGTTGAGCGTACTCGAGAACAAGATAAGGGTGCGGCTAGCCACGGGTAGGTTCCTCCGCGCACAGGTTTTCCATACAAAGTGTGGTTGTTCAAGGAAGACAACTAAAATTAAAAAATTTGAACTGCTCAAATTCCGGTAACTTAGCTTTCACATATTGCTTGTTTCTCCGACAAGGCTTCTCTTTCTTGAACAGCACCGACAAGGCTTCTCTTTCTTGAACAGCACTTGGTTCATCTTCACTTGGTTCACCTTCCATCTCCTCCCCCCCGGCAAACTTGTGCGCGAGGAACATTCCTTCTGCTTAAGAGGGAAAGAAAAGGAAGAGGGAAACAAGTATATGGCCTTTCGGCGTGCTAATGCTTACCGGATATGTGTGTTGCACAAGATGCCAAATTATGCATGCAAATAACGAAGAAGAGCATGGAAAAGGCAAATAGCGCAAAACGCAAAAGCTTTACTGATGCACGGGGTCTGCGCCCGGCTTTGTACAAAGGGTTACATGCAACAGCGGCAAAGCTTGTACAAAAGGTGGTTGCCGGAGCGGATCACGGCAACCGCGCCTTATGGGTGAAACTTGCGAAGATGCTCTATGTTCCAGGAGTTGCTCACCGGTAAGCCTTCTTCGGTCTCAAGGCGGACAGCGCCAGGCCTTGTTACTTGTCTCACCCGATAAGGGCCTTCCCACTTCGGCGTCAACTTGTTGGAATTCTTGGCGGACTGAACACGCCGAAGAACAAGGTCGCCTTCCTCGAGACTCCTGGCCTTAACCTTGCGGCTATGGTAGCGACGCAAGGCTTGCTGGTATCGAGCAGCTCGTACAGCAGCCTGGAGACGTTCCTCCTCGAGGAGCAATGCATCATCTTGTCGCAGTTGCTCTTGCTCGAGCTCATCATAAGCGAGCACCCGAGGAGATCCGTATACGAGTTCCGTGGGGAGAACTGCCTCTGCTCCATAGACTAGAGCAAAGGGTGTCTGTCCGGTGGCTCGACTTGGTGTCGTTCTGATTGACCAAAGAGCCGCCGGTAGCTCCTCTATCCAGTTTCTTCCGCACTTGCGCAGCCTGTCAAAGGTCCTTGTCTTGAGTCCGCGCAGCACTTCAGCATTTGCCCTCTCCGCTTGACCGTTGCTCCTCGGGTGAGCAACAGAAGCGAAACATACCTTGGCGCCAAGGTCTTGGACGTACTGCATGAAGGTGCGACTAGTAAATTGTGTACCGTTGTCGGTGATGATCCTGTTAGGGATTCTGAAACGGCAAACAATCGACCTGAAGAACCTGACCGCTGACTGTGCTGTCACCTTTCTCACTGGTTCCACTTCTGGCCACTTTGTGAACTTGTCGATTGCAACGTACAAGTACTCAAAGCCCCCGACAGCTCGAGGGAAAGGGCCGAGGATATCGAGCCCCCAGACCGAGAAGGGCCAGGACAAAGGGATTGTCTGGAGAGCTTGAGCTGGCTGATGAATTTGTTTGGCATGGAACTGGCACGCTTCACACTTGGTTACTAGTGCAGTTGCATCTTGTAGGGCTTCTTGCCAAAAGAACCCTTGCCGGAAAGCTTTCCCGGCAAGTGCCCTTGCGCCAATGTGGTGGCCACATATGCCTCCATGTATTTCTGCCAACAGCTTCTGTCCATCTTCTCTGGAAATGCACTTCAACCTGACACCATTGAGTCTTCTTCTGTACAGCTCGTTATCCACGAACTGGTACATACTTGACTGCCTGGTTATCTTCTCTATCTCTTCTGGGTCGTTGGGAAGTTCTCCAGTTTGCAGAAAACGAACGATCTGCTGCGCCCATGCCGGGGCCCGAGGCTCAACGGCAAGGACTAAAGGCTCGAGGGCCGCTGCGGGAACCTCTGCTTCCACGGCAAGAACCTCTGGTTCTGCCGGAGCGGATGGTCCCCCGGCAAGCTCGCCGGGGCGAGGCTTGTTGGGAACGCTTGCTTCAACTGTACAGATCCGAGGATCTGCAGGAGCAAACTGTTCCTCAGCGTTCTGGTCGTTGATCTTGGGGACCTTGGCGGCGGTTTCAGGAAGATCCGCCGGCAAGTAGTCGCCGGAGACCAACTTTCTCTTCTTGGACTGCCCAAGTGATGGTGTAACGGATGGCTGAGTCAGCTTGAGCAAGAAGGTCCCTGGTTCCACAGGTAACTTCATCGCAGCACACTTTGAAAGGCCATCTGCAATGTCATTCTGAGCTCTTGGGACGTGCTCCATTTGCAGACCTTCAAAGTGCTCTTCAAGCTTCCTCACTTCATCTACATAAGCTTCCATCAAAGGGCTCTGGTAGCTCTTGTTAACTTGTCGGACCACCAACTGAGAATCTCCCCGCACAATCAGCTTCCTGATCCCAAGTTCGGCCGCAATCCTGAGGCTGGCAAGCAAGCCTTCATACTCAGCAGTGTTGTTTGTCGCTTGCTCCCTGGGAAAGTGCATCTGGATAACATACTTGAGGTGCTCTCCGGTGGGCGCGATGAGTACCACGCCGGCACCGGCGCCTTGCAGCGAGAAGGCACCATCAAAGTACATCACCCATTCACTTGTCGCTTCTTGTACGGGTACACTTGTCTCTGGAACTTCTTCATCGGGCGTCGGGGTCCATTCAGCTATGAATTCTGCCAAAGCTCGGCTCTGTATGGTTGAAGTACTTTCAAACTTGAGTCCAAAGCTCGACAGCTCCAGTGCCCACTCGACGATCCTGCCTGTTGCTTCTGGATTGTGCAATATCCTCTTCAGCGGAAAGCGAGTGACCACTGTTATCTCATGTGCCTGGAAGTAATGGCGCAGCTTTCTCGAGGCCATGAGGAGGCCGAAAAGCAACTTCTGCACCCCAGAGTATCTTGATCTAGCCCCTTGCAAAAGAGAGATCACAAAATACACTGGGCGCTGCACCATCTTCTTCCGCACTTCTTCTTGCTCCTGCGCAGAGTTGTCCTTGCCGGGGCCAGAGCTCGTCGGAGGAGCCCCCTGCTTGTCACCGGATTCGCTTGCCGGTGGTGTTGACTCCTCGTCGGCCTCCCTCTCCACTACTAACGCAGCACTAACCACCTGGTTGGTTGCCGCTAGGTATAGCAGCAACTTCTCCTGTGGCCTAGGTGCAACAAGTATTGGAGTGGAGGATTGGTACCGTTTCAAGTCTTGCAGCGCTGCCTCCGCTTCCGGAGTCCACTTCATGGGACCTGCCTTCTTCAAGATTTTGAAGAAAGGTAGGGCGCGTTCTGCAGACTTCGAAATGAACCTACTGAGGGCAGCCACACAACCTGCAAGCCTTCTGACATCCTTGACGCGCTTCGGGGCTTCGATCTGCTCGATGGCTTTAATCTTGTCGGGGTTGGCTTCAATCCCCCTCTGTGATACAAAGAACCCGAGAAGCTTGCCGGAGGGGACTCCAAAGACGCACTTCTCGGGGTTCAACTTAAGCTGTATCTTGCGCAGGTTCTGAAATGTTTCTTCCAAATCTTGGATCAAGGTATCCTTGTTCTTACTTTTCACCACTATGTCATCCATGTAAGCCTCTACATTTCTGTGGATCTGTGGCTCAAAAGCAGTGTGCACTACCCTTGCAAATGTTGAGCCTGCATTCTTCAATCCGAAGGGCATGCGTATGAAGCAATATGTGCCACATGGAGTGATAAATGCAGTCTTCTCTTCATCTTCCTTGGCCATGAAAATCTGATGGTAGCCTGAATATGCATCAAGAAAAGAGAGCAGCTCACATCCGGCGGTGGAGTCAACAATCTGGTCAATGCGCGACAAGGGAAATGGATCCTTGGGACATGCTTTGTTCACATCGGTGAAGTCTATACACAGTCTCCACTTCCCGTTGGCCTTACGCACGACGACTGGGTTTGCTAACCACGTCGGATGGATCACGCCTCTTACTAGGCCTGCTGCTTCTAGCTTTTTGATTTCTTCGGCAATGAATTCTTGGCGCTCCACGGCTTGCTTTCTGACCTTCTGCTTGACGGGCCGCGCATGAGGACAAACAGCAAGCTTGTGCGCAATTACCTTCCTGGGAACACCGGGGATGTCAGATGGTTGCTAGGCAAACACATCGACATTCGCCCGCAGGAAGGCAACGAGCGCGCTTTCCTATTTGCTGTCAAGTGTGGCACTGATGGTGAAGGTACCACCAGCGCCGTCCTCGTTGGCGGACACCTTCTTGGTTGCCGGAGGAGCGGCCATCCCTTTCTTGCATTTGCCGGTGGAGCTCGATGGAACGTCCTCGACGGCAGCGCAGCACTCCGAAGAGGTGCGGTTGCCGGAGTGGGCCCCAGAGCACTTGCCGGACTTGGTCTTGGTCTTCTTCCCCCCGGGAGCTTCAGCGGCAAGTGTACTGCTTTTCGCCGCGGCTGCTGCGTCCCGGTAGATCTTGTCGGCGCAGATAAGCGCGTCCTTCTTGTCGCCATGGACAGAGATGACGCTTATCGGCCCCGGCATCTTGAGTACATTGTAGGCGTAGTGGGAAGCTGCCATGAACTTGGCGAGGGCGGGACGGCCGAGTATCCCATTATATGGCAATGGTATATCGGCAACGTCGAATGTGATGTGCTCAATTCTGAAGTTAACCTCCCCGCCAAAGGTTACCGGCAAAGTTATCTTCCCCTTGGGCTTGCTCCTCCCCGGGTTTATTCCTTGGAACGAACCGGTCTCTTCGAGCTCGCCATCTGGGATTTGGAGTTTCTTGATCACAGCTGAGGAGATAAAGTTCAGCCCGGCCCCGCCGTCAACCAACATTTTGGCGACCTTGAGGTTGCGGATGGTGGGTGAGACCAGCATCGGCAAGCACCCGACCGCAGTGGTGCGGTCAGGGTGATCCTCAAGATCAAAAATGATGGGCGTGCAGGACCATTTGAGGAGCCTGCGCGACTCCACGGGCGGCTCTGCCGCATTCACCTCCCGCACCCACTGCTTGAGTTGGCGGTGGGAGGTGTGCAGAGAGGCGCCGCCGTCGACGCACAGGACTTCCGTGGCCTTCTGGAACTCCTGCTCGCTGTCATCACCTTCCTCCATGTCGTCGTCGTCGTCTTCTTCATCCTTGTCGCGGCCCCGGGGAGGTCGGTCACCTTGCCGCTGCTTGGCCTTGCCGCGGCGTCCTCCCCGGCCATTGAATGGCCGCTTCTTGCTCGGCTCTCCTCCGCCACCTTGGGCCTTCTCCTTGTCGCGCCTCTCGTACTCAGCTTTCTGCTGCTCGACGAGGTACTCGACGCGTTTGCAGTTGGAGAGATCGTGGCCCTTGGTGCGGTGGATCTTACAGTATTGCTTGTCGGAGCCGTCCTGCTTGTCGGCTGCCGCCACAGGGGCAGGCTCCTTGCCGGAGCCGCCAGCCTGTGCTTGCTTGGCGGGAGCCTCCTTGCCGGACTTCTCGACGGCAAGCACCTCCTTCTTGTTCTTTCTTCTATTGTTCCGCCGCCGGCTCTTCTTCGCCGGGGCGGCGTCGTCGCTGTCGCTTCCCCCTGCGCCAGCATCCTCTCCGGGGAGTTTCCTCCCCTCCTCGGCGCGCGCGCACTTATCAGCTAGAGCATAGAGCTCGCTGACATCCCGTATCTTGGTCATGGCCATCTCCTCACGCATGCGGCGGTTACGTACGTTCTGGTGAAACGCACTGATAACCGCAGCAGGGTGGACGTCGGGGATGTTGTGCTACACGCGGCTGAAACGCTGGATGTACTTGCGTAGAGGTTCCCCTTCCTTCTGGGCCAAGATGTGGAGATCACTCTCCTGGCCGTGGGGTTTGTGGCCGCCCGTGAAGGCGCCAACAAACTGGTGGCAAAGATCCGCCCAAGAAGAAATGGAGCCTTCCGGCAAGTGCATAAGCCAAGAACGGACGTTTGGCTTAAGCACCAGCGGGAAGTAGTTCGCCAGTATCTTCTCGTCGCGCCCCCCGGCAGCCTGCACCGCGATGGTGTATATGCTGAGGAATTCCGAGGGGTGCGTCTTGCCGTCGTACTTCTCCGGTACGTCGGGCTTGAAATTCTTCATGCTGGGCCACTGGACGCGCCGCAGCTCACGGGTAAATGCAGGGCAACCTGCCGCGTACGGCAAGTCGCCTGGTTCACCGGGCGCGTGCGTGTCGACAGCGTTCCCAGCTCGCTGATCTGATTGTCGCCGAGCTTCTCGGCGGCGCTCGATCGTCGTTCGAGCGTCTTCTTGTCGCCGGTCGTCAAGGACCTGGCGCTGGTCCCGACGAGCCCGCGGATCCGACGACGCCGTGGAGTCGTCGTCGACGTTGATCCGGCGGGGCGGCGTCTTCTGCTTCCGCGGCGGGGAGTGCACGGTAGTTGCACCCCCGGCGGTCTTGTCGCCGTCGGCCTTCGTCTTCTCGACTTGTCGTGGCCGCGAGGTCGCCGGCTGCTGCGGCGTGTCGTTGTTGGCGAAGGCGATCAGGCTCTGGATGGTTGCCCTCCAGTCTTCGGCCTTGTCTGCTGCTGGAGGGAAGTCGAGGAGCAGTTGCGCCCTTGCGAGCGCTTCTGCTGGAGAGGAGGGGAGCGGGGGCGAGCGGCGCGAGGAGCGGGATATGCTCGGACTCCTAACAGGGTTAGAAGGGGCAGGGTCCCGCCCCGGCGACCGCGCCTTGCTCGTGCCAGGACGATGGCCCGGAGCATCCCGCGAGCCTCCGGTTTGCCCTTGGCCCAGCAAGCGGATGCCACCTCCTGTGCCATGGTGCTACTGGGTTGTTGTTTGCTGAGATGGACGTGGCGCATCTACGGAGACCGAGGCCTTGGAGTTGGTCCGGCCGTCCGCCTTGTCCTTGGATTTAGCGGTGCCGTGAGTTTCCTCACCGGCGACCACTCTTCCGCCGACGTCTCCTCCACCCACCGTTGGCTCAGGTGGTGGTGGGACAGACGCGGACGGGCCTGCGACCTCCGAAGCCTTCTTCTTCGGGGCCATGTTGCTGATGATGGAGTTGTTGATGAAGTCGGAGAGGTTGATGAAGAATGCGCCCGCGTGAACGCCGGATCAGGTTCGCACAACCTCGACGCCCCCTACCTGGCGCGCCAAAGATGTCGGGGGAAACTGTCCACCATGAGCACCTATGGGACCGGAGCCCCTTGTTCGTGAGGTAAGGGAGCGGAGGGAGCACAAAGAGCAGATCGTAGTGAGCACGCGGGCAGTTTACCCAGGTTCGGGCCGCGACGGACGCGTAAAACCCTACTCTTGCTTAGTTTGTATTGAGTTGTAGAGCTCGGGAGCTTGAAGAACTAGCTACACCGAGCGAATGAGCGATCTAGGTTCCGAACCCTTTCTACGTTGTGCATGGGCCTCCTTTTATAGCTCAAGGGGTCACCGACAGGTGTCAACGTAGGAGAAAGGGTAAAAATGTAATAGTGGTGGTAGTTGTAACAGTGCGGGAATAGTGGAGCAACAGTGGGTGAACAGTGGTCATCACCTACTTTGACAGTGGGGGACAAGAGCATTAAATGCCCGTCGCCGTCGACCCCAAAAGCGCCCGCCCTTGCGTCTCCGTTTGCCACGGCGATAGCTTTATCACCGTGGAGTGCCACTGTGTCCCCCAGGCTGCACAGCCATCCGCCACGCGTCCCTGGAATGGCCCCAGGGCGACGCGTGGTTCGATGAGCTGGAGCGTGGGCACACAGCGTAACTCTCCCCGGCAGGCACCTTGCCGGGGTCTTGACCTTGCCGGGCCCGGAAGCTTGACGGGCTCTGAAGCTTGTCGCTCCCCGGGCCCTACCGGGGCGCATGCTGCGCCGGGGCATGTCTTCTGGTCTTCCTGGCAAGCTCCTCTTGCCAGGGTCTTGTGCTGGTGAGGTAATCTTGAGCCTGGGATGGCCTTCCCGGCAAGCTCCACTTGCCGGGGCCTCGATCTTCTGTCTTGTATACTTTGTTTTTGAATGGCTTTATATGGAGCAGAAAGGTCTCCGGCAAGCACGTGGTGAGCCCTGCCGCGGGAAGCTGCTACTGCCCGTGTACAAGTTGGGGTACCCCTACCTTAGTACACCGACAGGAGCCCCCGGGCCTGGGCCACACACGGTGCCGAGCGCTGTTGGGCCAGGCCCAAAACAGTGCACGGGCACACGCGGCCCACGGCACGCCGAATCCCCTTCCGCATCCGCCGCGTCCCTCCGTAACGGCACGCGCCGATTGCGGCGTCGTGGGAGGGAACGTGGCCACGTTCTTTAATGGGAAATGCGGAGCGTCCCCCACTTCCCCCTACCTGGCGCGCCAAAGATGTCGGGGGAAACTGTCCACCACGAGCACCTATGGGACCGGAGCCCCTTGTTCGTGAGGTAAGGGAGCGGAGGGAGCACAAAGAGCAGATCGTAGTGAGCACGCGGGCAGTTTACCCAGGTTCGGGCCGCGATGGACGCGTAAAACCCTACTCCTGCTTAGTTTGTATTGAGTTGGAGAGCTCGGGAGCTTGAAGAACTAGCTACACCGAGCGAATGAGCGATCTAGGTTCCGAACCCTTTCTACGTTGTGCATGGGCCTCCTTTTATAGCTCAAGGGGTCACCGACAGGTGTCAACGTAGGAGAAAGGGTAAAAATGTAATAGTGGTGGTAGTTGTAACAGTGCGGGAATAGTGGAGCAACAGTGGGTGAACAGTGGTCATCACCTACTTTGACAGTGGGAGACAAGAGCATTAAATGCCCGTCGCCGTCGACCCCAAAAGCGCCCGCCCTTGCGTCTCCGTTTGCCACGGCGATAGCTTTATCACCGTGGAGTGCCACCGTGTCCCCCAGGCTGCACAGCCATCCGCCACGCGTCCCTGGAATGGCCCCAGGGCGACGCGTGGTTCGATGAGCTGGAGCGTGGGCACACAGCGTAACTCTCCCCGGCAAGCACCTTGCCGGGGTCTTGACCTTGCCGGGCCCGGAAGCTTGACGGGCTCTGAAGCTTGTCGCTCCCCGGGCCCTGCCGGGGCGCATGCTGCGCCGGGCATGTCTTCTGGTCTTCCTGGCAAGCTCCTCTTGCCAGGGTCTTGTGCTGGTGAGGTAATCTTGAGCCTCGGACGGCCTTCCCGGCAAGCTCCACTGGCGGGGGCCTCGATCTTCTGTCTTGTATACTTTGTTTTTGAATGGCTTTATATGGAGCAGAAAGGTCTCCGGCAAGCACGTGGTGAGCCCTGCCGCGGGAAGCTGCTACTGCCCGTGCACAAGTTGGGGTACTGAGGTACCCCTACCTTAGTACACCGACAACATGCTAAAGAGTTGATGTTGGACAAGGAAGAAAACATAATGGGTTATGTTTTCTTATATTCGAAATAAAATATATTGTGATGGATCATCCAACATGTTGAGCTTGCCTTTCCTCCTCATGCTAGCCAAAACTCCTCGCACTAAGTAGAGATACTACTTGTGCTTCCATACATCCTTAAACCCAGTTCTGCCATGAGAGTCCACCATACCTACCTATGGATTGAGTAAGATCCTTCCAAGTAAGTTGTCATGTTGCAAACTCGCTAAAATATGTATGATTTATTAGTGTGGAGGAAATAAGATTTATACGATCTTGTGATATGGAAGTAATAAAAGTGACGGACTGCATAATAAAGGTCCTTATCACAAGTGGCAATATAAAGTGACGTTCTTCTGTGCTAAGACTTTGTGCATCCAACCATAAAAGCACATGACAACCTCTGCTTCCCTCTGCGAAGGGCCTATCTATTATTCTTACCTTATAAGAGTCAAGGTGAAATTAACCTTTCCTTTTTACATTTTATCCTTTGGCAAGCACATTGTGTTGGAAAGATCCTGACATATATACCCAATTGGATGTAAGTTTTCATGGTCTATTACTGTTGACATTACCCTTGAGGTAAAAGGTTGGGAGGCAACACCATATGCCCCTATCTTTCTCTGTGTCCTATTAAAACTCCATAACCATAAGTATTGCGTGAGTGCAAGCAATTGTGAAAGACTATATGATAGTTGAGTATGTAGGCTTGCTGAAAAGCTCTTATATTGACTCTTTCCGATGTTACGATAAATTGCAATTGCTTCAATGGCCGAGATCAAAGTGTGTTAGTTCTCAATGAAGTTTATGATTCATGCTTGATATCATGAATGAATTGTTGCTTTGGTGCATAAGAATCATATGACAATATATATATATATATATTTGTTGCTGTTATGAGAATGAACATGATGCCCTCATGTCCGTATTTATTTTTATCGACACCTCTATCTCTAAACATGTGGACATATTTTTCGTTACCAGCTTTTGCTTGAGGACAAGCGAGGTCTAAGCTTGGGGGGGTTGATACGTCCATTTTGCATCGTGCTTATATGTCGATATTTATTGCATTATGGGCTGTTATTACATGTTTTGTCACAATGCTTATGCCTTTCTCTCTTATTTTACAAGGTTTACATGGAGAGGGAGAATGCGGCAGCTGGAATTCCAGGCTGAAAAATGTGCAAACTCTAGAAACCTATTCTGCACGACTCCAAAAGCCCCGAAACTTCACAGAACTCCGTTTCAGAAAATATAAAAAATATCTGGCGAAAGAAGATCACGAGGGGGGCCACGTGCTGTCCACAAGGGTGGGGGGCGCGCTCCCCTCTCTGGGCGCGCCCCCTGTCTCGTGGACCCCTTGAAGGCCCCCCGATGCCCATCTTCTCCTATATGAGGTGTTCTGACCTGGAAAAAAAATCATAAGGAGGCTTTCGGGACCAGACGCTGCCGTCTCGAGGCGGAAACCAATCTAGGGCTCCGATAGAGCTGTTCTACCTGGGATACTTCCCTTCGGGAGGGGGAAATCATCACCGCCGTCATCACCAACCACTCTCCCATCTTGGGGAGAGCCATCTTCATCAACATCTTCACCAGCACCATCTCCTCTCAAACCGTAGTTCATCTCTTGTATCCAATCTTTGTACCCAAACCTCAGATTGGTACGTGTGGGTTGCTAGTAGTGTTGATTACTCCTTGTAGTTGATGCTAGTTGGTTTATTTGGTGGAAGATCATATGTTCAGATCCATTATGCATATTAATACCCCTCTGATCATGAACAATATTATGTCTTGTGAGTAGTTACTTTTGTTCCTGAGGACATGGGAGAACTCTTGCTATTAATAGTCATGTGAATTTGGTCTTCGTTCGATATTTTGATGAGATGTATGTTGTCTCTCCTCTAGTGGTGTCATGTGAACATCGACTACAGGACACTTCACCATTATTTGGGCCTAGAGGAAGGCATTGGGAAGTAATAAGTAGATGATGGGTTGCTAGAGTGACAGAAGCTTAAACACTAGTTTATGCGTTGCTTTGTAAGGGGCTGATTTGGATCCACTTGTTTAATGCTATGGTTAGGTTTACCTTAATACTTCTTTTGTAGTTGCAGTTGCTTGCATTAGAGGGTAATCATAAGTGTGAGGCTTGTCCAAGTAAGGACAACACCCAAGAACCGGTCCACCAACATACCAAATTATCAACGTACCGAGCGCGAATCAGATGATCGTGATGAAAACTAGCCTCACAATAATTCCCATGTGTCCTCGGGAGCGCTTTCCTTCATATAAGAGTTTGTCCAGGCTTGTCCTTTGTTACAAAAAGGATTGGGCCACCTTTCTGCACCTTATTTACTTTTACCTTTTGTTACTTGCTACCAATTACCTTATCACAAAATTATCTGTTACCTAAAATTTCACTGGTTGCAGAAAATACCTTACTGAAAACTGCCTATCATTTCCTTCTGCTCCTCGTTGGGTTCGACACTCTTATTTATCGAAAGGACTACGATAGATCCCCTACACTTGTGGGTCATCATTCATCAACAAAAAGCCTCTACAATCATTCAATCGCTAATCAAGCCACCACTAGGTTCTCCAACCTATGTGATTAGGTCAAACAAAGGCACAATGCAAAGGACTCCTTTATTGGGTTTTTGAAAAAAAGAAGATGTCAATGTTTTTCAGAAGATAATAAGATATCCACATGCTAAGTCAAACAAGTGCAAAGCAAGCATGTCAAAACAGCGGGACACACTGATGCAAAAAAACCATATGATGAAGAGCATTGCACAAGACACTACACATACAGATGTAACCTCCCCACGCTTAGAACTATACATACTGAACTGGGCAAGATTATGAAAGTAAAGATAAAGTGCATTTATTAAAAGAGAGCACGAAAAATGGTTACCTCCCCAAGTTTACATCTAAGCACGGGTTTGAAACTCTAGGGTGTATATGACTTCTCTTCTAATGGACATGGTCCTTGCCTCGTGTGATCTCCTCGTCGTGGTATGACGACCTCCCTACAATAGAACCTGCTAGAAAGAAACTAAAAAGAAAACAAGTGTGCTTTTATGGTTTTCCATTTTTTGGCACAAAGGATTAGCAACACAAGTGATAGAAATATTTTTCTCAAGAAGATCAATTCATCTACCTGAGCACCTTGCTTAAGACGGCAAACTAGTTCTAGGAGATGCATATTGTTGGTTGGATGAAGTGTGTGCTAGATAAGATGTGAAACACGAGTGTGCAACTCCTAGGTGCCTAATTGGAAGAACGATCACACTTAAGGTGAGAGGCTCAACACTAAGCAACTTTTATTTGAGCAAGGTTCAAAATGGAACCAAGTGGCTTGTGTTCAACTTAATGAAGCAACCAAGTGGCTTGTGTTGATTTTCCATATGGTTGGCACCATACTATACACTTCACCACATAAGGTCCAAGCCCCTCCAAAAATAACAAAGAAATAAAACATCGATTTGGTATACGAACAGATTTCGTATACCCAACCGATAAAAAGAAATAAAGAAAACATAGTTGCTAAAGAGGATTATTGGCTACCTAGTTTCATAGGTAATTGATAGTAATTAAAAAGCAAATGCTCGGTTGGAAAACACTTCATCAACCTCAGACGTTGATAATGAATCAATTGGAGTTATTGTTGCCTTCATACAAGCACTCAAATGACTAGTTGTGTCATATGGACCACCGTCGTGCGTTTTGACAGACAATGCCATGTGCCACCCCCTCATACGGGCAATCATTCAGAACACCATCTTTGAACCCGCAGTTCTTCTTCTCGGGGTGGACCTGTCATGAACGGACGCGAGCGCCCACTCGATACACCATCTTCTGCTTTGTGGAGGTGCTCCTTTGTGGTCGCCTGCTGAAACGACCGCTCATACAAGCGTGAGAGCTCATATGGTAGGCTGTATTTTGCTCTGATCCTCTTCTTATTTGTGGCCACGAGCTCATATGGGAGCTCAGACGAATGGGACGGTCGATGTAATGTCGTCTTTTCTCCTAGAACTGCAGAACTTCATGGAAATTCTTGTCCTTCCTCTTCATGCTAGACATTGTAGTGACCCCGATCCCAATGGACCAGAGTCTCTGTGCTTAAGTGTCATCCCTGGATTGGTATGCTGACACACACAATACTTGAGGATTTATAACATAGTTTCAATCACACTTTATTACATCGAAGAATCCTCATAGATAGTCTTATTACAAAAATATGGCTAAAGGTCATCTAACAAAAACGAACTGCGGAAGCATCCAAGATAAGTTGAGTCCATCCAACTCCACTGCAAACATTGAGTGCATGCCAACGACCTAACGCACCTTAATCTTTGTCGGAAAACTCTGCAACATGAGACGTTGCACCCATGTAGTTCATCACATTGAATATGCTGGCAAGAACACACTATAGCTAGCAATGAAGAACAAGTATCCACAACTATATGCATATTTGGCCGGTGGAGGCTGTAAGATTATTTTTGCATAAAGCTAACTTTTCCCTACAACAATGGAATAAATTTTATTTACTACTCAGTTGAATTAATCAATATTGAGAGTGGTTCCTCCATCTCAATCCCCAAATCCGTAATGTCATTAAACCCAACAAGTTAATTAATAGAGTGTTGTGATCTGTCCATAATTCAAATACCAGGATACTCGAGATTTCCATAACCGGGGACACAACTACTCATGAATATATTGTACACTCTGCAAAGGTTTGCGCAATTTTCTCCACAAGACTCGATCTCCTCCGTTTAATTCCTCGCACTACTTGATGTTTGAGAACCGGATGGTCGAGACATAGTCTTTCAGAAGCATTCACTCTTTACCATGGATAGACCGGTACACCTACTTTCCCCTACATCTGCTAGTCCACCACTGAAAGAGCTCACACAACATGCTCAACTATGCCAGAGCCCATAATGGCTTGTGGCTGCACATGGAAGTTTCTAGGCATGAATGATATATGACCCCTTTGAGCCTGGGTGGCATTCCATAGGATGATCACACGGTTCCTCTGGGATATCCTAGGACAACACTGGATTCTCCAGGTGCCCTGCAATCAATCCACCCAGTTGTTTATTAAAGTTGCCACCTTAGACATTCCCTTAGTTGTTATTACGCTCACAACTTTCATGAATCTCACATACCAATCCACTTCTACGAGCATGGCTAAGCAATAAGTAACAAAGCATATATTCCCTGGGTTGATCTCAAGTCATTGGGTTCCTACCTTATGAACTACTCCGCAATACCAAATGTAAACAAGTCATATTCATGCTATCATTGAGGATAGAACTAATGCAATAAAACTGGGTATTGAAAAGTACGATCAAAGTATGAACTTGCCTTGCTGACGATCATTGAAATCTAATGACTCGTAGTAGCATGCTTCGCAATCCGGAAATTCTATCGCAATCAAACAATAGCATACATAAGCAATCATGCAACAGAATCAAAGAATAGATCTCGAAAAGTTTTGAAAACAAGCGAATAACTCTTGCAATAGAAAACAATTTCTAACAATACTAAAATTAAGTGAATTTGGCCTTACCATAAAGTTTATGTCAAGAGCTTCGATTTGCAAAAAGAATCAACTCAAACGGAGTTACAAAACTCAAGTTACGATAAAAAAAGTTCAAATTAAAATTTGTTTGAATTCAAGTTTTCAAACTTTCAAAAACAAATTTTAGTTATGTTACTGGATAGACGAGATCAAAACGAAGTGTTTGGCGTTGGTTTTAACTAATTCCGACTAACGAGCAAAATGTAGTGATCGTTTTAAGATCAGGGACTAATCTGTAAAAACTTTAATCGCGAATAGATCCCTCACAAAGATAAACATAAAAAGGAAAACTAAATAGCGAACGTTCGTTTTTCTGAGCTAAACAGCGGACGTTCGCTCTATAGTAAAACCTAAAAAATAGATCTAGGGTTTTTGAAAAAAAACTGATCTAAGTTAAAAAAAACAAAAGCAAAAGCGAGAAAAAGAACGGGCGGTCTTACCTGTTCGGTCGTGGGCGGCGGGTTCGGGCAGATCAGGCGGCGGGGCTCCAGCGGCAAGGGGCGGCGGCTTCGGCGGGGTGCGGGGAATGCGGGAGGCGGCGGTGGTCGCGGGGGTGCGGGAGCGGCGGCGGCAGCTTACGGCGCGACGGTGGGCAGGCGGCGGGGCTGGCGGTCGCGGCGGCAGGGTGGCGATTCGGGGCCCGGGGCGGTGCTTATAAAGGGCTCCCGGGGGCCGGCTTTCTTGGCCGAGAGGTCGCCGGGGAGCCGTGGAGCTCCCGGACTCCGGCGAGTCCGACTGGCGCACGGGAGGAGGAGGCGGTGGTGCACTGGGCTGGGCCCGACTGCGAGCTGGGCCGGCCGAGTCAAAACTATTTTAAAGTATTTTTCTGAAAATACATAATAATAGAAAAAGACAGTAAAAACATCTTTAAAAACCGCAGAAAAATTAACACATACTTAGGACCTTATTATTGACCTGGTGAACATTGTTCTGGGCCTAAATGCCTAAAATAAAAATAAACTTTTTTAGTACTATTAAAATACTAAAAAGAAAATACTTTTGCAAATAAAAATCCAACAAATATATTTTTACTCAAAATTCAAATTCCAACATTTTTATTCTGTTTTGAAGAAGTCATATTATCTTCTCTCATTATTTTAAAAATATTGAAAATGAAAATTGGTAAAAATAATATTTGATCCAACCCCACTTGGAAAATAATAAAAAATGTGGGTCCTCTTTGGAAAACTTCCAATTCTCTCACTTGGGTCCTTGAGTTGCTTAAAGTCTTTGGATTAATTTCCAAATAAAAATCAAATTCAAAATTGCTCAAATGATGAATGCATAAGAATGATCTATTATAACATCCAAATTGAAAATTGGGATGTTACTGACACATAGCATATTTGCAATAAAAATAGAAAGAGGTATGCAACAAGATACAGTCTATGGACATGTTAGAAATTTAACCAATGAAAACAACTATAAACCAACACAAATAGCAACTACTAAAAATAAAACAAAAGTGACAATGCAATGTGAATGCAACAAGACTCAAGACACAAATTTAAGAAAGATACCTAGAGACTTCCGGGTTACCTCCTTGCCAGCGCTTTCTTTAGAGCCATATAGCTAGGGTTTAGTGATCCATATGGTCATCCACCCGGAGCCCAAGAGATTTCGACCCCGAGTGTGAGACCAGACTCTAACCAGGGTTGGAGTACCTCGTAATAGGGCTCGATCACAGTCGCACCTGCTTACGGTGCATCAGCATCATATGTAAATTTGTACTCACTCTGGGGTGAGTATCGATGCACCGATCGAAGTGGGGATGTGTGAAAATTTTGTAGCTATAACTTCACAATATCTTTATAATCAAGAGGGTAAGGAACTACATGTGAATCATAACCTTTATCATTTTCATCAGGCTACACATTAAATATGTCTAGAATTTTACCATTGATGGGAGTTTCCACATGGTGTGCATTCCATCCTTCATCCCCATGTTCCTCTAGCTCATTTTCTAAGGATTGTTCTGATAACCCACAAGTGTAGAGGATCGTTTGTAGCCTTTTTTGATAAGTAAGAGTGTCAAATCCAACGAGTAGCTAAAGGTAGAACTAATATTCCCTCAAGTTCTATCGACCACCGATACAACTCTACACACACTTAACGTTTGCTTTACCTAAAACAAGTATGAAACTAGGAGTACTTTGCGAGAATAAAACTACGAACAAATTGCAAGGTAGTAAAAGTGGATAGCTTTTGTCTACAAGAAATTCATTTGTCCCTAGGTAATCGATAACAAGTACCGGTAATCATTCTTGTAATTTTATATGAGGGAGAGGCATGAGGTAACATACTTTCTCTACTTGGATCATACGCAATTATGATTGGACCCCTAGCAAGCATCCGCAACTACTAAAGATCATTAAGGTCGTGAAACCCAACCATAGCATTAAGTATCAAGTCCTCTCTACTCCCATACACCATAACCCACTTATCCGCGCTTGGGCTGCTGTCATCCCCCACAACACTTAATGCAGAGAAAAACATGAACATATTACAGCACCCTACAGTGGGGGTCCCTCATGTTTGCGCAAGAGCATAGGGCACCGTAGGTCAACACCAAAAATAAAATATACAATCATACCAACCAAGATCACGATTAACCCATAGGACAAAATGGATCTACTAAAAAAATCATAGGATAACAATATATCATTGGGAAATAATATGGAGCTGAGCACCATGTTTAAGTAGAGATTACAGCGGGGAGAAGAGGTGTTACATTCCTGCATAGAGGGGGAGAAAGTTGGTGTTGACAGTAGCAAGATTGTTGATGTAGATTGCTGTCACGATCCTAGCCCCGACGGCACTCCGGCGCCACCGGGAGAGAGGGGGAGAGAGTCCCCTCCTTCTTCTCCTTCTTCCTTGGCCTCCTCCCTAGGTGGGAGTAGGGTTTCCCCTCTGGTCCATGGCCTCCATGGCGGCAGAGGGGCGAGAGCCCCTCCGAGATTGGATTTGTCTCTCTGTTCTCTTCTGTTTCACGTTCTACATATTTGGCCGAAAACCATTTCTTATATTTCGGGAGATCCGTAAATCTGATTGCACTGAGATTTTAACATGATCTTTTCCAGATATAAGCTTCCTTGCACCCAAAGTAGACCTCCGACCGATGTACGAGGTGAGCACAGCCCACCACCATGAGCCAGGCTCCCCTGGCGTGCCCTGGTGTCTTGTGGGCTGCGTGGGCCTCCGTTTGCGGTGGGTCCAACTCCCAAAAATCACATATATTCCAAAATAATTCTCCATAAAAATTTATTGCATTTGGACTTCGTTTGATATGGATTTTCTGTGATACAAAAAACATGCAACAAACAGGAACTAGCACTAGGTACTGGATCAGTAAGTTAGTCCAAATAAATCATATAAATTGTTGGCAAAAGTATGTAAAAGTTGAATAATATTGGCATGAAACAATCAAAAATTATAGATACGATGGAGATGTATCAGCATCCCGAAGCTTAATTCCTGCTCGTCCTCGAGTAGGTAAATGATAAAAAAGATAATTCTTGATGTGGAATGCTACCTAGCATAAACTTGATCATATATCTAGTCATGGCATGAATATTACGACATGAGTGATTCAAAGCAATAGTCTATAATTTGACATAAAGACATCAATACTTGGGCATCCCAACAAACAATCATGTCTTCAGAATATCAAATGCTAAAGGACGTTATGTCTACAAAATCATATAGTTTTGTCATGCTATGTCTTCCCAGCTCAAAGTATAAATAATGTACTACCCCGGTGTTAGCCAAGCAATTAGTTCATACTTTCCAACACGCTTCAGCATTTTCAACTCTTACACAATACATGAGCGCAAGCCATGGATATAGCAATATAGGTGGAATAGAATGCGGTGGTAGTAGAGAAAATAAGGGAAGAAAGTCTCACATCAACTAGGCAAACTAATGGATTATGGATATGTCCATCAATCGATATCATTGTGAGGAGTAGGGATTGCCATGCAACAGATGCACTAAGAGCTATAAGTGTATGAAAGCTCAATATGAAACTAAGTGGGTATGCATCAAATCCTATAATGAAAAATTCCCACTAGTATATGAAAGTGACAACATAGGAGACTCTTCATATGAAAAACATGGTGCTACTTTGAAGCACAAGTGTGGAACTAGCATGCCCCTTCTCTTTTTTTCTTGGGCTCTTTTTGGCCTCACTTTTTTTATTTTTTTCTCTCATTGTCCGGAGCCTCATCCCGACTTGTGGGGGACTCATAGTCTCCATCATGCTTTCCTCACTAGGACATGCTCTAATGATGATCATCACACTTCTATTTACTTATAACCCAAAGGAAATAAAAATTACAACTCGATACCTATAACATAGTATGACTCTATATGATGAAAATGAATGCGCAAGTCAACTATATGATGGAAGTGCATGGCAATATATCTCAGAATGGCTATGGAAACACTATAATAGGTAGGTATGGTGGCTGTTTTGAGGAAGGTATAATAAAGTTTATGCACCGTTGAAAATTGTGCGGTACGAGAGAGGCTAGTAATTATGAAAGGGTGAGAGTGCATATAATCCATGAACTCACATTAGACATAAAGAACTCATATACTTATTGCAAAATTCTATTAGCCCTAAGGCAAAGTAATACTACGCATGCTCCTAGGAGGGAGGTTGGTAGGAGTTAACCATCGCGCGCTCCCGACCTTCACACAAAGATAGAAAATCAAGGATAAATTGTTCTCCAACTTCTCGGCATAACGAGAGATTATACGTGCATGCTTCGGGAATTACAAACCTTAACATCAATATCTTACTAAACATGATCATCCACTAGTACCTCCCACATATTATCATCTCTATATCGAAAACTATTGCAAGGAATCAAACATATCATATTCAGTGATGCATAAGTCTATGTAGGATTTTATGATTAACCATGCAATTGACCAATTCCGTTTGACTCTCTAAATAGATATAAGTGAAGTATGAGAGTTTAATTCTTTCTACAAAATATCATGCTCTAACAAATATAAGTGAAGCATGAGCGCATTCTACGAACATCGGTTTTTTATGTGAAGAGAAACATGCAATCCAAACTTCAAAAGATATAAGTGAAGCACATGAAGCATTCTATAAAGACGTACTCAAAAGATATAAGTGAAGTGCAATGAGCATTCTACAAATTGGCCAAGGACTATCTCATACCAGCATGGTGCATTATTAAAAGAAACATAAAAAGCACACGACGTCCCAAGAGTTTACGCATATCATGTGAATGAAACGAATCCGAAAATATACCGATACTTATTGAAGAAAGATGGGATGCCTTCTGGGGCATCCCCAAGCCTAGACGCTTGAGTCTCCTTGAATATTTACTTGGGGTGCCTTGGGAATCCCCAATGTTGAGCTCTTGCCTCTCCTTCTTCTCCTCACATCGATACCTCCTCGATCTTCGAACACTTCATCCACACAAAACTTAGCCAAACTGTTAGTGGCCAGATTAGTGCATATGATCAATGAATTCCCACCATGTACTACTATAACATTATTGTATAAGTATAAACAAACATTACCCACTGTATTCTATCACAATTCTATGGCCCAAGTCAAGGAGGCTTCAACAAGAATTCAAACATATGCAAATAATGAAGCTATAACATCAATATGTGAAAACAGGATAGTCCGTAAAGATTTGAACATTCACCATACTTCTGTAACTCTAAAAATTCTGAAAAATTAAGAAAAAAAATTATAGCAAGACTGTGCAAAAAGTTTCAGAAACTTTTGACATTCCAGTAAAAAATGTAAAATCATGCAGTACATCCAAATTTTCTATTTTTGCACCGCATAAAGCAACAAGCAATCTAATCATCCTAAAGGAAACTCTTGGCACATTATTTTTATAATACAATGGATTTATACAAGGGGATAATTATTTTTGTTGAAAAGTTTCTGTAATTAAGATTCACAAAGTTTCCATGGTCATGAATATAGTTCAGGGCTAGCTACCACTTTCACAGTGCTCCTCCCTCTCACTTTCACTTTTCTTTTTATGAAAGTTTTAGGTTCCCCACTTTATTTTTTTTGTTTTTAAACTTTATAAAAGCACACAACAGAAATAAATGACTCTCTAAAACTTCCGGGTTGTCTGCCTGGCAGTGCTTTCTTTAAAGCCATTTAGCTAGGCATATAGTTCTCAAGTAATGAATCCACCGG
Organism: Secale cereale; assembly: GCA_902687465.1. NCBI lineage: Eukaryota > Viridiplantae > Streptophyta > Magnoliopsida > Poales > Poaceae > Secale > Secale cereale. The sequence goes on from LR738714.1 coordinate 434,352,826, forward strand.
GATCCCAAGGTATATCAAAGCCAATTTTAACTAGCAATGATTTGGCATTTAGTAGTGAGCACAAAGCAACATATATCAAGCAATGACAAAGTCTAGCTCTCTTCCTATGCATCGGCATGTCATAAAAGAATAATTCATGCACATCAAATAAAGGCCAATGCATAGTATAAACAATTTCTTGCAATTCTATCATGTTGAGACGAGGATATGTAGTTCCTCTCTCATAATAATTACAAGTAGGAGCAGCAAGCACATGCATATTATACTCATCAAAATCATCATGTGGGGTAGTGAAACTCAACCCATCAATATAATCCTTAATAAGTGCAAACTTCTCTGATATAGTGTAGTTGGGAGAATTCAAATAGATAATTGGACTATCATGTGTGGGTGCAATAGCAACTATTTCATGTTCAACATAAGGAACTATAGCAAGTTCATCTCCATGAGCATAATTCATATTAGCATCTTGGCCACAAGCATATCGAGCATCATAAAAAAGGGATATTTCAAAATAATCAATGGGATCATCGAAATCATCATAGCATTCATCCTTCGGTAAACTCAAAGGTAAATTAAACAATGTATGAGTTGATGGGTTACTCTCATCAATAGATGGACATGGGTAGCTAATCCATTCTTTCTTCCTTTGTTCTCCACTCTCCTCCTCATTTATTTCATCCAATGGGCTCACAATGACATCAATTTCTTCTTCCATGCACTCCTGCAAAATATTAGTCTCTTCTTGGACAGTAGAGAAGTGCTCAATATATGGTTTAATATAAGCATTGGAAGCATAGTTATCATAGCAATATTTAAGTATGTCAAAAAATTAGATTTGTAAAGAGTAGCATCATACTTTTCAATCAAAGAACCAATTTCATAAGCACCCTTAAAAGAAACAAATTCTTCAATTTGTTGAACATCATAATAATTATTAACACCTTTGGCATAAGAAGATATGATTCCATTATCAGTAAACTCACATTGGTAGGGAAGGTGTTTCTTAGGGTCCTTAGAACAACAAGTAAAATCATATATTTCACATAAATTCCAAGCATAGCACTGCAAACGGTGAATTTGATCCAGTAAAAGTTTCCCATTTTTTAGATAAGCGGTGTCACACATAACAAGCATGCTCATCTAATGATTTGCCCTCAACTAAGCTAGTTGGGGTTTTAGCACGATCAAATAGGGATCGAAGATGATCCAAGTAAAAAGCTTCAGTGTAGTGATAGATTTTGGGTGGTTCTTCAACCATTGGTTTAGTAGGTACAACTATTTTGTTGGTATTTTGCTTTTTATACCCATAACTAAAGATAGAAAACAAGAGCACAAAATAAAAACTACTTAGTAATAAAGCAAACAAGCACACACAAGAATATTCACCCCAAGCTATTGCTCCCCGGCAACGGCGCCAGAAAAAGGTCTTGATAACCCACAAGTGTAGGGGATTGTTTGTAGCCTTTTCCGATAAGTAAGAGTGTCGAACCCAACGAGGAGCTAAAGGTAGAACAAATATTCCCTCAAATTCTATCGACCACCGATACAACTCTACGCACACTTAATGTTTGCTTTACCTAAAACAAGTACGCAACTAGGAGTACTTTGCGAGAATAAAACTATGAACAAATTGCAAGGTAGTAAAAGTGGATAGCTTTTGTCAACAAGAAAGTCATTTGTCCCTAGGTAATCGATAACAAGTACGAGTAATCATTCTTGCAATTTTATATGAGGGAGAGGCATGAGCTAATATACTTTCTCTACTTGGATCATATGCACTTATGATTGGACCCCTAGCAAGCATCCACAACTACTAAAGATCATTAAGGTCGTGAAATTCAACCATAGCATTAAGTATCAAGTCCTCTTTACTCCCGTATGCCATAACCCACTTATCCGCTTTTGGGCTGCTGTCATCCCCCGCAACACTAGCAATAAGCGAACCATGAACATATCGCAACACCCTACAACGAGCCCCCTCACGTTTGCGCGAAAACGGAGGGCACTGTAGGACATCACCAAAAATAAAATATACAATCATACCAATCAAGATCACGACTAACCTATAGGACAAAACAGATCTACTCAAACATCATAGGATAACAATAGATCATAGGGAAATAATATATGGAGTTGAGCACCATGTTTAAGTAGAGATTACATATGGGAGAAGAGGAGTTACACCACTGCAACAAACAGGAACTGGCACTGGGCACTGGATCAGTAAGTTAGTCCAAATAAATCATATAAATTGTTGCCAAAAGTATGTAAAAGTTGAATAATATTGGCATGAAACAATAAAAAATTATAGATACGACACAGACGTACCATGTTCGTCCTGTGTCTTGATGATGTTTTCTTCATGTTCCTGCATAAGGTTAGGTTTCTACAAAATATTGGCTTGGGAGGTTGCGGTCGACTGCTTATCATAGTCCAAGAATAAATGATTTTCATCAATATAACAATCTAAGAAAAAATCATAGACTTCCTCTATTAAGCCTTTGTGTTTAGTTATCTCTTCAATTGGGACTCTTTCAGCCCAACCCATAATCTCATAGCATCTAAGCATTAACATCATCTCCTCGACGACTTCAACTTTGTCATAACGGTAGTCACCACGGTTGTATGATCTCACAACCTAGTGTGGGTCGTCCTTGCAGAAAAATCTCATGTGGTTAGTGGATCCGCAATGTATACAAAACTTTAAGATTAAAGAGGTCACATGATCCAACACCAAAAATTTCTCACCCACAACAATACCTTTTGTGGAGTGTCGGTATTCTTCATATACCCTTCCACTTCCATTGTCTTGTTTCATTGCAGCAACTATTTCTTCATCTGCCATCTCAAAGCAAGACATATTTTTGTAATTTCGGGTTGAGGGAAAAACAATAAGATAAGTAGCAAAAAAAAACTATGTGCGAGCGGGTAAGTAATAACCAAGAAATATGCTTCCCAACAACGACGCCAAAAAATGATTGATGACCTGCAAGTGCACATGGTTGTTGTAGCACTTTTGATGTGATAAGTTGGGTGTCGAACCCACAAAGAGTTGATAGGAAGGCACCACAAACCCCCCCAACTATGTTGTCACTTTCATGCAGCCACGACCGCATCCAAATCGAAGGTTGGAAATAGTCTACTCTACAGTTGCTAGGAAAACTAGATAAAAAGGGACCTAACTAAACTACTAACAAGAAGATAAAAACATGATATAAAGATGCAAAGTTAGTAGTGAAGGTTCTTGAGTAATAAAGTGTTCTCAAGGGTTCCGAAATCACTACCGGATATGAACTATCCTATCCACTAGTAACTGGTCAAATGCATTAATGGGCGGAGCCAAATACAGTACATGTTCTACTCTAGATATACTTCGTGCCACACACACCATAGTATGGGTACAATACACGTTCTACTGTAGGTAGACTTCATTCCACACACACCACCGTCATAGTACCCCCATAGGGTTACAACTCCTGACAATTAAGGGTTACCCCATGGACGTGTCCTCTCTAAGGGTTCTCCATAATTCCCCAATCCTTTGCAAAGGCGAGGAACCGAGGCTTTTATTGTCACCTCATATTACCCCAATATCCCCAATAAATACAAGGATTGTAACATACTTCACGACACAAGGAACAAATGTGAGTCAGAGCTCCTCTCAACATTCGCGAAGGCTACTAACTGGAATCAAGAACAGGTAATATATTGGATCACAACAAATAACATATAGGGTTCACCATATCCTCAAGAACATGTACAACTAGTCAAACATATGCATGAATGTTAGGGACAAGTTACAAGCCGGCATTAAGACGATGAAGGGAGAAGGAATGGTGGTGATGGCTGCAGCACAGTGGTGATGGCGAGGAGGATGGTATCCACGCTAGTTGTGATGGAGATGGGGTGCCACCCATGGTGGCGGTGCAGGCGCGAGGGCACCGGCCCAGACACCGGTGCTCATGGTGGTGGAGCCTCCTCCTTCTTCCCTTGGTGTTTATCCCTTCTTCTCAAGTGTGGAGCAGCAATGGAGATGGTGGTCAATGAATGATATGGTTGATCCTGAATAATTGTGGCGGCTAGGGTTGAGGGTGACTTATATGGATTCTCCTTGGCCTACTCTCTTGATGGCCTTCATCCAAGGGCTCCCCTTGAGCCAAATACTCTCCCAATATCTTATTTACAAGCCAAGGATCTCGTGGGATCGAACGGGGATATAATCGGTGAAAAATCTCATTTGGAAAGGCAACTTTCAGAGCTGTCTACATGTCAAACGAACGCTCAAGCGACCACGTGCAGTCGTTCGAAACACCGTCTTTTGATCTGCCCTCATCCGGTAAAACGACCATCAAATATGCACTCATAATTTGGCATTCTTGGGCTCGTTGGGTTCGTATGAACGAAGCAAATCCATTTCTGGTCTTAGATCTTGATTTGGAGCACTTTGGAAAAATGACTTTTTCCGACCTTTGAAATGGCTAAGTCTGGCCCATGGCTGACTCCGTGTCAATCCCAACCTTGATTCTTTCATCGTGCTTGGTCCTAGGTTGCTACAAAATACCTATAGACACGGGAAAACAAAGGAAACTAATAAAAACCAAATAAAACGGTAAATGTGCAATGCTCACAACAAAAAGTGTAAATACTGGTAAACATGCATAATAGACAACTATTTGGTTCAACGGGACATAGTATGTGAAGAGAGCATGCAACAGATGAGCTCTAAAAATGCATAAAATATAGAGCCATAAGTGACCCGTTGTGTTGAAGCAGGTAGGCGTGTTGGATGTTGGCTCGAAGAAGAGGCAGCACGGTGATGTCGACGCAGGTCAAAATTTGTGACGCGGTAGATGCCAGCTTGATGAAATGATTGCATGGTAAAGCCGGTTTGCCTGCCCCATGTAATCAGTGGAGAGATGATGTTGGTGATGATTTAGCCTTCGTGATGTAGAACTCTTGGTCAGCTTGCCGAGGTGATGATCCGTGGTGGTGGTCGTTGCCTCGATGAAGCATCAACATAGTTGATGTTGGAGTTGGTTGGCATCCGTGGAGCAACATGGTCGGATTGGTTTGACACCGGCTCGACGGGGAAGATCACCTCGAAAAAGGGCTAAAATTTGTGGACATGTTTTTAATTAACAAAACACAACACTTTAGAAAACTTCCTTCAAAAAGGACATCTGATAACTCGTTCAACAAAAAAAGAACTTAGGTCAGATTCGTTTTCGTGCATAAAACATATCCAAAAATTGATGTACTCGTCAGACGTTTCCTCGAGTTTGAACGGTTGGATCAAGCTAAAATTTTGACGGGTGGTCGATATAGGAATTCCAAAGTGGATGAACGGTTGGACTTTCCAAAGGTTGTTCTAGACTCCTCGCCCTAAACATATCCAGAATCGATAGGGCTCCGGTATATCATAGATTGCGGGAGATTCCTCCATCGGTATGTGATGAAATTATACAAGGTTGTTGTAGACTTAATTCTGCACAATTCCACCAAATAAATCATCAAAGAGACGATTGAGGAGGCGGAGACAACGAACATAAATCTGATATCCAGAAAAAACTGCACGGTCGCACAAGGGCGGTGTTAACATTGAGTCCCCGAGCTCCATGGAAGATTCTTCCATGATCTCGTTTCAGATTTGAGTTGATGATGATGAAGGCACCCACCCAATCTTGACGATCCGACATGGAGCATAGTCCTCAGTCCAGCCAAGGTGGCCAGTTGAGCCGGCGACGAAGATGCCAACGTCGATGATGAAGTTTGGTTCCGACGTGTAGATCGCGTCGGAGCTTATCTAAGTTCCCATCGCCCTACGGTAACTGCCCGCGGCGACCAATATGGGCCACCAATGTTGGTGCTAAATTTGACATATCTCAAGGTAGGGGTCCGAAGCTAGGCATCTTGAAACGATGGTAACATGGACACATGTTTACCCAAGTTCAGGCTCTCTTGAAGAGATAATACCCTACGTCCCGCTCTTGATTGTATTGATATGGGGTATAGTACATAGTACACGTATCTACCATGGGATTGTTGTGTATGATTCTAATGATCTCGAATATGATCTATAAACTAGCCCGGCCTCCGCTTATATAATGTACCGGAGGCATAGCATTTATAGAAGCCCTCATCTTGTGCACCAAGTCTTGTGGAATCTTCCTTGTATATGTCATGGGCGGCCCAAAGTGGCCCATTAGTGTACCACCATGGGGGTCCTCAGCCCGACCCGACTAGTCGGGAGACGACGTGGTAAGTACCCCTAGTCCTGGACTCCATCAGCCGCCGCCGAAGAAGAGGGGCATCCACCTTGTTTTCGGGCGCTACAAGGAGCACTCACCACCACGCCAGGTGTTCTCGTTGCCCATACAATGGCAACCGTTGTCGCCACCATCTGATCTGGGCACTAGGGCATGAATCCCATATGCGTTGTCCCTTGGCCAATTGTACTTGGCCTTCCACCATGCTGACAAGCAGGCCACCACCAGGTACACATCCAGGTGAAAAGTTGTTGCCGGTCCCCTTCCTGGCTGCCCACACCCAAGGCCATATATTATGGAGAAACAATTCTGCTAGATCCAACCCCTGGTGTAGGGAGATGTCTTCTAGGCCGAAGTCAGGCCACGCCAACATTGGGAGTTGCTGCTCTGTGGCGGTCGCCTCCCGCCCAACCTCACCACAGTAGTGCCACTGCGCCCGCTGATCATGGGCCACATGCCCGCACAACCTCGCACCTCGATAGGTGCCCCTAGGTCACCTTCCTTGGGGCCTGCCCGGGCTTTGTCGGGGGAAGCTCCAGCGGTGACAAGACTAGAAGGGATGGGGAAGCAGCCTGTATGCTAGGCGGAGGGTACGGCCAGGCAGCTAGGCGAAGGGAGCGGCAGCGGCCTGCCGACGGTGACTTGGCGGTTTTGGTCGCGATCTGATCTGAGCGGAGGGAGTATAGGCGACTTGTTCATGTTAGGAGTGACCACATTTGTTCATTGCCACCGATTGTGTGAAGTGATAACTTATGTTGTTAAGACGTTCAATGGGAGTATGATCGATCATATTGTCATGATTTTTTCTTGATAATGAACATCTGTAGATTTTGAAGTCAAAAAACTGCATAGACCTTCCCCTATACCATTAGTGCCCTACAAAAATAGGTAAGGCAGCGCTACTTTCCGCACCATAAGGGTTTGAGACAAGGAGACCCAATGTCCCCATTGTTGTGCATCATCGCCAGTTTGCCCTCGAGCATCTCGTGCCCTTGTTGGATCACATAAGCTCCTAAAGCCTCCTCTCTCTTCTAAATAGGCGAGATATTGGCTTCTGTATCTCTCTCTACGTGAACGAATTAAAAATCTTCATTCACCCAGCTAAGAAGGATTTGCAACAAAGCTAAGGAGGACATACAAGTAAGGATGGCAATGGGCTGGGTATGGGGCGTCTAGACCAATACCAAACACATACCCATGTAGTCAGTGGACATAAAATTCTACACATACCCATACCTACGGGTATGAAACTTTACTTGTCCATACCCGACAGGTACCCATACCCATTGGGTACCCAATGGGTAGATCAAACAATACACATGTTATTCATAATTGTACATTCATTGATTGCACATTTAAAAAAACATTTATCATAACTCAATAACAGATGGATGATGAAAGGATCGAGAAGAGGGGTGTGGAGGCGGGTGATTAGACCCTTAACAAGCAAAGTTGGTAGATTTTAACTTCTACAAGTTAAGGTTAAGTATACCACATGTTAAAGCATTCATAATACATTCAAGCATGCATGATACGAGTATAGGCAGTGGAAAAGATAAAGCATGCAATTTGAAAGAAAGTAAAGGGAGGGGATTGGAGAATGCAAACACAATGGAGACACGGAGTTTTTGGCGTGCTTTCGATAGGTGGTGCAATCGTATGTCCACGTTGATGGAGACTTCAACCGACGAAGGGTAACGACTGCGCGAGTCCACGGAGGGCTCCACCTACGAAGGGTCTACGAATAAGAAACCTTGTCTATCCCACCATGGCCATAGTCCACGAAGAACTTGCCTCACTCAGGTAGATCTTCACAAAGTAGGCGATCTCCTTGCCCTTAAAAACTTCTTGGTTCAACTCCACAATGTGTCGGAGGATCCCAAGAGACACCACTCTCCAAAAGGTAATAGATGGTGTGCTGATGATGAACTCCTTGCTCTTATGCTTCAAATGATAGTGTCCCCAACACTCAACTCTTTCTCATAGATTTGGATGTGGTGGAAGAAGAATTGGAGTGGAAAGTAACTCGGGAAGGCTAGAAATCAAGATTTTTGTGGTAGGATTAGAATGTCTTGATCTCAACACATGATTAGGTGGTTCTTTCTCAGAAAATGAATGGTGGAAGTGCATGCATGTTCTGATGGCTCTCTCATGGAATGAGAGGGGGTGGAGGGGTATACATAGCCTCCACACAAAAATCCAACTATTACACACATTTGACTCAATTCGGTGATACCGAATAGATGAACTCGGTGGCCCCGATTGGTTCAAATAGGTGAACGTTAGGAATCTCGATGGGACCGAATGGAACAACTCGATGGGACCGATGTGCAAGGGCTTAGGGAAAACTTCATCTCGATGGGACCGATTGAATCAACTCGGTGAGACCGAAGTGAAAAATGAGCACATAGAGAGTCTATCAAAGCCAACTCGATGGAACCAATTGCATAAACTCGGTGAGACCGAAGTGAATGCAAATGATCACAGAGAATTGGCAAGGCCATCTTAGTGAGACCAAGATCCGTATCGGTCGAACCGACTTGTTAGGGTTTCTGCCAACGGCTATGTCAAATGAACTCAGTGGGTCCGGGCTAGAAATATTGGTGGGGCCGAGTTTGGAATTAGGGTTTGGACATATTTGGATGGAGAAAGTGGTTGAGGGTTTTGGAGCAATATCACTAAGCACTTGAGCAACCAGATCATTAAGCAACTCATCCCCTTTTAATAGTATTGGCTTTCCTATGGACTCAATATGATCTTCGATCACTAAAATAGAATTGAAGAGTCTTCAGCTTTTGCCAATCCTTGTACTTAGCATTTGAGGGGTCCACTTCTCTAACCCATGCCATGCCTTTGTTGAACTTTTCTGAAATGTACTAGGTAAAACTATTAGTCCAACAAGAGATATGTTGACATTAATTACCAAAATCACCCAGGGAGCACTTGTGTTTTCAGTCTCCCGCTTTGTGACGCCCGAAGACCGACGTCCCAGAAGTTTCCAGAAGATTCCAGAGATTCCATATGTTCAGGGTTCTCCCTTGTGTTTATTTTGTGCTTGTGTTATTTATTTTGCATTGCATCATGTCATCATGCCATCATGTCATATTAATTTTTGCATCTCAACCTAAATAAATTGTGTGGACCTTCAGTCCATTTAAATCGAGGGAAGGATGACTTCTCTTTATAACATATCCTCCTAATATTATGGAGTTATTTTAAATAATAATATTCCATTGCTTCGGAATAACCCAACACACATGCATAATTTCCCCATGTCTTTTTCACTTCGAGTTTCTCCTTCAAAAACCTTGCCAATAATTCTTTTCCCGTTTGTCGAGCCCCATCCTCAAATTCGAGCTCTTTTGGATTCCATCTAAATGGATTTCTAAAGTCAAACAATTTGGCTTTTATTCAAACGTGTTCTGAATTTTCATCTTCCAAAAATCTTCAAACAATTTTATTTATATTCCTCACATTTTTGGTGAGTACAGGGAATTTTACCCTATGCCCTAAGCCTATTCCTAACTCCTCCTTTCTTTTCTTTTCCTCTGGTGGTTTGCTGTTTTATTTGGGCAACAGCTTTGGTTAATAGATTAAAGAGCCCAGCCATCTGGCCAGGCCCTTTTTCCACCCCAAGCCTCCCTCTCGTCCTTTTGGCCCAGCCTCCCACCAGCCGGCCTGTTAGGCCTCAAGGCCCAACTCCCTCGCCTCCCGAACCCTAGCCAGCGGCTCTTCCCTCGAACCCCTCTGCCCGATCGCTCCTCCCTTTCCCTTTGTCCACCGCCAGGCACTTGTCCCGCTCGACCCCAACTCCCCAGCGCCCGAACCCCATCTCTCCTCCCCAAGCCGATCCTCCCGTTTCCCTCGATCCCGCAGCGGCCGGCGCCCTCCATCGCGCTCCTCTCGCAAGGCCGCGCCCTCGCCAGGCCCGCGCTCCCTCCTCTCCAGGCTCCCTGCGTTTCTCCCTCCGTCGCCATGGCCCATGGCCCTTCGCCTCTCGCGTCCCCCGTCCAGGCCGCCCGTGCTGGCTGCCTCCGCGCCAGCGACGACCAGCGCCGCTCCCTCCGGCGACCATGGAGCGCCAGGGACCGAGGACAACCCTTCGACCTCCTCTCCAGCGCCCCGGCCCTCTGGTTCCCTCACTCGCCTTCGTCCTTGGCGCCCCAAGCGCATCGCCGAGGCCGTCCAGCGCCTCCTCCGCCCAAGGCAGCGCCTCCACCGCGCCCGTCCTCGCCTTCGACCAGCAGTTCCTTCGGGCGCCGGTGTCGCCCTGAGCAGTCTCCTTCCCGTGACCGTGTCGTGTTTGAGTTTGTTGCTGTGTTGTTATCTCAAGTTCCACGACGACCACGGCCGAGACCACCCGTCGCTTATTGCTGTTGTTGGATGCCAAATATCCCTTCATTGTTGTCAAGACCGACAAGTTGAAGACCGCCAAGTACATCTACGGATACCCGAACGTCTACGTACGTCTACGGCTATCTTCGGTGAAGAAACGAGTACCTCTACCGCGTCTCCGGATTCGTCAAGACACCAAGTACCACGACGACCCTCATGTACCACGACGTCGACGACCCTCAAGTTCGACTACACGGCGAAACGTCAAGTACCACTACCGTCGCAAAACGAGAACCCCAAGTACCACGACACCGACCCGAACATCTACGAGAAAACGAGCTCCGTGAACGTCTACCGTCCCCCCGTGTACAACTACTTCCTCTACGACCCGTGTACAACTACTTCCTCTACGTTCTCGAGCCACCCCGAAACGCACGCTTCGAAGGTATAACCCCGAGATGATGACCCGTGTGATGCTTGTGTTGTATGAGATGCATCCCTTGTTTGCACCATGTCTGTTGTGCCCTCTTTTGTCGCTGACTCGTGGGAACCCGGCGACGGGATCATCCCACCTTTCTTCTTGTTCCGCTCGCTCGCCGCCATCTTTCTTTTGCACTGGTCTCTCAACGAGTTACCGGAACCGATATGTTGCCGTTGCATCATTTTCGGATCGTTGTCGTGGCACCCTTTCCTTCCACCGCGGTGACAATACTTCATGTCTTCTTCTTGTTAACCTTTTAATAAAAAGTGCATAAAACTTGATCATGTCATCCGCATCATGTTAACAACATTATATGTGTGAATTGTTGTTGCTTAAAAATTGCTAAACATGCTCATGGGGATTTTCCGGATATGTTGTTGTTATTTTCCGGCCTTATTTAAAATGTCTAAATAGTGTAGTTTTATTATGCTTCACCTCTTGCTATGTTAAAAACATTTAATCTTGCCTTGTAAATAAACGAGAGTCAATTAAATAATTAAAATGTGGTGTTTCATCAATATGCAACTCGTTGCATATCGAGCTCCACTTAACTTGTAGTGTTGTTTGTGCACATTGCCATGCCATGCATATTTAAACTGGACATGCATCATGCTTGCTTGTGCATCATGCCATGTTTATGCTTGTGTGTTTACCGAGTTGTTTGCTTCTTTCCGGTTGCTTCTCTTGATAGCTTCGGTTTCGTTCCGGAGTTGTGAGGATTCGCTCGACTATGTTGCTCCGTCTACTTCATGGACTTGTTCTTCTTCCTTGCGGAATCCCAAGCAAGATGATCATACCCTTGGATACCTTTACTACCATTGCCATGCTTAGTTGTCTCGATGCTATCGTTACATGTCGCGCTACCCATCTTTTATGTCAGCCTCTCCTTGTTGCCATGAAACCTCTAACTTTTGAAACCTTCCTAGCAAAACCACTGTTTGGCTATGTTACCCGCTTGCTCAGCCCATCTTATAGCGTTGTTAGTTGCAGGTGAAGATGAAGATCGTTCCAGGAGGGAACTTGTTGTTGTCATATCACAATATCTATAATTATTATTAACACACCTATATACTGGGCATGGGTGGAAGGCTTGGCCTTTTGCTCGGTGTTTTGTTCCACTCATGCCACCTTAGGCGCCGATAAACCGGCATTATGTTTCTTGATTTTGCGTTCCTTACACGATGGGTGGATGGGGACCCCTTGACAGTTCGACTTTGAATAAAACTCCTCCAGGAAGGCCCAACATTGGTTTTATTTTGTCTCATAATAACAACTTAATTAATTAATTAAATTTGCATAGGGGGTCGCGTCCCCGAGGATTCTTTCTACATAGCAGGGGGGCCAGTGCTGATGGTGTTGGTCCCAAACGAGCAGACTGCGGGGCCGCCTTGGGGAAACCCGAGGTATCTGGTATAACCTTTAGGATGTCTCATCCGGTTGCTGGACTTGTTTTACCATTGTCGAAATGTCTTGTGCTACCGGGATGCCGAGCCTGATCGGATTTCCCTAAGATAAGGAGTGATGATATTATATCTATCACTTCAGCTAATCGTGAGAGCTTGTGATGGGCTAAGTTGGAACACCCCTGCAGGGTTATGATCTTTCGAAAAACGTGCCCGCGGTTATGTGGCAGATTGGAATTTGTTAATGTCCCGTTGTAGAAAACTTGACAGAGGATCCGAAGTAAAACACACAAATGTGTGAGTAACCGTGACTGTCTCTTTTCACTTTGAGAAGAGAACACGGTGGGGTTATGTTTGATTCGTATGTAGTTCAGGATCTTTAGCGATCACTACTTTTGCGACCGTTTGCGTAGATGCTCATCTTATTCTTGTACTCGTAAGTTAGCCACCATATTATGCTTAGCCGCTGCTGCAACCTCACCACATTTCCTCTTCCTACCCATAAACCTTTGCTAGTCTTGATACCCATGGTTATGGGATTGCTGAGTCCTCGTGGCTCACAGATACTACAACACCAGATGCAGGTTCAGCCGAGAATGATGCAGGAGCTGGTTCAAGTACTTTACTTGGAGCTCGATGAAGAGAGTGGCCGTATGCTTGTGACATTTTCGACGATCAGTAGTGGTTTCTACTAGGATTCGATCCTGACCTGTGGCTTTATGTTGTTTTGGTATCTTTCTTTTGGATCTTTGCCCGTAGTCGGGTTGTGATGTTTTGAATGATGTTTTGCTTATGTAATGTATTGTGTGAAGTGGCGAGTGTAAGCCAACTATCTCATTTTGCAATTTAATCCATCTTTTACATGAGTCGTGCAAAGATACCAACCTTGAGATCATTCTAGGATGGGCTTATACCTTTAAGTCGTGCCTCGACACGTAGGAGGTATAGTCCCATCCTGGGCATTACATGCTTTTTGGTAATTTATGACAACATACATCAGAGCTTCAAGTAAAGGATTAAAGCTTTCGAAAGATATGTAACTAGCATGAGCTCCCCATACATGTATGCGCTCATATAATGATGGAATTTGAACAACATGAGAATGCATGACATGGCAGAGCAGGCAATGAGTAACATGTATCTTGTCCATATGCATCAGAGTGAAAAAGATGTGACATGTATTTTCACATGCATGGTTCTCTCTTGCAAACAATATGTGCAGAAGCAGGAGATCACCACACGGGTGAGAGTGATGCATATACTTACCTTATGGTCTTTGAGAAAAATCTCGAGGAAGTAAACTCAAGAAAACAAGGGTAGACAACAAAAGAAAACTTCGAACAAGAAAGATTTCAAGAACCATAACATTACCAAGACTAGGATGACATGTAATAGGTGAGTATCATAGAGCGAGTACTACTTTCAGATATAGACATGTCCCCAAGGGCTTAAAGATTTGCAATAAGTTCTGAGGATTTTTCTCCCCTTAAACATGGATTATTTCTCCCCCTGAATCTTTCATTAGATATTTGGAGAAGGTAGGGTGAGATAAAATCGGAGCAACAAATAAGTCAAATAAAAATATAAGACAAATACTAATGTGTCTTTTCCCTCTTAAAGACATGTGACTTCTCTCCTCTTATAACATTGCATCTTATTCTCAAAAGAGCTTTCTCTCCCCCTTAGGCTTATGCTTTCATGTGGTCTCTCTCTCCCCCTTCGACATCAATTTCCAAGAAGGCCTCTTCACAGATATGAGTCAGGTGAGAATGGTCCTGGAGAGACACAATAAAGGAAAAATACAGCTCAAGATGCAGTTAGAGGAATAGAATCATTGAGTGGAGATGAAGAAGATGTCCAATAGAATATGTCAAATGGTTTACTTAGTGGTGAAATCGGTGGCACCAAGTTATATCAGTCGGTGACACTGAGATGAGACAATCATAGACAAAGCAGATCTAAGAGACCGAAGTAGTTCATGTCGGTAGCACCGATGAGTTGTGTACAAGTAAGACTTGTGCTTCGGTCTGGATGATAGGCTTGACTCGGTGGAACCGATTTCACTAGAAAGGAAACAGTTTGGCAACTCAGCTCACTTTGCAAATGAAATCTCACAAGGATTTTCGAGAAATTTGCATAAGAATCTGCAATGAATTTGGTTGATAGGTCAAAGCAGAACAGACAGAGAAACAAAGAGAATCTAGATGATGTTTTTTATTTAAGAGAGGGAAACACAATAGAAGAAAATCAAAGAAAATGCAAGATAAGAGATAGAAACGTTAGAGAACATCATCTAGAGATGGTCGGCGACATAGTCACATATGTTAGAGTATATTGACTTAGGATTCAAGTGAAAACACTTGATCATAGGTCATACAAACCCTTTAAGCTCAAAATGGGGTTGCCATTTTTCATTTAAGCGTCTAGATGTATTCACATCTTGTTGAGCTGCTTTAACTCATGTCTTGGAGTAAAGGTTCTCTAAGATGGAATGACATACCTTGGGTTGACGTTGATCTTGATCATGTAGTTGAACTTGTTGTTGATGCTCAATGTTAATGTAGACCATCAAGAGTTGGAGTAGCCTTTGGAGTTGAAGTTCATGTTCCTACATGGGTTAGTTTTGCAAGGAATAGCACTTGTGTATCCAAATTGACAAGAGTGAAGTTAATCATTTAAATGTTGTCAAAGGATATGTTGAGTGCTTCATGCTTCCTTGATATCAACAACCAAAGCATATATACTTGGTGATGTAGAGATTTCTCAAGATGTGAGTGATAGGCAATCTCATAGATTGAGGCTCATACAAGTACTTACAAGAGTTAGATAGCATGCAAGAGTGCAAATATATATCCAAGACATATGATCATCATCATAAGAGATATATCAAGGATTAGTTACAAAGGCTCATGCCTTGCATGTATCCAAATGGAATATCTATTCCAAGTTTGAGGCATCAATGATATTCAATTCACCTCTCAAGAGACAAAATATCTTTTCATCAAGTGGCTTAGTGAAGATATCCGCCAATTGCTTATCAGTACAAACATGCTTAAGATCAATATCACCTTTAGCAACATGGTCACGAATGAAATGATGATGAACTTCAATATTCTTAGTTCAAGAATGTTGCACGGGATTATGAGCAATCTTAATAGCACTTTCATTGTCACAAAGCAATAAAACATGTTTCAAATATATCACATAATCATTAAGAGTTTGGGTCATACAAAGGAGCACAACATGATCTCACGGCAATATATTCTGCTTTGGCGGTGGATAAGGATACCTTGTTTCTTGGAGGATTAGGACACAAGCCAAGAAATTAACAAGTACCCGAAGTGGACTTTCTATCAACCTTGTCATCGGCATAGTCCGAGTCGGAATAGCCAACAAGATCAGAAGAAGACCTCCTAAGATACCAAATGCCAAAGATTGGTTTATGAATTAAGTATCTCACTATCCTTTTCATTTCCTTAAGATGACATTCTTTTGGATCCACTTGATATCGTGAATACATGCACACACTTAGCATAATATTGGGATGGGAGGCACAAAGATATAATAGTGAACCAATCATAGATCGATAAACCTTTTGGTCTACCGGGTTGCCATGCTTTGTCAAGTCAAGATGTCCATTAGTAGGCATGGGGGTTTTCATACCTTTGCTTTCTTGCATGTTGAACTTTTTCAAGAGATCCTTCGTATACTTTGTTTGTGAGACAAAGGTACCTTCGTTAGTTTGCTTGATTTGCAATCCAAGGAAAAAATTGAAGTTCACTCATCATAGACATCTCAAACTTCTTTGACATTAGCTTTCCAAACGTTTCAACAAAATGAGGGTTAGTAGAACCAAATATGATAACATCCACATAAATTTGGCATACAAATAATTCTGCATTAACCCTTTTAGTAAAAAGAGTAGAATCAATTTTCACAATTTTAAAGCCTTTTTAATAAGAAACTTAGTCAAGCATTTATACCTTGCTCTAGGAGTTTGTTTAAGACCATAAAGAGCTTTATGAAGTTTGTAAACATTATTAGGTTTCTTTGGATTAATAAATCCAAGATGTTGTTTAATATAAACTTTCTCCTCAATTTCACCGTTGAGAAAAGAACTTTTAATGTCCATTTGGTATAAAGTGATATCATGGTGATTGACATAAGTAAGTAAAATGCGGATGGACTCAAGTCTAGCAACGGGGGCATATGTCTCACCATAGTCCATACCTTCGACTTGAGTGTAGCCTTGAGCGACGAGACATACCTTGTTGCGTACAACTTTTCCATTTCCATCTTGCTTATTTTGGAACACCCACTTGGTTCCAATGAGATTTTGGACATCGTTGGGCTTATCGACCAATGTCCATGCTTGATTCCTTTCAAAGTTGTGTAGCTCTTCATGCATAGCATTTATCCAATCCGAATCCTCAAGAGCCTCTTTAACCTTCATAGTTTGAATGCTAGAAATGAATGAGTAATGTTCATAAAAGTTAGCCAAACAAGTTTTAGAGTGAGTGATTCTCCCGTTGTGAATGTCATCAAAGATTTGTTCATCGGGATGATCTCTTGAAACTCTTGCTCTAACTCGTGAGAGCTTTTGGTTGGATTGTTGTTCTCTTTTGGAGGTGGAGAAGGAGGTTGAGGTGGATCATCTTGGTGCACTTCCTCATTCATTGTAACATAGATCATACCGCATTACATATTTCTTTGCATTTTGTGCATGGCGATCCTCGAAATTCTAAGCAACTCAAGGACCTACGGAGAGAGTTGGGAATTCTACCGTTTTGTATTTGAGTTTACTCGAATACCGGTACGAGGACAGTGTTGGTTTTAATTATTTTTCTCTCCTAAAAATACTTCTAAATAAAATATACGAGCGGAGATAATATGACTTCTCCAAAATAACAGAAATATTGGAGGAAAAATATTAAAATCACTTTTGGTATTTTTCTGGATTTATTTGCGATTTTATTTGCATAGGAAAAATATGCGTTTTCCAAAATTTCATTTAGGTCCGGGAAAAATGTTCACTTTGTCCTAAATTTTATTAGAGGATGGTGAAAATTTATTTCGGGATTTTTGGAGTCCATTTAGTATTTCTTTTGTTAGTTTTACTACGTCAGGACTCGTTTAAAAAAAAAACGAAACCATCTTTGGGCCGTGTTCGGCCAGGACTCCTCTGGCCAGGGCCTTTATAAGCCGAGGCCAGCCAGCCGCCAGCCGCTAGCCCGCCAGCCCCGCCCCACGAAACCCTAGCGCCGCCGCCGGACTCGCCGCCGTTGCCGCCGCGCGCCGCCGCCGCCACGCCCCGTCGCCGCACCCCGCCGCCCGCGCCGCCAGAGCCGGCGCACCCCGCCGCCCCGCCGCCGCGCTAGCCCCGCCCCGCCGCCGCACCCCGCCGGACTCGCCGCCGCACCGCCGCCGGACCTTCGTCGGAGCCGCCGCCGCCGGACCTTCGCCGGAGCCGCCGCCGCCGTCTTCTTCGAGGTAGCCGCCGCCATCGGTTTTCTCTAAAAGCCGATCGGTTTTTTTAGAAAACCCTGGATCCGTTTTTTAGATTAGATCGGTTTTTTTTCGGTTTAGTTATTTAGCGGACGTTCGTCCGTACGTTCGTTTTAACGAACGTTGTTCGCCCGTTAGCCGCAGACAGCGAACCTTCGTTCGTTAGCCTGTTCGTTTTTCTTTTTCGGGGTATTTATCCGCGATTATTTTCGATCGTGATTTCTGCCCTGATCTTGTTTTTTGTTTTTCTTTTCGCTCGAGAGTCGGAATAAGGTGATTCAAAATCCCAGATCTTCCTCTCGACGCCCTCTTTCTGTTTAACCAACTTGAATAAAGTTTTGGCTAATGTAAAATTTGACTATAGACCAAAGTAGTAAACGAATCTCGTTTCTTTCGCAGTTTGAGTTTCGTTGCTTCTTTCGATTTGATTCTTTTTGCAAACCGGAGTTCTTAAGTTGAACTTTCCGGTTAGATCTAGTCTTTTGGAGTTTTGTTTGAGCATCATTGATTTATTGCTTATGTATTCTATTGTTTGCTTGCGATAGAATACCCAGACTGTGAAGTGTGCTACTACGAGTCTTTAGGTATTGCGAATCGTCAGCAAGGCAAGTAACACTTTGATCATACCCTTTTATTTACCCAGTTTTTATGCATTAGATCAAACCCTCACACATTGCATGAGTAGGAACTCTTAAATTGTGGGACTGGGAAGTAGTTTGAGGTAGAACCTATTACCTGCATTATTTTCAAACCCCTGGGAGATACTTCTACGTTTGCTTAGGTTGCCATGCTATGCTCGTAGACGTGGTTTGGGTTTGAGTGAAATCCATGACATATGTGAGATGTTAATTAATGGTTCAACTTAAGGTGGCTACTTGAATACACATCTGGGTGGATTGGTTGTAGGGCACCTGGAGAATCCAGTGTTGTCCTAGGAAATCCCGGGGTTCCGTGTGATTGTCCTATGGAATGACACCCAGGCTCATAGGGGTCATAAAACTATTCATGCTAGAAACTTCCGTGTGCAGCCACAATGCCAATATGGGCTCTGGCATAGTATGAGTAAGTTGTGTGAGCTCTTTCAGTGGTGGACTAGCAGATGTAGGGGAAAGTAGGTGTATGGGTCCACCCGGGGTAAAGAGTGAATGCTTTTGAAAGACTGTGTCTTGGTCATCTGTTTCTCAAACACCATGCAGTGCGAGAAATCCAATGGAGGAGATCGAGTCTTGTGGGAAAAGTGCACAAACCTCTGCAGAGTGTACAAACTGATCATGATTAACCATGTCCCCAGTTATGGACAACTTGAGTATCTGGTACTTGAATTATTGGTTGATCTCATCACTCTAAAATTTAATTTGTTGGGTTTAATGATTACTTTAATTTGGGATTGAGTTGGAGGTACCTTCTCAATAATGTTTCAACTACCATGATAGTTAAAATAAAAGTTATTCCTTTGTTGTAGGGGAAAATTGGCTTTACGCAAAAACCTTAACCACAGAGCCTCCACCAGCCAAATATGCATATAGTATAGCCTTATTTCAGTTACTTGCATCTTCTGTGTTATCTTGCCAGCATATTCCATGTGCTGACCCATTCTCAGGCTGCAACATATTACGTTGCAGACTTTTCAGACGAGGAGTAAGACGTTCTAGGTCGTTTGTCATGCACACAGCTATGCCGTTGGAGTTGATGGACTCACTTATCTTCCAAGCGTTCCGCTGTTCTTTTGTTAGATGGCCTTAAGCCATAGACTTTTGTAATAAGTTCTCTTTGGAGACATTCGATGTAATAAGTGTGTGATTGCCACTGTTATAAATCCTTCAAGTACTGTGTGTGTCAGCATTACCGATCCAGGGATGACACGGAAACACAAAGACTTCGGTCCATTCGGATCGTGGTCGCTACATTCATTTGTCTTGATGTGTTCCACTTGTGGATGCCTCCATGTCAACTTGTGGTTCATCTTGACGTGAAGT
Organism: Secale cereale; assembly: GCA_902687465.1. NCBI lineage: Eukaryota > Viridiplantae > Streptophyta > Magnoliopsida > Poales > Poaceae > Secale > Secale cereale. The sequence continues at coordinate 434,372,795 of LR738714.1, forward strand.
TGAGGCTTCCACTTGTATGGGCGAAGTACTATCCTTCACCTCCGTTGGACCGATCTTTCCAATAGATATATCTTGAATTTCTTCCAAGGGGCCTTTGTCTCCTACATCAATTGGCAATCACTCTATTTGCGAGCCGTTAGATTCATAAAACTTCACATCTACCGTCTTTTTAACCTTTCGGGTGAAATTGTTGTAGACATGGTAAGTGTGAGAGTTTGAGCCATAACCGAGTAGAAAACTTTCATGTGATTTTGGAGAAAATTTTGAATGACAATGTTTATCAAGAATGTAGCACTTTAAGCCAAATAATCAAACGTATCCAACTTGGGTCTTGTTGCTGGTGAGTAGTGATGAGGACATGTACCTAGGGTAGGGTCCTGGACCTGATATACGTACCCTACCCAAGGACACTGCACAACAAGCCTAGACCTGCAGGAACAGGAAGAAAACACCGACTGGAATCTTCACAAGATATGATCCACTTGATAGTTGTTCACTCTGATACCCCAATCCACTCGACAATCAACATCCACTCGGAGCAGAGAAGATCTAGAGCCACCAAGTATGGCAACGGTCAGGCTTTCACTCCACCGTAGTAATGACCACAAAATACGAGTGTTACCAGTAACATTCAAGACTTTATTCACCCATTGAACCCTTGTGTAACTGAAGGCTGCAAGGGGTCGGCACACTATATATAAGCCACCCCTCCCCTCAGGCAAAAGGGTTCTCACTCCCTGTAACTCAACACTCCAAGTAACAAGCCTCCACGGCACTGAGACGTAGGGCTATTACCTCCTACGAGAGGGGCCTGACCTCATAAATCCGAGTGTACAACCTCGCCGTAGCTAGGTGCTGCCTCCTCCTACGTACCCCCATCTCTATTGTCAGATTCGTTCCCACGACAGTTGGCGCCCACCGTGGGGTAGGCGTCTAAGCGACTTCCGGCGAGGTTGCGTTCTTCGAACTCGTTCGACATGGTTTCCGGCAGCGAGTTGTTCTTGGGCTGCGATATCCGCCTTGGCATGCTTGTCTTCATTGCCGATGATTCGGCCTGGCTCCAAGAAGCTCCCCTCGATGTCGAGGCGCTCCCAGTTCGCGGGTCAGCGCACTTCTGTGCGAGTGCCTATGGCATCTTCATGCGACATCCATTGACTCAGTATCAAACGGCCCCGGCGTCATCTTCTCCACTCGCTACTCACCGTCGTAAGCGATCCGGTCGCTCGCGGCTCCAGCGGTGGCTCAAACATGCAGTGGATCGTTAGTCAACCACTCCTCAAGTTGTGGAAATCGAACCCGTTAAGTCCCTGTATGGCATGTTCAATCTGTCGATTGGTCATACAGATTCGCTTTCCGAGTGTGAAAGCAACGACCCTGCAGCGGAAGTCCTCATGGTTGACTCTCAGCGCAATCCGCCCGGATTTCCTTGCGGTGGGGGAGATAGTGGTGGTCCATCGCGCGATAACGATGAGTACTACCCTCAAGCTCTCACAACAGAGTAGAGAGACGCAGCGTGGCATAGAGACGAGCAACCTCTCCAGACCCGTTGGGGAGACTGCCAAAGCCCAGGCTTTGGAGGCCGCATGTGTAGCCACTCTGGCTGAGCGTGTGTGCCTGGAGAATCTCTAGAGGGAACTCGACGACCGCGCTCGCGCGTGGATCCCAAGCTCCAGTCGACGACCGCGGCAATTATTTCCGACTGGATCTCAAGACGAGTGTCAGTTATACCGCACTCCCATTCAGAATGTTGCAGCTGCTGCGCGTATAGCAGACTCGATTCAGCCATCCCGATCCATCGCTAGGAGAGGCCTGGAGTAGATTCGGACATTGCTCAGGGCGGCTAGGGAGAAGAATTCTGCTATTTCTCAGTCACGCAACAGAATACACAACATGTCTGTTAGAGCGGATATAGTTCAGTCGGCCAACAGCCCAAGATCGCCTCAGCGGTGCGAAGATCATGGTTATCGCCAATACCAGTACATGGATCGAGGCCACGGGTAGTTTGATCCTCGGTATCACCATGACGACCGGCATTGAGTGCCCACGCCCCCTCCAAGGGGTGGTTCGTACGCGCCCATGCGGTACGGTGACAGGCGCCCGTATGGTGACGAGCGAAGGATTCCAGTCAACCTCCGTGAGCCCGGATTCAATTCGAGGTCGGTCCTTGTGTAGGGCCTGGTCGACAGAGGAAGGTCTAACTGAGAAGGTATGGACAAAGATCGTCCGAGTGGAAGCAGAACATTCGCCTCAGGTCTCGAGTGTTTCAGCAGAGCCATTCGGGCTGCAAAGATACCTCCCAATTTCTGGTTGGCCATGGGAGTGAGAAAATTTACAAGCGTGTCAAAACCAGTCACTGTTGGAGATATGCCCTAGAGGATATCATGTATGATGATATTTCCTATGTGTTTATGAATAAAGATAGTCCTTGGATGTAATCAATGATACTTGTTGGCAAGTACGTGACTTGTTTGTGAGATCTTGTGTTGTATGATACATCCTAAATGGCCCTTAGTCGTAAGTGATGTGTGGGCACATGTCAGGCCCAAGATGTGATTCTATCCCGATCACGTGACACATTCTTGATTGGGGCACAACCGCATTTCGGGCGCTTAGCAAGATGGATATCATTACATCGTACCATTACATAAATACATGGGGATACAACAATTCATACAAGTCACATCAATACAAGGCATCCGACTACGGATGCAAACATGAAAAGCACAACGACATCCATTTGCTATCCCAGGCTGCCGACCCGGAACCTAACCCAAGACTGACGACGAAGAAGAAGAAGAACTCCAACACAAAGGACATCGCTCTCGCGTCAAGTCATCAGAAACCTGCACCTGCAACTGTTGTTGTAGTATCTGTGAGCCACGAGGCCTCAACAATCCCATAACCATGGGTAACAAGATTAGCAAAGCTTAATGGGTATAGAGATGTAAAGTGGTGAGGTTGCAGCAACGGCTAAGCATATGTATGGTGGCTAACTTACGAGTACAAAAATAAGATGAGCATCTACGCAAACGGTCGCAAACTAGTAATGATCGCTAAAGATCCTGAACTACCTACGAGTCAAACATAACCACACCGTGTTCTCTTCTCAAAGTGAAATGAGACGGTCACGGTTACTCACGCGGTTCGTGTGTTTTATTTCGGATCCTCTGTCAAGTTTTCTACAACCGGACATTAACAAATTCCAATTTTCCACATAACCGCGGGCACGGCTTTCGAAAGATCATAACCCTGCAGGGGTGTCCCAACTTAGTCCATCACAAGCTCTCACGATCAGCAGCGATAATAATAATATTACCCCTTATCTTAGGGACATTCCGATCAGGCTCGGTATCCCGGTGCACAAGACGTTTCGACAATGGTAAAACAAGTCCAGCAAGACCTCCTGGCGTGCCGACACGCTGATAGTAGCCGCGCGTATCTTGTCTCAGGCCACGACCGGATGGGCGATCCTACAGGTAAAACCAGACCTCGAGTTTCCCCATGGTGGCCCCGCAGTCTCCCCGTTTGGGACCAACACCACCGGCACCGGCCCCCCTGTATGTAGAAGAAACCTCGGGTAGTGCTAACTCCCTATGTAATTAATTAATTAATTAAGTTTTTATTATGTTGTAAATAAAACCAATGTTGGGCCTTGCTGGAGGAGCTTTATTCAAAGACGAACTGTCAAGGGGTCCCCATATACCCAACCGCGTTAGGAACACAAAATCAAGGCACATAACGCCGGTTTATCGGCTCCTAAGGTGGCATGAGTGGAACAAAACACCAAGCAAAAGGCCAAGCCTTCCACCCATTGCCAAATGTATGTGTGTGTTAATACATATAAGATATATTGTGATATTCCAACAACAAGTCCCAACATGGAACAATCTTCATCTTCACCTGCAACTAGCAACACTATAAGTGGGGCTGAGCAAGCGGGTAACATAGCCAAACAACGGTTTGCTAGGAAGGTGTCAAAGGTTAGAGGTTTCATGGCAACAAGGAGAGGGGCTGACAATAAACGACGGGTAGCGCGACATATAGCGATAGCATCGAGATATCTAGTATAGCAATGATAGTAAAGGTATCCAAGGTGATGGTCATCTTGCCTGAGATTCCGCAAGGAAGAAGAACGAGTCCATGAAGAAGACGAAGAAAAAGCCTCGAAGATGAACCAAGTGAAGTCGAACGAATCCTCACGAACGCAACGGATAATAAACTAGCGAGAAGAAGCACACAACATGGTAAACACACCACTCAAGAACATGACAAGATGCTCAACCAAGTATGATGCAAGACAAGTCTATATGATGCAAAACACGGCAAGGGATGATGCAAACAAGAACAACACAAACCAACAAGTTTAAATGAGGCCAGAAACAACATATAAGAATTCCGGTAAGTCCTCATATGCACGTTTTGAAATCGGTCCAGATTTGAACAAACCTTAAGTTAAAGTGGTTAAACAGCAAGTTAACATGCACCATGATGATCTCCTCGAAATTCTGGTCAAGTTACATATCAAGTTCATTTAATTTGGAGCTACGGCCTAGAAGATATGAGCAAAACAAGTTAAGCATGGCAACAATGCAAGATGCATCCAAACAACAAGCAAACATACTCCTAGCATGTAAACGACATGATATTATGCTTCTACATGCAAAAACATACAAGTTTCATATAGGACATGCTCAAAACGGAGCAACGGTTTAACACATACACGTGAAGCAAGATATAACAACAAGCTGTCCAAAATCAGCAACATAACAACTTTGGAGCAAGGTATATATATGCTACAGCACCCAAACATGATCACAAAAGGCATGGATGTGAAATAGACATGATACTTAACAAGCATGAACTTAGAGCACACCCAAAATCTTGCTGGAACACAATTAAACAAGCATGGCAAGATTCAATAAGTTTACAGATTTCTCAGACTTAGGCAAAATCTGAGAAGGCAAAAACACCATCACCATGTTGCCTTCTGAGGCACAAAACAACAAGCATATCAACTGTACTAAGTATATAAGGATCATGGACATGTAATAGACATAGCATACATCAAACAACTCCATTGGAACAACTCCATAGGAGACATGGATCAATACCAGCAAGCTTCACCAAATTGATCATGCTGATAACAGACTGACAGGTACATTTATAGCAACTTGAGAGCAAGAAATAAACAAGCCACGTCAGGTCATATATGCAAATAAGGGCATGGATGGATAGAGCATAACATGGACAACAAGACACGATCATTGGATACCCCAAAACATGCATGGATATGAGTGGGGCATCAAGCAAACATGGCATCAGGTTTAACAGTTTCAGACTTAGCAGTTGTCGGGGGAAACTGTCCACCACGAACACCTATGGGACCGGAGCCCCTTGTACGTTGCGGTAAGGGAGCGGAGGAAGCACAAAGAGCAGATCGAGGAGAGCACGCGGGCGGTTTACCCAGGTTCGGGCCGCGACGGACGCGTAAAACCCTACTCCTGCTTGATTTGTATTGGGTTTGAGAGCTCGGGAGCTTGAAGAACTAGCTACACCGAGCGATAGAGCTGTCTAGGTTCCGAACCCTTTCTACATTGTGCATGGGCCTCCTTTTATAGCTCAAGGGGTCACCGACAGGTGCCAACGTAGAAGAAGGGCAAAAATGTAACTTTGGTGGTAGTTGTAACAGTGCGGGAACGGTGTGTGAACAGTGGATGAACAGTGGTCATCACCTACTTTGACAGTGGGGGACACGAGCATTAAATGCCCGTCGCCGACGACCCCAAAAGCGCCCGCCCGTGCGTCTCCGTTCGCCACGGCGGTAGCCTCGTCACTGTGGCTCGCCACCGTGTCCCCCAGGCTACACAGCCATCCGCCACGCGTCCCTGGAAGGGTCCCAGGGCGACGCGTGGGTCGATGCGCTGGAGCGCGGGCACACAGCGTGAGTTCCCCCCGGCGAGCACCTTGCCGGGGCCTTGACCTTGCCGGGTCCTGAAGCTTGTCGCTCCCAGGGCCTTGCCGGGGCGCATGCTGCGCAGAGGCATGTCTTCTGAGATGCAGTCTTCTGGTCCTCCTGGCAAGCTCCTCTTGCCAGGGTCTTGTGCTAATGTTATAGTCTTGAGCCTGGGACGGCCTTCCCGGCAAGCTCCACTTGCCGGGGTCTTGATCTTCTGTCTTGTATACTTTGTTTTTGAATGGCTTAATAAGGACCGGAAAGGTTTCCGGCAAGCACGTGGTAGACCCAGCCACGGGAAGCTGCTACTGCCCGTGCACAAGTTGGGGTACTAAGGTACCCCTATCTTAGTACACCGACAGGAGCCCCCGGGCCTGGGCCACACACGGTGCCGAGCGCTGTTGGGCCAGGCCCAAAACAGTGCACGGGCACGCGCGGCCCACGGCGAGCCGTAATTCCCCTTCCGCATCCGCCGCGTCCCTCCCTAACGGCACGCGTCGATTGCGGCGCCGTGGGAGAGATCGTGGCCACGCTCTTTAATGGGAAATGCGGAGCGTCCCCCACTTCCCCCTTAAAAGCAGAGGAAGCAGGGGCCGTTACCTTACTTCGTCTTCATTGCTTCTTCCACCTCCAGAAATCCTCCGCTGCGCCTCTTTGCCTCCACGCCTCCTCCGCCGTCTTCTGCATCCGCGGCGCCGTCGAACTTCTCGCCCCCCTCCCCCGCCGCCCCCGCCATGGCCCCGAAAGCCAAGAAGGCGAAGGCGGAGAAGGCCAAGAGGGAGAAATCCGAGCAGGCGGCGAAGCTTGTCGCCCTGCAGAAGAGGAACGTCGTCTTCGCGCCAAGGCTCAGCGCAAGGGAGCTCTGGAACAAGTATTATCTCTTCTGGGCCAAGAAGACCAAGGCACATCCTCGTACCAGAGTCTACCCGGCCGCCGCCAGAGATTTGTACCCCGGCGGGTATTTCTTCTTCGCTGTCTTCTTTCACTGTGGCTTGTGCCCTCCGTTCTCGGAGTTTTTTTGCGACATCATGAACACGTACAACCTCCATATTTTAGACTTCACCCCCAACGCCATCCTTACGATGGCGGTTTTCGCACATCTGTGCGAAAACTACATAGGGATCTATCCAAACGTAGCGCTCTTTCGGCATTTCTTCATGCCTAGAGCAGAGGCCGGCGCCCCCCTCTCCGGGGGGATCTCTTGGATCTTCCGCTTGAACAAGAAGGAATCTTATCTGAAAGGGGAACTCCGCGGCAAGTGGGAAGAGTGGCGCGCGGATTGGTGCTGGGTAGTGGAGGACGAACCGCAGCCTTTCACTGCGCCGCGCACAACAGCTATAGTGCGCGGCAGGGACTGGAGCGAGTTGGCTCCGGATGACATCAAGCTCAACGTCGCCCTCGTCAGGATTCTTCGTCTCCGGGTAGCTAAGTTGACCATCGGAGAGGTAGGAGCAGATTTCCTCCGCCGCCGCATCGCTCCTTTACAAGAAAGGAAAAGGCCAGCATGGGAGTTTGGCAATGCGGCGGACATAATGAGGTTGCGCCCGGGGTTGAACTACAACTTCACGGCGCTGGAGCTGAAGGGGATGTTCCGGGAGCTTTTCAAGCACAACCCGGCCCACCCGGAGTGGTTTAGACCTCCCCGGGGAGTGGTGCCGCTGTGCAACAGCACAGCCCGGGATGCCTTGCGGGCGATGATGCCCGCGTGTGACTCTCATGGCGTCGACCCAACATGGATAGTGCCCACGCCGGACGCCATTATGAGTTTCTTTGATAACTTGGTCGAGGTGCCGAAGAACACCGAGGAGATTAAAGGTCTCACCCGGGCCACCACGGACCGGGACATAGCCTATATTGCTTCCCGGATGGAAGAGGCCGCCGCAGCCGCAGCAGCAGGAGACTTCGGATTCACTGTTGACGAGGCAGAGGCCGAGGACGCATCGTGCCAGGCCGAGGAGGCAGAGATCCGGAGACTTCTCAAACTTCCGCCCGACGAGCTTGCTGGGGTCCCCTCACTGAGGCATGCCGGGATCCCCGGGGTTGTGAGCGAGGCCGCCGCAAGGGGCGAGGTTGTCGGGGGAAGTAGAGGTGCCGGAGGGAGCAGAGGTGCCAGAGGGAGCGGAGCCACCGGAGGGAGCAGGGCCGCAGGGCAAGGCGCTGGGCCTAGCGAGCCTGCCGAGGAGGAGGAGGAGGAGGACGCCGGGGCCGACGAGGATACAGGTGGATCTCTAGGGCTCGACGACGACGTCTCCTCGTCCTCGGAGAGCTCCCCGCCCCGGGCAAGTCCCAAGCGAACACCGCCGAAGCGTCTCCGCAAGGCGGCTACGGCGACGAGGACGCAGGCGCCCCGACAGCAGCCCGCTCGCCAGGCGGCGCGCGCCACCAGAGCGAGCCAAACCGCGATGGAGGCACCCCGCGCACCAGCGCCAAGCGGAGGAGGGGCCTCCCAGAGCGGACCGGCTGCTCCGCCTGCTCCCCGGGCCTCGGCGTCAACAGAGGCTGGGTCTTCACAGCCCCCAGCCCCGGGGACCGCCAAGCGCCCGAGGGAGCCTTCTCCTCCTGCTCCTCGCGCGGAAGCACCTCAGGTGGAGTTCGACTTCTCCGCCCTGAGTGACGACGACGACGAGGAACAGGAGTAAGCACTTGTATTTTGTAGCTTCTTCAATTCCGTCTTGATTCTCTCGTTGATGATTCTGATTTTGCTTCTTGCTTTGATTTCAGGACCCTGGCCCAGCGGGTGGCGAAGAAGGCCAAGGTTCCCGTGGTAGTGGTCGAGGACGACTCGCCCGTCGCGGCGACAGGGGACGCGCCGGCGACGAACTTGGCGGACCCAACCGCTGCTCCGAGGAGCAGCCCCCAGCGCAGCCCCCAGTGTAAGTCTGGTCTTGAGCCGTTTGCTCGTCGGGCGCACTTGAGGTTTTTGCCTTGTACTAACATCTCGTTGCTCTGTTTGTCTTGCTTGTCTTGTGCAGAAACGGAGCCGCAGCCGCAGGGGCAACCAGAGGTCACGCCCGAGGAGCTGCTGATCCCACCCTCCCCGCCAAGGGCGAACTCCCCGGCGAGGGAGGATGTTCCGCCAAGGACGGGCTCCCCGCCAAGGGCGGGCAGCCCGACAAGGGTGGCCACCCCGCCAAGGGAGGGCACGGGCGACCCTCCGCCAGCAGGAGCCACCGCTCCACCGCCAAGGGAGGACTCCCCGGCGAGGGAGCCAGCCGTTGAGGACGTCCACGAAGGTAAGTTTTACAGCTTCGTCTTCTTGGACTTATCTTTTTGGATATTTGCTTGATTGTTTCTTTTCTTCTTTTTCTTCTAGATCCTCCCGCGCCGGACCGGATGGAGACCGAGGCCACCGGCGAGGAGGGCGCGCAAGGCGACGGCGGCAACGCCACTGCCGCTGAGGGCATGGCAGGAGCCGACGAGCCTGCCGCGGAGGAGACTGCTCCAGCCGCAGACGCATCGGCCGGGGAGGGGGACGGCGGCCACACTGCCGGCCCGGAGGCGGCAGGAGCGTCGAGCGCTGCGCCGGCCGCCGACCCCTCCGCCGGCAAGGAGCAGTCGAGCTTCTATCTTGAGGCCCCCGGTGGCGTCTTCATCCAAGTGCCGTGGGGATCCTCGTCGCGAGCCCCCGTGGAGGGAGAGACCTTTGATGGAGAGGTCCTCGCCTCCGCGGGATTGAAGATCGTCGAGGCGCCTGGCGGGAGCGACGAGCCCGAGGAGGAGAAGCTGCTTCACCGGCTCCTGGCCCTTTACCGGGCCAGGCAGGCGAAGCTGGACTCCCGAGAAGCCCTCGCCGCCAAGGCTGGAGCAGAACTGGAGAAGCGCGCTGCTGAACTCCGCGCCGCCAACCAAGCGGCCCTCTGCGACTTGGCGGAGGAGCGCGAGAGGCTTGCCAGAGAGCAGCAGGAGTTTCTTCTGGAGAAGGCTGAGGCCGAGGAGCAGCAGCGGCTGGTCGGCGAAGAGCTGTCCCGGCGAGAAGGAGAGCTCACCCTGCGGAAGGTCGACCTCGACGCCCACGAGGAAGACCTTACCGCCCGGGAGCAGGCCCTTGGCGGAGAGTTGAAAGAGGCGAAAGCCGCCGCAGCCGCCGCGGAAACCGCCAAGAAGGACCTCGAAGCTAAGGTGGTGCAGCTGGAGGAGTACCTGAAGGCGAGCACGGAGAGGGTCACCGCGCTCAACATAGAGCGCGAGAAAGACGCCCATACCAACTCAGAACTCCAGGTACGCCTCTCCAAGCAGGGCGACGAGCTCAAAGCCGCCAAGGACTCAATTGCTGATCTGGAGTTAAAGGTCTCTACGTTGACCAACTTGCTGGACGCCGCCCGGGGTCGTGAAACGAAGCTGAAGGAAGAGCTCCGCAAGGAACGAGGCTTGGCGGAGAGCGCCGTCACTTCAGCTAGCAACTTCCGCCGGACCGTCGAAATATGGACTGAAGATCTGGTGGCTTCTGCTGGCAACATCGACAAGGAGCTGATGGCGCTGAGGGTGGAGCACCTCGTATACTCTCCGGATCCAAATCTCCCTCACAGTGCCAAGCTCAGTCTTTTCTTCAGGGGGATCGCGCCGGCGCTCGCACGTCTGCAGCAGAAGCTCCCCACGCAGCTGGCCGAGGAGTCGCGCCAGCTCTGCGCGGGTACCTTGGAGCGTGTCTTGACCAAGATTGTTTACCGCAATCCTGGTATTAATCTCGTCAACGTCCTCCGCAGCTTGCCGGCCGACGCGGATCAGGAGGCACTGAAGGCGCAGGTCGCCCACATCATCGCCAAGGTGAACAAGATTTCCAGGCGTGAAGGCGATCGCGTAGACTAGGCCTCTTCCTTTATATTTCCCTTGCTGCTGCAAAGTGTGCCATGGACATGAATCTATTAGCGATTGTGACAAGTTATCCCTTGTAATATATTATCTTATTTTGATCAATCAATGTTGTGTTATCTCCCTTGCTTTGGTCCTTTACTTTGTATGCTTTTAACCCTACGCTTCTAGGGGACTTGCCGGCAAGGGGCCTTTGCCGCGAGCGCTGAGTGCTGGACTCTGAGCAGCCTGCTGGCCAAGGTCTTACCGGCAAGTAACCTTGCCGCAGCTAGTCGCAACGCACTTAGCTTGCTGAGCGAACTCGAAAACGAAGCAAGGGCGCGACACTTGTCGCAGCTCACTTAAGTCGTTGAGCGTACTCGAAAACAAGATAAGGGTGCGGCTAGCCACGGGTAGGTTCCTCCGCGCACAGGTTTTCCATACAAAGTGTGGTTGTTCAAGGAAGATAACTAAAATTTTAAAAATTTGAACTACTCAAATTCTGGTAACTTAGCTTTCATATATTGCTTGCTTCCCCGACAAGGCTTCTCTTTCTTGAACGGCACTTGGTTCATCTTCCATCTCCTTCCCCCCCGGCAAACTCGTGCGCGAGGAATATTCCTTCTGCTTAAGAGGGAAAGAAAAAGAAGAGGGAAACAAATATAGGGCCTTTCGGCGTGCTAATGCTTACCGGGTGTGTGTGTTGCACAGAAATGCCAAATAGTGCATGCAAATAACGAAGAAAAGCATGGAGAAGGCAAATAGTGCAAAACACAAAAGCTTTACTGATGCACGGGATCTGCGCCCGGCTTTGTACAAAGGATTACATGCAACAGCGGCAAGACTCGTACAAAAAGGTGGTTGCCGGAGCGGATCACGGCAACCGCGCCTTATGGGTGAAACTTGCGAAGATGCTCTATATTCCAGGAATTGCTCACCGGTAAGCCTTCTTCGGTCTCAAGGCGGACAGCACCGGGCCTTGTGACTTGTCTCACCCGATAAGGGCCTTCCCACTTCAGCGTCAACTTGTTGGAATTCTTGGCGGACTGAACACGCCGAAGAACAAGGTCGCCTTCCTCGAGACTCCTGGCCTTAACCTTGCGGCTGTGATAGCAGCGCAAGGCTTGCTGGTATCGAGCAGCTCGTACAGCAGCCTGGAGACGTTCCTTCTCGAGGAGCAATGCATCATCTTGTCGCAGTTGCTCTTGCTCGAGCTCATCATAAGCGAGCACTTGAGGAGATCCGTATATGAGTTCCGTGGGGAGAACTGCCTCTGCTCCGTAGACTAGAGCAAAGGGTGTCTGTCCGGTGGCTCGACTTGGTGTCGTTCTGATTGACCAAAGAGCCGCCGGCAACTCCTCTATCCATTTTCTTCCGCACTTGCGCAGCCTGTCAAAGGTCCTTATCTTGAGTCCGCGCAGCACTTCAGCATTTGCCCTCTCCGCTTGACCGTTGCTCCTCGGGTGAGCAACAGAAGCGAAGCAGACCTTGGCGCCAAGGTCTTGGACGTATTGCATGAAGGTGCGACTAGTGAATTGCGTGCCGTTGTCGGTGATGATCCTGTTAGGGATTCCGAAACGGCAAACAATCGACCTGAAGAACCTGACCGCCGACTATGCTGTCACCTTTCTCACCGGTTCCACTTCTGGCCACTTTGTGAACTTGTCGATTGCAACGTACAAGTACTCAAAGCTCCCGACAGCGCGGGGGAAGGGGCCGAGGATATCGAGCCCCCAGACCGAGAAGGTCCAGGACAAAGGGATCGTCTGGAGAGCTTGAGCTGGCTGATGAATTTGCTTAGCATGGAACTGGCACGCTTCACACTTGGTTACTTGTGCAGTTGCATCTTGGAGGGCTTCTGGCCAGAAGAACCCTTGCCGGAACGCCTTCCCGGCAAGTGCCGTTGCGCCAATGTGGTGGCCACATATGCCTCCATGTATCTCTGCCAACAGCTTCTGTCCATCTTCTCTGGAAATGCACTTCAACCTGACACCATTGAGTCTTCTTCTGTACAATTCGTTGTCAACGAACTGGTACATACTTGACTGCCTGGTTATCTTCTCTATCTCTTCTGGGTCATCGGGAAGTTCTCCAGTTTGCAGAAAACAGACAATCTGTTGCGCCCATGCCGGAGCTCGAGGCTCAACGGCAAGGACTAAAGGCATGAGGGCTGCTGCGGGAACCCCAGCTTCTACGGCAAGAACCTCTGGTTCTGCCGGAGCTGATGGTCCCCCGGCAAGCTCGCCAGGGCGAGGCTTGTCGGGAACGCTTGCTTCAACTGTACAGACCCTAGGATCTGCAGGAGCAAACTGTTCCTCAGCCTTCCGGTTGTTGATCTTGGGAAACTTGGCGGTGGCTTCGGGAAGATCCGCCGGCAAGTAATCGCCGGAGACCAACTTTCTCTTCTTACTGTGCCCAACTGATGGTGTAACGGATGGCTGAGTCAGCTTGAGCAGGAAGGTCCCTGGTTCCACAGGTAACTTCATCGCAGCACACTTTGAAAGGCCATCTGCAATTTCATTCTGAGTTCTTGGAACGTGCTCCATTTGCAGACCTTCAAAGTGTTCTTCAAGCTTCCTCACTTCATCTACATAAGCTTCCATCAAAGGGCTCTGGTAACTCTTGTTAACTTGTCGGACCACCAACTGAGAGTCTCCCCGCACAATCAGCTTCTTAATCCCAAGTTCGGCCGCAATCCTGAGGCCGGCAAGCAAGCCTTCATACTCAACAGTATTGTTTGTCGCTTGTTCCCTGGGAAAGTGCATCTGGATAACATACTTGAGGTGTTCTCCGGTGGGCGCTATGAGTACCACGCCGGCACCGGCGCCTTGCAGCGAGAAGGCACCATCAAAGTACATTACCCATTCACTCGTCGCTTCTTGTACGGGTACACTTGTCTCTGGAACTTCTTCATCGGGCGTTGGGGTCCATTCAGCTATGAATTCTGCCAAAGCTCGGCTCTGGATAGTTGAAGTACTCTCAAACTTAAGACCAAAGCTCGACAGCTCCAGTGCCCACTCAACGATCCTGCCTGTTGCTTCTGAATTTTGCAATATCCTCTTCAACGAAAAGCGAGTGACCACTGTTATCTCATGTGCTTGGAAGTAATGGCGCAGCTTTCTCGAGGCCATGAGGAGGCCGAAAAGCAACTTTTGCACCCCGGAGTATCTTGATCTAGCCCCCTGCAAGAGGGAACTCACAAAATACACCGGGCGCTGCACCATCTTTCTTCGCACTTCTCCTTGTTCCTGCGCAGAGTTGTCCTTGTCGGGGCCAGAGCTTGTCGGAGCAGCCCCCTGCTTGTCGCTGGATTCGCTTGCCGGTGGTGTAGACTCTTCCTCTGCCTCCCTCTCCGCTACCAACGCAGCACTAACCACTTGTTTGGTTGCCGCTAAGTACAGCAGCAACTTCTCTTGTGGCCTAGGTGCGACAAGTATTGGAGTGGAGGATAGGTATTGTTTCAAGTCTTGCAGCGCTGCCTCCGCTTCCGGAGTCCATTTCATAGGACCTGCCTTCTTCAAGATTTTGATGAAAGGTAGGGCGCGTTCTGCAGATTTCGAAATGAACCTACTGAGGGCAGCTACACAACCTGCAAGTCTCCTGACGTCCTTGACGCGCTTCGGGGCTTCGATTTGCTCGATGGCTTTTATCTTGTCGGGATTAGCTTCAATCCCCCTCTGGGACACAAAGAACCCGAGAAGCTTGCCGGAGGGGACTCCGAAGACGCACTTCTCGGGGTTCAACTTAAGCTGGATCTTGCACAGATTCTCAAAAGTTTCTTCCAAATCTTGAATCAGGGTATCTCTGCTCTTGCTCTTCACCACTATGTCATCCATGTAGGCTTCTACGTTTCTGTGGATCTGTGGCTCAAAAGCAGTGTGCACTACCCTTGCAAATGTAGAGCCTGCATTCTTCAATCCAAAGGGCATGCGTATGAAACAATATGTGCCGCATGGAGTGATAAATGCAGTCTTCTCTTCGTCTTCCTTGGCCATGAAAATCTGGTGGTAGCCTGAATACGCATCAAGGAAGGAAAGTAGCTCACATCCGGCAGTGGAGTCAACAATCTGGTCAATGCGCGGCAAGGGAAATGGATCCTTGGGACATGCTTTATTCACATCGGTGAAGTCTATACACAGTCTCCACTTCCCATTGGCCTTACGCACGACAACTGGATTTGCTAACCACGTGGGATGGATCACGCCTCTAACCAGGCCTGCTGCTTCTAGTTTCTTGATCTCTTCGGCAATGAATTCTTGGCGCTCCACGGCTTGCTTCCTGACCTTCTGCTTGACGGGCCGCGCATGAGGACACACAGCAAGCTTGTGCTCAATTACCTTCCTGGGAACACCGGGGATGTTAGATGGTTGCCAGGCAAACACATCGACATTCGCCCGCAGGAAGGCAACGAGCGCGCTTTCCTATTTGCTATCAAGCGTAGCACTGATGGTGAAAGTACCACCAGTGCCGTCCTCCTTGGCGGACACCTTCTTGGTTGCCGGTGGAGCGGCCATCCCCTTCTTGCACTTGCCGGTGGAGCTCGATGGGACGTCCTCGACGGCAGCGCAACACTCCGAAGAGGTGCGTTTGCCGGAGTGGGTCCCAGAGCACTTGCCGGACTTGGTCTTGGTCTTCTTCCCCCCGGGAGCTTCAGCGGCAAGTGTATCACTCTCCGCCGCGGCTGCTACATCCCGGTATATCTTGTCGGCGCAGATAAGCGCGTCCTTCTTGTCGCCATGGACAGAGATGACGCTTATCGGCCCCGGCATCTTGAGTACATTGTAGGCGTAGTGGGAAGCTACCATGAACTTGGCGAGGGCAGGACGTCCAAGTATCCCATTGTATGGCAATGGGATATCGGCAACATCAAAGGTTATCCTCTCTGTCCTGAAGTTGAGCTCCCCGCCAAAGGTTACTGGCAGAGTTATCTTCCCCTTGGGCTTGCTCCTTCCCGGGTTTATTCCTTGGAACGAACCGGTTTCTTCGAGCTCGCCATCTGGGATCTAGAGTTTCTTGATCACAGCTGAGGAGATCAAGTTTAGGCCGGACCCGCCGTCAACCAACATTTTGGTGACCTTGAGGTTGCGGATGATTGGTGAGACCAACATCGGCAAGCACCCGACCGCAGTGGTGCGGTCAGGGTGATCCTCAAGATCAAAAATGATGGGCGTGCTGGACCATTTGAGGAGCCTGCGCGACTCCACGGGCGGCTCAGCTGCCTTTACTTCCCGCACCCACTGCTTGAGTTGGCGGTGGGAAGTATGCAGAGAGGCACCCCCGTCGACACACAGGACTTCCATGGCCTTCTGGAACTCCTGCTCGCTGTTATCACCTTCCTCCATGTCATCGTCGTCCTCTTCTTCATCATCCTTGTCGCGGCCCCGGGGAGGTCGATCACCTTGCCGCTGCTTGGCCTTGCCGCGGCGTCCTCCCCGGCCATTGAATGGCCGCTTCTTGCTTGGCTCTCCTCCGCCACCTTGGGCCTTCTCCTTGTCGCGACGCTCGTACTCAGCTTTCTGCTGCTCGACGAGGTACTCGACGCGTTTGCAGTTGGAGAGGTCGTGGCCCTTGGTGCGGTGGATCTTGCAGTATTGCTTGTCGGAGCCGTCCTGCTTGTCGGCTGCCGCCACAGGGGCAGGCTCCTTGCCGGAGCCGCCAGCCTGTGCTTGCTTGGCGGGAGCCTCCTTGCCGGACTTCTCGACGGCAAGCACTTCCTTGTTCTTCTTTCTTCTATTGTTCCGCCGCGGGCTCTTCTTTGCCGGGGCGGCATCCTCGCTGTCGCTTCCCCCTGCACCAGCATCCTCTCCGGGGAGTCTCCTCCCTTCTTCGGCGCGCGCGCACTTATCAGCTAGAGCATAGAGCTCGCTGACATCCCGTATCTTTGTCATAGCCATCTCCTCACGCATGCGGCGGTTACGCACGTTCTGGTGGAACGCGCTAATAACCGCAGCAGGGTGGACGTCGGGGATGTTGTGCTGCACGCGGCTGAATCGTTGGATGTACTTGCGCAGGGGTTCTCCTTCCTTCTGGGCCAAGATGTGGAGATCACTCTCCTGGCCGTGGGGTTTGTGGCCGCCTGTGAAGGCGCCAACAAACTGGTGGCACAGATCTGCCCACGAAGAAATGGAGCCTTCCGGCAAGTGTATAAGCCACGAACGAACGTTCGGCTTAAGCACCAGCGGGAAGTAATTCGCCAGTATCTTCTCATCGCGCCCCCCGGCAGCCTGCACCGCAATGGTGTAAATGCTGAGGAATTCCGAGGGGTGCTTCTTGCCGTCGTACTTCTCCGGTACGTCGGGCTTGAAGTTTTTCATACTGAGCCACTGGACGTGCCGCAGCTCGCGGGTGAACGCAGGGCAACCTGCCGCGTACGGCAAGTCACCTGGTTCACCGGGCGCGTGCGTGTCGACAGCGGTCCCAGCACGCTGATCTGATTGTCGCCGGGCTTCTCGGCGGCGCTCGATCGTTGTTCGAGCATCTTCTTGTCGCCGGTCGTCAAGGACTTGGCGCTGGTCCCGACGAGCCCACGGATCCGAGGACGCCGTGGAATCGTCGTCGACGTTGATCCGGCGGGGCGGCGTCTTCTGCTTCCGTGGCGGGGAGTGCACGGTGGTCGCACCCCCGGCGGTCTTGTCGCCGTCTGCCTTCGTCTTCTCGACTTGCCGTGGCCGCGGTGTCGCCGGCTGCTGCGGCGTGTCGTTGTTGGCGAAGGCAATGAGGCTTTGGATTGTTGCCCTCCAGTCTTCGGCTTTGTCTGCCGCTGGAGGGAAATCGAGGAGCAGTTGCGCTCTTGCGAGCGCTTCTGCTGGAGAGGAGGGGAGCAGGGGCGAGCGGTGCGAGGAGCGGGATATGCTCGGACTCCTAACGGGGTTAGAAGGAGCAGGTTCCCGCCCCAGCGACCGCGCCTTGCTCGTGCCAGGACGCTGGCCCGGAGCATCCCGCGAACCTCCGGCTTGCCCTTGCCCCAGCAAGCGAATGGTACCTCCTGTACCACGGCGCAGCTGGGTCGTCGTCTGTTCAGATGGACGTGGCGCATCTACGGACACCGAGGCTCGGTCGTCCGTCTTGTCCGTGGATTTGGTAGTGCCGCGAGTTTCCTCGCCGGCGACCACCCTTCCGCCGATGTCTCCTCCACCCACCGTTGGTTCGGGTGGCGGTGGATGAGACGCAGACGGGCCCGCGACCTCCGAAGCCTTCTTCTTCGGGGCCATGCTGTTGCTGATGAAGTTGATGAAACTGAAGAGGTTGATGAAGAATGCGCCCGCGTGAACGCCGGATCAGGTTCGCGCAACCTCGACGCCCCCTACCTGGCGCGCCAAAGATGTCGGGGGAAACTGTCCACCACGAACACCTATGGGACCGGAGCCCCTTGTACGTTGCGGTAAGGGAGCGGAGGAAGCACAAAGAGCAGATCGAGGAGAGCACGCGGGCGGTTTACCCAGGTTCGGGCCGTGACGGACGCGTAAAACCCTACTCCTGCTTGATTTGTATTGGGTTTGAGAGCTCGGGAGCTTGAAGAACTAGCTACACCGAGCGAGAGAGCTGTCTAGGTTCCGAACCCTTTCTACGTTGTGCATGGGCCTCCTTTTATAGCTCAAGGGGTCACCGACAGGTGCCAACGTAGAAGAAGGGCAAAAATGTAACTTTGGTGGTAGTTGTAACAGTGCGGGAACAGTGCATGAACAGTGGATGAACAGTGGTCATCACCTACTTTGACAGTGGGGGACAAGAGCATTAAATGCCCGTCGCCGTCGACCCCAAATGCGCCCGCCCGTGCGTCTCCGTTCGCCACGGCGGTAGCCTCGTCACCGTGGCTCGCCACCGTGTCCCCCAGGCTACACAGCCATCCGCCATGCGTCCCTGGAAGGGTCCCAGGGCGACGCGTGGGTCGATGCGCTGGAGCGCGGGCACACATCGTGAGTTCCCCCCGGCGAACACCTTGCCGGGGCCTTGACCTTGCCGGGTCCTGAAGCTTGTCGCTCCCAGGGCCCTGCCGGGGCGCATGCTGCGCCGAGGCATGTCTTCTGAGATGCAGTCTTCTGGTCCTCCTGGCAAGCTCCTCTTGCCAGGGTCTTGTGCTAATGTTATAGTCTTGAGCCTGGGACGGCCTTCCCGGCAAGCTCCACTTGCCGGGATCTTGATCTTCTGTCCTGTATACTTTGTTTTTGAATGGCTTAATAAGGACCGGAAAGGTTTCCGGCAAGCACGTGGTAGACCCAGCCACGAGAAGCTGCTACTGCCCGTGCACAAGTTGGGGTACTAAGGTACCCCTATCTTAGTACACCGACAGCAGTTTTCAACAAGTCATAGAAAATAACATCAGCGAGTAGGCTACTTTACAAGCTTGTTGCAAACACCACAAGGCATATCATGTAAAGTGGATTGCACCAGAAAAAGATTGCATGATTGTGCTTCTAAAACATATTGACGTGAGGCAGGAAAGACAATCACACCAATAGCTATGAACAAGACAAATCAGCATCTCATAACAAGTTTCAGCACTTAACAGCCACATGCAATTTTGCAACAGAGATAAACATGGCAATATGGCACCTAACATGAATGCTACAGCAACCAACATGTAGAGCACTTCACAATGAACATTTTGACATATCATATGCTTCATTTGGGCCAACATGCACAAAGTTATCACCTCACAAACATGCTGACATATTAACAGTTTTCAGCAGTTTTAAACATAGAGCACTCTTGCAATGATGATTAGGGCATCAAGATGAACTCAAACAAGCATGCCACAGTGGAACAAAATGAAGAGCATATCACAACGAACATTTGGACATATTATTCACTCAAAACGGACAATCACACAAAAAGTTATCACAATCACAACATGCACACATAATTATGACATACAAAGGACTTGGCAGTTTTACTCAGGAAAAAAACAAAGCGAGAAGGTGGGCTGGCCGGGGGCTCACCATGGGCCTTGGCCCAATCAAGGGGGAGGCAGGCCCGGGCCGGCGAGGCTGGGCCGAGGCGCGGTCACAGGGAGCTGGGTCGGCCCGGCTGCGGTCGGGGCTGGGCCCAACGGAGGTCGACGCGGTCGTCGTCCCCCTCTGGATCGAGGGAGGAGGCAGAGGCGGCCATGGCCGGCGGTGCGAGCGGGGGCGTCCAGAGGAGGCCGAGAGGACGGGGCCCGGCCGGATCCGGGCGGATCTGGCCCTGGTGCTACCATTCCAGGCGGTGGCGAGGTTTATCGGGGACGGGGCGGCGAGATCGGGGAGCGGCTACCTGCGGGAGAGAAAGAGCTGGCGAGGTGAGGTGAGGGAGAGGAAGAACGGAGGGAATAAAAGAGAGGCGTGGCGAGGAAAGACCTGGGGGCTCCGGCGAGGCTCGCCGGCCGGCGCGGAGGGGCGGTGGCGCTCGGCCGCGTGAGGCGCGAGCTCGGGCTTGCGTGGAGCGGGTGATCGGGATCTGGAGGCGACCTGCTTCGGGCCGGGCGGGCGGCGGATGGGCCCCAACGGGCCCGCGCGGTGCTGGCGCGGTGGAGGCGACGACGTGGCCGGCTCCAGTTGGCCACGGGCGTCTGCAGGGCGGCGGAGGACCAATGGAGGGGCGCCAAGTGGTGGGCTCGGGCTGGGCTGCGCCGGATGTGGAGGTGGAGGTGGCTGGCTAAAGATTAGGGTGTGAAAATTGAGGAGGAGGGGGCTAGAGGTAGGTGGAGGGGCTAGGCTACCAAATTTGGAAGGAGGAGGGCATATATATATGGAAGGCTAGGGTTTGGGGGGATCTGAGGCTGTCTCGAAGCCCTCGGATCACCATCCAACGACACCGATCGCAAGGGGGGATAGGTGGGCTTAGGTGGGCTGTCTAGAGGGCCTCAGACTGAGACGGGAGAGAAGAGAGAGATGCTCGCGGGGGTTTTCGGAGACCAAAACGTCTGATGTTTTAACCGGCTATACTGCCGCTATAGTTTAACGGTTGGGCTATCAAACATGCTCCGAATGCGACGAAATTTGACCGGCGGTCTACCTATGCTATAATAAGACCACACGCCAAGTTTTGCCTCATTCCGAGAACATTTTTCAGTCACTCATAAAATAGATATTCGGATGTGCCGCGGGCGCGTGCGAGTGTGTCTGGTCTCAGGACGGACAACGGAGAGGACGGGCGGACTCGGACGGATTCAAGTTTTGAAGACATGATGATGCAATGCACATGATGACATGTCAAAATGCAACACGCAAGCAGATGTCATGGGAACGGCGACGAATAACTGGCTGACACCTGGCGCATCGGCCTCGGGGTGTCACAACACTCCCCTACTAACAAGAGATCTCGTACCGAGATCTTAGGAACGAGACGAAAGTGAAAAGGAAGAAACAAGTTCTTCTCAAACAAAAGTGTGAAGCCCAAGAACCTTGAGAGGTTGAACAATTTGAAAGAACGAACACGACGGAGGAGAAAGAAGTTGCGAACACTTTGTTAGACAAACAAGAACAAGGGATACGACGAGAACCAAAAGGTTGAAGGGTATGAAGCACGAGTTGAAGGAACAAGAATGAATTTGAAACCACTCCGGTTACTAAGAGATAAACAAGGAATAAGAACAAGAAAATTTAGATAGGACTCCGGTTGAATTTTAGTGAAATAGAACAAGAACTTGGAAAGATGAAACGACACTCGACGAGAGCAACAACACAATGCCTCCGGAAGAATTTGAAGAGTGAAATGAAAAGAATGGAGAAGAAGATAAAAACTTACACCACGAAGGAATCGAACGAGAATTTATAAGAGAAAGACTTGAACGGAGTTGTTGAGATGATCAACAACAAAAGAATAAGCTTGTTGTGGGCTTATTTAAACATCTCAAAACTTGAGGTGAATTATGCCGCAACCAAAAGATTGAATAGCTGAGGATGAAGAAATGCAAGACTCCACTTCGAAAGAATAGGAAGAATTATTTGCACTCGAGAGGCAAAAGAATAATGCTTGAGCTGCTCCACAAGGATTTGAAGAACACTTGAAGAATGAATTAAATCAGGAAGACCCACCATGAGAACTCCGATAACAAGAGGATGACGAGATAGGATTGAATGATTAAAGAATAAGATTAAAGCCTTGCGATGATTTAGACGAGGGTCCGACGAGATAGCCGAGGAAACTTTGAACTCCATGGAAGAAAAGATTAAAGCACTTGGGACTAGAATTTATTCATCAAGAATAAACTTCGAAGGAAAGGAATAAATCAACTTGACGATAATGAATAAGAATTATGGTATGCTCATCCTTCATCTATTAAATTGATGAAAGCAATAGATTCGCATACTACTTATTCTCGTTGATAAATGAATAAAGACGGATATAGTGGAAAACTCGAGAAAGTCTTCATGATCCACCGGTGGATTGGAA
Organism: Secale cereale; assembly: GCA_902687465.1. Classification (NCBI taxonomy): domain Eukaryota; kingdom Viridiplantae; phylum Streptophyta; class Magnoliopsida; order Poales; family Poaceae; genus Secale; species Secale cereale. Next base: position 434,394,909 of record LR738714.1, read on the forward strand.
AGAACGAATGAATTGATATGATAGCACCGGAAAAGAACTCTTGAGCGGACCACCATAAAGAATTGAAAACCGAGTGATGAAAGAGGACAACCCACCGTAAGAATTGAAATTGAGTGAGTACAAGAGAATGAATCACCGGGAAGAATAAAGCACTTGAGGAAATTTGAATGAAAAGAACGAAGAGATCCTGAACTGAATATAGAATACTTGAACGAAGCACCGGACGAATGTGAGATGAACGAAGAGGCATCAATGAAGAATATTTGGAAGACGAAGTTGAAAACTGAGAACGAAGAATCTTCTGAAATGATGGCCTTCGGAGGAACACAAAGAAAAGAATTCATGAAATGCTCCGGATGGTTGAAGAAAAGAAGTCTTGATGATCGGAACAATTAAGGAGATAGCAACGATCTTGAATGAAGAATCTTCGAGAGAACGGACAAGATTGAGAGGAAACATCTTGTTCGGTCTTCAAATGACGACGAGAAAGACCACCAAGAATTATTGAGATACTCCGGACGAATGAAAAGAGGGAAGATTGAACCAATGATGAAAAGAATTTTAAAATGAACTTGGATAAGGCATATGACTGATGGAATCCATACTTACGTCACACTTGAAAAGAATTTAAGAATACTCCGGGAAATTAGAAGTGTCGGGTAAGATCCTGGGAAAAGACATGTGGGTTAGTGCCCACCGAAAAGAAGACTCCGTCGGAAAGGATTGAAAAGGAGATGATGCACCAAAAAGATTAAAAGACTCGAAGGAGGTGACAACCTCGAATTAATTGTAAGACAGATGAATCTTCTGAGATGTCTTCAGAACTCCGGAACAATTAAATGGCGAGAGGTGAACGAGAGAAGGGGAAAACTCTTGAGCAATGGAAAAGAATAAGATCAACACCGAAAACTTGAATTGAATCCACCGGGGAAGAATAGAGGTGAAGAATATCGAACGAGAGGAGAATTCACCGGTTGGAATAATTAAGGAAAGAAAGCAAAGGCTTCAAACGAGTAGGATGGATACTCGATTAAGGACTCCGGCTCCGAGAAGAAAAAGGATGGGCGGGTGGGAAAAAGAAAGAAAACTTCAGAAGGGGAAATAACATCGGTTGGAAAGAACCGAGGATTGAACTTGCAAAGAAGAAGAGGGTCGAATCCACTTGATGAGAGATGCACCAGATGAAAAGAACAGACGATGCAACGAACGAAACTAACCGCGTGATCTTAAAAAAATTTGAAGGGGAAGAGGAGTAATTCAAAACACCTACGTCAAGATTCCTAACCAGAGCGAACAATGTACCGAGGAGTAAAAAGAATTCCTACTCTCCGATATAACTAGACTCCGAAAATAGTTTTCTTCTAGACTCAACAACGGCCAAGCTACGATCAATCAAGGGGGACTCCTATGGTCGGGCGAGGCTCTGATACCAACTTGTTAGGCCGAAGATGCGATTCTATCCCGATCACGTGACACATTCTTGATTGGGGCACAACCGCATTTCGGGCGCTTAGCAAGATGGATATCATTACATCGTACCATTGCATAAATACATGGGGATACAACAATTCATACAAGTTACATGAATACAACAACATCAATACAAGGCCTCTGACTACGGATGCAAACATGAAAAGCACAACGACATCCATCTGCTATCCCAGGCTGCCGACCCGGAACCTAATCCAAGACTGACGAAGAAGAAGAAGAAGAAGAAGAAGAAGAAGAACTCTAACACAAAGGACATCGCTCTCGCGTCAAGTCATCGGAAACCTGCACCTGCAACTGTTGTTGTAGTATCTGTGAGCAACGAGGACTCAGCAATCCCATAACCACGGGTAACAAGACTAGCAAAGCTTAATGGGTATGGAGAGGTAAAGTGGTGAGGTTGCAGCAGCGGCTAAGCATATGTATGGTGGCTAACTTACGAGTACAAGAATAAGATGAGCATCTACGCAAATGGTCGAAAATTAATAATGATTGCTAAAGATCCTGAACTACGTACGAGTCAAACATAACCCCACCATGTTCTCTTCTCAAAGTTAAAAGAGACGGTCACGGTTACTCACGCGGTTCGTGTGTTTTATTTTGGATCCTCTGTCAAGTTTTCTTCAACTGGACATTAACAAATTCCAATCTGCCACATAACCGCGGGCACGGCTTTTGAAAGATCATAACCCTGCAGGGGTGTCCCAACTTAGCCAATCACAAGCTCTCACAATCAGCAGAGATAATAATGATATTACCCCTTATCTTAGGGACAATCCGATCAGGCTCGGTATCCCGGTGCACAAGACATTTCGACAATGGTAAAACAAGTCCAGCAAGACCTCCCGGCGTGCCGACACCCTGATAGTAGCTGCGCGTATCTCGTCTCAAGCCACGACCGGATGGGCGATCCTACAGGTAAAACCAGACCTCGAGTTTCCCCGTGGTGGCTCCGTGGTCTCCCCGTTTGGGACCAACTCCATCGGCACTGGCCCCCCCTATATGTAGAAGAAACCTCGGGTAGCGCGAACTCTCTATGCAATTAAATAATTAATTCACTTTTTATTATGTGGCAAATAAAACCAATGTTGGGCCTTGCTGGAGGAGTTTTATTCAAAGTCGAACTGTCAAGGGGTCCCCATATACCCAACCGCGTTAGGAGCGCAAAATCAAGGAACATAACGCCAGTTTATCGGCTCCTAAGGTGGCATGAGTGGAACAAAACACCGAGCAAAAGGCCAAGCCTTCCACCCATTGCCAAGTGTATATGTGTGTTAATATATATAAGATATATTGTCATATTCCAATAAGAAGTTCGAACATGGAACAATCTTCATCTTCACCTGCAACTAGCAACGCTATAAGAGGGGCTGAGCAAGCCGGTAACATAGCCAAACAACAGTTAGCTGGGAAGGTGTCAAAGGTTAGAGGTTTCATGGCAACAAGGAGAGGGGCTGACAGTAAACGAGGGGTAGCGCGACATATAGCGATAGCATCGAGACATCTAGCATAGCAACGATAGTAAAGGTATCCAAGGTGATGGTCATCTTGCCTGAGATCCCGCAAGGAAGAAGAACGAGTCCATGAAGAAGACGAAGAAGAAGCCTCGAAGATGAACCAAGTGAAGTCGAACGAATCCTCACGAACGCAACGGATAATGAACTAGCAAGAAGATGCCCACAACATGGTAAACACACCACTCAAGAACATGACAAGTTACTCAACCAAGTATGATGCAAGACAAGTCTATATGATGCAAAACATGGCAAGGGATGATGCAAACAAGAACAACACAAACCAACATGTTTAAATGAGACCGGAAACAACATATAAGAATTCCAGTAAGTCCTCATATGCACGTTGTGAAATTGGTCGAGATCTGAACAAACCTTAAGTTAAAGTTGTTAAACAGCAAGTTAACATGCACCATGATGATCTCCTCGAAATTCTAGTCAAGTTACATATCAAGTTCATTTAATTCGGAGCTACGGCCTAGAAGATATGAGGAAAACAAGTTAAGCATGGCAACAATGCAAGATGCATCCAAACAACAAGCAAACACACTCCAAGCATGTAAATGACATGATATTATGATTCTATATGCAAAAACACACAAGTTTCATATAGGACACACTCAAAACGGAGCAACGGTTTAACACATACACATGAAGCAAGATATAACAACAAACTGTCCAAAATCAGCAACATAGCAACTTTGGAGCAAGGTATATATATGCTACAACACCCAAACATGATAACAAAAGGCATGGATGTGAAATATACATGATACTTAACAAGCATGAACTTAGAGCACAACTAAAAACTTGCTGGAACATAATTAAACAAGCATGGCAAGATTCAATAAGTTTACATATTTCTTAGACTTAGCCAAAATCTGAGAAGGCAAAAACATCTTCACGATGCTGCCTTCTGAGTCACAAAATAACAAGCATATCAACTCTACTAAGTATATAAGGATCATGGACATGTAATAGACATAGCATACATCAAACAACTCCAATGGAACAACTCCATAGGAGGCATGGATCAATGCCAACAAGCTTCACCAAATTGATCATGCTAATAATAGACTGATAGGTACATTTATAGCAACTTGAGAGCAAGAAATAAACAAGCTACAACAGGTCATATATGCAAATAAAGGCTTGGATGGATAGAGCATAACATAGACAACAAGACATGGTCATTGGATACCCCAAAACATGCATGGATATGAGTGGCGGATCAAGCAAACATGGCATCAGGTTTAACAGTTTCAGACTTAGCAGTTGTCAATAAGTCATAGAAAATAACATCAGCGAGTAGGCTACTTTACAAGCTTGTTGCAAACACCACAAGTCATATCATGAAAAGTGGATTGCACCACAGCAAAGATTGCATGATTTTGCTTCTAAAACATATTGACATGAGGCATGAAAGACAATCGCACCAATAGCTATGAACAAGATAAATCAGCATCTCATAACAAGTTTCAGCACTTACCAGCCACATGCACTTTTGCAACAGAGATAAACATGGCAATATGGCACCTAACATGAATGCTACAGCAACCAACATGTAGAGCACTTCACAATGAACATTTTGACATATCATATGCTTCATTACATGCACAACGTTATCACCTCACAAACATGCTAACATATTAACAGTTTTCAGCAGTTTTAAACATATAGCACTCTTGCAACGATGATTAGGGCATCAAGATGAACTCAAACAAGCATGCCACAGTGGAGCAAACTGAAGAGCATATCACAACGAACATTTGGACATATTATTCACTGAAAACAGACCACCACACAAAAACTTATCACAATCACAACATGCACACATAATTATGACAAACAAAGGACTTGGCAGTTTTACTCAGGAAAAAAAACAAAGCGAGAAGGTGGGCTGGCCGAGGCTCACCATGGGCCTTGGCCCAATCGAGGGGGAGGCAGGCCCGGGCCGGCGAGGCCGGGCCGAGGCGCGGTCACAGGGAGCTGGGTCGGCCCGGCTGCGGTCGGGGCTGAGCCCAGCGGAGGTCGACACGGTCGTCATCCCCCTCTGGATCGAGCGAGGAGGCAGAGGCGTCCATGGCCGGCGGTGTGAGCTGGGGCGTCCGGAGGAGGCCGAGGGGACGGGGCCCGGTCGGATCCGGGCGGATCTCACCGCGGGGCATCCATTCCCAGTGGCGGCGAGGTTTACCGGGGACGGGGCGGCGAGAACGGGGCGCGGCTACCTTCCGAAGAGAGAGAGAGAGCTAGCGAGGTGAGGTGAGGGAGAGGAAGGACGGAGGAAAGGAGAGAGAGGCGTGGCGAGGAAGGACCTGGGGGCTCCGGCGAGGCTCACCGGCCGGCGAGAAGGGGCGGTGGCGCTCGGCCGCGAGAGGCGCGAGCTCGGGCCTGCGTGGAGTGGGTGAGCGGGGTCTGACGGCGACCAGCTTCGCGCTGGGCGGGCCGCGGATGGGCCCCAGCAGGTCCGCGCGTTGCTGGCACGGTGGAGGCGATGACGTAGCGGGCTCCGGTTGGCCACGGGCGTCTGCAGGGTGGCGGAGGACCAATGGAGGGGCGCCAAGTGGTGGGCTCGGGCTGTGCTACGCCGGATCTGGAGGTGGAGGTGGCTGGCTGATGATTAGGGTGCGGAAATTGAGGAGGAGGGGGCTAGAGGTAGGTGGAGGGGCTAGGCTGCCAAATTTGGAAGGAGGAGGGCATATATATATGGAAGGCTAGGATTTGGGGGGTATGAGGCTGTCTCGGAGCCCTCGAATCACCATCCAACGGCATCGATCGCATGGGGGATAGGTGGGCTTAGGTGGGCTGTGTAGAGAACCTCGGACTGAGATGGGAGAGAAGAGAGAGATGCCCGCGGGGGTTTTCGGAAACCGAAACGTCTGACGTTTTAATCGGCTATACTACCGCTATAGTTTAACGGTTGGGCTATCAAACGAGCTCCGAATGCGATGAAATTTGACAGGCGGTCTACCTATGCTATAATAAGACCACACGCCAAGTTTCGCCTCATTTCGAGAACATTTTTTGGTCACTCATAAAATAAATATTCGGAGGTGCCGCGGGCGCGTGCGAGTGTGTCTGGTCTCAAGATGGACAACGGAGAAGACGGGGGGACTCGGACAGATGCAAGTTTTGAAGACATGATGATGCAATGCACATGATGACATGTCAAAATGCAACACGCAAGCAGATGTCATGGCAATGGCGACGAATAACTGGCTGACACCTGTTGCATCTGTCTCGGGGTGTCACAATACATGTCAGACTAGATTAGCATATGACACGGTGGATGGCTCAGTCTCACTAGCCATGGGGCATTGGATGCTAACAGGATAATATAGACTTGGAAAGATCTGTCGGATTCAACATAGTCGGATTTGAGTCGAGATAAGGTCCGAGTCGGACAGACCCAACTATGAGACATAGCGATATGTCATCTGTAAGTTTCTAGTACAACATACGTTCTATGTCCTAAGACCTGAGCTGACGCATGTACTCGGGATTGTGACAGACTTGCTTTGGGCCCACCAAACACTACTCCATAACTGGGTAGTTACAAAGGTAGATTTCGGGTTTGTCCAGACCAATTGTAAGTGCATCTAGTGCCCCTTAGTGATTTTGGTGTATTGAAGACTTATAGGTTAAGGGACTAATGTGTTTATGAGTGTACACAAGTCCTATAAGTCTCTGAGGACTTTGATATTTACGAAGAAAGTCGACCCCTAAAAATGTATGTCTTCAGTTGAGGACTTTGGTTTTCTTGAAGACTTTGAAAGTGAGGAAATTGGTGCGACCTTGAAGACTTGGATATTCATGCGAGGATTATGAAGCGTGAAGACTTTTGTTTTCGTAGTTTCATTTTCTCTTTCTTGAGTCATAGGAAACACCATACTGTTAAAGGGGGTCGAGGTAAAACTAAGGAAACATATTTCCAAGTGATGCTCATCTCAAATCCTACAGTACCAATCCTTTCGAGTGAAGCCATTGGAAATCACATACAGTTCAGTCAATTTCTTTAGCGACAGAGACGAAGTTCTTCTGGTCTCTGAGGAATTTGTTCTGACCGAGGAGTTAGGAATTCGCTAGTGCGGATTGCCTACAAGTTAGGAACATGATAGCATTGAGGAATTTGACAGCTCAAATTTCTGACCGTTGTTGTGCTATGCGTCGGCTGTCCCAAAATATCTTATCCACCTAACGGTCATATCATTTAAGGGCATTTATGTCTTATCATGTTGGGCTGCTCCCTAGGCTATAAATAGCCACCCCCTACAACCACTAGCTGGTTGGCTGCTCCGAGAGAAACTGACACTTGTCATTAGAGCAACCCATCCTCCGAGGACTTTGAGCGAAAATCATCAAGTGAGGAAAAACCCAAAACCCAAACACCTAAAACCCCAAAGTGACTGAGCATCACTAAAGAGAGTATTTCTGTGTGGAGCCGACGCTTGGTACATTTGAAGAATGTGATCTTCCAGACGGCTAGATGTCAATGGTCTAGACCATCCATGTAACGCTCAAGATGCGACTATATCTCCTACGTGTCGAGGCACGACTTAGAGGCATAATCCCATTTTGGTATGATCGCAAGAAGGTTATCTTCACACATTCCCATGTACAAGAACAATGAAAAAAATACATAGTTGGCTTACAATCGCCACTTCACACAATGCATAAATAAGTCATACATTCATCCAAGTACAATCATGGTCCGACTACGGACAAATCCAAATGAAAAGAAGATAACCACCCACTGTGCCCGATCGGCCCTAGTAGGAACCACTACTGATCGTCGGGACACGTCACGTACATGCGCCCACGTTCCTCATCGAACTCCCACTTGAGTTCATGTCCATCAACTAAATCATACACGATTGTACCTGCACCTGTGTTTGTAGTAAACTGTGAGTCACGAGAACTCAACAATCCCATTCCCGGGTATCAAAACTATAAAGGCATTTGGGTAAGGAGAAAGTGTATAAGTGGACTGCTGCAAGTGCTAAGCGTAGATGAGGTGGCTAGCTTACGTGTCATCAGTGCGAGAAGAGAAGTGAAAGGCATTGGTCGTGAACTAAATCATGATCACTAGTTGATCCTGTCTACCTACGCGCCATACATAACCAAGCCGTGTTCTCTTCCCGGACTCCCTCGAAAAGCGACCATCACAACTACTCACACGGTAGTGTATTATGTTTGAGGTTTCGTGTCAAGTTATCTACAACCGGATATTAACAAATTCCAATCCGCCACGTAACCGCGGGCACGACTTTCGAAAGATCATAACCATGCAAGGGTGTCCCAACTTAGCCCATCACAAGCTCTCGCGATCAACAGAGGTATAACCCCTTATCTTGGGGACTACCCGATCAGACTCGGAATCCCGGTATACTAGATATTTTGACAATGGTAAAACAAGTATAGCAAGACCTCCCGACGTGTAGACACCCTGATAGGAGCCGTGCGTATATCGTCTCAGGCCACAATCAGATGAGCAGTCCGTACAAGTAAAACCAATCCTCAAGTTTCCCCGTGGTGGCGCTGCAAGGGGCTCTAGTTTGGACCAACACTCATGAGGAGCACTGGCCCGGGGTTGTTAATTAAGTCCTCGGGTGCTAGCCAGTCCCTATGCAAGTTTTAGTTATTAGGCAAATGGTAAAACCAAAGTCAGGCCTTGCTGGAGGAGTTTTTATTCAAAGCGAACTATCAAGGGGTCCCCATATACCCAACTGCGTTAGCTACGCAAAATCAAGGAACATAACACCGGTTTATTGGTTCTTAAGGCGGCATGAGTGGAACAAAACACCGAGCAAAAGGCCAAGCCTTCCACCCATTGCCAAGTATATAAGGTGCATTAATGTAAATAATAGTTGTTGTGCTATTCCCAAAACCCAATCCACATGGAGCAAACTTCATCTTCACATGCAACTAGCAACACTATAAGAGGCGGGCTTGAGCAAATGTGTAACTTAGCCAAACAATGGTTTGCTAGGTGGGTAGTTAGAGGTTTCATGGCAAAGTGGGGGCTGACATGCAAAAGGATAGGTTTCGCGACAAAGCAATAGAGCGAGGCATCTAGCATGGCAACAATAGAGGTGATATCAAGGAATGGTCATCTTTCCTGAGATCCCGCAAGGAAGAAGAACGAGTCCATGAAGAAGACAAGCGGACGTGGTCGAACGAATCCTCACAACCCTGGAACGAAACCGAAGCTAACGAGAGAAGCAAATCGGAAAGAAGCAAACAACATGGTAAACACACAAGCATAAACATGGCACATGATGCACAAACAAGTATGATGCATGTCTAGTATAAATAAGCATGGCATGGCAAAGTGCACAAACAACACTACAATTTAAGTGGAGCTCAATATGCAACAAGTTGCATATTGACGAAACACCACATTCCATTTATTTAGTTGACTCTCGTTTATGAACACAACAAGTTTAAATGTTGTTTAACACGGCAAAAGGTGAAGCACAAAATAATCCACACGAACTAAGCAATTTAAATGAGGCCGAAAATAACAAACAACAATTCCGGGAAATCCCCATGTGCATATAAAGTTTATTTAACTTGAGCTACAGTTAACTAGTTATGAGTTAAACCATTTTAACATGTCATCTAAGCAAATTAATGCAAACAACAACTTTAAGCATTTAAATGTTGTTATCATTAAGCGGATGACATTTGCAAGTTTTTATGCAATTTTATGAGAAGTTGACATGAACATGATATGAAGCATTTGGTCGCCACGACGGAAGGAAAGGGGTGTGATGGCGGCGAGAATGGAAACGGTGCCATGACAACATTCCGATGATCCGACAACTTTCCAAGATGCCGGTGAAAAAGATAGGTGGCATGAGCATGTCATGCGAAAGAAGGTGGGGTGATCCCGTTACCGGGTTCCCATGGGTCGACGACATGGCAAACGAGTGGCACTTCGATCACGGTGCAAACAAAGGGTGCATCTCATACAATACATGCATTCGTCCACGGGCATCGTCTCGGCGGTATACCTTCGAAGCAAGCGTTTTCAGAGCGGATCGATATCGTAGTGGAAGTAGTCGCTCACGGGCGTCGTGGGAAGTAGTCATCACGGGTCTTCGAGGGTCGATGGTAGTCGTACACATTCCGTAGATGTCCGGGGTCGATGTCGTGGTACTTGGTGGTCTTTGGACTTGTCGGTCTCATTTTTGTGATGGTAGTTGTACACGAGTCATAGACGTTCGGGTCACGGGTAGAGGTACTTGACATCCACGGAGTCTTTGAGGGTCGACCGTAGTAGTACTTGGCGAAATGCACGTCGAGGTAGTCGAACTTGACGATATCGAAGACGATCTTGATGCAACCGTGCGTAGAAGTACTTAGTGAAACCCACAGACACAATAGTGGTACATGGTCTTCGCGTTGTAGTTTGACTTGGCGATTCCAAAACGTTCATCGTGGTACTTGGGTCTTGAACTTGAGGAGGTCAACAGAGTGGCGGACTGCAGGTCCAGTCAGTGGAGGTAGGCGCGAGGAGTTGGGGACGCGCGCCGGAGAGGCACCGGCGGTGCTGCGCGACCAGCGGCCAACGCAGCAAGCGCTAACAGAAGTGCGAGGCAGTGACGGTTGCCGGCGTCCAGGACACGAAGTCGCGACGGTGCCGGGAGGCGCGAGAGAGGGGAAGCAGGAGAGGTTGCCAGCGAGGAGCGGAGCTCGGAGAGGTCAGGGCACCGGATTCGGGCCAGCAGCGCCCGTCGCGAGGTCGAGGAGGGACGACGGGGCTCCGGCTTGCTGGTGGTGGACTTCGCGGCTGACGGGGTGCTTTATGCGGGACGATGAAGGCAGCGGCCCCGCGGTGCTGGGAATGGGCGCGGGAGGAGCGGATCCGGAGCCGGAAGGCGAGCTCCAGCCGGATCCAGGGCGAGGATGGCGGAGATGGCCGGCGGGGTAGGAGGCGCGGTGACGGAGGCGATGCAGACGAAGGAGACCGGGCAGGGGACGCACTGGTCGCCGACGAAGGTGCTGGGCAGGTCCAGCGGCGGCACCACTAGGAGGGTCCGTTCGGTCACCTGCTGCGGGAAGTGGCGAGCTCGCGAGGGAGAGTGCGGAAGGAGGGAGAGATGCGGCGCTGAGGGAAGGAGGGTCGAGGGAGAGGGGATCGGGCACACCTAGGGTTAGGAAGGGAGCCAGGAGGCCTTGGGCCAGATGGGCCAAAAGGAGGTTGCGGTCCAGGTGGGCCGCTGGGAGGCCCAAGATCTCTCTCTCTACCCTTCTAAAAAAATAAAAATAAAACAGAAAAAGAGAGAGAGGTTAGGTATGGAATTTGGGCATGGGGATAATTTTCCCGGACTCGCGAAAAAACGCTGGTTCCAGGTAAAATAGAAAAGAGGCATGATTGTGAAGTTGATTTCAAACTCTTTTGAATTGAATTCTAATGAGTTTGATAAGGAAGTGGGTAATTGGTAGGTCCAAAAAATGTTGAGATTTTTAGAGGAGCCTCGATAAAAGAGATAGGAATTGTTGGCAAAGTTTGGGGGGGGGGCAAAATTGAAATAGAATAGACATGAGAATTAAAATGCAAGTGTGTTATGGTGATTCCAAATTAACGGATTAATTAGAATAGCTCCATAATTATTAGGAGGATATGTAATAAAGAGAAGTCACCCTGTGAGTTCCCTCGGTTTAAATGGATCGAAGATCCATGGAATTTATTTAGTTGAATTTTTTGAAATTAATGACATAATGTCATGATGACATGATGCAATGCACAGAATAAATAGAGCAAGCACAAATGAAACACACGGTAACATCGAAATAGCGGGAAATCTTCTGGAGCGTCGGTCTTGGGGCGTCACAATCCAAGAGGAATTGTGGATCGCCGAGTGACCAAGTCTGCGCAGGTTTGGAAGTCACCTGTGAAGTCTGTGTGACCTTAGCTCAAGGGGAATATGGTGAGGACTTGGTGTCTTGGACTGTGTGTCCAGGACTGGGTGTCCGGGACTGTGTGTCCTTAGCTTTAAATACTAGCCGCCCTAACCAGACGTACACAACAGTTGGAACTGGTCTAACAAATGATTGTCTTCATCAAGCCTACTGGTTCTATTTCCTCAACCCTTCCATTTACTCATTCATGTGTTGATGAACTTGATCTGTACTATTTGAATACTTTGACTGAAGACTTTATCAATTTCCTCAACCCAAATTCATCAGTCCTCAATCTTCCACCTGCTTATCCTGATTACACGCTACTTGTACTCTGTGCTTGCTTTCATTTCATCATGATGACCATGCTACTGTTTTATTATGAATGCACTTGAGTATCTATTCCGTTGCTAAGTAGTTCGTTGCTTAGGAAATTCCTGAGCTAGTATTTCCTCAGTGAAGAATTAATAAAAATCGCCTATTCACCCCCTCTAGTCGATATAACGCACTTTCAATTGGCATCAGAGCAAGGTACTCCCTTTTTCTGTGTGATTTTGGTTTAACCGCATGGAGTTTTAGTTATGTCGATCGCAGGAATGAAGAATGTGTCATGCCCCATCTTTGATGGCGATGATTATCCCAAGTGACAGGCCCTGATGAAGAAGCTCCTCATGGTGATGAAGAGCAAGCTGTGGACCGTCACTAAGATTGGTCTTACAGATCAATGCAAGATGGCGGAGGCTGATGACATTCGCAAGTACACTCTACTCAACCTCACGACGAAGGACATCATATGTTCTTGTGTGTCTCAAAATTAGTCCAGGAACATTATGCATCTCAGCCATGCGAAGCTTATCTGGGACTAACTTTCTGATGTTTATGAAGTTCATCGAACTCGTCACGATCCTTGGTTCGAGGATTTCAAGGAATCACTCAAGGCGATGACTTTTTATCTGGAATCCTCATCCTATGCACCTTGCCTTATGGCAAAAGGGACCAAGGTAACTAAATATTATGTATCTGAGTCTAGTGATGATGAATTTGGACCCAACTATACCAAACTTGCTTCCCTTGCCACTAAACAACAAAGAGCTGTGGAAAAAATTCAAAATATGCTTAATGAGAGCGATGGCATGTTGGGTGAAGAAATGAATCACACTAAAACCTTGACTAATAATCTTCAGAGACTTCAGTACAGGTTTGATAACCTTCAGAGTCATAATAACACTCTCTTATCTGATCATGAGAAGCTTTCTTGTAAATCTCTTCAAAGAAAGCGAGATCTTGAGAAGCTAAGAGAGAGTTATGAAGATCTTCAGAAGGAACGCGATTCATTGCTTGGTCAACAGGTCAGTTCTGCTCAGGAGGAATTCATTCCACCATGTCTAAAATGCATTGAACGTGAAACTGCAAATTCCTCACCTAGAAGTTTAAATGCTTCCACTGTTACAAATTTTTCAACTTTTTCTGTGGTGACAATTTCTCAACTGAGGAAAACACCGATGCTACTGAAGAAAATGCAGGGTTGAAGGAATTGTATGTGACATGCATGTACAAAAGCCTCAATGGTCATCACACTCTTTGTGATTTGCTTAAAAAGCAGATTATGAACAGGAACCGTAGGAAAGAGGGTATTGCCTTTGAGAGGAAACTCAATGTTGATGGGACCTACTGGAAACCTGAGCAGTATCCCAAAACCTCATGGGTTGCTGCAAAAGGACTCCCCGTAGATCCATCTACCTTATCTGGGTTTACTTGTGAATCTTCACAATCTTCTGATGAGTCATTTGACTCCAACTATAAACTGTTCAAAAATCAGAATGGTGAAGTATTTGCTAGATATGTTGGAACTAACTACAGGAATGGCCCCCCTATGAAGAAAATCAGGTTCCCTAAGAGGCATCTTGAAAATATTCAAGTGAATGTCCTCATGACACCACCTGTGAAGAACAGGAACCCCAAATCAAATTCTTCATATGGATCAAAATCTTCATATGGATCCAAGTCCTCATATGTACCAAATTCCTCAAGTGGATCAAATTCCTCATATGATCATCATCGTGCTAACACATCTGTCTCACAGGGAAAGAATAAGGATTATGAATATGTGCATTATTCTTCAAATCATTATGTTCATAAGTCCTCGAAGAATTTCTCTGCTTACTCATATTCATACTCTAACCCTTCTCTTGTGAAGCGAAGTGCACTGGCTTCTATGCCACCTTTCTCAATTGGTGCTTGTGGAATGATGAATTCCTTGCCACCCCTCCAGATGTGGGTGGTGAAGAAAAAGAACTAATCTCTTATGCAGGGTCAGGTCTCCAGACGAACTTAAATGTCTGAAATGGTTAGTCATAACCTGCAACTAACAACGCTATGGGAGATGGCTCTCCACCTCCCACCTCTCCACCTCCAACTATGGTGATCTTCGTATCTAATCCATGGAGGGGCTTCTACACTGGGATTTCTCCCCTGGGCAAGCGGTGGAGGCACAGGTACGGAATAGGTTTGGATCCACAGTCCATTTCTCCCCCTCTGCGACGACCAAGGAGTTCTTTTTGGTTGTGTCTTTCTCTTCTGCCTCATTCCCTCTCACTGAAGAATTAGTGGGACTTGCTCTTCAATGTTGCATCGGTGGATCGGCCAATGGGTTTCATGTTAAACATTTGGCTGGTAGACATTTTTGGTTTTCGCTGGCCTCTAACAAAGTGGGACATTTCATCCACGGGCTTAAGGACCGTATTTGGCCAGATTTTGTATGCCATTTCAATCTTTATCGACGCACTTCTTGGTCTTACCCTTTGATGAACACTACTTGGCATTCGGACCAGGAGCTCACTGAAATTTCTTTACGCTCCCCTGTGGCTATCAAATCAAACCTTGGCTTTCTGCATAACAATCATTCTCAGGTTGACTGTTCATCAAGGGAGTTAGTCAAATTTGGGTTTTCAAATCATTTAGAGCTCAAAAAATCTTCTCGTGGAGATGCTCTCGAGGATCCTATGTCCACCAATACGGAAAGTGCAATCTCTCAATCACAGGATAATATTATTTTTGGCAGTTTTCATTTATGAGCAGCCAGTGGTTTGGACTCAATCAGTGCTATCCGTTTTGGTAAATTTGAATCTATCATTATTTCGGATAAGACAGGCAAGGAAACAACATTTATTGGCAATAACTTCCGTAATAAAGGCTGGAATTCCATACCTAATTTTATTCTATTACATATTTTGGATTTTCGGCAGGCTGGTTATAATGATTTGGAGATTGCCAAAATTTGTGATATTGGCAACATCCCACCTTCGAGCTTCATTTATCACAAATTGAACATTTGCTCAATGTGCAAGTCAATGGGACATCTGGGCCGGAATTGTAATGATGAATTTGACCCCACGACTCTTTCACAAGCCCAACAGTCCACTACGAAGTCGTCAAAAGACAACGGGCCCCCAGCGACTCCTGGCCGATCATGTTCAATTTGTCTTTCGGATTTGCATGTGTCCACTCTTTGTCCTTCTAAATTATACTGCACCTTTTGTAATTTCCTGGGCCACTCTAGCTCTGCCTGTGGTAATCCGGATTGTGAATATCTTTGGTGGCAGCCCTAGGCGGTTACTTTTACCATACAACCTTTGGCAAAATTTCCCAAGAAATCCGCCCCGATCACTAACATTCCTACTTCTACACTGGCCATTAATACTGATGCTCCCCAAGGCCCTATCAAATCTATGGTAAGTAAGAATCATATCCCTACTTGCTATGCTACGTTGAATGGCAGACCGAGGCTGCACCAAAAACTAGTAAGAAAATCTTTTCACTCCCTTAATTGTGCCGCCTGTGGCCTGGTTGCACACCTGGCGTCCTCCTGTTGGAAGGAGCGGGCGGTGGGGCGACTAGTTTGGCAACCCAAATCGCCACTGCCTGCTGCTCCGCGTTCCACCTCCCCTGTTTCTCTCTTCCCGAGCTCTCCTCCACCTACATCAATGGCAAACTTCCCCGTGAATGTCGTCCCCTACCTCCCCACGGGGATGACGATCGAGCTGGGGCCGGAGAATAGAGTGGTCCGAGGCGATATGGTGGTGCACCCCGTTCCTCCCCTCAACCATGACTTTCTCGCCATTGCAGAAGTTAACAGACATGTCCCGCATCATCAGAAAGCTGCTCTGAGGGAGGTAATCACTAGCCTATTGCATGAATCTCACTTCTTTTCTTCTGAGGTTGACGATCATCCACTGGGTATAGCTATCTTGGGATTTGCCAATCCTTTAGTGGGGGACAATGTTGTTGGCACCACCTTTGAGATTGACGCAGAGGTTGAAGGGGACATGAATTCTATTGTTTCTTTTGTTCCGCATGATGAGGCTCTCAATATGCGGCTCACCACCTATGGCCGTGCAATTTGGATTTTGTATGTGGGTTTTCCATACGACTATCAGACCTATCACTACTTGCATAGATCTGTGGACAGTTTTGGTAGTCTGATGCATTAGCACAATCCTAGGGGCGACAGGAAGTTTGTTCTGATTCGTGCCAAAGTCATAAGCCTTTGGCTCGTCCCCAAGGGTCTGTTAATCCGTTAGTTAGGTGGAGATAGGCATTGTTGGACTCTTTGCGTCACAATGTTGTGTCGTACTGACTGGAATGCGCATATGCCTGAAGTTCCACCTGCTGGCGAAGACCCTCCACCTGACAATGGCATTCCACATCCTCTCTATGGGGAAGAGCTTACCGCAGAGCAACTTTATCAAATGCAGCCCAACAATTGGATGGCACAGCAAGGGGCAGCTAATAATGTAGCAGCATGCAATGAGGGTGAAGGTCTGCAAAATGTAGAAGTGGAATTTCAGCCAAACTGGGGGGAATGGCCAGCTCCACCACCTCAGGCACCACCTGTTCTGTACAACTACCAAGAATGGTTAGCCAATGAGGGTCTACAGGTCCAAGATGGCATTCTCCCTCCTGATAATCAACAAGATAGCCCTGCTGCTGCAGGGAATGATTCTATTTCTCTACAGAGTAGCTCTGCTTCTAGCTTTGGTTCTGAGGCCATGGTTCTTTTCCCAGTTAACATCATGCAGGCCTTGCAGAGAAGCAGCTCCTTTGTCTTCGGCTCTTCCTCCACTCAAGACTTAGTTGTCAGGAGCAACTCTGAGGTGATCCCCTCAAACACTGCACCTCCCCAACTACAACTTCAGTTCAACCTTCAGGTATCAAATGCTGATATTAACATTAGTTTCTCTACTGACAATGAGATGATCAACTCCATACTTCTGAATGAGCCACTGTCATATGTGCATGTCACCAACTTCCTCTCAAGTAAGATCATGCCAACTTTGGCCACCTTTGGGCCTTGGGCACACGGTTATGGTATCAAGCCTGTAAATCTGAGTATTCAGTTAGGTGTGACCACTACAGAAGATGGTCAACTAGATGCTTGTGCTACTGTCACCTCCTTTGATGCTGCAGGTAGTTACAACTCCTACACTCAGCTGTGGACCATTGTCTCTACTGAAGCACCCATGGATTAGGCTCGTGCAGCTACTTTAAATGAACTCAATGACAATCAAACGGCACCTTCTGATGGCCCCGCACTCCTTGGTACAGATACTGTAATTGGGGGCTCTTCGGTTGGGCCCCATAAGAACAGACGTAACAAATCCAAAGCCCCAATCTCTGACACAGGTTCGTCGCAGCAATCGCTCCAATAAGTACAATGGTTTCAAGGTGCCTCTCATCACTGACAGTAGGGCCAAGATCTCCAGAGTCAAACAAAGAGTGATCCCAAATGCAGCCTCTGCTGTTGTCATCACTGACCTGTCTGAGGAACAGGCTGCTGAAGTGCCACCACCATTGACAATCACTAAGATCCAACAGATAGGCTCCCTGCGCCGTGCCATCCCTCCTGAAGAACTCACTGAAGAAGTGCTTCTCGCGGATCAGGAGGAGGGTCCTTCCAATGCCAAGTTATTTTATTTTGCTTTTGCTATATTTACTTTAATGGTCTTTCTTTCGAATTGGAACGTACTTTGTTGGAATATTCGGGGCATGAACTCAGACCATAAGTTTTTGGCTTTATCGAACGCTATCTCCTCTAGTGGATGTGCTGTGATTTGCTTGCAAGAAACCAAAAAACCCTCTTTTGATAACATGTTCATGAAATCCTGCTGCCCGAAAAGATTTGATAAATTTGCCCATATTCCTTCTCGTGGGGCCTCGGGAGGCATTGTCACCATTTGGAACAGCTCTATATTCACTAGTACGGTCTTAATGGAGGAATAATTCGCTTTGGTAATTAAGTTCAAATCCTCACATTCGGCTCAGGAATGGACTCTTGTTAATATTTATGGACCCTGTCAAGGGGACTCTAGAGTGGATTACACAAACTGGCTCCTTCATCTAAACATTCCTGCTGATGAAGATTGGCTCCTACTTGGAGATTTTAATTACATCCGAAGCCCTACTAATCGCAATAAACCAGTTGGCAACATTAATGATATGATCACATTCAATGACTTCATTCGTTCACAAGGGCTCATTGAACTACCAATTAAAGGTAGGGCGTTTACTTGGAGTAATATGCAACAAGAACCCTTGCTAGAGCAACTTGATTGGTTTCTCACCTCCACTAATTGGACATTGTCATATCCAAACACCATGGTTAAACCTCTTGGAAAACTAGTCTCTCACCACATCCCTTGTGTAGTCACCATTGAAACTACAATGCCTAAAAGTAATCGGTTCAGGTTTGAGATTTTTAGGGTTCAACATCCAGGGTTTATGGAACTTGTTTCAGAGGTCTGGAATAGATCAGTCCATTGTTTGAATTGCCACTGTGCTCTGTCGCAAGTTTAAAATGCTACGATATGCACTCAAACACTGGAGTAAACGGATATCCAAACTCTCTATTGCAATAGCAAATTCAAACTCAACTCTAGCAGATCTAGATGCTCGTGAAAACTTAAGGACTCCATCAACCCCAGAACACAACTTTAGGACCATCATAAAGAAGCACATTCTTCAGCTGTTAAACTATCAGAAGCAATACTGGAAAAAATGATGTACCATTCGATGGGTTCAATTTGGGGATGAAGATCCAAAATTTATCAAGGCACTTGCTTCTGAAAGATATAGAAGAAATAATATACCAACTCTTCAACTGGATAATGGTACAACTGTGGATGATCATGCTGGAAAAGAGGCCCTCATATATCATACCTACAAGGACATGCTTGGTTCTTCCGGTAACTATCAAATGAAATTTAATCTTCATAACATCATCAAAAAAGTGGTCGTGATTTTTTGCTGCATATTTTGAAAAATCGCAGTGTTACAAGGTTGACAAATGGCAATGTTACTAGATAATCAAATGTCAATCTTTCCAGTTTGACAAATGGAAACATACCCAAAATGGCAGATATGCAAATCTTACCCAATTGTTTGTACGTGGTTGCACACGAGTCATGTAAAACAACCGTTTGCGTTGAAGGAGTGCAGAAATCCTGCTCGGCACATTTTCCCTTGGCTTCCTGGGGAAGCTGTCGGTTTGCATCCGAGTCTTCTAACTAAAACGTTTGCGATGAGTGTTGTATATTTGAAAACCATTGAGTTTTTTTCAAAAGAAAATCGTTTGATAAGTCTGTACATAAAGAGAGAAAAACGCAAGTTCGTTCAAACCATATCTTTCCGGCGAATTTATATTCATATGATCGAGAATTCAAGATACAGTATTAAACCCCCAAAAAACTATTTCCGGCGGCAGCGGAGGCGGCGTGCCGCACCGTCGTTGTCGTTGTCGTCCTTCGGGACGCTGTTGTTGAAGTCTTCAAGGCAGCACAAAATGTTCTTCACCTATAAATCAAATATCATGTCATCACGTGATTGACGGGCGGGGCACGGGAGGACGGCAACTGGCGCCGCTGAGAGGTAGCGGTCAACGGCAGCGTCTCATGTCGCTAAGGGGGGCGCGCGCACGGCCACGGGCACGGGCGCGGCGGGTACAGCCAAACGAACGGGGCACGGCACAACGATGGGTGGAGGGGCGTGCATGCGCATGGGCACGGGCGCTGGCGCTCGCATGTACACGAGCTCGCGCTGGTCCGCGGAGACCTCGCTGACGCCCGCGGCTTCTAGCTCTGCGATAGTGCTCGGTGACCAACCCGTCAATGCTACGGGGATGGTCGCTGGCACGGGCGCGGGGTTGGGAGCTAGGACGGGAGCCAGGGCAGCAACCGCCGCGACCAGCTCGTTCTGGGCCATGTCCATGAGGCCCCATTCCTCCTTATTTTCTATCTCCTCCGGCTCGGAGTCGACTTCACCAAACTTGAAGACTAGTGGCAGATGATTGTTCTGCGCCATGGCGTTGGTGGAGGTCTGCGGGGGGGGGGG
>LR738714.1:434415317-434429298 GCA_902687465.1 Secale cereale
AGGGGAATGGGAGGCGAATAGTAAGGCCGCCCGCATTAAACAACGGCTCGGGCGTCATTAATGGAGAGGAAGGTGGGCGGCCATGGAATTCAAAGGGCTCGCTTCCCAGTGAGCTTGCGCAGCGTACAGGTCGGACACTTCCCAGTGAGCCTGCGCATTGGAGGACAGCTTGCACGCCTCTTGGTCAGCTTGTGCACCGGACTGCGCTCGCACGCCTCCCGTTCAGTCAAGGTCAAGTAGTTGTCTGCACGACACCTCCTAGAGCCATTAAAACCAAAACACGTGGCGTCACGTGAATGGTTAACAGAACGCACATGGTTTGAATTCTACAAACGTTTGATATATTAAAGTGGCAGCTATTTTTTCAAAATGCCTTTGTTGGCTGTCATTATTCAAGTGCGTCTTCTCTAAAAATGGACACGAAAAATGCCACAACATGTCGGGTGCCATTCCATGATAGCATCCCAAGTTTCATGAATTTCGGACGAGTTTTGGATTTACTACAGTTTAAAAACAGGCATCTCAATGTTTTGCCAGCAATCAACGGTGCCCTGGTGTTTGAAATTCATTCCCATTTCTTGCATGGGGCCTAAGCATGCACCCAAGGAAATATATTTGATTTTTCAACCAATTTATATGCACTAGAGCATGTGCATGTAGTTCAAATTTGAATTATGCACATAAATGCATTGAAAACTCAGTTAATGCATAAAAATGTCCAAAGCAACCCCGAAAAATCCCAAAAATTGACACAACACTCCTGTTGTTCTATCTTGACACGAGAAATTTTCTGAAAGCAATAAGAGGCAATGGACATCGTTTCGTCCCTAAAGGTGGGACGTTCCCTACCGAAAACCATCACACTTGTTGTGAGAAGCTCCGGTTTGTGAGAAGCATATACCCGAACTTGCCCCGAATGGGATATTTTTACAACGGCATGTTGATGCCGCTCCATGATAGCATGCCAAGTTTCATGAATTTTAGACGAGTTTTGGATTTACCACAATTTAAAAACCAGGCATCTCAACATTTTGCCGGCAATCAACACTGCCCTGGTGTTTGAATTTCATTCCCGTCTCTTGCATGGGACTTAAGCATGCACCCAAGGTCACATATTAGATTTTTCAACCAACCTTAGTGCACTAGAGCATGTGCTTGTAGTTGAAATTTGAATTATGCACATAAACTGCCTAGAAAACCCAGTTAATGCATAAAATTGTCCAAACGAACCCCGAAAAATCACAAAAATTGACACAACACTCCTATTGTTCTATGTTCACACTAGAATTTTTTTGAAAGCAATAAGAGGCAATGGATATCGTTTCGTCCCCAAAGGTGGGACGTTCCCTATCGAAACCATCATGCTTGTTGTGAGAAGCTCTAGTTTGTGAGAAGCTTATACTCGAACCAGCCCCAAATGGGACAATTGTTTTACCACGGCATGTTGATGCCGCTCGATGATAGCATGCCGAGTTTCATGAATTTTAGATGAGTTTTGGATTTACTAGAATTTAAAAACCAGGCATCTCAATGTTTTGTCGGCAATCAACAGTGCCCTGGTGTTTGAATTTCATTCCCATCTCTTCCATGGGACCTATAAATTCACCCAAGGACACACATGTGATTTTTCAACCTACTTTGATGCATTGCAGCATGTGCTTGTAGTTCAAATTCGAATTATGCACAAAAAATGCCTAGAAAACCCAGTTAATGTATAAAAAAAGTCAAACGAACCCCGAAAAATTCCAAGATTAAACACAACACTCATGTTGTTCTATGTTGACACTATTTTTTTTTTGAAAGCAATAAGAGGCAACAGATATCATCCCGTCCCGAAAGGTGGTACGTCCCCTATCGAAACCATCATGCTTGTTGTGAGAAACTTATACCCAAACCTGCCCCAAATGGGACAAATTTTTTACCACGGCATGTTGATGCCGCTCCATGATAGCATGCCAAGTTTCATAAATTTCAAACGAGTTTTGTATTTACTAGAATATAAAAACCAGGCATCTCAACATTTTGCTGGAAATCAACAGTGCCCTGATGTTTGAACTTCATTCCCATCTCTTGCATGCGACCTAGAAATTCATCCAAGGACACACATGTGATTTTTCAACCAACATTGGTGCATTGGAGCATGTGCTTGTAGTTAAAAATTTAATTATGCACATAAAATGCCTAGAAAACCCAGTTAATGTATAAAAAAATATAAATGAACCCCAAAAAATTCCAAGATTAAACAAAACACTTGTTGTTCTATGTTGACACTAGAAATTTTTTGAAAGCAATAAGAGGCAACAAATATCGTCCCGCTCCCAAAGGTGGTACATTCCCCATCGAAACCATCATGCTTGTTGTGAGAAGCTCTAGTTTGTGAGAAGCTTATACCCAAACCTGCCCCAAATGGGACAATTTTTTTACCACGGCATGTTGAGATGCCCCTCCATTATAGCATGACAAGTCTCATGAATTTCATACGAGTTTTGGATTTATTTGAATTTAAAAACCACGTATCTCAATGTTTTGCCGGCAATCAACAGTGCCGCAGTGTCTGAAATTCATTCCCGTCTCTTGCATGTGACCTAAGCATGTACCCAAGGACACACATGTGATTTTTTAACCAATTTATATGCAATGGAGCATGTGCATGTAGTTCAAATTTGAATTATGTACATAAAATGCCTAGAAAACTCAGTTAATGCATAAAAATGTCCAAACAAACCCCGAGAAATCCCAAAATTCGACACAACACTCATGTTGTTCTTTGTTGACACGATAATTTTTTTGAAAGCAATAAGAGGCAATGGATATCGTTTCGTCCCCAAAGGTGGGACGTTCACATCGAAACCATCATGCTTATTGTGAGAAGCTTATACCCGAACCTGCCCCAAATGGGACAATTTTTTTACCACGGCATGTTGATGCCGCTCCATGATAGCATGCCAGGTTTCATGAATTTCACACGAGTTTTGGATTTACTGTAATTTAAAACCTAGGCATGTCAATGTTTTGGTGGCAATCAACAGTGCGCTGGGGTTTGAATTTCATTCCCATCTCTTGCATGGGACCTAGATATTCACCCAAGGACACACATGTGATTTTTCAACCAACTTTAGTGCATTGGAGCATGTACTTGTAGTTCAAATTTGAATTATGCACATAAAATGCCTAGAAAACCCAGTTAATGTATAAAAAAGGCCAAACGAACCCCGAAAAATTCCAAGATTAAACACAACACTCCTGTTGTTCTATGTTGACACTAGAAAATATTTGAAAGCAATAAGAGGCACCGGATATCGTCCCGTCCCCAAAGGTGGAACGTTCCCTATCGAAACCGTCATGCTTGTTGTGAGAAGCTTATACCCAAGCCAGCCCCAAATGGGACAAAATTTTCACCACGGCATGTTGATGCCTCTCCATGAGTGCATGCCAAGTTTCATGAATTTCAGACGAGTTTTGGATTTACTAGAATTGAAAAACCAGGTATCTCAACATTTTTTCGGCAATCAATAGTGCCCTGGTGTTTGAAGTTCATTCCCATCTCTTGCATGGGACCTAGAAATTCACCCATGGACACACATGTGATTTTTCAACCAACTTTGGTGCATTGGAGCATGTGCTTGTAGTTCAAATTTGAATTATGCACATAAAATGCCTAGAAAACCCAGTTAATGTATAAAAAGGCCAAACGAACCCCAAAAAATCATTCCCATTTATTGCATGGGACCTAAGCATGGACTGAAGGACACATATTTGTTTTTTCAACCAATTTGTATGCACCGGAGCATGTGCATGTAGTTAATTTTGAATTGTGCACGTGAAATGGCTAGAAAACCAGTTTAATGTTTAAAATGTCCAAATGAACCTTGAATAATTCCAATTCTTTTACAACACACATATAGTTGCATGTTCACTTCAGATAAATGGTCTAGCAATTCCAACAATGTCCATTGCCGCTGTGACTCCATTTTGTAATTCAAATCAAGTAGATCCCACACGGTTTATTATCACCAACCGTGTGAGATGTAGTACAAAATATCTTGGAGCACCGTCGGTGTATAGTACGCGAGAAGGTGCGTCGGCTACAGTCCACAGCTGGCGTGTCAAGCACACTAGCTCACTCCCCAAAAACTCCCGCCTCTGCATCCCTCGCAATCTCAAAAATATCTACCACTTGGAAGGTTTTAATGTTTTATAGCACACGATTAGTATGTGCGGACCGCTTGCGATGTGTGTTACTCCTGCTCTGCTTCAGTCCCTTGATTCAAATTTTCAGTAGCCCCGGCATTTTACTCCCGCCTCTGCATCCCTCACAATCTAAAAAATATCTGCTCGCCCTTGATCCAAATTTTCAGTAGCCCCGCCTTGTTACTCCCGCCTAGTAAAATTTTCAGTTGCCGCAATATTTTCTCAAACACAACCTTGCCCCCCTCAACACACACCCTAAAACCTCTGCTCACACAGACGCACGCAACCTTCGAAACCATTGGTAGGTCGCCACCGTCGCCGCCGCCTCCATCCTGAACCTCTGCAAGTGTGTCGGGGAGCTCGAGAAGCCAATGGCCAAAAAGATGTTTATCGCGACCTTTTTCGCCCAATGCCGGTGAGGTGGCCACCGAGGTGTCCCCGTCATCCTCCGCAGGCCCGAACCGCCGTCACCGGTCCCCCGATCCACCCGCCGCCGCGCCCCTACGCCGGTTCGAGGACTTTCCCGTCCTCCCTCGGACCCGACAGCCGACGAAGTCCTACATCGGGGTCCGGCAGCGCCGGTTGGGGACGTGGGTCGCCGAGATTACAGATCGAGAGACCCACACCCACCGGTGGCTCGGTAGCTTCCACACAATCGATCTCGCGGCCATGGAGTACGACCACTAGCAAGTCCGCTTCCACGACGCAGTGGCTAGTCTCAATTTTCCCTTCGGCACACGTTCGGTCCACCTTGTTCCACCGGAGCCAGGGGTGGTGAGCTCGGCTACAGCGTGGGAGGACCGCGAGGCGTGGGAGCGCCTCGAGGCCAAGGCCGCCTATGGGGCCTACATGCAAGAGCTCCGCCGCCAGCACCCGGAGCTCGTGGAGGCGGAACGAGCGATCTTTGCCGGCGCGGAGGGCGGCGAGGTTATCGCGCTCTCCTTTGATGACGAGGTCGAAGGTGGTGAGGACGGTGGCGCGGAGGACGGCGAGGTTATCGTCCTCTCCTCTGATGACGAGGTCGAAGGCGGCGGTGACGGCGGCGCGGAGGGCGTCGAGGTGGGCCCTGAGAACGAGGAGATCGACATCGATGAGTGGAGGAGTGCCTTCCCCAACGACCCCAATGACGGTATTGGCCTGGTCCCGGCTCACGGCACACCGTACATGACGAGGAAGGATTGGATCGACCTGTACTTGGACCGAAAGTAGTTTTGCTTAGTTTAAATTTATGTTTTATGTTCGGTTATGCAAAACTATCTATGTTTATGTTTGAATGCATGCTACTTTTGGTTGAACCTGCTTTGAACTTGATCAAATTGAAGTTTACAACCTTAAGTTTAGGGGATCGACTAGAAAAGGCCAAAAATTGCTTGAATATATATATATATATATATATATATATCCACTAACGGTTTTAGTCCTTTAACTTTTTAAGGATCGCCTAGAGATGTCCTTATGACTTGTTTATTTCAGTTCTTCACAATGTGATGCTTTATATGTGCAACTATTTGCCGTGCAGTTCAATTTCATCAATAACAGTTTCAACAATACCACTATGAATTACGATATTTGGTTGTTGTTAAGGATATTGCAGTTAACATGCCTTTTCGTTTTCCAATTGTTGTTTAGCAACATGCATCGTACTGAATGACTAAATTTGCAATCCCAGGCTACATAGTAACAAGAAAGAGTGTTACCTTAATGTTCCGATGATGTCTAGGGAGTCTAGATATACATGTAATAAAATCTTATATAATGGGATGGATGGAGTGTTGTACTACATCATTTTTCAATTGTTGTTTAGCTTCTAATATTAACTTGGTGCTTTTATGTACATATATCATTGCCAAAGATCCATGCTTTGACCCTTTCTGCGTATGGGGCAATGAGATATTCATGAACCAACATCAAGTGAGGAAATTGATAAAGATTGTTATTAAAATGGGTCAAAAGATGTCAATCGAACTATTTGTTTACACTTTATGCAAGACAACAGTGAACTGCAGGATGGTAAGTAAGAACCCTGTAGCGTTCTTTTTAGTGCTCGTAATGAGTTGTGTTAGATGACAATATCTGAATCTTTAAGTAAGAACCGTGTAGCCTTCTTTTTACTGCACGTAATGAGTTGTGTTAGATGACAATATCTGAAATTTTTTATTTTGTAGTGGATCCTGAAAAGTCAAGATTACCTCTCAAACTACATGATTGGCAGCCGGCCATCACAAGGGGTTGGACTAGAGTCCTGCATGCCTTGTGCATCCAGCAGAGCACAATAGGGTCATTCCGCTTCACATTGTTCAGCAACTAGAATGTATGTCGCCTCTTTCTTTACCATCTGTAATACTACAGGTATAGAACCCTGGTTCATCATTCTTTATTTGGTGCTTATGTAATTATTAAGCATATGTACCTGTGAATCGAATAATGCATTGGTTGTTTGAACCTGATGGCTGATGGATATGAATAAAGCTATAGCCTACTTTCAAGTTTAAATTAGGTAGAATTTTAAATAGCAGCAATTAAATTAGGGTGAAATTACGTTGTGCAGGTCATTACGGCACACACGGTTGGTAAAACACAAATGTTTGCGATATACACCATAATCCGAGAGGGTTCACAAAGAGGAAATGTGTGCAAGCATGCACACAGTTGCCATTGGTAAAGCGTGTGTGATGTCAGACACTATCACATACGGTGCGGGAAAACTAAATGTGTGTGATTGTCTACCCATTGTACACGGTTTATAATCATGAACTGTTTGTGATGTTCCAGGCATCATAAAACTCCCGTGCCTGGAATTGGCCTTGAAAACTGCCCTGCCTGGAATCTGCCTACATTTAGGTAAAACCAGAAAACTCCGACTGCGAAGACAATGCGAGCACAAACGAGTAGCAAGGATGAAGCATTTGGGATATTCGAGATATCGGAAACATTTATATAGGGACAACTGTATGCATCGAGGCACCCTATCCCCGACTATTTCTGGGTCGTGTGGGAAGGACCCCTCTATCGCCCACACTCACTTGGCGACGGTTCCAAATGTCGTCGCGGAAAGGGGTTAAAAACCGTTTGTATAGCACCGACACGTACCAGTGCATATTCTTCGATATCTAGCTCACACTCCAACACTTGGATTATGGTATCCCAAGGGCTCTGATTTTGATCTCATTAGATATTCTGACTCTGACTATGCTGGTGATCGAGTGGATCGCAAGTCTACATCCGGCACATGCCATTTCCTCAGATGATACTTAGTATGTTAGTCCTCGAAGAAGCAGAACTGTGTATCACTCTCCACAGCTGAAGCTAAATACATTGCTGCTGGTTCATGATGTGCTCAATTGCTGTGGATGAAGCAAACCCTCAAGGACTATGGCGTCAACATGAAGAATGTGCCACTAGGTTGTGACAATGAGAGTGCCATCAAGATTGCTCACAACCCAGTTCAGCACTCGAAGACAAACCACATCCAGATCCGTCATCATTTTCTTCGTGATCATGTATTCAAGGGCGACATCTCCATCTACCATGTAAAGACTGAAGAACAGCTGGTAGATATCTTCACTAAGCCCTTGGATGAGAAGAGATTTTGCAAGCTGCGGTGTGAGCTAAATATCTTAGAATCTTTGAATGTTCTTTGAAAGGACACACATCCTAACACTTATGCAAAATTGATGACTTTGATGCGCAACACACGAAGTAACGTTTTTCTTCAATCGATGAACAATAACCCTCTAAGTGTGAAGAAATTAACAAATAAATTGATTCTCAGAGTCCAACGACAATTGTACATGGTGTCTGAAATCATCATTCTTATACGGTGGGTCAAGCCACCAACCAAATTTGGAATTTGAGTTCTTCTTCAATTTGCAAATTCTTCAAATTTTCAAATTCCTCAAAAGTTGCGATTTCTTCAACCTTTTTTGGTGTTCTTCATTGGTTATATTTATATTTATATTTTTGAGTATTTATGTCCTCAACAACATTCACTTATTGCTAATTCTTCAAGTTCATTTTTCCTCTAAGTGAATGCGATCGGACCCTTCCCCCTCTATGCTTAACTCAATCCAGTCTATTCACAATTTCTTCATATGCATTCTATTTGAAACTTGTTCAAAATCTTCACTGTGTCCTTGACAGCTGAAGAATTTGTGAACGCAACGTAAAAAAAAAACAATTTATCCAAATTTTTCGGCTTTTGCCGCTCAAACCGTTCCGCATCCCACGATGGATTAAACAACTCTCCCATGATCTCCACTATCTTTACTCCTAAGAACGTGGGTGACACATGTCGCTAGGATAGCAAAGGGCAGTGGCACGTTCGTCCAATTTCTTCGGATGATCAGTTTTTTACAGTGTCTATATATAACCCTCGCCTTTCACAATACCTCATTTACTTCGCTCGACCTCAATCTCGCTCGAGCTCTCAGGCCTAGCGCCAGTGCTACTCTCCATCAATGTTGGTGAGGAAGAGCTTCGCTACCTCGACCTCCTCGTCGTCGTACTCGCGCCGGCTACGGAAATCTTCACTCTGCCGCCGCCGTAGCTATCTCCAAGTAAATCTTATTGATTTACTGTCTAAATCTTATTGATTTAATGTCATGTTTTCTTTCTTTTCCTGCAATTTTACCATGCAGGTGTTGCCATGTGACATTCATCACGGAATAAACCGTTTGGTTTGCTCTACGATGGCTATTTTTGCAGGTTTCACTTCTTATGTCGTGTCACTAATGAAGGCACTGTCCATCACTTATATTACTGGAAAAAATTGGATCAGACTGTTGTCTGAGTACAAGCTGAATCCCTATGATGAACTGCAGTTTGGTTTAACAAAAACGCCACAATTAGTCCTTCTTGCATTTAAAAGAAATGACGAAAAAAACTGGATCACGGTCACGAAGCCTAGTCAAGTTAGAAAGCTGATCATAGCAGACCAGACATGATCACCGCTGTCTCACATATCGGTACCACCTTCAGCAATGGATCGAGCACCGGAAGTTTCTCTAGCACTGACAACGGCAGCAGCTTAGTCTGATCCATCTAAGGATTGGGCACCGACCGCGTCAACGGATCAGACTGGTCTACCGGAGGATCAGGCATCAACATCGGCACCTGCTCCGACACTGGCACCAGCTCTACAAGGAGAACCATCTCCGGCAGCAGCGGCGGCTTCGGCACCTGCACCAACACCTGCACTTGCACCTACTCCGGCCCGTGCAGCGGCAACCGAACGAGCAGTTGCACCGGCAACAGACTGGGCTACAGTTCACACTTCATATACCAAAGTCCTTACAAAAACCGACATGTCCACCTTCTTGGTAAGCATTGGCCGCCCAAGTGTTTCGTTCTTTTTTCTTTCCATGTTATTTCGCATGATTCCCTGTGTTGATCTAACTATTTGTGTATATCTTCTTGTTTGCAAATAGAGAATTCCTAGAGCAACGAGGGAGTCGTTCAACAATCCGGGCGACAGCGGCCAAGTTTCTCTTACCATGCGCAACCTTGGTGTGAATGAACCTGCTCAATATATCGTAAGTACAAAGGATGGTCGCATGATGATTGATGCTAAAGGATGGTCAAGGTTCAAATCTAAATCATATCTTGTGGTAAGAGATGATCTCAAAATCGAACTTTCTCGGCAAGGAGAGCTAGTCCAAATCAACTTTGAAATTCTTCAGTAGCAGCTCGCAACTGCCAAACTGATCTATCCGACGAGAGATTTTGATGTAATAATCTGGCATGGTGAAACAAGTGTCATGTGTGTATAAGTAATATGACAGTATTATTTATCACATGGTATATTGTTGATAGAATTACAACTCTCATTGCTAGTTAGGAACTGTCGTTCGATTTCATTCCAACGGCTGCCGTGCTTTATTCAATTTGGTGTATTCGCCTTGTGACAACATCTAAAACCAGCACCGTACCGATCGCTTGCAATATGAAAAGCGCTGAGGTAGAAATCATGGGCCCCCAAACATGCAGGGTGGGCCTGCGGCCCAAAGTCCAGAACTGTGAGTCTGTCTGAGTATTATATTCTCAGCTGAACCCCCATAATGTCCGTGCGTTGCACGTAACATCAAGATGTATTTGTATGAGTATTTTATCTTGTGAGAGAAAAGGATGAACGAGGGAAGACCTTATTTGCAAATGTGGAGAGGTGTGTGGGTACCTTTTTGCAAAATTGCCATAGTTTCCTTCCTATCCGTCAGATATAAATTTGTATGTATAAAGTTGTAATATAAAAGATTTGTATATTTCTTTATAGAGGGAGTATCTCTCTGTCAAAAATATTTTTTTGCGTAAATAGTTACTCATGTCTTTCTACTTCCTTTCGCTGATATGTGGGGCATCCGGCAACGGGGTCCACGTGCCATATGCACAAGTTAGAGTGCACAACTGCACGGTAGACACACCCCGGTCGTAGCGCCGCAGTAATGCCCAATGAGCCGTCAAATCACAAACCCCCCTTTTCCAGCTTTACCAGTAAGCTAGACGGATGAAGCAGCAATATTTCACTGGGCCTGAATCCCCTTCTCTCTCGTCTGCTTGTTCAAAGAAAACCCCCTCTCTGCGATTGCACAGGGTTTTCTCATGGAGAACCAGGTACGAATTCTTCATCCATCCCCGGTAAATCCAAGTCCCTTGGTCGCGGGTAATCCTAGGATGGCAGCCGCCGCCGTTGATGCAGTTTTCTTCCTACTGAATCTAGTGTGTTTCATTTGCAGTGCCTAAAGTGTGAGGACCCTATAGGTTTCTGCGCCCTCGGCGAGACGCCACACTTGTTCCTTCTCATCCTAACACGGTATTTTAAAATGCGCACAGTATGTTCCTAGAATCCTCTTTTCTATCCGGGAGGGTGGGTTTTTTTTAACATGCTGTCGACTAATTTGGAAATTTGGATTGCTATATTTGGACGAAAGGTACTACCAGTACGATGGTCAACACTGACATGAAGGAGGAAGTTATTTCTAGATTTGGATAGGGAATACATTGTGTTCTCATATTATTTTTCCCACAGTGCATTATTTGCTCCGCCAGAACACATGTACTGAAGATGCTTGGCCTTCCCATAACTGAATACACCAGTTTAATGGTCACGGTGAAGACAAGCCATGTATATAAGTTCCAAGTTCGGTTCATGAACCAAGAAGATCGCTGCTATTTTTATGGCCAAACTTGGATAAACTTTCTCAAGTGTTGCAGACTGAAAGTTGGCGCACGAATGTTGATGGAAATAGCAGAACCTGGTCTCATCTTCACTGCGATCTTCCACCCCGACGTCGTTCCAATTGTTCATCCATGTTAGGTTTGTATCTGGTTCTTGCTTGTTGCCTCAGTTACTTCTTAATCCACCTATTCTGTCTAACTAATCACAATTTGACTTTAGAAGTAGCAATGAATCTCTCACGAAGATGCTACTTATAACTAATATTTTCTAATAATTGGTGGCACGTGTAGGTTTTCTCAGAGTTAAGCAGGCTGCCCGTTTGTTATTCTGTAAAAACTCGGCTGTTACTAATGGCACTGAAGTTGACTGGGACGACATCCACAAGTTCCTACACTTTATTGATCGTCTTGAGGTCCTTGTGGGGTGTTTCAACAGTGCAAGGCCACGTGGGATATGTGTGCCACTGCTTCACTCGTTGAACAGGTCCATCTGTGTCGAGAAACTTATGGTACGAGCTGTTTCCTGTTATATATGTTGTTCATAAACTATTGCTTATACACAGTTTTACAATTGTGATCTTTCTGAAACAGAAACTGCGTAGTTCTATTGTTCCTATATAGATGCCTAACCATGGTCGGGTCAGACTTGTGCTTGGTCACAACATGATGTTTATGTCGACCTACTCCATTCCCCTCGGAGGTGAAAAGATACTTATTCATGGGTGATCTCAAATAATGAAGGCCCGTCCATCTTGGAGAATAGGACAGAAAATTATGTTCCTGCTTTTTCATGGCTCTAAAGCGAATATCTTGTTTATTGACCACATTGCGAGATAAAGCCGCTTTCTGAAGGTTGTGGATGAGCGGGGTGGCGCCTGGGCCTTGTCCTGGGGCTTGGCGGCCTCATCATTGGTTAACTGTAGGCAAAGTAGCACTGTTCGAGGCGTGCTTTGTATGGTTGAACCTGTATAAGTACTTATACTGCTTTCAGCTATGGTTGTTAAGTGCCCCTGCTGGTTTTAGTTAAGGTTGTTAAGTACTCATGCTGCTTTTACAGTCTGTCGTGTTTCTTCAGTCCTATCTTCCTCTAGCCGCCAAAACCAAAACCAGCGCGGGCGGGGCCGCCTGCTTCCGCCTCCCACGGTTGGCTGCGCCTCGGTGCACGCATCACTGCCCCACCGTCTCCTAAATCGCCGTCGTCCTCCGCGCGCTTTGGTGCGCTCGCCACGGCGCCGCCCTCTCGCGTTGTCAACATGGTCAACAAACAACAGGAATCGGCAGAAGTACGTGGAGAGGATGACATACGGGCCCACCATGTCAGCGTATGGAAAAATTAAATGCTTCCTCCTAGTGTTTTCCTGACATCTGGGACCCACGACATTGTGAGTGTATATAGTCAATAGACAAGAGAACAACACAAGATCGGCTGACACCTGGGACGTAGCTGCTCGAGCAGTATTTTTTTTGTTATTGTTGAGATGGAGCAGGGTTTGAACTGGGCTGTGGCCCGTCTAGCCCAGGCTTATATTTTATGTTCACGATGTGACCAGCCCATCTATTTTTTCTTTGTGAAAATGAGCCCATTTTATTTTTTCTAAAGAATACCCAAGCCAGGCCTATTTATTTTTCTACGCCCTGATGGGCTGCAACTCTTTCAAGACGCATGCAAATCTTGAAAGTAATATGAAATTGGTTGTAAATATAAAAACAGATGACAAATTGGCAATTACTTTATAGTTTTTGAATTCTTTCACATTTCCAGATTCCTATTTCACTGGGCATTAACCTAATTTAAATATATCTTCAAAGTACTTTAAATCTGGCTAGACATTTCGGTATTAAAAATAGTTTGGAACCGACAAAAATATGTGAAATTGGCCGTGGCCAGCCAAAAAAAAATGGACTGCAATAAATTGCATAAGAAGTCGCAATGAGCTATATATAAATTATTATAAAAAGAGGGAATGGTCCGACTAATGGGCCTGTTAAGTTGACGCGCATGCAAGATTTTTTTAGTTATTATATACATCAACAAACGATTCTAGCAGACGTAACCGTTGGATGTCAATCCAACGGCTGTCGTGTTTCTTCAATCTCTGATCTTCTTGCTCCAGCCGCCAAATCCAGCGCCGGCGGGACCGCCTGCTCCCGCCTCCCGTGCAGGCCTCACCGCCCCCTACTACTCCCACCACTGGCCAGGGCATCCCTCTACTCACCCACACTCCCTGTTATTCTGCGGTGACGCCAGCCTCACACCGCAGCCGAACCAGTGAACCCTTGTACTCCTCTCCGCGTGGGCATCCACTGCCGCGTCTTCCCCGGCTCCGCGTCGTCCCCTTCCTAGGCCTCACCATCGTTCACCGCCCTGGTGCTCTCAGCGCGGCGTGGTCAACATGGTCAAGGAACGACTTCCATCGGAAGAGTACTGTCGTGGAGAAGCTAACAGCTGGGTCCACGGCAGCCGCAAGGAAGTGCCTCCTTATTACGCGGAAAATGATTATTCCTCCACCTGATAGCAGGGACCCACCGGACGGGCCACCGTATTTGGCAAACAAATGTTTCCCCCCTGACTGCTGGGACCCACCGGACGGGCCACCGTATTTCGTGAAAATAACGCCCC
>LR738714.1:434429392-434603186 GCA_902687465.1 Secale cereale
CCCCCCCGCTGTCAGTTCGGACCCACCGGAAGTGCCTCCTTATTACGCAAAAAAAATGAATACTCCCCCTCCTAGCTGGGACCCAGTATAGTGGGAGGCTGAATTGTGGGCTTACTAAGTTGACGGGGACGGAGGGCTTTGTCAACTTAGTCAATATGCATGATTCTAGCTCCAGTGACCGTACGATGTCCATCCAACGGCCGTAGTGCTTCTTCAACCTCTGGTCTTCTTGCTCCAGCCGCCCAAAGCAGCGCCGGTCGTGCCGCATGCTCCTTCCTCCCGTGGCCGGCTATGCTGCTGCATGTTGGGAACGTAGTATTTTCAAAATTTTCCTACGATCACGCAAGATCTATCTACTAGATGCATAGCAATGAGGGGGAGAGTGTGTCTACGTACTCTCGTAGACCGGGAGCGGAAGCGTCTAGTGACGCGGTTGATGTAGTCCAATTCTTCGCGATCCAACCGATCAAGTACCGAACGTACGGTACCTCCGCGTTGAGTACACGTTCAGCTTAATGACGTCCCACGAGCTCTTGATCCAGTTGAGCTTCACGGGAGAGTTTCATCAGCACGACGGCGTGGTGACGGATATGATGAAGTTACCGGCGCAGGGCTTCGCCTAAGCACTCCAACGATATAACTGAGGTGTGTTTCTATGGAGGGGAGCACCGCACACAGTTGGGAGAGATCAACTGATCAACTTGTGTATCTATGGGGTTCCCCCTCCTCCGTATATAAAGGATCAAGGGAGAGGCCGGCCCTAGAGGGGGCGCGCCATGTATTGTGAGTCCTACTAGGACTCCCAAGTCCTAGTAGGATTCCCCTTCCCTTTCCGGAGTAGGAGAGAAGGAAAGAGGTGGAGAGGGAGAAGGAAAAGGGGGCTGCACCCCTTGTCCAATTCGGACCAGAGGGTGGGCGCGCGCCTCCTTCCTTTTGGCCACTCTCCTCTGTTCCCGTATGGCCCAATAAGGCCCATATACTCCCCGGCGAATTCTCGTAACTCTCCGGTACTCCGAAAAATACCCGAATCACTCGGAACCTTTCTGATGTCCGAATATAGTCGTCCAATATATCGATCTTTACATCTCGATCATTTCGAGACTCCTCGTCATGTCCCCGATCTCATCCGGGACTCCGAATTCCTTCGGTACGTCAAAACTCAGATACTCATAATACCGATCGTCATCAAACGTTAAGCGTGTGGACCCTACGGGTTCGAGAACTATGTAGACATGACTGAGACTCATCTCCGGTCAATAACCAATAGCGGAACCTGGATGCTCATATTGGTTCCTACATATTCTAGGAAGATCTTTATCGGTCAAACCGCATAACAACATACGTTGTTCCTTTTGTCATCAGTATGTTACTTGCCCGAGATTCGATCGTCGGTATCTCTATACCTAGTTCAATCTCATTACCGGCAAGTCTCTTTACTCGTTCCGTAATACATCATCTCGTGACTAACTCATTAGTCATTTGCTTGCAAGGCTTATTATGATGTGCATTACTGAGAGGGCCCAGAGATACCTCTCCGACACTCGGAGTGACAAATCCTATTCTTGATCTATGCCAACACCACGAATACTTTCGGAGACACCTGTAGAGCATCTTTATGATCACCCAATTACGTTGTGACGTTAGATAGCACACAAGGTGTTCCTACGGTATTCGGGAGTTGCATAATCTCATAGTCATAGGAACATGTATAAGTCATGGAGAAAGCAATAGCAGTAAACTTAAACGATCAAAGTGCTAAGCTAACGGATGGGTCTTGTCCATCACATGATTCTTCTAATGATGTGATCCCGTTGATCAAATGACAACCCATGTCCATGGCTAGGAAACATAATCATCTTTGATCAATGAGCTAGTCTAGTAGAGGCATACTAGGGACACTCTGTTTTGTCTATGTATTCACACATGTACTAAGTTTCCGGTTAATACAATTCTAGCATGAATAATAAACATTTATCATGATATAATGAAATAAATAATAACTTTATTATTGCTTCTAGGGCATATTTCCTTCAGTCTCCCACTTGCACTAGAGTCAATAATCTAGTTCACATCTCCATGTGATTTAATATCGATAGTTCAAATCGTTATGTGAATAACATCCATAGTTCACATCGCCATGTGACCAATACCCAAAGGGTTTACTAGAGTCAATAATCTAGTTCACATCACTATGTGATTAACACCCAAGAGTAGTAAGGTGTGATCATGTTTTGCTTGTGAGAGAAGTTTAGTCGACGAGTCTGACACATTCAGATCCGTATGTATTTCGCAAATTTCTATGTCTACAATGCTCTGCATGGAGCAACTCTAGCTAAATGCTCCCACTTCCAATATGCATCCAGATTGATACTTAGAGTCATCTGGATTAGTGTAAAGCTTGATCGGTGTAACTCTTTACGACGAACTCTTTATCACCTCCATAATCGAGAAAACATTTCCTTTGTTATCCAGTAACTAAGGATAATTTTGACCGCTGTCCAGTGATCTACTCCTGGATCACTTTTGTACCTCCTTGCCAAACTCATGGTAAGGTACACAACAGGTTTGGTACACAGCATGGCATACTTCATAGAACCTATGGCTGAGGCATAGGGAATGACTTTCATTCTTTTTCTATCTTCTGCCGAGGTCGGGCTTTGAGTCTTACTCAACTTCATACCTTGCAACACATGCAAGAACTCTTTCTTTGACTGTTCCATTTTGAACTACTTCAAAATCTTGTCAAGGTATGTACTCATTGAAAAAACTTATCAAGCGTCTTGATCTATCTCTATAGATCTTGATGCTCAATATGTAAGCAGCTTTACCGAGGTTTTTCTTTGAAAAAACTCCTTTCAAACACTCCTTTTATGCTTTCCAAAAAATTCTACATCATTTCCGATCGACAATATGTCATTCACATATACATCAGAAAGGATGTAGTGCTCCCACTCACTTTCTTGTAAATACAGGCTTCTCCAAAAGTCTGTATAAAACCATATGCTTTGATCACCTCATCAAAGCGTATATTCCAACTCCGAGATGCTTGCACCAGTCCATAGATGGATCGCTGGAGCTTGCACACTTTGTTAGCACCTTTTGGATCGACAAAACCTTCCGGTTGCATCATATATAACTCTTCTTTGAGATATCCATTCTGGAATGCAGTTTTGACATCCATTTGCCAGATTTCATAATCATAAAATGCGGCAATTGCTAACAAGATTCGGACAGACTTAAGCATCGCTACAGGTGAGAAAGTCTCATCATAGTCAACTCCTTGAACTTGTCGAAACCCTTTCACAACAAGTCGAGCTTTGTAAACAGTAACATTACCGTCTGCGTCGGTCTTCCTCTTGAAG
This sequence comes from Secale cereale, assembly GCA_902687465.1. Taxonomy (NCBI): domain Eukaryota; kingdom Viridiplantae; phylum Streptophyta; class Magnoliopsida; order Poales; family Poaceae; genus Secale; species Secale cereale. The sequence goes on from LR738714.1 coordinate 434,432,755, forward strand.
ATCCATTTATTTTTCGATGGCTTGCCGATCATCGGGCAAGTCAACCAAAGTCCACACTTTGTTCTCATACATGGATCCCATCTTAGATTTCATGGCCTCAAGCCATTTTGCGGAATCTGGGCTCATCATCGCTTCCTCATAGTTCGTAGGTTCATCATGGTCTAGTAACATGACTTCCAGAACTGGGTTGCCGTACCACTCTGGTGCGGAACGTACTCTGGTTGATCTACGACGTTCAGCAGAAACTAGGTCTAAAGTTTCATGATCATCATCATTAGCTTCCTCACTAATTTGTGTAGGAATCACTAGAACTAGTTTATGTGATGTTCCACTTTCCAATTCGGGAGAAGGTACAATTACGTCATCAAGTTCTACTTTCCTCCCACTCACTTCTTTCGAGAGAAACTCCTTCTCTAGAAAGGATCCAGTCTTAGCAACATATATCTTGCCTTCAGATCTGTGATAGAAGGTGTACCCAATAGTCTCCATTGGGTATCCTATGAAGACACATTTCTCCGACTTGGGTTCGAGCTTATCAGGTTGAGGCTTTTTCACGTAAGCATCGCAGCCCCAAACTTTAAGAAACGACAACTTTGGTTTCTTGCCAAACCACAGTTCATAAGGCGTTGTATCAACGGATTTAGATGGTGCCCTTATTTAACGTGAATGCAGCTGTCTCTAATGCATAACCCAAAACGATAGTGGTAAATCGGTAAGAGACATCGTAGATCGTACCATATCTAATAAAGTACGGTTACGACGTTTGGATACACCATTACGTTGTGGTGTTCCGGGTGGCGTGAGTTGTGAAACTATTCCACATTGTTTCAAATGAAGACCAAACTCATAACTCAAATATTCACCTCCATGATCAGATCGTAGAAACTTTATTTTCTTGTTACGATGATTCTCTACTTCACTCTGAAATTCTTTGAACTTTTCAAATGTTTTAGACTTGTGCTTCATCAAGTAGATATACCCATATCTGCTCAAATCATCAGTGAAGGTCAGAAAATAACGATACTCGCCACGAGCTTCAACACTCATCGGTCCACATACATCAGTATGTATGATTTCCAACAAATCTGTTGCTCGCTCCATTGTTCCGAAGAACGGAGTTTTAGTCATCTTGCCCATGAGGCATGGTTCGCAAGCACCAAGTGATTCATAATCAAGTGATTCCAAAAGTCCATCACTATGGAGTTTCTTCATGTGCTTTACACCAATATGACCTAAACGGCAGTGCCACAAATAGGTTGCACTATCACTATTAACCTTGCATCTTTTAGCTTCAATATTATGAATATGTGTATCACTACGATCGAGATCCAACAAACTATTTTCATTGGGTGTATGACCATCGAAGGCTTTATTCATGTAAATAGAATAACAATTATTCTATGACTTTAAATGAATAATTGTATTGTAACAAACATGATCAAATCATATTCATGCTTAACGCAAATGCCTAATAACATTTATTTAGGTTCTACACTAATCCGAAAGTATAGGGAGTGTGCGATGATGATCATATCAATCTTGGAACCACTTCCAACACACATCGTCACTTCACCTTTAACTAGTCTCTGTTCATTCTGCAACTCTTGTTTCGAATTACTAATTTTAGCAACTGAACTGGTATCTTATACCCAGGGGTTGCTATGAACACTAGTAAAGTACACATCAATAATCTGTATATCAAATATACCTGTGTTCACCTTGCCATCCTTCTTATCCACCAAATATCTAGGGCAGTTCCACTTCCAGTGACCATTTCCTTTGCAGTAGAAGCACCTAGTTTCAGGCTTGAGTTTAGCTTTGGGTTTCTTCACGGGAGCGACAACTTGCTTGTCATTCTTCTTGATGTTCCCCTTCTATCCCTTTGCCCTTTACTTGAAACAAGTGGTCTTGTTAACCATCAACACTTGATGCTCTTTCTTGATTTCTACCTTCGCCGATTTCAGCATCGCGAAGAGCTCGGGGATTACTTTCGTCAACCCTGCATATTATAGTTCATCACGAAGTTCTACTAACTTGGTGATGGTGTCTAGAGAACTTTGTCAATTACTATCTTATCTGGAAGATTAACTCCAACTTGATTCAAGCAATTGTAGTACCCAGACAATCAGAGCACATGCTCACTAGTTGAGCTATTCTCCTCCATCTTGTAGGCAAAGTACTGTCAGAGGTCTTATACCTCTCGACACGGGCATGAGTATGTGTCGGTGTACTAAAGTAGGGGGTACCTTAGTATCCCGAACTTGTGCATGGGCAGTTGCAGCGTCCCGCGGCAAGGCTAGCCAGGCGACCGCCAAGACCTCTCATGGTTCCTTTGGAACCATTCAAGAACAAAGTATTCAAGTCAAAGAGACAAGACCCCGGCAAGAGGAGCTTGCCGGGATGGCCACTCAAGGCACAAGACCACTTCTTTGGCGCAAGACCCTGGCAAGAGGAGCTTGCCGGGAAGGCCATTCAAGGCATCTCAAGGAACTTGCCGTGACGCGCCACGCGTCCCGGCAAGGCCCGGTGAGCGACAAGCTCCCGGAAGCGACAAGATAGCCACCGCGGCAAGGCGCTTGCCGTGACAAACCTCCACTTAGTACCCGCGCTCCTGCGCATCCACCCACGTGTCGCCCTGGGGCCATCACAGGCGCACGTGGCGGAAGGCTGTGCAGCCTGGGGTACACGGTGGCAAGCAGCGATGACAAGGCCACCATCGTGGCGGACGGTGGCGCCCCTGACGGCCACTTTTTGCACTGTTTGGGCGACGGCGACGGGCATTTAATGCCCTTGTCCCCTGCCGTCAGGGTTAGGTACGGGACACTGTTCCAACTACCACCCTTTTTACTTTTTTACCCCCATCTATGTTGCCACCTGTCGGTGACCCCTTTGACCTATAAAAGGAGGCCCATGCGCAACGTAGGGGGGGTTCGGAACTTCGATCATTCTCCACGCTCGGTCTAGCTAGCGGTTGGAGTGTACTGTTGCTCTCCTCGCTCTCGAGCCAAGAACTCAATAACAAACCAAAGCAGGAGTAGGGTTTTACGCATCCGTGCGGCCCGAACCTGGGTAAACTGCTCGTGTGCTCGCCTCGATCCGCTCTTTGTGCATCCTCCGCCCCCTGCCGTACCGAGAAGGGGCTCCGGTCCCATAGGTGTTCGTGGGCGATCAGTTTCCCCGACATTTTTGGCGCGCCAGGTAGGGGTTGCGTCGAGGTTGTGTGAACCTGATCCGGCGTCCACACGAGCTAGATCTTCACCAACTTCACCAACTTCATCAACTTCATCGACTCCATCAGCATGCCGCCGAAGAAGAAGGCTTTAGAGGCAGCAGGTCCGTCCGCGTCAATCCCACCACCGCCGGAGCCAACGGCTGGTGGGGGAGACGCTGGCGGAAGAACGGACACCGACGAGGGAACTCACGGCGCCGCCAAGTCCAAGGACAAGGCGGACGACCACGCGCACTCCAAGGCCTCGGCGTCCGTACATGCACCGCGCCCCTCTCAGGAGGCGCGGGAACGGCAGCGTCATGGTACTCAAGGTACCATACGCTTACTGGGCCAAGGTCAAGCTGGCGGATCTCGGGACGCTCAAGGCCAGCGTGCGCACCAACACGCTGGCACGAGCAAGGCACGGTCGCCGGGACGGGATGCTGCTCCTTCTAACGTAGTTAGAAGTCCGAGCATATCCCGCTCCTCGCACCGCTCGCCACCGCTGCCCGCCACTCCAGCAGAAGCTCTAGCGTGAGCTCAACTGCTCCTCGATTTCCCTCGAGCGGCAGACAAGGCCGACGACTGGAGGGCCACCATCCAAAGCCTCATCGCCTTCGCCAACGGCGACACTCCGCGGCAGTCGAGCACGTCGCGGCCGCGGCAAGTCAGCCAAGAGCGTGCCGATGGCGACAAAACCGCTGGGGGTGCAACCACCGTGCACTCCCCTCCACGAAGGCCGAAATCGCCGACTCGCCGGATCAACATCGACGACTGTGACGCCCCCGATTTGTCCGTACACTAATCATGCACACAAATGTGTACGGCCAAGATCAAGGACTCACTGGAAGATATCACAACACAACTCTAGACACAAATTAAATAATACAAGCTTTATATTACAAGCCAGGGGCCTCGAGGGCTCGAATACAAAAGCTCGAAAACACAAGAGTCAGCGGAAGCAATAATATCTGAGTACAGACATAAGTTAAACAAGATGCCTTAAGAAGGCTAGCACAAATTAGCAACGATCAAAAAGGCAAGGCCTCCTGCCTGGGACCTCCTAACTACTCCTCGAAGCCGAACTTCATGTAGAAACATCCTCGGGATCTTCTGGGTCCGGGACTCCACCATCTGGTTGCGTCATCCGAGAAGAAGGAACAAAAGGGGAAAAAGGGGGAGAAAAGCAACCGTGAGTACTCATCCAAAGTACTCGCAAGCAAGGATCTACACTACATATGCAATGATATCTGTGTAAGGGGTAACATCTGTGGGCTAAACTGCAGAATGCCGGAATAAGAGGGGGATAGCTAATCCAAGCGAAGACTACGCTTCTCGCAACGTCCATCTTGCAGCAGAAGAAGAGAGTAGCTGGAAGTAACAAGTATCCTCGCTTCTGGCAGCCTCCGTCTTGAAGCAGTAGAAGGGAATAGATGGTAAGTTCACCAAGTAACATCGTATAGCATAAACCTACCCGGTGATCCTCCCCTCGTCACCCTGTGAGAGAGCAATCACCGAGTTATATCTGGCACTTGTAAGGGTGTGTTTTATTAAGTATCCGGTTCTAGTTGTCATGAGGTCAGAGTACAACTCCGGGTCGTCCTTTTACCGAGGGACATGGCTATTCGAATAGATTAACTTCCCTGCAGGGGTGCACCACATAACCCAGCACGCTTGATCCCATTTGGCCGGACACACTTTCCAGGGTCATGCCCGGCCTCGGAAGATCAACACATCGCAGCCCTACCTAAGCATAACAGAGAGGTCAGCACGCCGGTCTAAACCCTAAGCGCACAGGGGTCTGGGACCATCGCCCAATGCACACCTGCACGTTGCGAGGGCGGCCGGTAAGCAGACCTAGCCTCTCCTAATACCAGAGTAGGCTTTCCAGTCCAATCCGGCGCGCGCCGCTAAGTCGCTGACGTCAAGAAGGCTTCGGCTGATACCACGACGTCGAGTGCCCATAACTGTTCCCACGCAGCTGGTTAGTGCGTATAGACCAAATGGCCAGACTCAGATCAAATACCAAGATCCCGTTAAACGTGTTATTATGGAATAACCGCGGACAACGACCAGGGCCTGGTCCACCTGTCTCCTAGGTGGTCGCAACCCGCCCTGTCGCTCCGCCACAAAGTAACCATCAGGGGGCTGTCGGGAACCCAGGCCCACCACTACCTGGGTGGAACCACCTGCCCCTTCAGGCCCCATCTCCGAACCATTATCATGTGTATGTAAAGTATGTGTATAGTATATACCCGTGATCACCACCCGAGTGATCACGGCCCGATGGTATAGCATGGCAGACGGACAAGAATGAAGGGCCACTAATTGAATACTAGCACCCTATACTAAGCATTAGGACGGCAGGTACATGTATCAACAGTTGTAGCAGCAATGACAGGCTATGCAACAGAATAGGAGTAACCGAACAGTAACATGCTACACTACTCTAATGCAAGCAGTAGAGAGAAGAATAGGCGATATCTGGTGATCAAAGGGGGGGCTTGCCTGGAAGCTCAGCAGACGAAAGGAATCTTCGGAATCGTAGCCGTAGTCAAACACCGAAGCATCAACGGTCTCAGGGTCTATCACAGTATCGGAGTCTACCGAAAATAAGCAACGAAGGGGGAAACAAATAAATAACAGAGCAAACAATAGCATCACAAAGTATAACATGGAAATACGCGGTGCTACGTGTGACCTAATGCAGTAGGAGGTGATACTGGCAAGGATGAAAAACATCCAGGAAAGTATTCCCGGTGTTAGGCATTTTCGGGCAGATGAAACGGAGGGGAATGTTGCATGCTCAGTATGATAGAGATGTGTGGCGGACGAACGGACCGCGTATTCGGATTCGTCTCATCGTTCTGAGCAATTTTCATGTACAAAACATTTTCATCTGAGCTACGGATTATTTTATATTAATTTTCAAAGTTTTGTTAATATTCTAGAATTTCAGGATTTAATTTAATTCGGGTTGACCAAGTCAAATTGACTAGTCAAAAGGAGAGATGTGACCCACATGTCATAGGCTTAGATATTCTTAATCTTAATTATCTTTTTATCTAACAGTAGGGTCCACATGTCATACACTACACCTAATCACACATTAGCCTAACTACTAATTAGCTGCTAACATAAATAGGACCCGGTCTCATCCAGAGACCCAGCCGGCCATACACACACATGGGCACATGGCCACACACACAACACACAGCATGGCACACATCTCACGTACACAGAGCACGCACACAATGCTAGGGACTAAAACTAGTTTCAGTTTAACAAAAGATAGGATTTTGTGATTTTTTTAGGACTTAATCCATGCACCAAATGGATTTGTTTCAATGGGTTAAAATGGAGTTTGTCAAGTATACTCTCCACTCATATTATTTTTTCTCCTGTTAGTAGTTGTTTAGCTGCTGTTTAGGGACCGTCTAGATGCTTAGTCATTGTAAAATTAGAAAAGCTAGCAGCATGAACAGTAACATTCAACAGCAGCAGCAGATTCAGAAGAGCAGCACCGGCATGCACACCAGCTAGGCGCGGGGCACGGCGCTGCACGGCACGCGCATGGGCGTGGCCATGCACGAGCAACCACTAGGGCACACGGCGAGCGCGGCCGGGGGCACATCAGCGGTGCAAGAGCAGCAGCAGTACATCAACAAACAGGGCAGCAGCGCAGCAGCCGGAAGCGAGCGGCGGTCGCGGCCAAGCAGCAGCACAGCACTACACATAGTACGCGGCGGCTCGGACGGACTTGGGGACGGCGGCTACGGCGATGAAATCAAAAGGGGGAGAGGGGTTTTTTGGAAGAGGAGCTCACGGGGGGAGGCGAAGGACGCGGCCGGCGTGGCAGAGGAGTTCCGGTGAGGTAGATCGGGCGTAGGGTAGCGGCGGCCGTAGGCAAGGAAGACGCGTCGATCCAGTGATGTTGGTCCGGTGCAGCTCGATCCAAAGGGCGAAGACGACGTAGTCGATGAAGTCGCATCCCCTCGGCATGCTCCCAAGCGACGGTGATGATGGTGGCCGCGGCAACGACGGCGAACAGCGCGGTCACCGCACTCGGTCCCCAGCTCGATTCCGAGCAGAGGAGGAGGAGTCGACGAGGAAAAGGGAGGGGATCGGGCGAGAGGGGGGCTAGGGTTTTGGTGGACAAGGTTATAGGTCCAGGGGGGCGACATGGACGACATCCACGACTGTGGTGCCTTGGATGTGCGCCACACGCCACTCTGCCTCTGTAGCGGGAGGTAAGGGATGAGGGGAGGTGGGCTGGGCCACTATTGGTTGGATGGGCTGTGTTAGCCTTTTAACATAGTCTTTTCTGCTTTCATATTTCTAACAGTTTTGCATTTTCCTATCACTTCCAACGAACTTTTTTTTACACATGGTATTTGGCACAAAATACTAGGTAGTGTGTTGTACTAGCACAGTAAGTTCCAAAACATATATTTTTGACTAGTGTAGATATTTGTTTAAAATAAATGGGTTTAAATAAAAGCTGTTGGACCAAATTTAATTAGGTTAAAGCATTTTAATTATTCAAATAATGTTGGTTTAAACTTGACAATTAGTTAGAGAATATTTGCAGCCCAATGAACATTTTATTTTTAAAATGTTTGAAAACTTTTACCATTTGATGTTATTTTAAATTTGAACTGGTTTTCAGACCGATGCGAGTTTATCAACATTAACCGAGGTGACGCGACATCATTAGCAGAGGGTTACTGTAGCTTAATTACCCGGGCGTCACAATTCTCCTCCACTACAAGAAATCTCGTCCCGAGATTTAAGCGGTGGAGTAAGGGGGGGAGTGCTGGTAGCGAAAACCTAACGAGTCTTCTTGGTCTTGGCTGCCCTTTCAAAGAGGTTGATCCCTTTCGTTGAAGTCTTCATTTCTCTGCTTCAAGTCATCGTGATCAAGTCGTCATCCTTTCTTCGGGATCTCCATCGTCCTACGAACGCGGCCATGTCACACCCTGCATTTTGTAACATGTTATTTGTATCTTGAAGCATGAAAATTTGGACCAGCAAATTTTTTTAGCATCATTTGGCTTTTATTTGGAATTGAGTTTTCTTCATTTGCTTTTTCATGTGCTCATTAAAGTCAACTATGACCTTTTGTAGATTTCATCTCCATACCCAAAACTTCTGCCCAATGATCATGCCAAGTGTTATATAACAGTATAGTATTTTCTTACAAAATTAATTTGGCCAAAGAGTATTTTATAAATTTAGTTTTTCAAAAACCCCTGAATTGAGATTTGCACTGCAAGTACTTGATTTAGGGTTTGAAAATTATTTCAAAAGGTTTATTTGAGACCTAGTAGTTATAGGACTCCCAGAAACCACAAAGGTATAATTTTAAAAGTTATTTTCCTATTTTATTTAAAAGCTTTTTCTTAAGGCCAGAAATGGTCTTTAATAGGGGAAAATTATTTAACTGTTTCAAAAATATTTGCCAAAATTCAGAGAGACTCATAGGACATATATTGTCCATATATGAGAGTTTCAACACTTGGTCATGTTCAAAATAATGGGCTAAACCCTCTAAAACCCTTTCTGGATATTTCAAGCTTTTGAAATATTTACAAAGGAAACTTTCTCCAAAAATTTCAGGGAAATTCTATCTTGTCATATATGGCATATTTGATGATCTTGCCAAGTCCCATGCCTTGGGAAGCAAGAAAACCTCCTCAAACCCCTTCATAACCATTCTGTCCATATTTGAAGTTTGAGCAACTTTACATTGCCAAACTTGTCCAAATGCTCTCAAACTTGGTGCACATGCTAGAATGGCCTAATAAGGCACCTAGACCAAATGGCACAAGAATTTGAATAGAGCAACTTGATCAGATCACCTCAAAACCCTTTTTGTTCAAATGCAAATTTGAACAACTTTACATTACCAACTTTTTATCTGGAGCTTCAAACTTTGTGAGCATGATCAATACCCCAAATGATTATGCTACACCAAGTGGTGCATCAAGGGGAGATGATTAGCTTGACTCAATCAAGATGAAACTGTTTCTGTTGATTTCTAGGGTTCACCAAAGTTACATTGGCTAGTTTCTTCAAATGAGGCCAAATTTGGTGAGGCACCCTATTTTCTCATGTCTTTCAACCCTGTCAAGTGCCATGTTAAGTGGACTTCATTTACTTGATCAAACACTGATCATACACCTTCTGCAGAAATGCTAAAACCTCCAATTTGACCACTTTCACTTTTCTCCATGGCCTCAACTTCTTACCACAGGCTCATTGAGTTACCAGCCACCTCCAGTAACTCCCCCAGCACCTCAGCTCCATGATTGGAAGGTGAAACCCCAGCTTTACCTTGCTGTACAGCCAACTTTCACCATTTCACCAGCCCTCTCCCTCTCTCTCTGCATCCCCAGGGCATCCAAGGCCTCAGGGCATTTCTTTACTTCCCCCTCTACGCGCTGGACACTGTTGGACATGCTGGAACGGACCAAACCGGCGAGAGCATGCTGATGCAAGCAATACGCACGCTCTAGAGCGCGTGAACAGTGCCCTCCGCACGCTGGCTCCGGCCAATCAACCTCCCCCGACAACCTCGAGCCTCCCCCCTCGCGCCAGTCGAGGCGCCTCGACGTCCGCAACCTCCCCGGCGCTGTCCCCCCTCCTCCTGCGCCCTCCAGTGAGCGTCGTCGCACGCGCACCGGCCGCCCGCTTCGGCCATTCTTCTGCCTCACACGCGCGCGCACCTCTGCCGCTCCCCCGCTCCTCCTCTTACCTTAGCTGGACGTAGAGCTCGTCCAGGAACTCCCCAGACTCATCCCCGTAGCCTCCCGTGCGCTGTAGCCTCGAGACGAAGCTCGCCGGCGCACTGGACCTTGGGTCTCCGTCGAGCCCCTATAAATAGGCCTCCCCGAGCTTCTCCAACACCACCACAAGCCTCACACCTCTCCTCTGAGACTCCCTGCACCTCCAGTTCAACCCCAGGACGCCCCAGTGCTCGGGATCGACCGGAGCGCCGCCGCGTCGGGCCGCCGGCGATCTCGAGGTACAGGCCTCCCCTACCTCTCCCTCCACTCGTTTTGGAACCGCCGCACTCCACTGATCCTTTCCCCTCTACTTCCCCCTCCGTTTGCAGTCGGAAACGGCCGCTGCAACTACCCTCCGACGAGCTTCCGCCGTCGCACCTCGTCGCCGGCAAACCAAGCCTCCTCGCCGTGCCGTGCTACCACCACTGCAACCGCAACACGCCACTGAGTCCGTCCCTGGCCTCCGTTGCCGTCGCCGTGGCCGGAATCCTCGCCGGTGAGCTCGCCGCCGCCGTGGCCGAGGGGTTAGAGATGACAGGCGGGCCCCGCCTGTCATCCCCCCACCTCTCTCCCCCTCCTCTGTGCCGCTGACCCACGGGCCCCGCCCGTCAGGTTTGAAAACCTGACGTGCGCGCGCGCTGGCTCCGTGCGGCTGGGCCAGTCCGTCTGGGCCGTGCACTGTGGCCTTCTCTGGCCCAATGCACAGGACCCTTTTTCATTTTTCTTTTCTGTTGATGTTTTAAACATTTATACAGAAAAGAATATTAATCCAAATTAAATATTTCCAACTCCTAAAATCTTGTAATATTCCAACCTATTTAATGGTACTACTTTCATTCAAATCCATGAAACTTTTCTGTACTGTTCAAATTTAAATTCAAATTTGGGCAGTATAACTCCTGTTCAAAAATCAATCTATTCCATTCTGCAACTCCAAAACTCCAACTAAGATTTTCCCTATCTTAGAAATCTCTCTAGTATTTTACAAAAATGAGTTGACATTTTTCTGAGCACTTTGATTTTTCTGTTTTATTTGTATTCTTATTTTCCCGTGGTTATTATGCGACGTATAGATCCCGTATTTGACGAGGTTGCTGTGGAAGAAGAAGGAGAAGGATTTGAAGACTTTGAAGACCAAGCCAATCCAGGCAAGCAGCCGTTTGACCATGATACACTTGTTCTTCGGAACCCGTTTGTTTCCGATGCACGATGATTAGGGTTACGATGGTAACCGAGATGAACCACCACATGATGCATGCTTTATTGTTGATCTTGCTATATGCTAGATGACATGCAATAGAAGGTCATGATGCTTATATGATGCATGACATGATCTTGATCTTGCTATGTGCTAGATGACTTGCATATGGTTAGTAGTTATGGAAAGTGATGCATGTGTGACATGAACCTTCATGGTTGAAGTCATTGCATAAAACCCCGTCGGGTGCCATTTATGCCCGAGGGAGATGATGATGATGAGTTGGGTGACCACTTGATGACGAAGTGGTGTGCCAAGGCAAGTGTGTGTGTTTTTCAAACGGATTGGTTGAAGTTGCGACCGTTATTCCAACCATACATGTGCAACCACACTACCCCTTATGGGACGTGGCTTTATTGATTACTTAGGTCGATACTAGCATGGTGCCCGTATTACTAGTGACGGGGAGACTTGAGGTCTTTCCTGGGACGGGGTCGTGCTTGGATAGACGGCCATGACTGTTTTTACAGGGCACCGGACACACCGTTGGTCCCTTCGGGTACGCGTGAACATTGAAATTAGGGCAAGTCCCGTGATCTATTGTGGTACCCAAAGGCCGTGTGCCAACGAGTGGACTCTAAGTTAGTGTCGTCTAAGGAAAGGTAATGACCGGGTGCTTACCCCGGGTACTTGAGATACCGCGGGTCGTGGATGACACGGAAGTTCCCCGGATCTTGTGGGTAAAGTGTACAACCTCTGTAGAGTGTCAAACTATTCGAATAGCCGTGTCCACGGTCATGGACAGTTGGGTAACCGCTCTTGGGCTACGTCCAATGTTTGTGAAACCATGCAGGTGTATGTGAGTCAAGGTGGTGACTTGACTCGATGAGATAAATCATATTCATGTTGATGTCGGTAACCTGTTCTCGAGGTTACGCGAGGTTATTGATGCATAAACTTGATGATAGCATACTGTTCTAGCTTTCTGCTAGATTGTTCATTATTGTTCCTTGCATTGTTACCACATCATGGGTTGCTTGCGAGTACATTCAAAGTACTCATTGGCTTGCCACTGGTTATTTAATTGGCCAGGCATGGAAGAGCAGGATTATGAGGAAGAATTCTTTGGAGACGATCATGCGAACTAGGACGCTATCCCAGTCAGAATGCCTGTAGGGTTAAGGCAGATGGCATGGGTTCTACCCGTTTATCGAAGACTTTTGCTACTCGAGTTATTTGCTATTCAGCCGTGAGGCTCTATCTATGTAAGACTTGGCCATAATGGCCTTAATTCGTGTAAGACTATTTGTATGGATGTAAGACTCTTGTTATTTCAGCTTCTGTGTGTTCAGTGAGCATTGATCTCTGGGATCACTGTACACGTGCATTCGGTGATCTCGACTTCTAAGTCGGGGTCCCCACAGAGCTGGTATCAGAGCCATCCTGACTGTAGGAAGCCTTAGTTAGCATGGGCGTTAGTTAGTTGAGACCCCTTTTCAAAACCTTCTGAACCTCTCTTCTTTTCTAAACCTGAGATTTCATCAGCTATTTAACCCCTCCTATTCCACCTTTGTAGATGGCCGCTGTTCCCGAAGAGCACTAACCACTGGGTTTCCCCTACTTCTCGAGGATAGCCTCAAGGAGTGTCAGTTCCACCGAGCACCCATCCTCACCTACCTTGAGCATTGGGTGAGCGATACTGAGGTGGAGTACCATGTGGAAGTGATCGTGAAGGCAAACGATCCTCCCACAAGTTGGTTCTTCGAGGGACCCCAGATGGCGACACTACCACTCGTTGTTGAGGCTGCTGCACTCGAGGCACTAACCCGTCTCCGCGAGCTTCTTCCGGAGATGGCAGCCAAGATGGCAACTCGCTTCTTACCTTACCTGAAGGAAGGTGACGAAGAAAGCAGCGCACTAGCCCCTCCACTGAAGGAAGGACTCTCGCTTCGGTTCCAGACCTACTTCAGTCTATGTGCCGACAGCTTGGCACAAGACTTGGCCTCGGAATCAATGAAGCTTCAAGAAGAACTTTACAAGACCAAGGCACTTCTTCGTCGAGCTCAAGAGAAGGCAAACAGCATCAAGAAGGAAGGAGCACCTTCTGGACAATCCGCTATCGCATATCGAGGCGGAAGGCCCTCCGAGGATGTATCTTCCAAGGGTGAAGGACCACCTCGGCGACGCCGGATGACGGCAAGGGAATATCGCAAGCTTTTCCCTGCACCACCGTCGAAGCACCGTCGTATCCAACTCCTCCACTCCCCCACTCCCTCAAGTGACAAGGGAGCCCAGACAGATGAAGACAAGGAGGAAGACCCAGAAGAGCCGGAATACGCGACCGAGCATTCCGCCGCTTAGGCATTATTCGCTACTCGGATATGCCAGCTGTAACTCCTACGGTAGGATAGGTCGTGTAACCCCTATGCGCAGTCGAGTCCTTGTATGGTTCATATGAAACCATCTAGTGTTTGCTTTTGTTGTGTCTGGATGTAAGTCGTAATCTTCCTTCGGGAATGTGTAAACGACTACATCACCTATCTGGATTTTAATGGATGTGTTTTGGCCTTACGGCCCTTGCATGATTTGATTTAGTGTCACACCCACCCCCTTACTAGGCACCTATCTATCTTGCTTTTCCTCTTCCAAGTCATGAGACCTTTTACCGCTCCAACAGGATGCCTGTTGTAACTCGTACTGGTACCTCTACCCAGCAGCCCGAAGCCGGAGCATCCTCTCAGCTAGAGGCAGACCACGACCAAACCAACGACCAAGCTCCACCACCACCTCCTCCAAGCATGGACATGGCTCAGCTTCTCCAAGCTTTCCGAGAGGAACGCCAAGCCAACACTGCAGCTCTCCAGCTGATTGCTCAAGCTGTCACCAACAACCGCCAGCCGGCGGGGAATGGCAACGGACGTTCCACGTTGGCAGAGTTCAAGAAGCATGCACCGCCAACCTTCATCGAGACTGCAGAACCCCTGGATGCTGACGACTGGGTCCATTCCATTGAAGAGATTCTGGAACTAGTCGGATGCACCGAAGATCGCGAGAAGGTGGCTTATGCAGCCCACTGCCTCGGGGGAACTGCTAGAGCTTGGTGGGATGGATTCAAGGTCATGCATGCTGAACAAGACATCACTTGGGTTAACTTCAAGGCAGAATTCCGCAAGGCCCACATTCCTTCCGGAATCATGGCTATCAAAAAGCGCAAGTTCCGAGCCCTGAAGCAAGGAAGTGGCACTGTCAAGGAGTACATGCAGAAGTTCAGCATTCTGTCAAGGTATGCCCCTGAGGAAGTCAGCACTGATGCTGCCAAAAGGGAGCGCTTCATGGAAGGCCTTAATCACACTCTGCAATACTCGCTTGTCGTGTGCGACTGCCCATCTTTCCCTGACCTGGTGAACAAGGCACTTATGCTTGAAGACAAGCGGCGTGCTTTGGAAGACACTCGCAAGCGCAAGTTGGTCAGTAAGGGAAGTTCCGGCAACCAGAAGCCTCGTCCGTGGCAGTCAGCCCCGGCCAAGCCAAACTATCAGCAGCCAAGAGCTCCTGCACCTCGTGCCAATCCTCAGCCTCAGAAGTATGCCAACCCCAGGCCAGCTTTCAACCCCAATACCAATGGTGGCAACAAGATCAACACTCCAAATCAAGTCACTTGCTTTGGATGTGGTCAGCCCGGACACATCTCCAGGGTGTGCCCCAACAAGAAGCCTGATGCCCCACGCCCCAATGCGCAGAACCAGGGACAAGGCCGTGGAATGCCACCAAGGAACCCAGCTCCTCGCAATCCACCGAACTATGGGAAGGGGCGTGTGAATCACGTCACTGCTGAAGAAGCCCAGGAAGACCCGGACGTCGTGCTGGGTACGTTCCTTGTCAACTCAGCACCTGCAACTGTCTTGTTTGATTCTGGAGCAACGCACTCATTTGTCACTCAAAGATTTGCATTAAAAAGTGGCATGACCCCTACACCCCTGAATAACCCTATGGTGGTACAAACCCCCGGAGCCGAGATGAGAGCCAAGATAGGCTGTAAAGGAGTCAGTATTTCCATTAATGGTGTAGACTTCCTAGCAGACCTTATCGTCCTGAGGTCGCAAGGCTTGGATGTGATCCTAGGTATGAATTGGCTCAGCAAGCACCAAGGCTTGTTAGACTGTGCCAATCGGACAGTCACTGTGACCAATGACCAAGGAGTAGAAGTCAAGTTTGCCCCCAACTCCTCTTCCGCTCAAGCCGCTAAAGTCAACTGTCTGTCTGAAGTTGGGCTAGATCAAGTACCGGTGGTATGTGAGTATCCTGATGTCTTTCCGGATGAACTACCGGGAATGCCCCCTGACCGTGACATTGAGTTCATCATCGAGCTCGTGCCCGGAGCAGGACCCATCTATAAGAAGCCTTATAGAATGGGGACGGAAGAATTAGCCGAGTTGAAGAAGCAGCTAGAAGAGCAGCTAAGGAAGGGATTTATCCGCCCGAGTGCCTCCCCTTGGGGATCTCCTGTTCTGTTTGTGGCAAAGAGGGACGGTACCATCCGCTTATGCATTGACTATCGTTCCCTCAATGAAGTTACAATCAAGAACAAGTACCCGCTTCCCAAGATCGAAGATCTGTTTGATCAGCTCAGCGGAGCCAAGGTATTCTCCCAGATCGACCTCAGATCTGGGTATTACCAGCTGAAGATCAGATCCCAAGATATTCCGAAGACGGCATTCATAACCAGATATGGCCTGTACGAGTGCACGGTCATGTCTTTTGGGTTAACCAATGCCCCAGCTTACTTCATGTATCTCATGAATAAAGTCTTCATGGAATATTTGGACAAGTTCGTTGTTGTCTTTATTGATGACATTCTTGTGTTCTCGAAGTCGGAGGAAGAGCATGAGCAACATCTGAGGATGGTCCTAGACAAGCTTCGTGAGCACCAACTGTATGCCAAATTCAGCAAGTGTGAGTTCTGGCTGCATAAAGTTGGATTCTTAGGTCATGTCTTGACCGAGGAAGGATTATCTGTTGATCCTGCAAAGATCGAAGCTGTGACCCAATGGCAATCTCCAACGACCATCAAGGAAGTCAGAAGCTTCCTCGGATTAGCGGGTTATTACCGCAAGTTCGTGGAAGGATTCTCTAGCATTGCACGACCAATGACTCAGCTCCTCAAGAAGGACAAGAAGTTCGAGTGGACGCCAACGTGCGAAGAGAGCTTCCTAGAGCTCAAGAAGAGATTGACCACCGCCCCAGTTCTGGCAACACATGATATTCACAAGGAGTTCGTGATATATTGTGATGCCTCTCGAACCGGATTGGGAAGCGTTCTGGTGCAAGAAGGCCGCGTCATAGCATACCTCTCCAGGCAGCTACGACCCCATGAGGAGAACTACGCTACTCACGATCTTGAGCTAGCGGCTGTAGTTCATGCCTTGAAGACATGGCGGCATTACCTCCTAGGGAAACGGTGTGAAATTTACACAGACCACAAAAGTCTGAAGTATATTTTCACCCAAAAAGAGTTGAACATGAGGCAGCGAAGATGGTTGGAACTCATCAAGGATTATGACCTCAGTGTTCAGTATCACCCTGGGAAGGCTAACGTGGTGGCCGATGCCTTAAGCAGGAAGGCTTGCTCTTTGAATGTCGTTATTCAAGAAAGGCAACCAACCTTGTTTAAGGAGATCGAACAATTCAGTTTGGAATTGGTCACCCCCGGATTTCTGGATCAATTGGAAGTCAGACCGACCCCGCTGAACGACGTCAAGAAGGCTCAAGATGGACACGCAAGCATCGAAGGTATCAAGTGGAAGATGAAGATGGGCAAGGCCCCAGGATTCTCTGAAGACGAGCACGGGATTGTTTGGTACAAAGGTCGCCTCTGCGTACCAAACAACACAGAGTTGAAGACGCTGATTCTGCAAGAAGCCCACGACACCCCGTATTCCATCCACCCCGGAGGAACCAAGATGTACCAAGACTTGAAGGCACGATTCTGGTGGCACGGTATGAAGAGAGAGATTGCAACCTATGTTGCAAAGTGTGATGTGTGCCAAAGGGTCAAGGCTGAGTATCAACGACCTGCTGGATTGCTTCAACCACTCAAGGTTCCTGAGTGGAAGTAGGATAAAGTCGGAATGGACTTCATCACTGGTTTACCAAGGTCGAATAGAGGACATGACTCTATCTGGGTCATAGTCGATCATTTGACCAAGGTGGCTCATTTCATTCCTGTCAAGACTACCTACTCAGGCAACCAGCTGACAACTCTCTATATCAACCGAATCGTAAGTCTTCACGGTGTTCCCAAGGAGATTGTGTCGGATCGAGGCACCCAGTTCACTTCAAGGTTCTGGAAGAGATTCCAAGAAGCCTTGGGAACCAAATTATCTTTCAGCACAGCTTTCCACCCACAGACCGGAGGACAGACTGAGCGAGTCAATCAGATTCTCGAAGACATGCTCCGAGCCTGTGTCCTGGCATATGGAGCCAAGTGGGAAGACTGTCTCCCTTTTGCCGAGTTCTCCTATAACAACAGTTACCAGTCAAGCCTTCAGATGGCACCATTTGAGGTGTTGTACGGGCGCAGATGCCGCACACCCCTCAATTGGTCGGAGACTGGAGAAGGACTAGTCTTTGGACCAGATATTCTCCGCGCAGCAGAAGAGCAAGTCCAACTAGTCAGAGAGCGATTAAAGGCAGCCAAGTCAAGGCAGAAGAGTTATGCTGACACTCGACGCCGAGACATGAGTTTCCGTGTCGGAGATCATGTGTACCTACGGGTAACTCCTCTGAAGGGAACCAAGCGTTTCCACGTCAAGGGGAAGCTCGCACCAAGGTTCATTGGCCCTTTCAAGATCACCGACCGACGAGGAGAAGTGGCTTATCAGTTGGAACTACCACCTGAGCTATCCGATGTGCACAATGTATTCCATGTGTCACAACTCCGGAAATGTCTCCAAGTTCCAGGCAAGCCCAGTCTCTACAAGGATGTGGATCACCAAGCCACTGATCTGCAGCCTGACTTGACCTACCGCGAGAAGCCCATTCGCATTCTGGACGAAGCAGAACGACGTACGCGGAGCCGTACCATCAAGTACTTCAAGGTCAAGTGGAGCAACCACACCGAAGCAGAAGCAACCTGGGAACGAGAAGACTATCTTAGATCCGAGTTTCCCGATCTCTTTTAAGCCCTAGTTTAGGAATCTCGGAGACGAGATTCTTGTAAGGGGGGTAGGTCTGTCACACCCTGCATTTTGTAACATGTTATTTGTATCTTGAAGCATGAAAATTTGGACCAGCAAAAATTTTTAGCATCATTTGGCTTTTATTTGGAATTGAGTTTTCTTCATTTGCTTTTTCATGTGCTCATTAAAGTCAACTATGACCTTTTGTAGATTTCATCTCCATACCCAAAACTTCTGCCCAATGATCATGCCAAGTGTTATATAACAGTATAGTATTTTCTTACAAAATTAATTTGGCCAAAGAGTATTTTATAAATTTAGTTTTTCATAAACCCCTGAATTGAGATTTGCACTGCAAGTAATTGATTTAGGGTGTGAAAATTATTTCAAAAGGTTTATTTGAGACCTAGTAGTTATAGGACTCCCAGAAACCACAAAGGTATAATTTTAAAAGTTATTTTCCTATTTTATTTAAAAGCTTTTTCTTAAGGCCAGAAATGGTCTTTAATAGGGGAAAATTATTTAACTGTTTCAAAAATATTTGCCAAAATTCAGAGAGAATCATAGGACATATATTGTCCATATATGAGAGTTTCAACACTTGGTCATGTTCAAAATAATGGGCTAAACCCTCTAAAACCCTTTCTGGATATTTCAAGCTTTTGAAATATTTACAAAGGAAACTTTCTCCAAAAATTTCAGGGAAATTCTATCTTGTCATATATGGCATATTTGATGATCTTGCCAAGTCCCATGCCTTCGGAAGCAAGAAAACCTCCTCAAACCCCTTCATAACCATTCTGTCCATATTTGAAGTTTGAGCAACTTTACATTGCCAAACTTGTCCAAATGCTCTCAAACTTGGTGCACATGCTAGAATGGCCTAATAAGGCACCTAGACCAAATGGCACAAGAATTTGAATAGAACAACTTGATCAGATCACCTCAAAACCCTTTCTGTTCAAATGCAAATTTGAACAACTTTACATTACCAACTTTTTATTTGGAGCTTCAAACTTTGTGAGCATGATCAATACCCCAAATGATGATGCTACACCAAGTGGTGCATCAAGGGGAGATGATTAGCTTGACTCAATCAAGATGAAACTGTTTCTGTTGATTTCTAGGGTTCACCAAAGTTACATTGGCTAGTTTCTTCAAATGAGGCCAAATTTGGTGAGGCACCCTATTTTCTCATGTCTTTCAACCCTGTCAAGTGCCATGTCAAGTGGACTTCATTTACTTGATCAAACACTGATCAAACACCTTCTGCAGAAATGCTAAAACCTCCAATTTGACCACTTTCACTTTTCTCCATGGCCTCAACTTCTTACCACAGGCTCATTGAGTTACCAGCCACCTCCAGTAACTCCCCCAGCACCTCAGCTCCATGATTGGAAGGTGAAACCCCAGCTTTACCTTGCTGTACAGCCAACTTTCACCATTTCACCAGCCCTCTCCCTCTCTCTCTGCATCCCCAGGGCATCCAAGGGCTCAGGGCATTTCTTTACTTCCCCCTCTACGCGCTGGACACTGTTGGACACGCTGGAACGGACCAAACCGGCGAGAGCATGCTGATGCCAGCAATACGCACGCTCTAGAGCGCGTGAACAGTGCCCTCCGCACGCTGGCTCCAGCCAATCAACCTCCCCCGACAACCTCGAGCCTCCCCCCTCGCGTCAGTCGAGGCGCCTCGACGTCCGCAACCTCCCCGGCGCTGTCCCCCCTCCTCCTGCGCCCTCCAGTGAGCGTCGTCGCACGCGCACCGGCCGCCCGCTTCGGCCATTCTTCTGCCTCACACGCGCGCGCACCTCTGCCGCTCCCCCGCTCCTCCTCTTACCTCAGCTGGACGTAGAGCTCGTCCAGGAACTCCCCAGACTCATCCCCGTAGCCTCCCGTGCGATGTAGCCTCGAGACGAAGCTTGTCGGCGCACTGGACCTCGGGTCTCCGTCGAGCCCCTATAAATAGGCCTCCCCGAGCTTCTCCAACACCACCACAAGCCTCACACCGCTCCTCTGAGACTCCCTGCACCTCCAGTTCAACCCCAGGACGCCCCAGTGCTCGGGATCGACCGGAGCGCCGCCGCGTCGGGCCGCCGGCGATCTCGAGGTACAGGCCTCCCCTGCCTCTCCCTCCACTCGTTTTGGAACCGCCGCACTCCACTGATCCTTTCCCCTCTACTTCCTCCTCCGTTTGCAGTCGGAAACGGCCGCAGCAACTACGCTCCGACGAGCTTCCGCCGTCACACCTCGTCGCCGGCAAACCAAGCCTCCCCGCCGTGCCGCGCTACCACCACTGCAACCGCAACACGCCAGTGAGTCCGTCCCTGGCCTCCGTTGCCGTCGCCGTGGCCGGAATCCTCGCCGGTGAGCTCGCCGCCGCCGTGGCCGAGGGGTTAGAGATGACAGGCGGGCCCCGCCTGTCATCCCCCCACCTCTCTCCCCCTCCTCTGTGCCGCTGACCCACGGGCCCCGCCCGTCAGGTTTGAAAACCTGACGTGCGCGCGCGCTGGCTCCGTGCGGCTGGGCCAGTCCGTCTGGGCCGTGCACTGTGGCCTTCTCTGGCCCAGTGCACAGGACCCTTTTTTCATTTTTCTTTTCTGTTGATGTTTTAAACATTTATACAGAAAAGAATATTAATCCAAATTAAATATTTCCAACTCCTAAAATCTTGTAATATTCCAACCTATTTAATGGTACTACTTTCATTCAAATCCATGAAACTTTTCTGTACTGTTCAAATTTAAATTCAAATTTGGGCAGTATAACTCCTGTTCAAAAATCAATCTATTCCATTCTGCAACTCCAAAACTCCAACTAAGATTTTTCCCTATCTTAGAAATCTCTCTAGTATTTTACAAAAATGAGTTGACATTTTTCTGAGCACTTTGATTTTTCTGTTTTATTTGTATTCTTATTTTCCCGTGGTTATTATGCGACGTATAGATCCCGTATTTGACGAGGTTGCTGTGGAAGAAGAAGGAGAAGGATTTGAAGACTTTGAAGACCAAGCCAATCCAGGCAAGCAGCCCTTTGACCATGATACACTTGTTCTTCGGAACCCGTTTGTTTCCGATGCACGATGATTAGGGTTACGATGGTAACCGAGATGAACCACCACATGATGCATGCTTTATTGTTGATCTTGCTATATGCTAGATGACATGCAATAGATGGTCATTATGCTTATATGATGCATGACATGATCTTGATCTTGCCATGTGCTAGATGACTTGCATATGGTTAGTAGTTATGGAAAGTGATGCATGTGTGACATGAACCTTCATGGTTGAAGTCATTGCATAAAACCCCGTCGGATGCCATTTATGCCCGAGGGAGATGATGATGATGAGTTGGGTGACCACTTGATGACGAAGTGGTGTGCCAAGGCAAGTGTGTGTGTTTTTCAAACGGATTAGTTGAAGTTGCGACCGTTATTCCAACCATACATGTGCAACCACACTACCCCTTATGGGACGGGGCTTTATTGATTACTTAGGTCGATACTAGCATGGTGCCCGCATTACTAGTGACGGGGAGACTTGAGGTCTTTCCCGGGACGGGGTCGTGCTTGGATAGACAGCCATGACTGTTTTTACAGGGCACCGAACACACCGTTGGTCCCTTCGGGTACGCGTGAACATTGAAATTAGGACAAGTCCCGTGATCTATTGTGGTACCCAAAGGCCGTGTGCCAACGAGTGGACTCTATGTTAGTGTCGTCTAAGGAAAGGTAATGACCGGGTGCTTACCCCGGGTACTTGAGGTACCGCGGGTCGTGGATGACACGGAAGTTCCCCGGATCTTGTGGGTAAAGTGTACAACCTCTGCAGAGTGTCAAACTATTCGAATAGCCGTGTCCACGGTCATGGACAGTTGGGTAACCGCTCTTGGGCTACGTCCAATGTTTGTGAAACCATGCAGGTGTATGTGAGTCAAGGTGGTGACTTGACTCGATGAGATAAATCATATTCATGTTGATGTCGGTAACCTGTTCTCGAGGTTACGCGAGGTTATTGATGCATAAACTTGATGATAGCATACTGTTCTAGCTTTCTGCTAGATTGTTCATTATTGTTCCTTGCATTGTTACCACATCATGGGTTGCTTGCGAGTACATTCAAAGTACTCATTGGCTTGCCACTGGTTATTTAATTGGCCAGGCATGGAAGAGCAGGATTATGAGGAAGAATTCTTTGGAGACGATCATGCGAACTAGGACGCTATCCCGGTCAGAATGCCTGTAGGGTTAAGGCAGATGGCATGGGTTCTACCCGTTTATCGAAGACTTTCGCTACTCGAGTTATTTGCTATTCAGCCGTGAGGCTCTATCTATGTAAGACTTGGCCATAATGGCCTTAATTCATGTAAGACTATTTGTATGGATGTAAGACTCTTGTTATTTCAGCTTCTGTGTGTTCAGTGAGCATTGATCTCTGGGATCACTGTACACGTGCATTCGGTGATCTCGACTTCTAAGTCGGGGTCCCCACAGGCCAGGGGGAAAAACTCTGGAAGAACGCATCTCCACAACGTTGGGCATCTGACGGTGAACTCAATGGGAAATACACGAGGTACCCCACGAGTTGCATTTCAGTGAATTCATTGAGTGCAATATACGTTGGTACCAAAGTTTCAATGGGTAGGCAATCATTCGATGCCTGGACAGAAGTTGGATTCGGGGCTTGAACAATGGGAATAATAAGGTGTTTGATTCCAGGATTAATAATGGTATAGAATTTAGCTCGTGAATCACATACGAAGCCAGGTGCAAAAGATACATTAGAATCTGGGTTGTAAAGAAGAGTCAGGTTTCGATCCAGTGGATCTATGGGTTATGGGCCCACCACGTGGGTTGAAAATAGGAAGGGTGGTGACATCTTGCACAGCCGCGGCAGGGAGGCATGTTAGTGGATAGCTTGTCAGCTATGTCAGCAACAATGTCAGTACCAAGGACAGGGAACGAAGAGAACCATTTTCTTGCTCGTTGAACGAGGCGGACCAATAGGCAAAGTTCTCGTCCATCGGCAGTATCGGAATGTTATCAATAATAGAATCAAGGTCTTACTGACAGAGTTGTACACCAAGGTGTTTACATAAGCAGAAAATTATTACTGCTTAGATTATATGTAGATCAAAGAAAGGTTAAACAAACAAATGGGAAGGAAAATTGTGATTACACTCAACAAATAGGAGTATATCCTTCCCATGGACAAGAAGAACATGGCATACAGGGTAGGAGAGCAAGTACCCAACCATGCGGATAAAGAGGCAAGGATTAATCAAGGTGTTACCCATACAACGGTGTTTGGATAACTGACCAAGAGACATTTAGCATCACGCCTCCAATGTTCTGGTTGATGAGCGGGGTATCATAGTCATGCTTCGAGGTAGCAATGATATGGTGTTTCAATCAAGGGACAGACCTTGGATACACAAATGATCCATCAGAAGCAACTTATAGAATAAGTGATACAATCATCTCCTAGAAGAATGGCTATCCTTGCAAAAGAAATTATAGTGATGGGTCCTCCTGCCAGGGGTGCTGGGCATGACATCATATTATCGGGTCATCAAAGGACCAACATTATAACTCCAGGAAAGTTGTCCCAACCATCATATTTGACCGAGATTCAGATCCGATTGGTGTCAGGATACCTCAGACTCAAGATGTTCGAGAAGAAAAGGTGCAACACACATCGACGAAATGAAATTGCAAGATTCTCGAGAAATGAACTATGGGAGCGGTTTCCCAAAACAATAGTTCATCATTTAACCAAGGAGAGGATGAGTAGGTGGCTGATGGGCTCAACGTCAATTTATCGAGAATTCCAAACGGAAGGATTTCCACAATAATGTGAACAAGAAGATGACACTTGTCAATTCAAATGGTATAATGTTGTATGCTCGAGGAAAACATACACCATTAATCAATAGTTGGAAGGTGTGCCCGAAATCTGACCTTAGGCAGCAAGATCAATGTTAGTGTGACGATTCAATAGCCAACAGTCGAAGAACGAACTGTCGATCGTTGACTTCAAAGCAATAGGGTTGCTAGAAGTACAGAACTCAAGCAGCATCATTAGCATATTGGTATCCTGGTTAAAAACAACACGGGGACCAAGGAAGAATGGTGATGGTGAGAAGTATCATCATACCGAGAATTTCTAAGAGGCGGAGCAATTCCCACAACATTCTCGACATAAAAGACATTAATACTTCAAGGCAGAACACAACACTACCTGGAGAGCAAGTTGCAATTATAATGTGGACAAGTTCGCGATGAAAGGAAGTCAAGGGTGTTGTCGATGATATTAAAAATCATCAAGGGCAAGGAGGGTATTTCTCATCACGAACACAGTTGACATCTCATAAGTAGTCAAAGTGTTGAAGGTGATCCGACACATTTGTCGGGAGGGTTTCAAGGGGATGCAAACAAACGACAACGGCAACAAGCAAGGGAATGACGAAGTGGCAAGTCATAGGATCAATATATAAGATGCAAGCTCGGAGCCAAAGTTGCCTTTCAAGACAAGCAACATGATGTTGAAAGCCCGACGTAAGTCGGGCTCTCACAGAAGAATTCGTGCACCAGAGAAGGACGAGGTAGCACAGTCAAAGATATCAAGACCAGGATGTACCCGATAGTCTAGGAATAAACTAGATTGAGTTTAAAATTTTCCCAGTAACATCTACTAGGGGTGTTGAATTTTTCGAGCGGAATTGATTTACTAAACGGTGTCCTCGGTTGACGGCAACCTAGAACCCGTAGAGTGACTACGACAAGCAAGGGTATTACTTCATCAAAAGTTCAAAAGGTGTAGTGCAAAGTCATGATATCCTCGAGATATCAGAGGGTAAACTCGAAGGTAGAACACGATAGGAATTGAACTAGGTCATCGACCTATGACAGTAGATGATTTAACCTTGTCAAAAATTGGCGAGGCGTGGAATGGATTTATTCCAGATATATTGAATAAGGACAGCATGGTCGAAACTATAACTGCAAGGGATCAAATTTTATTGACACCGAAAGAATTATTTAGATGAAATTCATTTTGCAAGAAGCACCCGAGACGGTCTACATCGTTTCCATGGGCATGAACCAAAGCTCAAGGTCGACTCCCATTTCTCCAATGCATACGTTTCATTTACCTCTTGCTTTGATAAAAATGTAGTGTTGGAATTTTATCCGGTAGAACACCGGAAGGGATGACTTGTGAAAACTTTTGGGTTCTCACGGATTAGGGGAAGGCATAGGTTCAACCCATCGGGCATCTTAGTAACATATACCACAGGTTTCAAAAGTAAATATCACCAGCTCCAAAAGGAGAGCATGGTTGTCAAAGAAGAGGATACAATTTACTGAAGGTATTATGCATTAGGGTAAGAACTCACAAGGTGATTGAATATGAAGGACAATGTCGGATGACGATCCAACAATGGATCGGGCGATCCACAACGGAGCTGATGTGCGTATCGGTACTCACTCCGAGGAAGAAAGAATGCAGATGCATCAGATTCAAGAATCACCTTATTAGTCGGATGCTTGAAATAGAAAGAAATTATGGTTTCCAAAGGAAGGATCAAAAGCAGACGCTCTAATCAAGGATGGATAAGTTGAAAACACTTAGTTGGACAATCAATAAAGGTTAGAATTGCCGAGAACCAACTCATGTCCGAAATGACGTCCGAGCCGGAAAGATACTTTTAAAAAGGATAACCTGATGACTTCGTGCATACGCACACATTGAATCAATAGGCTCAAAACGGCTAAGACAAAGGATGTTGACGAGGACTACTACTAGTCATATGGAATTAACCATAATGCAAGCAGACAAGAATTTCAAGAGTAACCGGCTGCAGAGAATTTTCGAACGATCGAAAAGTATCCAGAAGATTTTTGTGAGACACATGATCAATTGAGAACAACTGATCCTCGATAAATGTGAGGAAATAATCGTAAGGGTTTTCATGCGAAATAAAGGTGCAAGACGGTAAACTCAAAGGATTCTCGGGACGACCGAGAATATTTCGAGGCATCTTGTAACAACAAGAGCGACGAGCAATGATCGTGAGAATGACAAGTGCATGCAGATATCCATAGGGATATATCGGTGGCAGTGAATTACAAAGGAGATGAACACAAGTTCTCGGGTTAACAGCGGAGAGTATCTTCAGGGTCTTCTGGTGCAGCAGACGATCATCGGTAATAAGGTGTTCTCCGGGTGAAAGTGATAACGAGATCCTAATGTTAGATTTTGCAAAATTCATTTATCCCGAATAGAAGAGAGATCAGAGTCCCAGAGTATAGACGAGGAGTAAAAGATCATAATACCACCCATTGGTGATGTGGGCCCGTAAGCCACACAACAAGTTAGTAAATTTGTTTTCCAAAAACTAGACTCAACTTCGGCCAAGGAGTTGGAAAGGGGGATTCCTACAGGCAGTCAGCTCTGCTACCAACTTGTGACGCCCCCGATTTGTCCGTACACTAATCATGCACACAAATGTGTACGGCCAAGATCAAGGACTCACTGGAAGATATCACAACACAACTCTAGACACAAATTAAATAATACAAGCTTTATATTACAAGCCAGGGGCCTCGAGGGCTCGAATACAAAAGCTCGAAAACACAAGAGTCAGCGGAAGCAATAATATCTGAGTACAGACATAAGTTAAACAAGATGCCTTAAGAAGGCTAGCACAAATTAGCAACGGTCAAAAAGGCAAGGCCTCCTGCCTGGGACCTCCTAACTACTCCTCGAAGCCGAACTTCACGTAGAAACATCCTCGGGATCTTCTGGGTCCGGGACTCCACCATCTGGTTGCGTCATCCGAGAAGAAGGAACAAAAGGGGAAAAAGGGGGAGAAAAGCAACCGTGAGTACTCATCCAAAGTACTCACAAGCAAGGATCTACACTACATATGCAATGATATCTGTGTAAGAGGGTAATATCTGTGGGCTAAACTGCAGAATGCCGGAATAAGAGGGGGATAGCTAATCCAAGCAAAGACTACGCTTCTCGCAACGTCCATCTTGCAGCAGAAGAAGAGAGTAGCTGGAAGTAACAAGTATCCTCGCTTCTGGCAGCCTCCGTCTTGAAGCAGTAGAAGGGAATAGATGGTAAGTTCACCAAGTAACATCGTATAGCATAAACCTACCCGGTGATCCTCCCCTCGTCACCCTGTGAGAGAGCAATCACTGAGTTATATCTGGAACTTGTAAGGGTGTGTTTTATTAAGTATCCGGTTCTAGTTGTCATGAGGTCAAAGTACAACTCCGGGTCGTCCTTTTACCGAGGGACACGGCTATTCGAATAGATTAACTTCCCTGCAGGGGTGCACCACATAACCCAGCACACGCTTGATCCCATTTGGCCGGACACACTTTCCAGGGTCATGCCCGGCCTCGGAAGATCAACACGTCACAACCCTACCTAAGCACAATAGAGAGGTCAGCACGCCGGTCTAAACCCTAAGCGCACGGGGGTCTGGGCCTATCGCCCAATGCACACCTGCACGTTGCGAGGGCGGCCGGTAAGCAGACCTAGCCTCTCCTAATACCAGAGTAGGCTTTCCAGTCCAATCCGGCGCGCGCCGCTAAGTCGCTGACGTCAAGAAGGCTTCGGCTGATACCACGACGTCGAGTGCCCATAACTGTTCCCACGCAGCTGGTTAGTGCGTATAGACCAAATGGCCAGACTCAGATCAAATACCAAGATCCCGTTAAACGTGTTATTATGGAATAATCGCGGACAACGACCAGGGCCAGGCCCACCTGTCTCCTAGGTGGTCGCAACCCGCCCTGTCGCTCCGCCACAAAGTAACCATCAGGGGGCTGTCGGGAACCCAGGCCCACCACTGCCTGGGTGGAACCACCTGCCCCTTCAGCCCCCATTTCCGAACCATTATCATGTGTATGTAAAGTATGTGTATAGTATATACCCGTGATCACCACCCGAGTGATCACGGCCCGATGGTATAGCATGGCAGACGGACAAGAATGAAGGGCCACTGATGGAATACTAGCACCCTATACTAAGCATTAGGACGGCAGGTACATGTATCAACAGTTGTAGCAGCAATGACAGGCTATGCAACAGAATAGGAGTAACCGAACAGTAACATGCTACACTACACTAATGCAAGCAGTAGAGAGAAGAATAGGCAATATCTGGTGATCAAAGGGGGGCTTGCCTGGAAGCTCTGCAGACGAAAGGAATCTTCGGAATCGTAGTCGTAGTCAAACACCGAAGCATCAATGGTCTCAGGGTCTATCACAGTATCGGAGTCTACCGAAAATAAGCAACGAAGGGGGAAACAAATAAATAACAGAGCAAACAATAGCATCACAAAGTATAACATGGAAATACGCGGTGCTACGTGTGACCTAACGCAGTAGGAGGTGATACTGGCAAGGATGAAAAACATCCGGGAAAGTATTCCCGGTGTTAGGCATTTTCGGGCAGATGAAACGGAGGGGAATGTTGCATGCTCGGTATGATAGAGATGTGTGGCGGACGAACGGACCGCGTATTCGGATTCGTCTCGTCGTTCTGAGCGATTTTCATGTACAAAACATTTTCATCCGAGCTACGGATTATTTTATATTAATTTTCAAAGTTTTGTTAATATTCTAGAATTTCAGGATTTAATTTAATTCGGGTTGACCAAGTCAAATTGACTAGTCAAAAGGAGAGATGTGACCCACATGTCATAGGCTTAGATATTCTTAATCTAAATTATCTTTTTATCTAATAGTAGGGTCCACATGTCATACACTACACCTAATCACACATTAGCCTAACTACTAATTAGCTGCTAACATAAATAGGCCCCGGTCTCATCCAGAGACCCAGCCGGCCATACACACACATGGGCACATGGCCACACACACAACACACAGCATGGCACACATCTCACGTACACAGAGCACGCACATAATGCTAGGGACTAAAACTAGTTTCAGTTTAACAAAAGATAGGATTTTGTGATTTTTTTAGGATTTAATCCATGCACCAAATGGATTTGTTTCAATGGGATAAAATGGAGTTTGTCAAGTATACTCTCCACTCATATTATTTTTGCTCCTGTTAGTAGTTGTTTAGCTGCTGTTTAGGGACTGTCTAGATGCTTAGTCATTGTAAAATTAGAAAAGCTAGCAGCATGAACAGTAGCATTCAACAGCAGCAGCAGATTCAGAAGAGCAGCACCGGCATGCACACCAGCTAGGCGCGGGGCACGGCGCTGCACGGCACGTGCATGGGCGTGGCCATGCACGAGCAGCCACCAGGGTACACGGCGAGCACGGGCGGGGGCACAGCAGCGGTGCAAGAGCAGCAGCAGTACAGCAACAAACAGGGCAGCAGCGCAGCAGCCGGAAGAGAGCGGCGGTCGCGGCCAAGCAGCAGCACATCACTACACATTGTACGCGGCGGCTCGGACGGACTTGGGGACGGCGGCTATGGCGATGAAATCAAAAGGGGGAGAGGGGGTTTTTGGAAGAGGAGCTCACAGGGGGAGGCGAAGGACGCGGCCGGCGTGGCAGAGGAGTTCCGGTGAGGTAGATCGGGCGTAGGGTAGCGGCGGCCGTAGGCAAGGAAGACGCGTCGATCCAGTGACGTTGGTCCGGTGCAGCTCGATCCAAAGGGCGAAGACGACCTAGTCGATGAAGTCGCATCCCCTCGGCATGCTCCCAAGCGACGGTGATGATGGTGGCCGCGGCAACGATGGCGAACAGCGCGGTCACCGCACTCGGTCCCCAGCTCGATTCCGAGCAGAGGAGGAGGAGTCGACGAGGAAAAGGGAGGGGATCGGGCGAGAGGGGGGCTAGGGTTTCGGTGGACAAGGTTATAGGTCCAGGGGGGCGACATGGACGACATCCACGACCGTGGTGCCTTGGATGTGCGTCGCGCACCACTCTGCCCCTGTAGCGGGAGGTAAGGGATGAGGGGAGGTGGGCTGGGCCACTATTGGTTGGATGGGCTGGGCCACTATTGGTTGGATGGGCTGTGTTAGCCTTTTAACATAGTCTTTTCTGCTTTCATATTTCTAACAGTTTTGCATTTTCCTATCACTTCCAACGAACTTTTATTTACACATGGTATTTGGCACAAAATACTAGGTAGTGTGTTGTACTAGCACAGTAAGTTCCAAAACATATATTTTTGACTAATGTAGATATTTGTTTATAAAAGTTGTTGGACCAAATTTAATTAGGTTAAAGCATTTTAACTATTCAAATAATGTTGGTTTAAACTTGACAATTAGTTAGAGAATATTTGCAGCCCAATGAACATTTTATTTTTAAAATGTTTGAAAACTTTTACCATTTGATGTTATTTTAAATTTGAACAGGTTTTCAGACCGATGCGAGTTTATCAACATTAACCGAGGTGACGCGACATCATTAGCAGAGGGTTACTGTAGCTTAATTACCCGGGCGTCACAACGACGACTCCACTGCGTCATAAGATCCGCGAGCTCGCCGTGATCAGCGCCAAGTTCTCGATGATCGACAACAAGAGGACGCTCGGACCCGCATCGAGCGTCGAAGAAAAGCGCGGCGTCAATCAGACCAGCGCGCTGGGCCCGCTATTGACATGCACGTGCCCGGAGGACCAGGCGACTTGCCGTACGCGGTAGGTTGCCCTGCGTTCACCCGTGAGCTGCAGCAAGTCCAGTGGCCCAGCATGAAGAACTTCAAGCCCGACGTACCGGAAAAGTACGACGGCAAGACACACCCGTCGGAGTTCCTCAGCATCTACACCATCGCGGTGCAGGCTGCTGGAGGACGAGACGAGGAGATACTTGCCAATTACTTCCCGCTGGTGCTCAAGCCAAACGTCAGATCCTGGCTCATGCACTTGCCGGACAACTCCATTTTTTCTTGGGCTGATCTGTGTCATCAGTTTGTCGGCGCCTTTACGGGCGGCCACAAGCCACATGGCTAGGAGAGTGACCTTCATCTGCTCGCCCAGAAGGAAGGAGAGCCCCTGCGCAAGTATATCCAGAGGTTCAGCCGCGTGCAACACAACATCCCAGACGTCCACCTTGCCGCGGTTATCAGCGCGTTCCACCAGAACGTGCGTAACCGCATGATGAGGGAGGAGATGGCGATGTGCAAGATCAGGGACGTCAGCGAGCTGTACGCCCTGGCCGACAAGTGCGCACGCGTCGAGGAGGGGAGGAAACTCCCCGGAGAGGATACTGGAGCAGGGGGATCAGACAGCGAGGATGCCGCCCCGGCAAAGAAGAATCGGCGGCGGAACAATAGGAAGAAGAAGAACAAGGAAGTGCTAGTCGTGGAGCAGTCCGGCAAGGAGGCTGGCGCCAAGAAAGCCCAAGTTGGTAGCTCTGGCAAGGAGACTGCCGCGTGCACCAACTGCTAGGCTGTGGTAGCCGCCGACAAGCAGGACGGCACTGACAAGCAGTATTGCAAAATCCACCGCACCAAGGGCCACGACCTCCAGAACTGCAAGAGGGTCGAGTACCTCGTCGAGCAGCAAAAAGCTGAGTACGAGCGACGCGACAAGGAGAAGGCCCAAGGAGGTGATGGCGGATCCAGCAAGAAGCGGCCATTCAACGGCCGGGGAGGACGCCGCGGCAAAGCCAAGCAGCGGCAAGGAGACAGACCTCCCCGCGGCCGCGACAAGGATGAGGCGACGAAGAAGACGAAGACATGGATGATGCGGAGAACAGCGAGTAGGAGTTTCAGAAAGCCACAGAAGTTTTGTGCGTTGACGGCGGTGCTTCTCTGCACACTTCGCACCGCCAACTCAAGCAGTGGGTGCGTGAAGTCAATGCAGCAGAACCACCTGTCGAATCGCGCAAGCTCCTGAAGTGGTCCAGCACGCCTATCGTCTTTGACATTGAGGACCACCCTGATCGCACAACTGCGGTCGGGTGCTTGCCGGTGTTGGTTTCACCAACTATCCGCAACCTCAAGGTCACCAAGATGTTAGTTGACGGCGAGGCCGGCTTGAACTTGATCTCCTCCGCTGTGGTCCGGAAACTCCAGATCCCCGACAGCGAGATCGAAGAAACCGGCACATTCCAAGGGATCAACCCGGGAAGGAGCAAGCCGAAGGGGAAGATCACGTTGCCAGTAACGTTTGGCGGCGAGCTGAACTTCAGGACTGAGAGGATCACTTTTGACGTTGCCGATATCCCATTTCCTTACAATGGGATACTTGAACGTCCAGCACTCGCCAAGTTTATGGCAGCCTCTCACTATGCCTACAACATGCTCAAGATGCCAGGCCCGATAAGCGTCATCTCTGTCCCTGGCGACAAGAAAGATGCCCTTATCTGCACCGACAAGATTTACCGGGAGGCAGCAGCTGCAATAGAATGCAAGACACTTGCCGCTGAAGCTCCCGAGGGGAAGAAGGCCAAGTCCGGCAAGAGCTCTGGGGCCCACTCCGGCAAACGCACCTCTTCGGAGTGCTGCGCTGCTGTCGAGGACGCACCATCGAGCTCCACCGGCAAGTGTAAGAAGACGATGGCAGCTCCACCAGCGACCAAGAAGGTGTCCGCCAAGGAGGACGACACTGGTGGTACTTTCACCATTAGTGCCACGCTTGACCCCAAATAGGAAAGCGCGCTCGTTGCTTTCCTGCGGGCGAATGTCGACGTGTTTGCATGGCAACCGTCCGATATCCCTGGTGTTCCCAGGAAAGTGATTGAGCACAAGCTTGCCGTTTGCCCTCACGCGCGGCCCGTCAAGCAAAAAGTTAGGAAGCAAGCAGTGGAGCGCCAAGAGTTCATAGCAGAAGAAATCAAGAAGTTGGAAGCAGCAGGCCTTGTCAGAGGAGTGCTCCATCCCACGTGGTTGGCCAATCCCGTTGTCGTGCGTAAGGCGAATGGAAAATGGAGGCTTTGTATTGACTTCACTGATGTGAATAAAGCTTGTCCCAAAGACCCATTTCCCTTGCCGCGCATTGACTAGATTGTCGACTCCACCGCTGGATGTGATTTGCTTTCATTTCTTGATGCATACTCAGGATACCACCAGATCTTCATGGCTGAAGAAGACGAAGAGAAGACCGCGTTTATCACTCCATGTAGCACATACTGTTTCATACGGATGCCGTTTGGTTTGAAGAATGCTGGTTCAACATTTGCAAGGGTAGTCCATACAGCTTTTGAGCCACAGATACCCAGAAATGTAGAAGCATACATGGATGATATAGTGGTCAAGAGCAAGGATAGGGCTACCCTAGTTCAAGATTTAGATGAGACCTTTGCAAATCTGCGCAAGATCCAGCTCAAGCTCAACCCCGAGAAGTGTGTGTTTGGAGTCCCCTCCGGCAAGCTTCTCGGGTTCTTCGTGTCTCAGAGGGGGATTGAAGCCAATCCCGACAAGATCAAGGCCATCGAGCAGATTAAAGCACCCAAGCGCGTCAAGGATGTACGAAGGCTTGCCGGCTGCGTGGCTGCTCTCAGCAGGTTTATCTCTAAGTCTGCTGAGCGCGCCCTGCCGTTTTTCAAAATTTTGAAAAGGGCAAGTCCAATGAAATGGACTCCGGAAGCGGAGGCTGCGCTGCAAGACTTGAAGAGGTACCTGTCTTCCACTCCAATACTTGTCGCACCTAAGCCACAAGAGAAGTTGCTGCTGTATCTGGCGGCGACCAATCAAGTGGTTAGTGCTGTGTTAG
The DNA here is from genome assembly GCA_902687465.1 of Secale cereale. Lineage (NCBI taxonomy): Eukaryota > Viridiplantae > Streptophyta > Magnoliopsida > Poales > Poaceae > Secale > Secale cereale. The sequence continues at coordinate 434,466,792 of LR738714.1, forward strand.
TAGTGGAGAGGGAGGCAGATGATGAGCCAGCAGCCGCGGCAAGCACGTCCAGCGACAAGCATGGGGCTTCCTCGACAAGCTCTGGTCCCGACAAGGATGTATCTGCGCAGATGCAAGAGGAGATACGGAAGAAGATGGTGCAGCGCCCAGTCTACTTTGTCAGCTCCCTTCTGCAGGGGGCTAGGTCAAGGTACTCTGGAGTGCAGTAACTGCTTTTCGGCCTTCTCATGGCCTCGAGAAAGCTGCGCCATTACTTCCAAGCACATGAGATAACAATTGTCACTCGTTTTCCGCTAAAGAGGATATTGCAAAATCCAGAGGCAACAGGCAGGATTGTTGAGTGGGCACTGGAACTGTCAAGCTTTGGCCTCAAGTTTGAAAGCACTTCAACTATCCAGAGCAGAGGATTGGCAGAGTTCATAGCGGAGTGGACGCCAACGCCAGACGAAGAAATTCCAGAGACGAGCATCCCTGTCAAGGAAGCAAGCAAAGAATGGATAATGTACTTTGATGGTGCCTTCTCGCTGCAAGGCGCAGGTGCTGGCGTGCTGCTTGTCGCGCCCACCGGAGAGCACCTCAAGTACGTGGTCCAGATGCACTTTCCTAAGGAGCAAGCGACAAACAATACTGTAGAGTATGAAGGTTTGCTTGCCGGTCTCAGGATCGCGGCAGACCTTGGGATTAAGAAGCTGATTGTCAGGGGTGACTCGCAGTTGGTCGTCCGCCAAGTGAACAAGAATTACCAGAGTTCGTTGATGGAAGCATACGTTGACGAAGCGAGAAAGCTTGAAGAGCACTTTGACGGCCTACAGATGGAGCATATTCCAAGAGCTCAGAACGACATCGCCGACGGCCTGTCAAAGTGCGCTGCACTTAAGTTACCTGTGGAACCAGGGATCTTTGTGCTCAAGTTGACTCAACCATCTGTAGCACCATCGACTGGGCAAAGCAAGAAGAGGAAGTTGATTGTTGGCGACTATTTTTCGGCAGAGCTTCCCGAAGCCGCCGCCAAGAAGGTTCCCAAGATCAACGCCAAGAATGCTGAGGAGCAATCCGCTCCGGCAGGTCCCAGGACCTGTTCCGTTGAAGCGGAAGCTCCCGACAAGTTTTTCTCCGACAAGCTTGCCAGGGATCGTCACGCTCCGGCTGAGACACAAGTTCTCGTCGTAGAAGCGGACATTCCCGCAGCAGCAGATGTGCCTTTAGTCCTTGTTGTCGAGCCACAAGCTCCAGCATGGGCACAGCAGATTGTCCGTTTCCTTCCGACAGGAGAAATTCCCGAAGAGCAAGAAGAAGCTGAAAGAGTAGCCCGGCAGTCAAGTATGTACCAGTTTGTCGGCAACGAACTGTACAGAAGAAGACTCAACGGTGTGAAATTGAAGTGTATTCCCCGGGAAGATGGACAGAAGCTGTTGGCAGAGATACATGGAGGCATATGTGGCCACCACATTGGCGCAAGAGCACTTGCCGGCAAGGCTTTCCGGCAAGGTTTCTTTTGGCCAGAAGCCCTCCAGGATGCAAGTGCACAAGTAACCAAGTGTGAAGCGTGCCAGTTCCATTCCAAGCAGATACACCAGCCAGCTCAAGCTCTCCAGACGATCCCTTTATCCTGGCCATTTTCGGTCTGGGGGCTCGACATCCTCGGCCCCTTTCCCAGCGCAGCCGGGGGCTTTGAGTACTTGTACGTTGCAATCGACAAGTTCACAAAGTGGCCAGAAGTGGAACCAGTGAGAAAGGTGACCGCACAGTCAGCAGTCAAGTTCTTCAGATCAATTGTTTGCCGTTTCGGGATCCCTAACAGGATCATCACCGACAACGGTACGCAATTCACGAGCCGCACCTTCATGCAGTACGTCCAAGATCTTGGCGCCAAGGTCTGTTTCGCTTCTGTTGCTCACCCAAGAAGCAACGGTCAAGCGGAGAGGGCAAATGCTGAAGTGCTGCGTGGACTCAAGACCAGAACTTTCGACAGGCTGCACAAGTGTGGAAGAAACTGGATCGAGGAGCTGCCAGCGGTTCTTTGGTCGATCAGAACGACGCCAAATCGAGCCACTGGACAGACACCCTTCGCTCTAGTCTATGGAGCGGAGGCAGTTCTCCCCACGGAACTCGTATACGGGTCAACTCGAGTGCTCGCTTATGATGAGCTCGAGCAAGAGCAGCTGCGACAAGATGACGCGCTGCTCCTTGAGGAGGACCGTCTTCAGGCTGCTGTACGAGCTGCTCGCTACCAGCAAGCCTTGCGCCGCTACCATACCCGCAAGGTTAACGCCAGAAGTCTCAAGGAAGGCGACCTTGTTCTTCGGCGCGTTCAGTCCGCCAAGAATTCCAACAAGTTGACGCCGAAGTGGGAAGGCCCTTATCGGGTGAAACGAGTCACTAGGCCTGGAGCTGTCCGCCTTGAGACCGAAGATGGCTTTCCGGTGAGCAATTCCTGGAACATAGAGCATCTTTGTAAGTTTTACCCATAAGGCGCGGTTGCCGTGACCCACTCCGGCAACCACCTTTTGTACAAGTCTTGCTGCTGTTGCATGTAATCATTTGTACAAAGCCGGGCGCAGACCCCATGCATCAGTAAAGCTTATGTGCCCCGCACAACTTGTCATTCCATGCTTTCTATTTTTCTTGCATGTATTATCTGACACTTTGTGCAGCACCTACCCCCGGTAAGCAATAACGAGCCCAAGGGCTCCATATCTATGTTTTCTCTTCCTTCTTCTTTGTCTTTTTCTCAAGCAGAGAAAGGTTCCCTCGCGCACAAGTTTGCCGGGGGGAGGAGAAGATAGTGGTATGGACCAAGCGCCGTTCAAGAAAGCTTTGCCTTGCCGGGAAGCGAACGACACAAAAGCTAAGTTGCCAAAGTTTGAGCAATCAAAATTTTAAATTTTTAAGTTATCTTCCTTGAACGACCGCACTTTGTATGGAAAACCTGTGCATGGAGGAACCAACTCGTGGCTAGCCGCGCCCTTACTTTGTTTCGAGCACGCTCAACGACTTAAGTGTGCTGCGGTTAGTGTCGCGCCCTTACTTCGTTTTCGAGTTCGCTCAACAACCTAAGTGTGCTGCGACTAGTTGCGACAAGGTTTCTTGTCAGCAACGGCACCGCCAGCAGGCTGCTGAAGTTCCGCACTCAGCGCTCGCGGCAAAGGTGCCTGCGCCGGCAAGTTCTCTAAAGGCGTAGGGTAAAAACATACAAAGCAAGGGAGTCAAGTAAAGGAAATAACATTGCATTCAGTACCTAAGATAAAGTTATATTACAAGATGACTAGTCGCAGTTCTAATAGACTATTTTTCATAACATGGTTGGCAGCGACAAAGGAAGAAGAAAATAAGCAGCTTAGTCCGCGCGGTCGCCCTCAACCCTCTTGATGCCGCCCACCTTGTCCACAATGGGTGCGACAAGGGCCTTGAGCGCCTCCTGATCAGCGTCCGGCGGCAAGGTCCTGAAGACGTTGGTGAGGTTGAGGCCTGGGTTGCGGAAGGCTACCTTCATCATCACCTTTTGGAGGGCACCCACGCAGAGCCTACGCGACTCGTCTGCCAGCTGCTTCGGGATCTTCTCCCGGAGCTGCTGGAGGGCCGTCGCCACACCCGTGAAGAATAGAGTAAGCTTGGTGCTGGGGTGGAGGCTCTCGTCGGTGGAGTACCCGAGATACTCCGCCCCCAGCTGCGCCAGCTCCTTGTCGATGTCCTCGAGGGCGTTGACAAGGCCTTCCGTCCAGAGCTCGACGGTCTGCCTAAAATTGTTCTGGGAGATGGCGGCGCTGTCCAGCAGCGCCTTCTCGGCCCTGATCTCCTCCTTCAGGGTCGCCTCCCGCTCCTTGGCGCCGTCCAGCGCCTGGGTTAGGGTGGCCAGCTTCAGCTCGAGGTCAGCGATGGAGTCCTTGGCGACGGCGAGCTCCTTGCCCTTCTCAGAGAGGCGGACCTGCAGCTCGGAGTGGCTGTGGGCGTCCTTCTCCCTCTCAAGCTTGAGTGCGGCAACCTCCTCGCCGCTCGTCTTCAGGTTGGCCTCCAGCTGCGCCACCCTCTTCTCCAACTCCCTCTTGGCAGCTGCGGCAGCATCCTTTGCCTCCTGCAAAGCTCCGCCAAGCGATCGCTCGCGCTCGGCAAGCTCATCCTCGTGGCTGTCGAGGTCGACCTTCCGCTGTGTCATCTCGCCTTCTCGCCTGGATAGCTCCTCGGCGGCAAGCCGCTGCTGCTCCTCCACTTCAGCCTTCTCCAAGATGAAGGCCTGCTGCGCCTCGGCAAGCTGCTCCCGCTCCTCCGCCAAGGACCGGAGAGCTGCTTGATTGATGGCCCGGAGCTCCTCTGCGCGTTTCTCCAACTCAACTCCCGCCTTGGTGGCCAGAGCCTCACGGGACTCCAGCTTGGCCTGCCGGGCGCGGTAGAGTGACAGCAGTTTGCGCAGCAGGCGCTCCTCCTCCGACTCGCCGCTGCTGCTGCTCGGTGCATCGACAAGCTTAAGCCCGGCAGAGGCCAGCACCTCTCCGTCGAAGATCTCTCCCTCGACAGGCGCCCTGGACATAGACGCCCACGGGAGCTGGATGAAGACGTCGTCGCCGGCCTTTAGATAGGCGCTTGGCTCGGGCTCGTCGGAGCTGGGGGCTATGGCTGCGGCGGAGGGCTCGGCGGTCGACGTAGCGCCTGGCGCTCCTGCGGCCCCAGTGCCGTCAGTGCGATCGCCGGCCTCTTCGCCGGCGGCAGCGGCGGCAGCCTTCGCGGCCTCTGCGGCGGCGGGATCGTCCGCGCCGGCCGTTTCCTCGGCAAAGGCGGCGTCGTCAGCAACGACCTCCGTCTCCATTGGCTTGGTTACGGACGGGTCTAATGGAGGAAAAGAAAAGACAAACAGTCAAGCAAATATCCAAAAAGAAGAAATTCAGAAGAAGAAAAGCCAAGGGAAGCCTGAAGCAAAGGGGTTACCTGCACGGGCCGGCTCCTCGGTGACGTTCCTTGCCGGGGAGCTCTCCCTCGGCGGCGTGGTTGTAGCTCCCGCCGGCGGAGGGCCGCTAGTGCCATCCCTCGTCGGAGAGCTCGCCCTTGGCGGAGTGTTCGCCCTTGGCAGAGAATCCGTCCTTGGCGGAGGACTCGCCCTTGCCGGAGAGCCTCCCCTTGGCGGTGTGGTCGAAGCGTGGGGCACGTCGGGGGCGGTCTCCTGGCGCTCCTGATGCTGCTACTCTGCTTCTACACAAGTCAACAAACAAGATATCAGCAAGGATGGAAGACCCACGCGCCCCCGACAAGCGGAAACTGAACCACACTTACGCTGGGGGCTGCGCTGGGGGCTGCTGCGAAGAATAGTTGCCGGGTCCGGCAAGCTTGTCTCAGGCGCACCCCCTGCTGTCGCGGCGGGCTCGTCCTCGATGACGATCACCGGGATCTTGGCCCTCTTCGCTGCCCTTTGAGCCAGAGTTCTGAAAAGAGAACAGGTTCAGAGTTAGGCGAAAGAGATGCAAGACAAAAGCAACAGAAAATCAAAGAAAAACAAGAATTGCGAAGACTTACTCTCCTTCCTCTTCGTCGGAGCTGAGCGCAGAGAAATCGAAGTCTGGCTCGCGCATCCCAGCGCGAGGAGGCGGGGGAGTAGGCTCCCTTGGCAGCTTGGCGGGAGCAGGGGCGGTGGTCTGAGAAGACCCCGCTCCGGTTGCCGCCGAGGCACGAGGGGCGGCAGGAGCAGAGGCGCCAGTCCGGGAAGATCCCCCTCCAGCCGCTGCAGAAGCGCGAGGTGCTCCCGTGGTGGCCTTGCTTGCCGCGGTGACGCGTGTCGCGCGGCGCTGCGGCTGTTGGCCCGTCTGCCGCCCCGTCACGTCTGCGGCCTTGCGGAGGCGTCTTCCTGGTGGAGCTAGAGGACTTGCTGGTGGTGGTGAGCTGCCCGAGGACGAGGAGGACGAGCCGATCTCCAGTGAGCCGCTCGAGTCCCCAGCGGGCCCGCTCGACTCGGCGCCCTGCTCGGCGGGCCCGCTCGACTCGGCGCCCTGCTCGGCGGGCTCACTTGTCTCAGCGACCTTCCCGGCAAGCTTCCCCGCTTTGAGAAGCTCTTCCTGCTCGGCAAGGCTTGTCGCCTCCGCTGCCTCCGCCTCCTCCACGGTGTACCCGAACTCGCTCGCGGCCCTGGCTGCCGCCGCCTCTTCCAGTTTGGTGGCAATATACACCATCTCTTGGTCAGTGGTGTCGCGGGTGAGGCCTTTCTTCTCGTCGGATTTGACTGGCTATTCCACCAAGTTGTCAAAGAACGCCTGCACAGCTTCGTCGGAAGGCTCTTGCCAAGTGGGGTCGATCCCGTGGGAGTCGCACAGCGGCATCACTACACGGATGGCGCTGAGCGACGAGTTGTCGCACAGCGGAACTACGCCCGCCGGCAACGTAAACCACTCGGGATGGTCGGAGTCATACTTGAACAACGCCTGGAGCATCGCGTTGAGCTCTAGGACAGTGAAGTTATAATTGAGGCCCGGGCACAGCCTCATGATATCTGCCGCGTTCTCGAAATCCCAGGAGGGTCTCTTCCTCTCCTGCAAGGGGGCGATGCGGCGGCGGAGAAAGTCTGCTCCAACTGCCCCTACAGTGAGCTTGGCGTGCCTAAGGCGAAGGATCCGGGTAGTGGCAATCTTCAATCTGCTATCCTCCGGGGCCAGATCGCTACAGTCGTTGCCGCGTACTACTGGGGCTTGGCGCCGGGCGGTGAATGGCTGCGGGTCATCCTCTACGATCCAACACCAATTGGCTCTCCACTCATCCCACTTGCCGCGGAGCTCTCCCGACAAGTAAGCTTCCTTCTTGTGGGTCCTAGAGATCCAAGAGATTCCGCCAGACAGAGGCTCTCCCCTCTCAACTCGAGGCGTGAAGTAATGGTGGAAAAGAGCCACATTGGGGAAGACTCCGACAAAGTTTTCGCACAGATGTGCGAAAACGGCCATGGTGAGAACGGCGTTGGGGGTGAAGTCAAGGAGGTGGAACCCGTAGGTGTTCATGATGTCACAGAAGAACTCAGAATAGGGCGAGCAGAGCCCGCAGTAGAAGAACAAAGAAAAGAAGGTGTAGCCATTCGGGAACATCTTGCAAGCTGCGGCCGGGGGTACCTTGGTGCGTGGATCCGCCTTCGTCACCCTCGACCAAAAAAGGTAGAAGGAATCCCTCAGCTCCTCCGCGTCAAGCTTTGGCGGGAAGACCACCTTCTTCTTCCGCATCGCCGCCTGCCCAGCGCCTCGGCCGACTTCGCGGACTTCCCCGTCTCGCCTTTCGGAGCCATGGTGGGAGCGGTGAAGGAGGTCGACGGCGCTGGTGTTGTTGGTGGCGACGGAGGACGGAGCGCTGCTCTCTTTCGGCGTTTGGGAAGGAGGGGAGCGCCGGGGGTTTCTGAGGATTGAAGAAGCAACGGGCAGATGGACGAACTGCCCCTGTTTCCCCTGCTTATAAGGGGGGAAGGGGGCGGACGTTCCGCATTTCAAATTAAAGAAACAGGCCACGATCTCCCCCACGACGCCGCATTAAACGCGTGTCGTTAAGGGAGGGCGCGGTGGATACGGAATGGGATACGGCGTGCCGCAGGCCGCGCGTGCCCATGCACTGTTTTGGGCCTGGCCCAATGTCACACCCTGCATTTTGTAACATGTTATTTGTAACTTTGAAGCATGAAAATTTGGACCAGCAAAATTTTTTTAGCATCATTTGGCTTTTATTTGGAATTGAGTTTTCTTCATTTGCTTTTTCATGTGCTCATAAAAGTCAACTATGATCTCTTGTAGATTTCATCTCCATACCCAAAACTTCTGCCCAATGATCATGCCAAGTGTTATATAGTAGTATAGTATTTTCTTACAAAATTAATTTGGCCAAAATGTATTTTATAAATTTAGTTTTCCAAAAACCCCTGAATTGAGATTTGCACTGCAAGTACTTGATTAAGGGTGTGAAAACTATTTCAAAAGGTTTATTTGAGACCTAGTAGTCATAGGACTCCCAGAAACCACAAAGGTATAATTTTAAAAGTTATTTTCCTATTTTATTTAAAAGCTTTTTCTTAAGGCCAGAAATGGTCTTTAATAGGAGAAAATTATTTAACTATTTCAAAAATATTTGCCAAAATTCAGAGAGACTCATAGGACATATATTGTCCATATATGAGAGTTTCAACACTTGGTCATGCTCAAAATAATGGGCTAAACCCTCTAAAACCCTTTCTGGATATTTCAAGCTTTTGACATATTTACAAAGGAATTTTTCTCCAAAAATTCTAGGGAAATTCTATCATGTCATATATGACATATTTGATGATCTTGCCAAGTCCCATGCCTTGGGAAGCAAGAAAACCTCCTCAAACCCCTTCATAACCATTCTGTCCATATTTGAAGTTTGAGCAACCTTACATTGCCAAACTTGTCCAAATGCTCTCAAACTTGGTGCACATACTAGAATGGCCTAATAAGGCACCTAGACCAAATGGCACAAGATTTGGAATAGAGCAACTTGATCAGATCACCTCAAAACCCTTTCTGTTCAAATGCAAATTTGAACAACTTTACATTACCAACTTTTTATCTGGAGCCTCAAACTTTGTGAGCATGATCAATATCCCAAATGATGATGCTACACCAAGTGGTGCATCAAGGGGAGATGATTAGCTTGACTCAATCAAGATGAAACTGTTTCTGTTGATTTCTAGGGTTCACCAAAGTTACATTGGCTAGTTTCTTCAAATGAGGCCAAATTTGGTGAAGCACCCTATTTTCTCATGTTTTTCAACCCTGTCAAGTGCCATGTCAAGTGGACCTCATTTGCTTGATCAAACCATGATCAAACACCTTCTGCAGAAATCTTAAAACCTCTATTTTGACCACTTTCACTTTTCCCCTTAGCCTCTACTTCTTACCACAGGCCCATTGAGTTACTAGCAACCCCCAGTAACTCCCCCAGCACCTCATCTCCATGATTGATGGGTGAAACCTCGAATTTACCTTGCTGTACAGCCCACTTTCATCTTGTTACCAGCTCTCCTCTCTCTCTCTCTGCACCCCAGAGCATCCAAGGCCTCAGGGCATTTCTTTAGTCCTCCCTCATCACCCCAGACACTGTTGGGCACGCTAGAGCGGACCAAACCAGCGAGAGCGCGTCGATGCCGGTCACACGCGCGCTCTGGAGCACGTGAACAGTGCTCCTGCACGCTGGCTCGGGCCAATCGTTGATCCCCGACCACCTCGAGCCTCCCCCTCGCGCCAGTCGAGGCGCCTCGACGTCCGCGACGTCACCGGCGCTGTCCCCCCTCCTCCGGCGCCCTCCAGTGAGCGTCGCCGCACGCGCACCGGCCGCCCGCTTCGGCCAGTCTTCTGCTCCACACGCGCGCGCCTCCCTGTTGCTCCCCCGCTCCTCCTCTTGCCTCAGCTGGGCGTAGGACTCGTCCAGCAACACCCCTGACTCACTCCCGTAGCCTCCCGTGCGCTGTAGCGACGAGCCGGAGCTCGCCGGCGCACTGGACCACGGGTCCTCGTCGGGGCCCTATATAAAGACCTCCCCGAGCTCTTCCAACACCACCACCAGCCTCACAACTCTCCCCTAGTCCCTCCTGCACCCCCAGTTCAACCCCGGAGCGTCCCAGTGCTCGGGATCGACTGGAGCTCCGCCGCGTCGGGCCGCCGGCGATCTCGAGGTACAGGCCTCCCCGGCCCCTCCTTCCGCTCGTTTCTGAACCGCAGCACAACACTGAATCTTTCCCCTATGTTTCCCCCTCTGTTTGCAGTCGGAAACGGCCGCTGCAACGGACCTCCGACGAGCCTCCGCCGTCGCACCTCGTCGCCGGCGAACCAGGGCTCCCCGCCGTGCCGCGCTACCACCACTGCAACCGCAACACGCCGCTGAATCCGTCCCTGGCCTCTGTTGCCGTCGCCGTGGCCGGAGTCGTCGCCGGTGAGCTCGCCGCCGCTGTGACCGCGGGGTTAGAGATGACAGGCGGGCCCCGCCTGTCATCCTCCCACCTCTCTCCCCTCCTCTGAGCCGCTGACCCACGGGCCCCGCCCGTCAGGTTTGAAACCTGACGTGCGCGCGCGCTGGCTCCGTGCGGCCAGGCCGAGCCGTCTGGGCCGTGCACTGTGGCCACTTCTGGCCCAGTGCACAGGACCCCTTTTTCTTTTTCTTTTCTGTTAATGTTTCAAACATTTATGTAGAAAAGAATATTGATCCAAATTAAATAATTCCAACTCCTAAAATCTTGCAATATTCCAACCTATTTAATGGTACTACTTTCATTCAAATCCATGAAACTTTTATGTACTGTTCAAATTTAAATTCAAATTTGAACAGTATAACTCCTGTTCAAAATCAATATATCCTATTCTGTAACTCCAAAACTCCAACTAAGATTTTTCCCCATCTTAGGAAACCCTCTACTATTTTACAAAAATGAGTTGACATTTTTCTGAGCACTTTGGTTTTTCTGTTTTATTTGTATTCTTATTTTTCCGTTATTATTATGCGACGTATAGATCCCGTATTTGACGAAGTTGCTGTGGAAGAAGAAGGAGAAGGACTTGAAGACTTTGAAGACCAAGCCAATCCAGGCAAGCAGCCCTTTGACCATGATACACTTGTTCTACGGAACCCGTTTGTTTCCGATGCACGATGATAGGGTTACGATGGTAACCTAGATGAACCACCACATGATGCATGCCTTATTGTTGATCTTGCTATATGCTAGATAACATGCAATAGGTGGCCATGATGCTTATATGATGCATGACATGATCTTGATCTTGCTATGTGCTAGATGACATGCATATGGTTAGTGGTTATGATTAGTGATGCATGAGTGACATGAACTTTCATGGTTGAAGTCTTTGCATAAAACCCCGTCGGGTGCCATTTATGCCCGAGGGAGATGATGATGATGAGTTGGGTGACCACTTGATGACGAAGTGGTGTGCCTAGGCAAGTGTGTGTGTTTTTCAAACGGATTGGTTGAAGTTGCGACCGTTATTCCAACCATACATGTGCAACCACACTACCCCTTATGGGACGGGGCTTTATTGATTACTTAGGTCGATACTAGCATGGTGCCCGCATTACTAGTGACGGGAAGACTTGAGGTCTTTCCCGGGACGGGGTCGTGCTTGGATAGGCGACCATGACTGTTTTCACAGGGCACCAGACACACCGTTGGTCCCTTCGGGTACGCGAAACATTGAATTAGGGCAAGTCCCGTGATCTATTGTTTGTACCTCTAAGGCCGTGTGCCAACGAGTGGACTCTATGTTAGTGTCGTCTAAGGAAAGGTAATGACCGGGTGCTTACCCCGGGTACTTGAGGTACCGCGGGTCGTGGATGACACGGAAGTTCCCCGGATCTTGTGGGTAAAGTGCGCAACCTCTGCAGAGTGTCAAACTATTCGAATAGCCGTGTCCACGGTCATGGACAGTTGGGTAACCGCTCTTGGGCTACGTCCAATGTTTGTGAAACCATGCATGTGTGTGTGATGAGTCAACATGGTGACTTGACTCAGTGGGATGAATTATATTCATGTTGATGTCGGTAACCTGTTCTCGAGGTTACACGAGGTTATTGATGCATAAGCTTGATGACAACATATTGTTCTAGCCTCCTGCTAGATTGTTCATTATTATTCAATTGCATTGTTACTTGAAACACATCATGGGTTGCTTGCGAGTACATTCAAAGTACTCATTGGCTTGCCACTGGTTATTTAATTGGCCAGGCATGGAAGAGCAGGATTATGAGGAAGAGTTCTTTGGAGACGACCATGCGAACTAGGACGCTATCCCAGTCAGAATGCCTGTAGGGTTAAGGCAGATGGCATGGGTTCTACCCGTTTTATCGAAGACTTCCGCTACTTGAGTTATTTGCTATTTAGCCCGTGAGGCTCTATCTATGTAAGACTTGGCCATAGTGGCCTTAATTCGTGTAAGACTATTTGTATGGATGTAAGACTCTTGTTATTTCAGCTTCTGTGTGTTCAGTGAGCATTGATCTCTGGGATCACTGTACACGTGCATTCGGTGATCTCGACTTCTAAGTCGGGGTCCCCACAGAGCTGGTATCAGAGCCATCCTGACTGTAGGAAGCCTTAGTTAGCATGGGCGTTAGTTAGTTGAGACCCCCTTTTTCAAAACCTTCTGAACCTCTCTTCTTTTCTAAACCTGAGATTTCCTCAGCTTATTAACCCTCCTATTCCACCTTTGTAGATGGCCGCTGTTCCCGAAGAGCACCTGACCACTGGGTTTCCCCTACTTCTCGAGGATAGCCTCCAGGAGTGTCGGTTCCACCGAGCACCCATCCTCACCTACCACGAGCATTGGGTGAGCGATACTGAGGTGGAGTACCATGTGGAAGTGATCGTGAAGGCAAACGATCCTCCCACAAGTTGGTTCTTCGAGGGACCCCAGATGACGACACTACCACTTGCTGCCGAGGCTGCTGCACTCAAGGCACTAACCCGTCTCCGCGAGCTTCTTCCGGAAATGGCAGCCAAGATGGCAACTCACTTCTTACCTTACCGGAAGGAAGGTGACGAAGAAAGCAGCGCACTAGCCCCTCCACTGAAGGATGGACTCTCGCTTCGGTTCCAGACCTACTTTAGTCTATGTGCCGACAGCTTGGCACAAGACTTGGCCTCGGAATCAATGAAGCTTCGAGAAGAACTTTACAAGACCAAGGCACTTCTTCGTCAAGCTCAAGAGAAGGCAAACAGGATCAAGAAGGAGGGAGCACCTTCTGGGCAATCCGCTATCGCATATCGAGGCGGAAGGCCCTCCGAGGATGTGTCTTCCAAGGGTGAAGAACCACCTCGGCGACGCCGGATGACAGCAAGGGAATACCGCAAGCTTTTCCCTGCACCACCGTCGAAGCACCGTCGTATCCAACTCCTCCACTCTCCCACTCCCTCAAGTGACAAAGAAGCACAGACAGATGAAGACAAGGAGGAGGACCCAGAAGAGCCGGAATACGCGACCGAGCATTCCGCCACTTAGGCATTATTCGTTACTCGAATATGCCAGTTGTAACCCCTACGGTAGGATAGGTCGTGTAACCCCTATGCGCAGTCGAGTCCTTGTATGGTTCCTATGAAACCATCTAGCGTTTGCTTTTGTTGTGTCTGGATGTACGTCGTATTTTTCCTTCGGGAATGTGTAAACGACTACATCACCCATTTGGATTTTAATGAATATGTTTTGGCCTCTCGGCCCTTGCATGATTTGATTTAGTGTCACACCCACCCCCTTACTAGGCACCCATCTATCTTGCTTTTCCTCTTCCAAGTCATGAGACCTTTTACCGCTCCAACAGGATGCCTGTTGTAACTCGTACTGGTACCTCTACCCAGCAGCCCGAAGCCGGAGCATCCTCTCAGCCAGAGGTAGACCACGACCAAACCAACGACCAAGCTCCACCACCACCTCCTCCAAGCATGGACATGGCTCAGCTTCTCCAAGATTTCCGAGAGGAACGCCAAGCCAACACTGCAGCTCTTCAGTTGATTGCTCAAGCTGTCGCCAACAACCGCCAGCCGGCGGGGAATGGCAATGGACGTTCCACGTTGGCAGAGTTCAAGAAGCATGCACCGCCAACCTTCGTCGAGACTGCTGAACCCCTGGATGCTGATGACTGGGTCCGTTCCATTGAAGAGATTCTGGAACTAGTCGGATGCACCGAAGATCGCGAGAAGGTGGCTTATGCAGCCCACTACCTCGGGGGAACCGCAAGAGCTTGGTGGGATGGATTCAAGGTCATGCATGCTGAACAAGACATCACATGGGTTAACTTCAAGGCAGAATTCTGCAAGGCCCACATTCCTTCTGGAGTCATGGCTATCAAAAAGCGTGAGTTCCGAGCCCTGAAGCAAGGAAGTGGCACTGTCAAGGAGTACATGCAGAAGTTTAGTATTCTGTCAAGGTATGCCCCTGAGGATGTCAGCACTGATGCTGCCAAAAGGGAGCGCTTCATGGAAGGCCTTAATCAGACTCTGCAATATTCGCTTGTCGTGTGCGACTGCCCGTCTTTCCCTGACCTGGTGAACAAGGCACTTATGCTTGAAGACAAGCGGCGTGCTTTGGAAGACACTCGCAAGCGCAAGTTGATCAGTAAGGGAAGTTCCAGCAACCAGAAGCCTCGTCCGTGGCAGTCAGCCCCGGCCAAGTCAAAATATCAGCAGCCAAGAGCTCCTGCACCTCGTGTCAATCCTCAGCCTCAGCAGTATGCCAACCCCAGGCCAGCTTTCAACCCCAATACCAACGGTGGCAACAAGATCAACACTCCAAATCAAGTCACTTGTTTTTGGTGTGGTCAGCCCGGACACATCTCCAGGGTGTGCCCCAATAAGAAGCCTGATGCCCCGCGCCCCAATGCGCAGAACCAGGGACAAGGCCGTGGAATGCCACCAAGGAACCCAGCTCCTCGCAATCCGCCGAACTATGGGAAGGGGCGTGTGAATCACGTAACTGCTGAAGAAGCCCAGGAAGACCCGGACGTCGTGCTGGGTACGTTCCTTGTCAACTCAGCACCTGCAACTGTCTTGTTTGATTCTGGAGCAACGCATTCATTTGTCACTCAAAGATTTGCATTAAAAAGTGGCATGACCCCTACACCCCTGAATAACCCTATGGTGGTACAAACCCCCGGAGCCGAGATGAGAGCCAAGATAGGCTGTAAAGGAGTCGGTATTACCATTAACGGTGTAGACTTCCTAGCAGACCTTATCATCCTGAGATCGCAAGGCTTGGATGTGATCTTAGGGATGGATTGGCTCAGCAAGCACCAAGGCTTGTTAGACTGTGCCAATCGGATAGTCACTGTGACCAACGACCAAGGTGTAGAAGTCAAGTTTGCCCCCAACTCCTCTTCCGCTCAAGCCGCTAAAGTCAACTGTCTGTCTGAAGTTGGGCTAGACCAAGTACCGGTGGTATGTGAGTATCCTGATGTCTTTCCGGACGAACTACCGGGAATGCCCCCTGACCGTGACATTGAGTTCATCATCGAGCTCGCACCGGGAGCAGGACCCATCTATAAGAAGCCTTATAGAATGGGGACGGAAGAACTAGCCGAGTTGAAGAAGCAGCTAGAAGAGCAGCTAAGGAAAGGATTTATCCGCCCGAGTGCCTCCCCTTGGGGATCTCCTGTTCTGTTTGTGGCAAAGAGGGACGGTACCATCCGCTTATGCATTGACTATCGTTCCCTCAATGAAGTTACAATCAAGAACAAGTACCCACTTCCCAAGATCGAAGATCTGTTTGATCAGCTCAGCGGAGCCAAGGTATTCTCCAAGATCGACCTCAGATCTGGGTATTACCAGCTGAAGATCAGACCCCAAGATATTCCGAAGACGGCATACGTAACCAGATATGGCCTGTACGAGTGCACGGTCATGTCTTTTGGGTTAACCAATGCCCCAGCTTACTTCATGTATCTCATGAATAAAGTCTTCATGGAATATTTGGACAAGTTCGTTGTTGTCTTCATTGATGACATCCTTGTGTTCTCGAAGTCGGAGGAAGAACATGAGCAACATCTGAGGATGGTCCTAGACAAGCTTCGTGAGCACCAACTGTATGCCAAATTCAGCAAGTGTGAGTTCTGGCTACACAAAGTTGGATTCTTAGGACATGTCTTGACCGAGGAAGGATTATCTGTTGATCCTGTAAAAATCGAAGCTGTGACCCAATGGCAATCTCCAACGACCGTCAAGGAAGTCAGAAGCTTCCTCGGATTGGCGGGCTATTACCGCAAGTTCGTGGAAGGATTCTCTAGCATTGCACGACCAATAACTCAGCTCCTCAAGAAGGACAAGAAGTTCGAGTGGACGCCAAAATGCGAAGAGAGCTTCCAAGAGCTCAAGAAGAGATTGACCACTGCCCCGGTTCTAGCAACACCTGATATTCACAAGGAGTTCGTGATATATTGTGATGCCTCGCGAACCGGATTGGGAAGCGTCCTGATGCAAGAAGGCCGCGTCATAGCATACCTCTCCAGGCAGCTACGACCCCATGAGGAGAACTACGCTACTCACGATCCTGAGCTAGCGGCAGTAGTTCATGCCTTGAAGACATGGCGGCATTACCTCCTAGGGAAACGGTGTGAGATTTACACAGACCACAAAAGTCTAAAGTATATTTTCACCCAAAAAGAGTTGAACATGAGGCAGCGGAGATGGTTGGAACTCATCAAGGATTATGACCTCAGTGTTCAGTATCACCCTGGGAAGGCTAACGTGGTGGCCGATGCCTTGAGCAGGAAGGCTTGCTCTCTGAATGCCGTTATTCAGGAAAGGCAGCCTGCCTTGTTTAAGGAGATCGAACAATTCAGTTTGGAATTGGTCACCCCTGGATTTCTGGATCATTTGGAAGTCAGACCGACCCTGCTGGACGACGTCAAGAAGGCTGAAGATTGACACGCAAGCATTGAAGGTATCAAGAGGAAGATGAAGATGGGCAAGGCCCCAGGATTCTCCGAAGACGAGCGCGGGATTGTTTGGTACAAAGGTCGTCTCTGCGTACCAAACAACACCGAGTTGAAGACGTTGATTCTGCAAGAAGCCCACGACGCCCCGTATTCCATCCACCCCGGAGGAACCAAGATGTACCAAGACTTGAAGGCACAATTCTGGTGGCACGGTATGAAGAGAGAGATTGCAACCTATGTTGCAAAGTGTGATGTGTGCCAAAAGGTCAAGGCTGAATATCAGCGACCCGCTGGATTGCTTCAACCACTCAAGGTTCCTGAGTGGAAGTGGGATAAAATCGGAATGGACTTCATCACTGGATTACCAAGGTCGAATAGAGGACACGACTCTATCTGGGTCATAGTCGATCATTTGACCAAGGTGGCTCATTTCATTCCTGTCAAGACTACCTACTCAGGCAACCAGCTGGCAACTCTCTATATCAACCGAATTGTAAGTCTTCACGGTGTTACCAAGGAGATTGTGTCAGATCGAGGAACCCAGTTCACTTCAAGGTTCTGGAAGAGATTCCAAGAAGCCTTGGGAACCAAGTTGTCTTTCAGCACAGCTTTCCACCCACAGACCGGAGGTCAAACTGAGCGAGTCAATCAGATTCTCGAGGACATGCTCCGAGCCTGTGTCCTGGCATATGGAGCCAAGTGGGAAGACTGTCTCCCTTTTGCCGAGTTCTCCTATAACAATGGTTACCAGTCAAGCCTTCAGATGGCACCATTTGAGGTGTTGTACGGACGCAAGTGTCGCACACCCCTCAACTGGTCAGAGACTGGAGAAGGACTAATTTTTGGACCGGATATTCTCCGCGCAGCAGAAGAGCAAGTCCAACTAGTCAGAGAGTGATTAAAGGCAGCCAAGGCAAGGCAGAAGAGTTATGCTGACACTCGACGCCGAGACATGAGTTTCCGTGTCGGAGATCATGTGTACCTGCGGGTAACTCCTCTGAAGGGAACCAAGCGTTTCCATGTCAAGGGGAAGCTCGCACCAAGGTTCATTGGCCCTTTCAAGATCACCGACCGACGAGGAGAAGTGGCTTATCTGTTGGAACTACCACCTGAGCTATCCGATGTGCACAATGTGTTCCATGTGTCACAACTTCGGAAATGTCTCCAGGTTCCAGACAAGCCCGGTCTCTACAAGGATGTGGATCACCAAGCCATTGATCTGCAGCCTGATTTGACCTACCGCGAGAAGCCCATTCGTATTCTGGACGAAGAAGAACGACGTACGCGGAGCCGTACCATCAAGTACTTCAAGGTCCAGTGGAGCAACCACACCGAAGCAGAATCAACCTGGGAACGAGAAGACTATCTTAGATCCGAGTTTCCCGACCTCTTTTAAGCCCTAGTTTAGGAATCTCGGGGACGAGATTCTTGTAAGGGGGGTAGGTCTGTCACACCCTGCATTTTGTAACATGTTATTTGTAACTTTGAAGCATGAAAATTTGGACCAGCAAAATTTTTTTAGCATCATTTGGCTTTTATTTGGAATTGAGTTTTCTTCATTTGCTTTTTCATGTGCTCATAAAAGTCAACTATGATCTCTTGTAGATTTCATCTCCATACCCAAAACTTCTGCCCAATGATCATGCCAAGTGTTATATAGTAGTATAGTATTTTCTTACAAAATTAATTTGGCCAAAAAGTATTTTATAAATTTAGTTTTCCAAAAACCCCTGAATTGAGATTTGCACTGCAAGTACTTGATTAAGCGTGTGAAAACTATTTCAAAAGGTTTATTTGAGACCTGGTAGTCATAGGACTCCCAGAAACCACAAAGGTATAATTTTAAAAGTTATTTTCCTATTTTATTTAAAAGCTTTTTCTTAAGGCCAGAAATGGTCTTTAATAGGAGAAAATTATTTAACTATTTCAAAAATATTTGCCAAAATTCAGAGAGACTCATAGGACATATATTGTCCATATATGAGAGTTTCAACACTTGGTCATGCTCAAAATAATGGGCTAAACCCTCTAAAACCCTTTCTGGATATTTCAAGCTTTTGAAATATTTACAAAGGAATTTTTCTCCAAAAATTCCAGGGAAATTCTATTATGTCATATATGACATATTTGATGATCTTGCCAAGTCCCATGCCTTGGGAAGCAAGAAAACCTCCTCAAACCCCTTCATAACCATTCTGTCCATATTTGAAGTTTGAGCAACCTTACATTGCCAAACTTGTCCAAATGCTCTCAAACTTGGTGCACATGCTAGAATGGCCTAATAAGGCACCTAGACCAAATGGCACAAGATTTGGAATAGAGCAACTTGATCAGATCACCTAAAAACCCTTTCTGTTCAAATGCAAATTTGAACAACTTTACATTACCAACTTTTTATCTGGAGCCTCAAACTTTGTGAGCATGATCAATACCCCAAATGATGATGCTACACCAAGTGGTGCATCAAGGGGAGATGATTAGCTTGACTCAATCAAGATGAAACTGTTTCTGTTGATTTCTAGGGTTCACCAAATTTACATTGGCTAGTTTCTTCAAATGAGGCCAAATTTGGTGAAGCACCCTATTTTCTCATGTTTTTCAACCCTGTCAAGTGCCATGTCAAGTGGACCTCATTTGCTTGATCAAACCATGATCAAACACCTTCTGCAGAAATCTTAAAACCTCTATTTTGACCACTTTCACTTTTCCCCTTAGCCTCTACTTCTTACCACAGGCCCATTGAGTTACTAGCAACCCCCAGTAACTCCCCCAGCACCTCATCTCCATGATTGAGGGGTGAAACCTCAACTTTACCTTGCTGTACAGCCCACTTTCATCTTGTTACCAGCTCTCCTCTCTCTCTCTCTACACCCCAGAGCATCCAAGGCCTCAGGGCATTTCTTTAGTCCTCCCTCATCACCCCAGACACTGTTGGGCACGCTGGAGCGGACCAAACCAGCGAGAGCGCGTCGATGCCGGTCACAGGCGTGCTCTGGAGCACGTGAACAGTGCTCCCGCACGCTGGCTCGGGCCAATCGTTGATCCCCGACCACCTCGAGCCTCCCCCTCGCGCCAGTCGAGGCGCCTCGACGTCCGCGACGTCACCGGCGCTGTCCCCCCTCCTCCTGCGCCCTCCAGTGAGCGTCGCCGCACGCGCACCGGCCGCCCGCTTCGGCCAGTCTTCTGCTCCACACGCGCGCGCCTCCCTGTTGCTCCCCCGCTCCTCCTCTTGCCTCAGCTGGGCGTAGGACTCGTCCAGCAACACCCCTGACTCACTCCCGTAGCCTCCCGTGCGCTGTAGCGACGAGCCGGAGCTCGCCGGCGCACTGGACCACGGGTCCTCGTCGGGGCCCTATATAAAGACCTCCCCGAGCTCTTCCAACACCACCACCAGCCTCACAACTCTCCCCTAGTCCCTCATGCACCCCCAGTTCAACCCCGGAGCGTCCCAGTGCTCGGGATCGACCGGAGCTCCGCCGCGTCGGGCCGCCGGCGATCTCGAGGTACAGGCCTCCCCGGCCCCTCCTTCCGCTCGTTTCTGAACCGCAGCACAACACTGAATCTTTCCCCTATGTTTCCCCCTCTGTTTGCAGTCGGAAACGGCCGCTGCAACGGACCTCCGACGAGCCTCCGCCGTCGCACCTCGTCGCCGGCGAACCAGGGCTCCCCGCCGTGCCGCGCTACCACCACTGCAACCGCAACACGTCGCTGAATCCGTCCCTGGCCTCTGTTGCCGTCGCCGTGGCCGGAGTCGTCGCCGGTGAGCTCGCCGCCGCTGTGACCGCGGGGTTAGAGATGACAGGCGGGCCCCGCCTGTCATCCTCCCACCTCTCTCCCCTCCTCTGAGCCGCTGACCCACGGGCCCCGCCCGTCAGGTTTGAAACCTGACGTGCGCGCGCGCTGGCTCCGTGCGGCCAGGCCGAGCCGTCTGGGCCGTGCACTGTGGCCACTTCTGGCCCAGTGCACAGGACCCCTTTTTCTTTTTCTTTTCTGTTAATGTTTCAAACATTTATGCAGAAAAGAATATTGATCCAAATTAAATAATTCCAACTCCTAAAATCTTGCAATATTCCAACCTATTTAATGGTACTACTTTCATTCAAATCCATGAAACTTTTATGTACTATTCAAATTTAAATTCAAATTTGAGCAGTATAACTCCTGTTCAAAATCAATATATCCTATTCTGTAACTCCAAAACTCCAACTAAGATTTTTCCCCATCTTAGGAAACCCTCTACTATTTTACAAAAATGAGTTGACATTTTTCTGAGCACTTTGGTTTTTCTGTTTTATTTGTATTCTTATTTTTCCGTTATTATTATGCGACGTATAGATCCCGTATTTGACGAAGTTGCTGTGGAAGAAGAAGGAGAAGGACTTGAAGACTTTGAAGACCAAGCCAATCCAGGCAAGCAGCCCTTTGACCATGATACACTTGTTCTACGGAACCCGTTTGTTTCCGATGCACGATGATAGGGTTACGATGGTAACCTAGATGAACCACCACATGATGCATGCCTTATTGTTGATCTTGCTATATGCTAGATAACATGCAATAGGTGGCCATGATGCTTATATGATGCATGACATGATCTTGATCTTGCTATGTGCTAGATGACATGCATATGGTTAGTGGTTATGATTAGTGATTCATGAGTGACATGAACTTTCATGGTTGAAGTCTTTGCATAAAACCCCGTCGGGTGCCATTTATGCCCGAGGGAGATGATGATGATGAGTTGGGTGACCACTTGATGACGAAGTGGTGTGCCTAGGCAAGTGTGTGTGTTTTTCAAACGGATTGGTTGAAGTTGTGACCGTTATTCCAACCATACATGTGCAACCACACTACCCCTTATGGGACGGGGCTTTATTGATTACTTAGGTCGATACTAGCATGGTGCCCGCATTACTAGTGACGGGAAGACTTGAGGTCTTTCCCGGGACGGGGTCGTGCTTGGATAGGCGACCATGACTGTTTTCACAGGGCACCGGACACACCGTTGGTCCCTTCGGGTACGCGAAACATTGAATTAGGGCAAGTCCCGTGATCTATTGTTTGTACCTCTAAGGCCGTGTGCCAACGAGTGGACTCTATGTTAGTGTCGTCTAAGGAAAGGTAATGACCGGGTGCTTACCCCGGGTACTTGAGGTACCGCGGGTCGTGGATGACACGGAAGTTCCCCGGATCTTGTGGGTAAAGTGCGCAACCTCTGCAGAGTGTCAAACTATTCGAATAGCCGTGTCCACGGTCATGGACAGTTGGGTAACCGCTCTTGGGCTACGTCCAATGTTTGTGAAACCATGCATGTGTGTGTGATGAGTCAAGATGGTGACTTGACTCAGTGGGATGAATTATATTCATGTTGATGACGGTAACCTGTTCTCGAGGTTACACGAGGTTATTGATGCATAAGCTTGATGACAACATATTGTTCTAGCCTCCTGCTAGATTGTTCATTATTATTCAATTGCATTGTTACTTGAAACACATCATGGGTTGCTTGCGAGTACATTCAAAGTACTCATTGGCTTGCCACTGGTTATTTAATTGGCCAGGCATGGAAGAGCAGGATTATGAGGAAGAGTTCACTGGAGACGACCATGCGAACTAGGACGCTATCCCAGTCAGAATGCCTGTAGGGTTAAGGCAGATGGCGTGGGTTCTACCCGTTTTATCGAAGACTTCCGCTACTTGAGTTATTTGCTATTTAGCCCATGAGGCTCTATCTATGTAAGACTTGGCCATAGTGGCCTTAATTTGTGTAAGACTATTTGTATGGATGTAAGACTCTTGTTATTTCAGCTTCTGTGTGTTCAGTGAGCATTGATCTCTGGGATCACTGTACACGTGCATTCGGTGATCTCGACTTCTAAGTCGGGGTCCCCACACCCAACAGCGCTTGGCACCGTGTCTGGCCCAGGCCCGGGGGCTCCTGTCGGTGTACTAAAGTAGGGGGTACCTTAGTATCCCGAACTTGTGCACGGGCAGTTGCAGCGTCCTGCGGCAAGGCTAGCCAGGCGACCACCAAGACCTCTCATGGTTCCTTTGGAGCCATTCAAGAACAAAGTATTCAAGTCAAAGAGACAAGACCCCGGCAAGAGGAGCTTGCCGGGATGGCCACTCAAGTCACAAGACCACTTCTTTGGCGCAAGACCCTAGCAAGAGGAGCTTGCCGGGAAGGCCATTCAAGGCATCTCAAGGAACTTGCCGCGACGCGCCACGCGTCCCGGCAAGGCCCGGTGAGCGACAAGCTCTCGGAAGCGACAAGATAGCCACCGCGGCAAGGCGCTTGCCGCGGCAAACCTCCACTTAGTACCCGCGCTCCAGTGCATCCACCCACGTGTCGCCCTGGGGCCATCCCAGGCGCACGTGGCGGAAGGCTGTGCAGCCTGGGGTACACGGTGGCAAGCAGCGATGACAAGGCCACTGTCGTGGCGGACGGTGGCGCCCCTGACGGCCACTTTTTGCACTGTTTGGGCGACGGCGATGGGCATTTAATTCCCTTGTCCCCTGCCGTCAGGGTTAGGTACGGGACACTGTTCCAACTACCACCCTTTTTACTTTTTTACCCCCATCTGTGTTGCCACCTGTCGGTGACCCCTTTGACCTATAAAAGGAGGCCCATGCGCAACGTAGGGGGGGTTCGGAACTTCGATCATTCTCCACGCTCGGTCTAGCTAGCGGTTGGAGTGTATTGTTGCTCTCCCCGCTCCCGAGCCAAGAACTCAATAACAAACCAAAGCAGGAGTAGGGTTTTACGCATCCGTGCGGCCCGAACCTGGGTAAACTGCTCGTGTGCTCGCCTCGATCCGCTCTTTGTGCATCCTCCGCCCCCTGCCGTACCGAGAAGGGGCTCCGGTCCCATAGGTGTTCGTGGGCAATCAGTTTCCCCGACAGTATGAAATACTAATTTCAACTCTTGGAACATCTCATATGCTCCGTGGTGTTCAAAACGTTTTTGAAGTCTCGGTTATAAGCCGTAAAGCATGGTGCACTAAACTATCAAGTAGTCATCATACTGAGCTTGTCAAACATTCATAACGTCTACATCTACTCCTGCAATAGGTTCGTCACCTAGCGGTGCATCAAGGACATAATACTTCTGTGCATCAATGAGGATAATCCTCATATCACGGACCTAGTCCGCATCATTGCTACTAACATCTTTCAACTTATATTTCTCTAGGAACATATAAAATAAACGTGGAGCAGCATCGCGAGCTATTGATCTACAACATAGATATGCTAATACTACCAGGACTAAGTTCATGATAATTTAAAGTTCAATTTAATCATATTACATAAGAAATCCCACTTAGATAGACATCCCTCCGGTCATCTAAATGATCACGTGATCCAAATCAACTAAACCATGTCCGATCATCACGTGAGATCGAGTAGTTTCAATGGTGAACATCTTATGTTGATCATATCTACTATATGATTCACGCTCAACCTTTCGGTTTCCAGTGTTCCGAGGCCATATCTGCATATGCTAGGCCCGTCAAGTTTAACTCGAGTATTCTGCGTGTGCAAAACTGTCTTACACCCGTTGTATTTGAACGTAGAGCTTATCACACCCGATCATCATGCGGTGTCTCGGCACGACGAACTTTCACAATGGTGCATACTCAAGGAGAACACTTATACCTTGAAATTTAGTAAGGGATCATCTTATAATGCTACCATCGTTCTAAGCAAAATAAGAAGCATAATAAGATAAACATCACATGCAATCAAAATATGTGACATGATATGGCCATCATCATCTTGTGCTTTTGATCTCTATCTCCAAAGCACCGTCATGATCACCTTCGTCACCGGCGCCACACCTTGATCTCCATCGTAGCATCGTTGTCGTCTCGCCAACTATTGCTTCTACGACTATCGCTACCGCTTAGTGATAAAGTAAAGCAATTACATGGCGATTGCATTTCATACAATAAAGCGACAACCATATGGCTCCTGCCAGTTGCCGATAACATTACAAAACATGATCATCTCATACAAAACCGTATATCTCATCATGTCTTGACCATATCACATCACAACATGCCCTGCAAAAACAAGTTAGACGTCCTCTAATTTGTTGTTGCAAGTTTTACGTGGCTGCTACGGGCTTAGCAAGAACCGTTCTTACCTACGCATACAAAAACCACAACGATGTTTCGTCAAGTATGTGCAAGTATGTGTTGTTTTAACATTCACATGGACCGGGCGTAGCCACACTTGATTCAGCTAAAGTGAGAGAGACAGACACCCGCCAGTCACCATTAAGCAACGAGTGCTCATAACGGTGAAACCAGTCTTGCGTAAGCGTACGCGTAATGTCGGTCCGGGCCGCTTCATCTCACAATACCGCCGAAGCAAAGTATGACATGCTGGTAAGCAGTATGACTAGTATCGCCCACAACTCATTGTGTTATAATCGTGCATATCATCTACGCATAGACCTGGCTCATGATGCCACTGTTGGGAACGTAGTATTTTCAAAATTTTCCTACGATCACGCAAGATCTATCTACTAGATGCATAGCAACGAGGGGGAGAGTGTGTCTACGTACCCTCGTAGACCGAGAGCGGAAGCGTCTAGTGACGCGGTTGATGTAGTCGAACTTCTTCGCGATCCAACCGATCAAGTACCGAACGGACGGTACCTCCGCATTCAGCACACGTTCAGCTTGATGACGTCCCACGAGCTCTTGATCCAGTTGAACTTCACGGGAGAGTTTCGTCAGCACGACGGCGTGGTGATGGATATGATGAAGTTACCGGCACAGGGCTTCGCCTAAGCACTGCAACGGTATAACCGAGGTGTGTTTCTGTGGAGGGGAGCACCGCACACGGTTGGGAGAGATCAACTGATCAACTTGTGTATCTATGGGGTGCCCCCTCCTCCGTATATAAAGAAGAAAGGGAGAGGCCGGCCCTAGAGGGGGCACGCCATGTATGGGGAGTCATACTAGGACTCCCAAGTCCTAGTAGGATTCCCCTTTCCTTTCCGGAGTAGGAGAGAAGGAAAGAGGTGGAGAGGGAGAAGTAAAAGGGGGCTGCACCCCTTGTCCAATTCGAACCAGAGGGGGGCGCGCGCCTCCTTCCTTTGGGCCTGTCTCCTCTATTCCCGTATGGCCCAATAAGGCCCATATACTCCCCGGCGAATTCTCGTAACTCTCCGGTACTCCGAAAAATACCCGAATCACTCGGAACCTTTCCGATGTCCGAATATAGTCGTCCAATATATCGATCTTTACGTCTCGATCATTTAGACACTCCTCGTCATGTCCCCGATCTCATCCGGAACTCCGAACTCCTTCGGTACGTCAAAACTGATAAATTCATAATATCGTTTGTCATCAAACGTTAAGCGTGCGGACCCTACGGGTTCGAGAACTATGTAGACATGACCGAGACTCATCGCCGGTCAATAACCAATAGCGGAACCTGGATGCTCATATTGGTTCCTACATATTCTACGAAGATCTTTATTGGTCAAACCGCATAACAACATACGTTGTTCCTTTTGTCATCGGTATGTTACTTGCCCGATATTCGATCGTCGGTATCTCTATACCTAGTTCAATCTCGTTACCGGCAAGCCTCTTTACTCGTTCCGTAATACATCATCTCGTGACTAACTCATTAGTCATTTGCTTGCAAGGCTTATTATGATGTGCATTACCGAGAGGGCCCAGAGATACCTCTCCGACACTCGGAGTGACAAATCCTATTCTTGATCTATGCCAACACCACGAATACTTTCGGAGACACCTGTAGAGTATCTTTATGATCACCCAGTTACGTTGTGACATTTGATAGCACAAAAGGTGTTCCTACGGTATTCGGGAGTTGCATAATCTCATAGTCATAGGAACATGTATAAGTCATGAAGAAAGCAATAGCAGTAAAACTTAAACGATCAAAGTGCTAAGCTAACGGATGGGTCTTGTCCATCGCATCATTCTTCTAATGATGTGATCCCGTTGATCAAATGACAACTCATGTCCATGGCTAGGAAACATAACCATCTTTGATCAATGAGCTAGTCTAGTAGAGGCATACTAGGGACACTCTGTTTTGTCTATGTATTCACACATGTACTAAGTTTCCGGTTAATACAATTCTAGCATGAATAACAAACATTTATCATGATATAAGGAAATAAATAATAACTTTATTAATACCTCTAGGGCATATTTCCTTCACTTCAGAGGCCTCACTGCCCCCTACTATTCCCACCGCTGGCCAGGCCCTACAGCGACGGCAGCCTCACACCGCAGCCAAACCAGTGAACCCTCGTACTCCTCTCCGCGCGGGCTTCCACTGCCGCGTCTTCCCCGGCTTCGCATCGTCCCCTTCCTAGGCCTCGCCGTCGTCGACCACCCTGGTGGTCTCGGCGCGACGTGGTCAACGTGGTCAAGGAAGTACTTCCACCGGAAGAGTACTGTACGTGGAAAGACTGACAGCTGGGTCCACGGCCGCAGCAAAGAAGTGCCTTCTTATTACGCGCAAAATAATTATTCCTCCACCTGACAGCGGGGACCCACCGGACGGGCCATCGTATTTCATGAAAAAAATGTTTCCCCCTGACTGCTGGGACCCACCAGCTACATCTTGGCATGCAAGGAAGTGCATCCGGGCAAAAAAAAAATTGATTCGCCCCCCTGTCTGCTGGGACCCACCAGCTACATCTTCGCAGGCAAGGAAGTTCCTAACAGTTGGGACCCACCTGGTCGAAGCGTACGTAGCATTGTCATTCTGGTCGCGAACGTGTACGTACATATTGGTCGATGTAGAGGCGTGCACATGTCGTAGTAGGGGCATGCACGTAGCATGTACACATACGTACAGCGACAAGTGTGCAAGAAAGAAAATACGGCCACGTATGTACATACGGCCAGGGTATCGAACGCCTACTCGCGCATACGTACGGCCAGGACTCGTGTACATGGCTGGGTCGGAACAGAGAAACAGCGTCGTCATCGTGTTCATGGGGAGCCAACCGGCTGGGTCTGAACGGAATGCGTAGTCGTGTTCATCGAGAGGGCTTGGACGGAACAGCCGATGGATACGAGGCCCGGCGTACCATAGAGCGGAGGAAATGGCCTTGTGTTCGACCGGCCACGGTCGAAATGGGATCCTGTTCATCGGGAGGGGTCTAGCGTACCGCAAAACGGAGGAAACGGACCTCCTACGGTCGAAATGGGAGTCCTGTTGATCGGTAGGGGTGTGGCATACCGCAAAACGGAGGAAATGGACTTGTGTTGGAGCGCTACGTTCGAAACGGGGGTCCTGTTCATCGGGAGGGGTGTGGCGTACCGCAAAACGGGACTCCACGGGATACTGTTCATCTCCACCGTTGACCCCCTCCAGCCTCCACGGGCTACTGTTCATCCACCATTGACCTCCTCCAGCCTCCACCTACGACTGTTCATCCACGGGCTCCTGTTCATCCAGCCTCCACCGCGCGCTACTCCACCGGCTACTGTTCAACCAGCCCTCTCCATGGGCTCCTGTTCAACCACCCCTCCACGGGCTACTGTTCATCAAGCCCTCCACAGTCTACTGTTCATCCTGCTCTCCACGGGGTGGTCCTGTTCATCCAACCCTCCACGGGGTCCTGTTCATCCAGCCCCAACCAGCTCGATCGATCGGGGTCCTGTTCATCCAGAGGCAACACCACGGGGTCCTGTTCATCCACCCCCACCGGGAACTATTCATCCAACCCCCCCAGCAACGCTCATTGTTCATCCAGAGGCAGCATCGATCGGCTTTAGTTAGCAGTAGTAGCGAAGGAATCGCTCGATCGGGTTCAGTTAACAGCCATCGATTGATCGCTCGGGTTCAGTAACGCGTAGCCTACAGTGCAATCACTCGGGTTCAGTTAGATCCCAACGCCTCGCTCGGGTTCAGTTAGAGCCCAACGCCTCGCACCCACGCGCGTGCGTGTATGAGAGAAACACACATCGCTCGGCCCCGACCACCCACCGTAATGAGGAACACCCCGATATTTTCCTCGCCCTCGCTTCTACAATGGTTTTTCCCGTCATGGACGGCCCAAAGAATGTCATGCAGCTGCGTCTCTGGCCCGCCCAAGACAAAAAGCGCATTTTCTATCATGATTTTTTGTCATAGAAGTAGGACCCCACCACATCTATGATGACACCATGCTTTTTCACAATTATTGTCATAGAAGTGCCATAAGTATGACAGATTTTTTTTCATTAAGCCCAAATTGTCACGGATGTGTCTTTTTTTGTAGTGCTAGCAGTTCAGCGCACGACGTTTCTCCTATACGCGCAGATACCGTTAGAGGCGGTGCTCTTCCACCGCTCCGGCGAACCTGTTCACGAGATCCTCAGCTACGTGGGTGATCGGAAATGAGGAGATGACTCCGGGAACGTGAGGTGACTTTGGGAAAGCGCTGCCTCAACTCTAGTTCCATTGCACGGCCCTACGCATCTAGTGGTAACGATCTGTGATCCATCTCCCATAGCATGTTCCTGGATGTTCTGTGCGTAGGAAAATTTTAATTTGTAGTCGACGCACCCTACTGTAGAGCCCAACAATCACGTGGCTCGAGGATTACCAAGTGGCTATACATATTGGTGGAGGTAATGATGAAGTAGCCATGAAGCATCTGCCCTTGATTCTTGAAGGCTCGGCCAGGGCGTGGTTGAAACAATTGGCCCCTGATAGTATATACTACTGGGAAGATTTTGGCCCGAGTGTTCATCAAGACATTTTAAGACACTTGTCAGTGGCCCGCTGGCTGACTAAGTTGCAACACTGTGTCCAGAAGCCGAGTGAGACCTTGAGAGATTACATCCAGCGTTGGACCACACTTCATCATGTGGTGGATAATGTTTCAGAACATCAGGCGGTATGCACCTTCAAGTAAGGCGTCACATACAAGGAGCTCATTATGAAGTTTGGTCGGTCTGGTGACATGACTTTGAACCGTATGATGGAAATTGCCACTCAGTATGCGAATGGTGAAGAAGAAGACCGCCTTCGCAGTGGCAAAAAGAAGGCTGCAGATCACGATGCCGGCGACGGAAATACCGGTCAGAAACAGAAATGCAAAGCTGAGGTTGCTGGTCAAGCTGAAGCCACGGTGATAGCTCCTCAAGGAAAATTCAAAGGGAAAGCCATAGAACATTGGGTAACCAAAAACATGAAAGACCAGTTAGGCCGAGACGTCTTAGAACTTCCGTGTCCCATCCACACGAAGAAGGCCGAGGAAGGCAATCTGATTGTCCCCAAACATACCAGTCGACAATGCAGATTCCTTATGCAGTAGTTCCGCGAGAATCAGCAGAGTGAGAAGGGCTCTGACAAAGATGAAGATGAAGACAAGGCAGAAGATTACTCGAAGGTTAATGCTACTTTGGTCATTTTTGCTGATGTTGAGAGCAAAAGTCGACTGAAAGTCATCAACCATGAAGTGAACATGGTCTCTCCGCCAACCCCAACATACCTCAAGTGGTCAAAGACTCCCATCACCTTCGATCAGTCGGATCACCCAACACACGTTGCTACCCTTGGGCGGCAATCTCAGGTGGTCGACCCAGTTGTTGGAGGTACTCGGTTTTCTAAAGTTCTCAGGGACGGTGGCAGTGGTTTGAACATTCTGTATGCTGAGACCCTCCAGGGGATGGGCATTCCGATGTCCCCACTCAGTGAAACCACCATGATGTTTCACGGAGTCATCCCTGGGAAAAAGGCTAAATCACTTGGCCAAATTGCTTTGGATGTGGTATTTGGTGACTCGAAGAACTTTCGAAAGGAAAAATTAACATTTGAAGTGGTAGACTTTCATAGTGCCTATCATGCTCTTCTGGGTACACCAACATATGCTTGTTTCATGGCTCGTCCATGTTACGTGTACCTCAATCTAAGGATTTCCGGACCTAGCGGTGTGATTACGGTCATTGGGCATAGGCAGAGAGCGGAGGAGTGCCTCCAAAAGGGGTCCAAGATTGCTAATGTGCAGATGGCGGTGGTAGAACTGGAAGAGTACAAGAAGAATGTTGATCTAGGTGACTTGCTCCGCGCCAAGAAGCCCGCTTCAGAATCCGCATTTCAGTCGGCTGGCGAGACAAAGCCAGTTCATATCCACTCGGAAGATCCGACAGCTACAACGACTCACATTTCAACGACACTCAACAGCAAATAGGAAGCCACGCTCACCCAGTTCCTCCATGAGAACTGGGACATCTTCGCATGGAAACCATCAGACATGCTAGGTGTACCCAGGGGGCTGGCTGAGCATTGTTTGCGTGTCGACTTGATAACCCACAAGAATAGGGGGTCGCAAAAGGTTTCGAGGGTAGAGTATTCAACCCAAATTTATAGATTTGACACAAGGGGAGCCAAAGAATATTTGAAGGTATTAGCAGCTGAGTAGTCAATTCAACCACACCTGGAGATTAATTATCTACAGCAAAATGATCAGTAGTAAAGTAGTTTGATAGTTTTTATAGTAGTGACAGCAGCAATAGTAACAGTAACAGTGATAGCAGTAATTTTGTAGCAAGTGTAACACTAGCAGCAACAGTAGTAACTTAGCAAGATCAATATGGGACAAATTTGTAGGCATTGGATCGGTGATTTGTTGGATGATATTCATCATGTGACAGTTATAACCTAGGGTGATACGGCACTAGCTCCAGTTCATCAATATAATGTACGCATGTATTCCGTAAATAGTCATATGTGATTTATTAAAAGAACTTGCATGACATCTTTTGTCCTACCCTCCCATGGCAGCAGGGTCAATATTGGAAACTAAGGGATATTAAGGCCTCCTTTTAATAGAGAACCGGAACAAAGCATTAACACATAGTGAATACATGAACTCCTCAAACTACGATCATCACGAGAGTGGGCCCGGTTGTTGTCACTCCGGGATTGTCGGATCATAACCGTAGTTGGTGACTATAGCTTGCAAGATTGGATCTAAAACATGGATATAATGATGAATTCATAAACGGTTCAGATCTGAGTTCATGGCACCCGGGCCTAAAGTGACAAGCATTAAGCATAGCAAAGTCATAGCAACATCAATCGAAGAACATGGTGGATACTAGGGATCGGTCCCTAACAAAACTAACTCGATTACATGATGAATCTCATCCAACTCCTCACCGACCAGCGAGCCTACGAAGGAATTACTCACTCCCGGTTGGTAGCATCATGAAATTGGCGATGGAGAAGGGTTGGTGATGACGAAGAATGAAGATCCCCCTCTCCGGAGCACCAAACGGACTCCATGTAGGATCGAAAGTATGTCTAGAGGGGGGGTGATTAGACTACTTGACAATATAAAAAATCTGCCTTTTGATCATGCAATGTTTTTGGCAGTTTCACAATTAAGATCAATTCAAGTATCACCCTACACATGCAATTCTAGAGTATAAGCAGCGGAAAGTAAATTGCACATGTAAAAGAGAGGTGGAGAAGATCAAACGCAGTTTGGTGACACGAAGATTTTTGTCGTGGTTCCGATAGGTGGTGCTATCGTACATCCACGTTGATGGAGACTTCAACCCACGGAGGGTAACGGCTGCGCGAGTCCACGGAGGGCTCCACCCACGAAGGGTCCACGAAGAAGCAACCTTGTCTATTCCATCATGGCCTACGCCCACGGAGGACTAGCCTTACTCGGGGTAGATCTTCACGAAGTAGGCGATCTCCTTGCCCTTACAAACTTCTTGGTTCAACTCCACATCTCAAAGACGGAGGCTCCCAAGCGATACCTAACCAATCTAGGAGGCACCACCCTCCAAAAGGTAATAGATGTGGTTGATGATGATGAACTCCTTGCTCTTGTGCTTCAAATGATAATCTCCCCAACACTCAACTCTCCTCACTGATATGGCTGTGGTGGAAGAAAGGATTGAGTGGAAAGCAACTTGGGAAGGCTAGAAATCAAGTTTCATATGGTAGGAATGGAATGACTTGATCTCAACACAAGGGTAGGTGGTTCACTTCTCAGAAAGTGTATGGTAGGAGTGGTAGACTTTCTGATGGCTCTCTCCACGAATGAAGAGGGGGTGGAGGGGTATATATAGCCTCCACACAAAATCCAACCGTTACACACACATTTGACCAATCTCGGTGAGACCGAAGTGAAAACTCGGTCAGACCGAAAGTTCAAATATAGTGAACGTTGGGATTTTCGGTGGGACCGAAAATACCATCTCGGTGTGTCCGAAGTGAGTCAAAGGTTGGAGCTTGCCATCTCGGTGGGACCGAAAATAACAATTCGGATATTCCGAAGTGATGTCAATTGGTTACAGAAGGTTGGCAGTCCATTTTCGGTGAGACCGAAACTCAAAATCGGATGGACCGAGAAATCAGGGTTTGGTAGAATAACTGAGGTGGTTCATCTCGATGGGACTGAGTTTGCAGAATCGGTTTGTCCGAGATTACTTATGAGTGTGTTAAGTAGTGAAGAGTGCTGATAGTTGAGGGAGCTAGATCACCAAGCACTTGAGCAACCAGATCATTAACACAACCTCATCCCCTTTTAATAGTATTGGCTTTTCCTATGGACTCAATGTGATCTTTGATCACTAAACCAAAAATAGAGTCTTGAGCTTTTGCCAATGCTTGTCTTAGCATTTTGAGGGGTCCACTTCTTCAGACATTTCCATACCCATATCATCGAACTTCTCTGAAATGATTCTCAAGAAAATATTAGTTCAATGATATATATGTTGTTATTAATTACCAAAACCACCCGGGGATTAGTTGCACTTTCAATCTCCCCCTTTTTGGTAATTGATGACAACATATAGATCAAAGCTTCGACAGAGGATATAATCAATGAATAATATCGTCGCTTTGAGAAGTATGTGATAAACAAGAGCTCCCCCTAAATTTGTGCATTATTTAAAATTTGCGTTTGAATGCAAATGCACAATCGATTAGGATTATGGGTCACTCTTCCATGTCACATACATCTTGGTGGAGCGCACAAAATGATAAGAATGAATAACATGCACTTAATCACCAAGACAAGAGTAAATAGCCATACAATAAGGAATAGCATATGATAAGCATTAAGCACACATTAAAGCATAGTATGACCAAGCACTCATTAAGGCAGCACCAAACTTAGTAGCAAGCACACTTAAAGTTTCAAGAACCAAAAGAAACCAATGTATCACAAAGAAAACCGGCAAAAGAACGAAAGACGAAAGAGCACTCTCTCTCTCGAAGCCCTATGATCTATAACAATTTCTCCCCCTTTGGCAACAAGTTACCAAAAAGTTCAAAAAGGTATAGAGCTAAGCGTCACTGCGGGCTCTGCTGGCGGCTCCCGTCTGGGTAGATGTCGGTGTAGAGATAGCTGCATCGGCGAAGACTTCTGCTGATGTCTACGCTGGAGGAGTGGATGCTGGAGCTGGAGCAACTGCTGGAGCTGTAGCTGGTGCTGAAGTGGTAGCCCTAGAGTCAGTCACTGGGATAGCTGCAGATCTGGATCCTCTGGGAACCGGAGCAGTCTGGCGATGAGAGTCCTGGACTAGATCATCCTGCATAAGCTCTGCTCTCTCCTGCCTTGTCTCCTCCATGTCTGCCTCAAGCTTGTTGACAGACACCTGAATCTCAGTCAGCTTCACGTCCAGAGCGTGGATCTTGTCCTCAACAATCCTCTCTAGGCTCTCCTGACATTGCTCAATGCTGGCCAGGCGTTGTTCAATCCTCTGGGTAGCTTCAAGAATTTGTTCTCCAAAGCTCTTTGGGTTAGCTGCTGCTGCTGCTGCCTCTTTGTCAGCTTTAGCCTTCTTCGCAGCTTCGATTTTGGCCTGTCCTTCAACTGAGGTAGGATCCTCTTCATCCATCACAACTATGTTGTCCTCATGCTCTGGCTGCAGTGGCAAGTGCTTCCTATCCAACATGAATTTGCCCGTGCCAAACTTGGCGTTGATGAGCATCTGAATCTGCGGGGCAAACCCACACGACCTCTTCTGGTCAGCTGCAGTCCTCTTAATGGTCTCTACCATCAAGTCCATCACCTTGAAAGGTGCCTTCTCATCGAGAATGTGCAGCATGTTGATAGAATAGCCTCGAATCATGCGGTGGTCTCCAGACTTAGGCATCAATGTATGCCTCAGAATAGTGTTAGTGGTGGTCAGACCTGCCTGGAGATAGTACACTGAGCCTAGCTTCCATCCTTCCAAATCAGCAGCCGGGATCTCCTTGTACATGTTCTTCATGGAATCATGACTCTTCTTAGGAATCCCATAGACATCAATGTCGTCCTCTCTCTGCACTGGAGCGTTCAGAAGTTCTGCCCATTCTTCAACAGTCGAAGAAAACCTTTGACCTTCAGTCATCCAGGTGATCTTGCCATCAGGATAGAAGTGGGTTGTGGCGTAGAACTGCATGATCATCTCGTCATTCCAAGCTGTCAGTTCTTGACCCGCAAAATCAGCAACTCCACATGCAGTAAAGCTCTCATGCACATGGGGAAAGAAGTCCCGGTGCTCTTCACTGTCAATATACTTCCAGTCAACATACCTAGTGTCAGCAACAATGGGCTTCTTATCCATTAGCACGGTCTCATAGAAATCATGCTGCTCTCTGGTGTGGAATCTGGGGTCCACAGCAGTCCTTCTCCTTACGGCATATGGATCAGACTGTCTCCATATCCTGAGACCTTTGTCCTTCCTTGCCTTCATGTCCTCAGCTTGAGGATGAGCATCATTGTGGAGTGGCAACTTGGGACGGAGCTTAAGCAACACATGCTCTTCATCTGATTCAGACGGTGGCATCTCACCTTTGTTCTTCTCAGAAGCTGGAATGCTTCTGGTTGTTCTCTTGGGCTTGGCTGGAGCTGCCTTTGCTTGAGCAGGCTTCTTGGGCTTAGAGGAGGCTTGAGCCCGAATAGCATCACCCATGAACTTAGCTTTCTGAGGAGGAGGCTGGGGTGCATCTTCTTCTTCTTCTTCTGCAGCATCAACTTGAGGTTCAGCATATACTACCCTCTTCATTTTGGAAGTCTTCTTCACCTTGCTTGGAGCAGGCTCTTCCAAGTTGAGCTTCTTTGCAACTGCTGACTGTTTTACTTTGCTTGTGCCTTTCCTTGACTGCTGCCCTTGGTGCTCTTTGGCAACCACATTCCTCTTTGGCTTGGAGGTAACTTCCTCAGCAACAAAGTCAGAGTCCTCATCATCAGAAGTTCTCTTCTTCCTGGTTCTGGTGGCTGCAGGAGGCAAACCACTAGGGGTGCTCCTCTCACCATCATCACTGGAGCTGCTAGCAGGACTTGTATCTGCCTCTGGAATCTCAGCAAAAGGTGACTCAGACCTGTTCTGGCTGTCACTGACATCTGACATGGCTGAAAACCTGTGAAAAGATAAGGTATAGGCAGAGTAGAAGAGTTATCACAACTGCAGAGGTTTTTGCAAAAAAAATGAGTTCAAAACTTAGTTTTGAGTTTTCACAGAATGTATTTCGGTCAAACCGATTTTAAGTTTCGGTGAAACCGAAGTGTTCAACAGAAACCTACACACCACTTTCGGTCAGACCGAAATGGGTTTCGGTCCTACCGATAACTTAGGGTTTCACTGAAACTACGTTTCGGTCATTCCGATTGGCACAACTCGGTTAAACCGAATGGTGCAGTGCAATGGCCAGAGGTCAAATCGGTCATTCCGAGTTTCAAAATCGGCTTCACCGAGATGCGTTCCGTGGAAACCTAAACCTAAGAATTTCGCTCGAAACTAGAGGATCTGAACTAATGTATAGGGAATATCTCAAACGTGGATTGAATCATGGCAAGCCTATCATGCAAGAATCGGAAGGGGAGCACGAAAAGGGATCGGGACACACCCTAACTTGGTGGTGTCCCTCTACGGCGGCAACGGTGGAGATGATTACCGTTGACGGCGGCGGAGACCTGCGGCGAGGGCGCACAGGCGACGACGGCGACGATCCGTAGACCAGGGCGACGGCAGCAGGGGTTTTGGGGGCGAACGGTTTGAAGAATTTAATCGCGCGCAACCCTCAGGTATATATAACCCCATGCTGTCGGTGGGACCGAGTTGAAAAACTCGGTGTCACCGAGATGTATAACTGCTGTGCAGTTACGCATATCGGTCAGACCGAGATTTTGAACTCAGTTTCACCGAGATGAAACCTAGATCAGTCTAAGCGTTTCGGTTGGACCGAGATTGAGAAGCCGGTCAGACCGAAATGGACTTAAAAGTTTTGGAAGTCAGCCTTAGACGAATCGGTGGCTCCGAGTGCTCCTCACTCGGACTGTCCGAAAAAGACTTGTTCAAAGTTGTGATATGAGCATGAATAGAATTTGAGACAAGAAAGCATAGATAGCTAGGGAAGGTGCTTAGGCATTCTTGTCCATCCATTTGGCCAGAAAGATCAAACAACCAAAACAACAAATGGATGTCCTTGAATGGATGAAATCATGCATTCAACATGCTCACACAATAAGATAGCAACTGAAATATGTGTCAAACATGCACAACCAACACTCTAGCTACTAGAACACAATTTGTCGATGACTAGGTCATCTATATATGAGTATATTGACTTAGGAGCCAAATGAGAACATTTGATCATAGGTCATACTCATCGTTTAAGCACAAGTGGGGTTACCACTTTTACATAAAGCATTTATGTGTTCACATCATTTGGAGATGCTTTAGCTCAATTTTTAGAGCAAAGCTCCCCCTAGATGTGAGAACCCCTTTTAAAGGGTCAAACTAACCTTGGGTTGTCGTAGAAGACTTCATGTAGATGTTGAAGATGTGGATGCTCAATGTTGATGCAGATCATCAAGAGTTGGGAGCAATCCTTTGGATTAGGGCACTTTCAATACCTACATGGGTTAGTCCCACAAGGAACAAGCAAGAATATCCATAGACATAGAGTGAAGTTCACAAAAGATGATGTCCATGAAAGCAATGATTACCTTGTCCCTTGACTTACCAACAAGAGGGTTTGTGACTCCATGAACTAGTGCATGATGTGGAAGTTGATTGCACAAGTTCTTGCCAAAATGAATATGAGTGAAGTTTGTTGGCGGAGTCACCCTCAAGAACCTTCTAGTTCTTCTTCTTTGGGATCCACATCATCTTGATGGGAATCCTTGGTGTTGTAGTTGAGCTTGACGAAGTAGAACTTGATGTGTCCTTGGGAACCCACTTGACCATGGCTTGAGGTGCTTCAATGAATGCATCAATCTCCTCTTGAAGCTTGTCCTTGGCCTTTAGCTTGTGGTCTTGTGGTGGAAGGTCATCCTGAGCTTGTTCCACATTGGAAGAAGTAGGATCATACTTCTCCTTTGGAGAAACAAACTGTGGAGTAGGGTATTGACCTTCTTCCCACTCAACACCTTCGGCGTTGAACTTTCGCTCAAAACCAATCCCTTGATTCTTCTGGTGTCTTCCTTGTTTGCGAACAATCTCCTCAAAGTTCTTGCTTCCGGCAAGACTCTTGTAGACACCTTTCTCTATGATTTCCTTCAATAAGCTATTTTCTTGCTCAAGTGTAACTTGGCTTGAAACATTGTTAGTGGAATCAAGAGAGCTACTAGAAGCAACAATATTGGATTTAAAATTGTTATTGTTACTACTAGAGGAAGAATTTTTCTTATGCTTGTCATGCTTAGTCTTAATAGGTGGCAAGAAATTAGACAAGAGAAGTCGTTTGGCAAGATATGAAGAACTCTTCTTTCGAAGATCGTCATTGATCGCTTTTAGAAACTCATGTTCTTGCTCTAGAGTGAGCTTCTCGAAGCGTAGCTTCTCATGAGATCTTAGGAGCTCTCTATGATCTTCTTGAGTAGTTTCATGAGCTAACTTAAGAGTGTTTAGTTCTTTAGTTAGACGCTCAATCTCCTTCATAGCATTGTCATTCGACTCTTCTCGACTATAAAGACTACTAGCATTTTCATCATTACTAAGCTCACTAGATTTATCATGCAAGAGCTCATCTTCACCAAGTAAGTCATCCTCATCACTATCAAAGTCAATGAATTCAGGGTGTGTTACCTTGGGGCCTTTAGCCATGAAGCATCTTCCAATTCCCTCATTTGGTGAATCAAATAAGTCGTAGGAGTTAGAGTTGGAGGATACGAGTGCAAGTCCGGCAACACCTTCATCTTGACTGTAGTCGGAGTCGGAGTGATAGCTTCCATCGGATTGATTGTCGGAGTCGGAGCCGGAGACCCATTCACCTACATGAGCTTGATGTCTTCTTCTTGTGTAGCTCCTTGATGACTTGTCTTTCCTCTCCGAATCCTTGCTTCTCCGAGAGGGTCTTCGTTCATAACGATCATCTCTACTCCTTCTCTCTCTCCGAGGTGACTCGTCTCTTGCTCTTCTTCTTGGAGATTCTTCTCTTCTCTTGTGGGGAGCCGTACACTCATTTGAGAAGTGTCCGGGTCTTCCACAATTGTAGCAGTTTCGATCACGACTAGAAGATCTCTTTTCATCATATGATCTAGACTTTGAGCGTCTTTCTTTGCCTCTATTCTTGTAGAACTTGTTGAAGTTCTTGACCATTAGGCTTATCTCTTCATTGGAAATTAGCTTGTCACTTGAGGTAGTAGGAGCATCACTTGTAGCTTTGTAAGCACCACTTGACTTGTTGTGAAGCTCTTCCTTATCCTTAAGTGTCATCTCATGAGCAACAATTCTTCCAATGACTTCAGTTGGCTTGAGGGTCTTGTAATTTGCAATCATTTGGATCAAAGTGCACACGGTGTCATACTTTCCATCCAAATCTCTGAGAATCTTCTTAATGATGAACCGGTCGGTCATTTCTTCGCTTCCTAAGCCGGCAATCTCATTTGTGATGAGAGCAAGCCTAGAGTACATTTCAGCGACTCCTTCACCATCCTTCATCTTGAACTTGTCAAGTTGACCTTGAAGAATATCTAGCTTTGATTCCTTCACAGATTCAGTACCTTCGTGCATTTCAACCAAAGTATCCCAAATCTCTTTAGCATTCTCAAGACGGCTGATTTTGTTGAACTCTTCGGGACACAAAGCATTGAAGAGAATGTCACAAGTTTGAGCATTGTTTTGCAACATCCGCAACTCTTCCGGTGTAGCTTCGCGATCCGGAACTTTTCCTTCTTCAAAGAAATCACCTTGCATACCAACACAAATAATGCCCCATGCGGCTGGGTTATGACCAAGAATATGCATTTTCATTTTATGCTTCCAACTAGCAAAATTTGTACCATCAAAGTAAGGACCTCTACGATAATTACCCTCACTAGACGCCATACTCTCCTAGGTTGTGAAACCAAGCTTATGGAGTCCAATGCAATGGAAACCAAAACAATGGAGACCAAAGCTCTGATACCACTTGTAGGATCGAAAGTATGTCTAGAGGGGGGGTGATTAGACTACTTGACAATATAAAAAATCTGCCTTTTGATCATGCAATGTTTTTGGCAGTTTCACAATTAAGATCAATTCAAGTATCACCCTACACATGCAATTCTAGAGTATAAGAAGCGGAAAGTAAATTGCACATGTAAAAGAGAGGTGGAGAAGATCAAACGCAGTTTGGTGACACGAAGATTTTTGTCGTGGTTCCGATAGGTGGTGCTATCGTACATCCACGTTGATGGAGACTTCAACCCACGGAGGGTAACGGCTACGCGAGTCCACGGAGGGCTCCACCCACGAAGGGTCCACGAAGAAGCAACCTTGTCTATTCCATCATGGCCTACGCCCACGGAGGACTAGCCTTACTCGGGGTAATTCTTCACGAAGTAGGCGATCTCCTTGCCCTTACAAACTTCTTGGTTCAACTCCACATCTCAAAGACGGAGGCTCCCAAGCGACACCTAACCAATCTAGGAGGCACCACCCTCCAAAAGGTAATAGATGGTGTTGATGGTGATGAACTCCTTGCTCTTGTGCTTCAAATGATAATCTCCCCAACACTCAACTCTCCTCACTGATATGGCTGTGGTGGAAGAAAGGTTTGAGTGGAAAGCAACTTGGGAAGGCTAGAAATCAAGTTTCATATGGTAGGAATGGAATGACTTGATCTCAACACAAGGGTAGGTGGTTCACTTCTCAGAAAGTGTATGGTAGGAGTGGTAGACTTTCTGATGGCTCTCTCCACGAATGAAGAGGGGGTGGAGGGGTATATATAGCCTCCACACAAAATCCAACCGTTACACACACATTTGACCAATCTCGGTGAGACCGAAGTGAAAACTCGGTCAGACCGAAGGTTCAAATATAGTGAACGTTGGGATTTTCGGTGGGACCGAAAATACCATCTCGGTGTGTCCGAAGTGAGTCAAAGGTTGGAGCTTGCCATCTCGGTGGGACCGAAAATAACAATTCGGATATTCCGAAGTGATGTCAATTGGTTACAGAAGGTTGGCAGTCCATTTTCGGTGAGACCGAAACTCAAAATCGGATGGACCGAGAAATTAGGGTTTGGTAGAATAACTGAGGTGGTTCATCTCGGTGGGACTGAGTTTGCAGAATCGGTTTGTCCGAGATTACTTATGAGTGTGTTAAGTAGTGAAGAGTGCTGATAGTTGAGGGAGCTAGATCACCAAGCACTTGAGCAACCAGATCATTAACACAACCTCATCCCCTTTTAATAGTATTGGCTTTTCCTATGGACTCAATGTGATCTTTGATCACTAAACCAAAAATAGAGTCTTGAGCTTTTGCCAATGCTTGTCTTAGCATTTTGAGGGGTCCACTTCTTCAGACATTTCCATACCCATATCATCGAACTTCTCTGAAATGATTCTCAAGAAAATATTAGTTCAATGATATATATGTTGTTATTAATTACCAAAACCACCCGGGGATTAGTTGCACTTTCACTCCAGATCTAGCCTCCCGAGGAAGAGCAGGAGGTGATGGCGGCTCCTTCTGGTGGATCGCGATAATTCTTTCTCCCTGATTTTTTCTCTGAAAATATGAATTTATAGGATCAGGGTTGGCGTCTATGGGGCCACCAGGTGGGTACAACCCACCTGGGCGTGCCAGGAGAGGGGGCGTGCCCTGGTGGGTTGTGCCCACCCAGGGGCCCCTCTCTCGTGGGTCTTGGCTCCAGTAATTTTCTTTTATTCCATAAAAAATCCTCACAAAGTTTTGTTTCATTCCGAGAACTTTTATTTCTGCACAAAAACAACACCATGATAGTTCTGCTGAAAACAGCGTCAGTCCGGGGTTAGTTTCAATCAAATCATGCAAATTCGAGTCCAAAACAAGAGGAAAAGTGTGAAAAAAAGTAGATACGTTGGAGACGTATCAAGTCCCCGAAGCTTAAACATTTGCTTGTCCTCAAGCAATTCAATTGATAAACTGAAAATGAGAAAGAAACACTTTTACTAACTCTTTTGCTCTTGTTTGCACAAATAAGCTTAAACAACACCCAGGTTTTCAGCCAGCATTATAACTAACCATGTCGACAATAATACTTAAAGATTATATTAACTCATATCAATGGCATAATTAGCTAGTGAGCCAAAATAAGACATCTCAAACATCAACATGTTGTCAAAACAACCATGATACAATATGACAATAGTGGTATCTCGCTAGCCCTTTTGAGACCGCAAAACATAAATGCAGAGCACCTCCAAAGTTCAAGCAGCAACTAAATATTGTAATTCATGGTAGAAAAGATCCAGTCATGATAGCACCCAACATTCACTACACACAATGCATAGGCATGACAACAGTGCCCTCAGATCTGCCGCTTATTAGAGAAGGTGATGACACAACATAAAATTAAATAGATAGTCCCTTCGCAGAGGGAAGCAGTGATTCGCAGACGTGCCAGAGCTCAAATTTGGAAAAGAGAGGTAAATGAAATTATTGAGAGGTGCACCCTTCTCATTCACTTCGCGACTATCAGCTATTGACATCTCCCATGCTAAATGAGCTAGTGGTGGTTCCCAAGCAGAAAACTAAATGTTTGAACTCCATTGGGAGTTTTTGTTTGTTTATTTGTAAGCTTTTTCTTTTTGCAGTTTGGGACTGGGAATCCCTATTACCGCCCTTTTCTCGTGCAATGGCGAGTGAATAAACACTCAACCTAAGAATAACCCACTTAGCATGGAAAATACCAACCACCACTTGTCGTTGCATGAACGATCCAGACACACAAAAATGATATTTATTTGAAGTTTTTAGAGATGGCACATGCAAATTTACTTAGGACGGTAGGGTAATACTTCATATAGGTAGGTATGGTGGTCTCATCTGGAATAACTTTGAGTTTTAGATTCTGATGCACAAGCAGTATTCCCGCTTAGTACAAGTGAAGGCCAGCAAATAGGTTGGGAAGCGGCCAGTTGGAGAGCAACAATGGTCATTGTCAGTGTACTAAGATAGGGGTACCTTAGTACCCCAACTTGTGCACGGGCAGTAGCAGCTTCCCGCGGCAGGGTCTACCACGTGCTTGCCGGAAACCTCTCTGGTCCTTATTAAGCCATTCAAAAACAAAGTATACAAGACAGATGACCAAGACCCCGGCAAGTGGAGCTTGCCGGGAAGGCCGTCCCAGGCTCAAGATTATCTCATTAACTCAAGACCCTGGCAAGAGGAGCTTGCCAGGAAGACCAGAAGATTGCATCACAAAAGACATGCCTCGGCGCAGCCTGCGCCCCGGCAGGGGCCCGGGGAGCAGCAAGCTTCAGGGCCCGGCAAGGTCAAGGCCCCGGCAAGGTGCTTGCCGGGGAGAGTTACGCTGTGTGCCCACGCTCCAGCTCATTGACCCACGCGTCGCCCTGGGGCCGTTCCAGGGACGCGTGGCAGATGGCTGTGCAGCCTGGGGGACACGGTGGCACTCCACGGTGACTAAGCTACCGCCGTGGCGAACGGAGACGCAAGGGCGGGCGCTTTTGGGGTCGACGGCGACGAGCATTTAATGCTCTTGTCCCCCACTGTCAAAGTAGGTGATGACCACTGTTCATCCACTGTTCACGCACTGTTCCCGCACTATTACAACTACCACCAAAGTTACATTTTTGCCCTTCTTCTACGTTGACACCTGTCGGTGACCCCTTGAGCTATAAAAGGAGGCCCATGCACAACGTAGAAAGGGTTCGGAACCTAGACAGCTCTCTCGCTCGGTGTAGCTAGTTCTTCAAGCTCCCGAGCTCTCAAACCCAATACAAATCAAGCAGGAGTAGGGTTTTACGCGTCCGTCGCGGCCCGAACCTGGGTAAACTGCCCGCGTGCTCTCCTCGATCTGCTCTTTGCACTCCCTCCGCTCCCTTACCGCAACGTACAAGGGGCTCCGGTCCCATAGGTGTTCGTGGTGTACAGTTTCCCCCGACATCTTTGGCGCGCCAGGTAGGGGGCGTCGAGGTTGTGCGAACCTGATCCGGCGTTCACGCGGGCGCATTCTTCATCAACCTCTCTAGCTTCATCAACTCCAGCAACAACAGCATGGCCCCGAAGAAGAAAGCCTCGGAGGTCGCAGGCCCGTCTGCGTCTGTTCCACCGCCACCAGAACCAACGGTGGGTGGGGGAGACGTCGGCGGAAGGGTGGTCGCCGGCGAGGAAACTCGCGGCACCACCAAATCTAAGGACAAGACGGACGATCGAGCCTCGGTGTCCGTGGATGCGCCACGTCCATCTCAGCAGACGACAACCCAGCAGCGCCGTGGTACAGGAGGTACCATCCGCTTGCTGGGGCAAGGACAATCCGGAGGTTCGCGGGATGCTCCGGGCCACCGTCCTGGCACGAGCAAGGCGCGGTCGCCGGGGCGGGAACCTGCTCCTTCTAACCCCGTTAGGAGTCCGAGCATATCCCGCTCCTCGCACCGCTCGCCCCCGCTCCCCTCCTCTCCAGCAGAAGCACTCGCAAGAGCGCAACTGCTCCTCGACTTCCCTCCAGCGGCAGACAAAGCCGAAGACTGGAGGGCGACGATACAAAGCCTCATCGCCTTCGCCAACAACGACACGCCGCAGCAGCCGGCGACCTCGCGGCCACGGCAAGTCGAGAAGACGAAGGCCGACGGCGACAAGACCGCCGGGGGTGCGACCACCGTGCACTCCCCGCCGCGGAAGCAGAAGACGCCTCCCCGCCGGATTAACGTCGACGAGGACTCCACGGCGTCGTCGGATCCG
This sequence comes from Secale cereale, assembly GCA_902687465.1. Taxonomy (NCBI): domain Eukaryota; kingdom Viridiplantae; phylum Streptophyta; class Magnoliopsida; order Poales; family Poaceae; genus Secale; species Secale cereale. Next base: position 434,511,299 of record LR738714.1, read on the forward strand.
CGGGCTCGTCGGGACCAGCGCCAAGTCCTTGACGACCGGCGACAAGAAGATGCTCGGACAACAATCGAGCGCCGCCGAGAAGCTCGGCGACAATCGGATCAGCGCGCCGGGACCGCTGTCGACACACACGCGCCCGGTGAACCAGGCGACTTGCCGTACGCGGCAGGCTGCCCTGCGTTCACCCGTGAGCTGCGGCGTGTCCAGTGGCCCAGCGTGAAAAACTTCAGGCCCGACGTACCGGAGAAGTACGACGGCAAGACGCACCCCTCGGAGTTCCTCAGCATATACACCATCGCGGTGCAGGCTGCCGAGGGGCGCGACGAGAAGATACTGGCGAACTACTTCCCGCTGGTGCTTAAGCCAAACGTTCGTTCTTGGCTTATGCACTTGCCGGAAGGCTCTATTTCTTCGTGGGCAGATCTGTGCCACCAATTTGTTGGCGCCTTCATAGGCGGCCACAAACCCCACGGCCAGGAGAGTGATCTCCACATCTTGGCCCAGAAGGAAGGAGAGCCCCTGCGCAAGTACATCCAATGATTCAGCCGCGTGCAGCACAATATCCCTGATGTCCACCCTGCTGCGGTTATTAGCGCGTTCCACCAGAACGTGCTGTCGGGGCCGGATTTCGGGAACACAATATTCCAGAAATTAACCCCTAGTGTCATCACCAGCCCAGGATTACTGTTACTGGTGGACACATCCTTGTTACAGATTACCAAGCATTTACAAGAATTTGATACAGGACCATAAAGGTCTACTGATGCAATAATGACTCCGGTGGTGGATGAAAGAATTGGCTCGAAGAAACTCCAACATCGATGGGGCTCCATTCCAATAGGAACAGCTGACCCGGATAACTCCTATCCTGCGTGGCTGCACTCCTAGGCTTCGCACGGACGTCGCTGTATTACTTCTTGCAGAACCCACAACCTGACCAAGTAAATAGCCAGGGACAAGCCTGTGAGTACGTTTGAAAGTACTCGCAAACATCATGGACAAAAGATATAACAAATGCAGCAAAATAATTATATGGTCATGGTGAATTAAACTATATGCACATGCTCATGATATACTTATATTAAATGCATGCTGACAGGAATTAAAACATGGCATGATGAAATAATATTTAGTGCAGAAAATAAATATTAGCACCAATAAAATGTAACAGAAATGCCGATCGGGTGTCAAGTGACACCACGGTCGGTCTTGAAAAGAAATGCCAGTCGGGTGTCTAAAAGAGAAATCGGACGATACCATCCGAGAACTCGGGCGACGCCACGAAAAGACTTGAAAAGAAATGCCAGTCGGGTGTCCACAAGAGTAGTGGCGTGATAAACCGCCTGACACTCGAGGGACGCCACAGAAAGGACTTGAAAATAAAGGCGAGTGTCCGGGGTAGTCTAGCCAGCCCCTGAGACACTCTGGAAAGTAAAATAAGAGCAAAGGGTTAGTTCACAAATATAATCATATCATCAAATATACTAATGGTAACACCAGTAGCAACGATAATTATCCTGCAAAATAACCATGCTCAACTGTTAAATATTTCCTCCGGAGACCGACTCTAAGACCGACACTTGACCAACCCAGACTGTAATCCTTAACCGCGGACACGGCTATTCGAATAGGTTTCTAAACTCTGCAGAGGGTGTACTCTTTACCCGCAAGTACAGGATTTCCTTAGTCAGTATAGTGACACTGACTAATTCCCATTATGGTCTTTGGGTTGAAAACACACCTAACCAGCACACACCAGCTTAACTTTTCTGCTGCCAGGGATCACCCAAAACAATAGTTAAGTAAAACTCTAAGTGGGAAGGCTACAACCTCCAATAGCATGGGATCACTATTCAAACGCGCGGATTACAAGGGTACAATCCCTCTCGGCTACAACCGGAAACACCCATGCCCCCGGACCATGTGGCATGCCTACCGGATGCACCCGGTATCTTCCACCATGGCCTCTCTGTACGGTGTGTGCACGGAAAGGGGTTGACAACTTACTAAACCATACCCTACCCGTGGTAGAGACAAGTGGCAGCACGATTCAAGTATGGGGGTTACTGGAACAAGACTCGATCTACGGTCGACTCAGGAGGCTAATGATTCTAGCAATGGTCAGCACAACAAAATTATTCTTTCAACCATATCATCAGGACAGGGCCACAACCCTTGTCTGCTTCCACATATATCTCATGACACCACCGTGTCAAAATGGCCCGTGCCCACCAGCACGTCCAAAACAGGAGCACATTCCTGGATTTTCATAATTTATGCATGTTGCAAAATTGAAGGGGATGCATGCAAGAAAAAGTATAATTATGACCATGCATGCATGCAATATTTCTATCAAATGCCAAATCCATTAAAAGTAACAAACATGCCCTAAATATTCTAGTATGCAAACATTCATCATATCAAGTGTTCAAAAATGCTTGCCTTAGATATGAAAAAGGTGCTGGTTACTTGCAAGGAAACATCTCCCCTTCATTTCCTATTTTTAAAAAAATATCTAAATTACCACATAATTCAAAAACAGCACTAAAAGCATTTCAAAAGTTTTTGAAATAAATACTAAAATAAACCAGAGGATATTTAAGGAATAACAGAAAAAGAATTAATTCATTTAGAGTTCATATGAATTAGCTATGGATTTACTAAGATGGAAAACACGATTAAAAGCAATATTTAAATCCATTAAACAGAAACTATGCATAGTAAAAATGTTCACTTAGTTTTAAATGAATAGAGCATGATTTTAGAAGTCTACAGAAATTGGAATAACTGGATTTGGATTTGAAAAGGTGGCTGAGGAATTATTCGAAAACTGCTGGAAAAGATAAAGGAGATGGACAGAATTGCGCCCTGAGCGTTGTTTAGCTCCACGGCACCACTGGGCCGAGCCCGGTCATCTGGCTGCGGGAAGGAGGCGATGACGACGATGGCGTATTCCACAGAATACGCCTCCTTCGCGCGGAAACGGCTCCAAGAGGAAACCGCCTCCACTTACACAGCGGGGGCCCGCGGCTTGTGGTCACTGACAGTGGGCCCGCCTGGCCCACTGGTCAGGTTCGACCAGGTCCACGCGCGCGTTTACTCGTGGCAGAGCGGGGGCGGCGCTCCGGCGGAGCTCGCCGGCGAACGGTGGCGCCGTTCGGCGATCTGAGACCACTGGTGTGACCAGGGAGTCATGGTGGTCCTTCCGGTACCCGCCATGGTCGGACAGTTGGACGGTGTCGCCGGTGAGGCTGCTCCCGGCGGACGGCGGCGTCGGACAAGAGGGGAACTCCGGCTAGGGTGCGATTCCAGTGGAGTTGAAGTTGGGGACGGGTTCGTTGATGCTCCAGGAGTCGAATGGTGAAGAAGACGGGGAGGGGGAAGCTCTGGTGGCGTCGGAACCATCGAGGAAATGGCGGCGGCAGTGGTCATCGGAGATGAAGAAGAAGACCTTCTCCGGTTGTTTTGCTTGCTCGGGGAGGCTCTCAGGAGGAGGGGGAGTGGTGGAGATGAGGAGCCGGGCGCTCGGGATGGCTTAAATAGGCGGGGCGACGCGGTCCGGCGGGTTCCAGAGAACGGACACGGCGGCGATGCATTTACTCCGGTAGGCGTGGTCGTTGGGCGGCCGGTGCGGGTTGGCGAGGACGTGGCCTGGCCGCAGTTACTCGGGAAGTGTGCTGGCGGCTCGGGGAGGTGCCAGGTAGCCTTGGACGGCGCCGTCCACGGGCGGACAGACGCGGCGTCCATAAATGGCAGACGCGGTGGTGGCGAGGCCGGTGGCGAGGTTGGTGAGGGCGGCGGGGTTCGGTGAGGGCGGCGGTTGCTCGCAGTGAAGGCGGGGCGTCTGGTTTGGCTCGGGGTGAGCCACGCGTCCCGGGCGTTGATGTCGGGGCGACGTGGCGAGGCGAGGTTCGTCGGGCGGCGCCTCCGGATGGCGTGGACGGTGGTGGCCGGCGCAAACGGCCAAGGAAGGATGTCGGTGCAGTTAATGGTGGTCGAGCTGATCCGGTGGGAGGATCAGGATGAACGAGGGAGGCAGCAGCAGCACGACAGCAGCTCGATGCCGGCGGCTGCAAAAAGTGTGCTCTGGACGCGCTCTGGACACGCACATCACGTGTTCGAAGTAATGCCAGCGTGGGCTACAGTGGTCTAAACGAGGTGATCTTTGGCATGGTGGTGACTAGTAAGTTGACAAGGATGTTGGATACGTTGGTTGAGTCAGATGACTAAGTGCCCAATGCAAGTTTTGATAGGTAGCCAGATTCTGTCATGCTTGCAAGGTGTTTGACAGAATGCCAGGGGGATCTAGGTGATTTTGTTGGATGTGCAATTTGACAGGATGATGTCTCCCTGGTTGATAGAGATCATGGTGGTGTTGGTTTGGCAAAAAGAATTACTTGCTAGTGCAAGTTTAGAAGAATTTCAGTTCTGGACTGAATATTCAGAGGGGTTTTTGGTGGGTCTAAGAGATGCTAAAGGAGCTGATCTTCTGGAGTTAAGGTTTTGGTAGGAGGAACTAGAAGATTGCAAAGGCTCAGAATTTTTGGAGCAAGAAATAATATGGTTGTAGTTGAGACCTAGAAAATGGGCAGAAATAGAAAAGAGGAAGGTTCACTCAAAATTTTCAAAGGACAAAGATGGATTTTTGCAGAAAGGTGATCCATAGGCATCACATGACTCCTCATAATTTTGGTGGAATTTTTAGAGAATTATTTAAAATAGAAGAAGTGCAACAGAAGCATTTAAAACACTGCAAAAGCTATTAAAAGAAAATTCTAAGGCAGAATTTTTATTATGAAAATAATTTCTAATGTTATCAAACAAATAAAGAAAAGACCCAAGATACAACCAGAGCCCACAAAATAATTCCAAAAGATTTATTATAAGAAGAGAAGATTTTCTAAGTCAGGAATAGAAAAGGTTCTGAAAATTATCAAAGGGCCTATCGTAATTCAAAATTTTATTTCTGGCCAAATTTTATTTACTGAAAAAGTGGTTAAAATTTTGGGGTGTGACAAACTCTAACCCCCTTAAGAAAATCTCGTCCTCGAGATTTGTTAAGGGCGGAAGAATCAAAAAGCATACCACCCAAACAAGGCACTCATATGCAAAAATGCAGACAGGGCAATACATTCATGACAAAGCAAGATCACATTATGCAAACAAACAGTACAAGCTACGCAAACGCATTCACGACCGTTTACGGTCCGAAAGCGGGATCTACGTGGTCAAGCGGAAAACTTCCCGGCGCTGGAACACATTCTTCTTCTTCCGGAGGGAGCGGAGGAAGTGGAGGGAGCAAACGAAGAACGTGTCCCTCCTGAGTTGGCAGAGGGGGTCCGCCAATGGCGATCCGGGGATTCAGAACAGCAAGGTAGTGGAGATACTCCAGTATTTGCTGGGTGAAACGCTCCTGGGCCATCACATATTGAATGAGGTAGACCAGGGCTGGATCGCTCTCCGCACGTCCACAGCGGAACGTAGCTTCTGCTCCAAAAGCAGCGCGACTTGGAAAATAGCAGTATTCCCTTGTGTTGGCACAGGGCACCGCAAATCGAAGACGGGTGACTGCTTCATACGCAGCAGACTCAATGGCCATGCCTGGCGTTGGCATGGATCTCCCGATGAAAATCACATAGGGAGGGCCTTGATTTAAATCTGCTGGTGGAATATGTACAGCTGCCCAGTATTTCGAGAGATCAGGAGTGATTCTCGATTTGAACAGCTCATACAGGGGTGGATGGGTGGAGCCAAGAGTATTGCGGGTAAAATCCCACAATAACATAACAAAACTACCAGGTCTTGCTTCGGGGTTCCTCAGATAAGCTCCGGGGTGAGACATGTGTGGATGAATGGAGAAAGGGCAGTACTTGATGCTGATGGTTGCTGGTGTGAAAAAAATGAGAGTGGCCTCTTATAGAGAGCCTGGGTCATGAAACATGAAATGGTGCCTGTACGACTGGGACACCGATTCCGGCGCGGGGCTGTCTGAGTCAAAGCCTCAGGCTTCAATCCCCACAAGAAAAGTGACATGATACTGTGCGTGTGGTTAAGGGTCACGTCCAGAATTTACTCTGCAACCACTCATCAAGCAATAGATCACACATACTATTAGATGGTGACCCACAGGGGGTCTACAAACTCACTACGCCACACACCGGCTACTGCGGAACTAAAGGAAAAACCGAGCCACTAGGGCTTGATAACAATCCTGGTGGACTCAGTCCGTCTGGTTGATATCTATCTTGGCGCGTCTTGCGGATGCCGAGTCGTCTCCGTGCGCTTCCGCGTCGGAGCTGGCCGGGGTAGGATGGGGAGCTACAGGGCTGGAGTAGCGGTGGTGACCTTCGCGGGGTGTCGAGGTCACCGTCCCATTGGAGTAGGCCTCCAAGAGACGACGGAGATTTCCGGGTGAGGCGAAAGCATTGCCCGGGTAGGTGACATGGTCAGAGCTTTGGGGCTCAACCGGCCTTCCAAGCAGCACTAACGGGGCGTCGGTGGAGGGTGCAGCTTCACTCCTTGCTGGGGTCAGGAGAGCGAGCGTCCTGCGGGTCTCAATCAGATCAAGAGTGACCTGATCGAACAGTGCCTCTTGCGCTCTCAGGTAGCGCACTAGGTGCACCAGGGCAGGATCCGACTCATGGTCTCCGTTGGCGACCTGGGTCGGGCTACCATAGCCTTCACGACTAGGGTAGTAGTAGAAAGGGCGGCAGTTAACCTTCGGCGACAGGTGCCGGAGTTGAACTACAGCCTCTCGGGCTGCAAGTTGGATGGATTGGGGCTCGTCGGAGGTCGTCCTCCCGGTGAATCGGTAGGGACGCTCCGATGTGGTGCCCCTCCCGTAGATGTGCACCGTGGCCCAGAAGTGATGGATGGAATTACTCGTGTGCTCTTGGTACACGACATATTCCGGTGGCTCGTTGATGCTGAAAGCACGACGGGTGAGATTAGCGAGGATGGTTACGAAGCCTTCAAGCTCGACTGCGGTGGTCTCGTTGTGCACAAGGGGGCCTGTCATCTTGGTGGTTTGATACTGAACTGGGAATGAGGCTGTGATGTGCTGAGTTTGGGGTATGGCTTCCTTTATAAGTCAGCCGAGTCTTCCATCGCACGCTTGTGGATGGGAAACTCTGTTGTTGGCACAGGCACACGGCCTATGGATAGACTGATAGGTTGGGCACCGGCTATCAAAAGATGTCGGTTGCCACTGTGGATGGGATAGACTTGACCGTGGACAGGAAAAGTTGTGGGTGGTGTGGAAACCTAGGGATGGTGACCAGGCTAAGATAGGATTAGCCAATGGTCAGCCTGGCTCTGATACCAAGGCTGTCGGGGCCGGATTTCGGGAACACAATATTCCAGAAATTAACCCCTAGTGTCATCACCAGCCCAGGATTACTGTTACTGGTGGACACATCCTTGTTACAGATTACCAAGCATTTACAAGAATTTGATACAGGACCATAAAGGTCTACTGATGCAATAATGACTCCGGTGGTGGATGAAAGAATTGGCTCGAAGAAACTCCAACATCGATGGGGCTCCATTCCAATAGGAACAGCTGACCCGGATAACTCCTATCCTGCGTGGCTGCACTCCTAGGCTTCGCACGGACGTCGCTGTATTACTTCTTGCAGAACCCACAACCTGACCAAGTAAATAGCCAGGGACAAGCCTGTGAGTACGTTTGAAAGTACTCGCAAACATCATGGACAAAAGATATAACAAATGCAGCAAAATAATTATATGGTCATGGTGAATTAAACTATATGCACATGCTCATGATATACTTATATTAAATGCATGCTGACAGGAATTAAAACATGGCATGATGAAATAATATTTAGTGCAGAAAATAAATATTAGCACCAATAAAATGTAACAGAAATGCCGATCGGGTGTCAAGTGACACCACGGTCGGTCTTGAAAAGAAATGCCAGTCGGGTGTCTAAAAGAGAAATCGGACGATACCATCCGAGAACTCGGGCGACGCCACGAAAAGACTTGAAAAGAAATGCCAGTCGGGTGTCCACAAGAGTAGTGGCGTGATAAACCGCCTGACACTCGAGGGACGCCACAGAAAGGACTTGAAAATAAAGGCGAGTGTCCGGGGTAGTCTAGCCAGCCCCTGAGACACTCTGGAAAGTAAAATAAGAGCAAAGGGTTAGTTCACAAATATAATCATATCATCAAATATACTAATGGTAACACCAGTAGCAACGATAATTATCCTGCAAAATAACCATGCTCAACTGTTAAATATTTCCTCCGGAGACCGACTCTAAGACCGACACTTGACCAACCCAGACTGTAATCCTTAACCGCGGACACGGCTATTCGAATAGGTTTCTAAACTCTGCAGAGGGTGTACTCTTTACCCGCAAGTACAGGATTTCCTTAGTCAGTATAGTGACACTGACTAATTCCCATTATGGTCTTTGGGTTGAAAACACACCTAACCAGCACACACCAGCTTAACTTTTCTGCTGCCAGGGATCACCCAAAACAATAGTTAAGTAAAACTCTAAGTGGGAAGGCTACAACCTCCAATAGCATGGGATCACTATTCAAACGCGCGGATTACAAGGGTACAATCCCTCTCGGCTACAACCGGAAACACCCATGCCCCCGGACCATGTGGCATGCCTACCGGATGCACCCGGTATCTTCCACCATGGCCTCTCTGTACGGTGTGTGCACGGAAAGGGGTTGACAACTTACTAAACCATACCCTACCCGTGGTAGAGACAAGTGGCAGCACGATTCAAGTATGGGGGTTACTGGAACAAGACTCGATCTACGGTCGACTCAGGAGGCTAATGATTCTAGCAATGGTCAGCACAACAAAATTATTCTTTCAACCATATCATCAGGACAGGGCCACAACCCTTGTCTGCTTCCACATATATCTCATGACACCACCGTGTCAAAATGGCCCGTGCCCACCAGCACGTCCAAAACAGGAGCACATTCCTGGATTTTCATAATTTATGCATGTTGCAAAATTGAAGGGGATGCATGCAAGAAAAAGTATAATTATGACCATGCATGCATGCAATATTTCTATCAAATGCCAAATCCATTAAAAGTAACAAACATGCCCTAAATATTCTAGTATGCAAACATTCATCATATCAAGTGTTCAAAAATGCTTGCCTTAGATATGAAAAAGGTGCTGGTTACTTGCAAGGAAACATCTCCCCTTCATTTCCTATTTTAAAAAAAATATCTAAATTACCACATAATTCAAAAACAGCACTAAAAGCATTTCAAAAGTTTTTGAAATAAATACTAAAATAAACCAGAGGATATTTAAGGAATAACAGAAAAAGAATTAATTCATTTAGAGTTCATATGAATTAGCTATGGATTTACTAAGATGGAAAACACGATTAAAAGCAATATTTAAATCCATTAAACAGAAACTATGCATAGTAAAAATGTTCACTTAGTTTTAAATGAATAGAGCATGATTTTAGAAGTCTACAGAAATTGGAATAACTGGATTTGGATTTGAAAAGGTGGCTGAGGAATTATTCGAAAACTGCTGGAAAAGATAAAGGAGATGGACAGAATTGCGCCCTGAGCGCTGTTTAGCTCCACGGCACCACTGGGCCGAGCCCGGTCATCTGGCTGCGGGAAGGAGGCGATGACGACGATGGCGTATTCCACAGAATACGCCTCCTTCGCGCGGAAACGGCTCCAAGAGGAAACCGCCTCCACTTACACAGCGGGGGCCCGCGGCTTGTGGTCACTGACAGTGGGCCCGCCTGGCCCACTGGTCAGGTTCGACCAGGTCCACGCGCGCGTTTACTCGTGGCAGAGCGGGGGCGGCGCTCCGGCGGAGCTCGCCGGCGAACGGTGGCGCCGTTCGGCGATCTGAGACCACTGGTGTGACCAGGGAGTCATGGTGGTCCTTCCGGTACCCGCCATGGTCGGACAGTTGGACGGTGTCGCCGGTGAGGCTGCTCCCGGCGGACGGCGGCGTCGGACGAGAGGGGAACTCCGGCTAGGGTGCGATTCCAGTGGAGTTGAAGTTGGGGACGGGTTCGTTGATGCTCCAGGAGTCGAATGGTGAAGAAGACGGGGAGGGGGAAGCTCTGGTGGCGTCGGAACCATCGAGGAAATGGCGGCGGCAGTGGTCATCGGAGATGAAGAAGAAGACCTTCTCCGGTTGTTTTGCTTGCTCGGGGAGGCTCTCAGGAGGAGGGGGAGTGGTGGAGATGAGGAGCCGGGCGCTCGGGATGGCTTAAATAGGCGGGGCGACGCGGTCCGGCGGGTTCCAGAGAACGGACACGGCGGCGATGCATTTACTCCGGTAGGCGTGGTCGTTGGGCGGCCGGTGCGGGTTGGCGAGGACGTGGCCTGGCCGCAGTTACTCGGGAAGTGTGCTGGCGGCTCGGGGAGGTGCCAGGTAGCCTTGGACGGCGCCGTCCACGGGCGGACAGACGCGGCGTCCATAAATGGCAGACGCGGTGGTGGCGAGGCCGGTGGCGAGGTTGGTGAGGGCGGCGGGGTTCGGTGAGGGCGGCGGTTGCTCGCAGTGAAGGCGGGGCGTCTGGTTTGGCTCGGGGTGAGCCACGCGTCCCGGGCGTTGACGTCGGGGCGACGTGGCGAGGCGAGGTTCGTCGGGCGGCGCCTCCGGATGGCGTGGACGGTGGTGGCCGGCGCAAACGGCCAAGGAAGGATGTCGGTGCAGTTAATGGTGGTCGAGCTGATCCGGTGGGAGGATCAGGATGAACGAGGGAGGCAGCAGCAGCACGACAGCAGCTCGATGCCGGCGGCTGCAAAAAGTGTGCTCTGGACGCGCTCTGGACACGCACATCACGTGTTCGAAGTAATGCCAGCGTGGGCTACAGTGGTCTAAACGAGGTGATCTTTGGCATGGTGGTGACTAGTAAGTTGACAAGGATGTTGGATACGTTGGTTGAGTCAGATGACTAAGTGCCCAATGCAAGTTTTGATAGGTAGCCAGATTCTGTCATGCTTGCAAGGTGTTTGACAGAATGCCAGGGGGATCTAGGTGATTTTGTTGGATGTGCAATTTGACAGGATGATGTCTCCCTGGTTGATAGAGATCATGGTGGTGTTGGTTTGGCAAAAAGAATTACTTGCTAGTGCAAGTTTAGAAGAATTTCAGTTCTGGACTGAATATTCAGAGGGGTTTTTGGTGGGTCTAAGAGATGCTAAAGGAGCTGATCTTCTGGAGTTAAGGTTTTGGTAGGAGGAACTAGAAGATTGCAAAGGCTCAGAATTTTTGGAGCAAGAAATAATATGGTTGTAGTTGAGACCTAGAAAATGGGCAGAAATAGAAAAGAGGAAGGTTCACTCAAAATTTTCAAAGGACAAAGATGGATTTTTGCAGAAAGGTGATCCATAGGCATCACATGACTCCTCATAATTTTGGTGGAATTTTTAGAGAATTATTTAAAATAGAAGAAGTGCAACAGAAGCATTTAAAACACTGCAAAAGCTATTAAAAGAAAATTCTAAGGCAGAATTTTTATTATGAAAATAATTTCTAATGTTATCAAACAAATAAAGAAAAGACCCAAGATACAACCAGAGCCCACAAAATAATTCCAAAAGATTTATTATAAGAAGAGAAGATTTTCTAAGTCAGGAATAGAAAAGGTTCTGAAAATTATCAAAGGGCCTATCGTAATTCAAAATTTTATTTCTGGCCAAATTTTATTTACTGAAAAAGTGGTTAAAATTTTGGGGTGTGACACGTGCGTAACCGCCGCATGCGTGAGGAGATGGCTATGACAAAGATACGGGATGTCAGCGAGCTCTATGCTCTAGCTGATAAGTGCGCGCGCGCCGAAGAAGGGAGGAGACTCCCCGGAGAGGATGCTGGCGCAGGGGGAAGCGACAGCGAGGATGCCGCCCCGGCAAAGAAGAGCCGGCGGCGGAACAACAGGAAGAAGAAGAACAAGGAAGTGCTGGTCGTCGAGAAGTCCGGCAAGGAGGCTCCCGCCAAGACAGCACAGGCCGGCGGCTCCGGCAAGGAGCCTTCCCCTGTAACGGCTGCCGACAAGCAGGACGGCTCCGACAAGCAATATTGCAAGATCCACCGCACCAAGGGTCATGACCTTTCGAACTGCAAGCGCGTCGAATATCTCGTAGAGCAGCAGAAAGCTGAATACGAGCGGCGCGACAAGGAGAAGGCCCAAGGTGGCGGAGGAGAGCCAAGCAAGAAGCGGCCATTCAATGGCCGGGGAGGACGCCGCGGCAAGGCCAAGCAGCGGCAAGGTGATCGACCTCCCCGGGGCCACGACAAGGATGATGAAGAAGAAGACGACGATGACATGGAGGAAGAAGATAACAGCGAGCAGGAATTCCAGAAGGCCACGGAAGTCCTGTGTGTCGACGGGGGTGCCTCTCTGCATACTTCCCACCGCCAACTCAAGCAGTGGGTGCGGGAAGTAAATGCAGCTGAGCCGCCCGTGGAGTCGCGCAGGCTCCTCAAATGGTCCAGCACGCCCATCATTTTTGATCTTGAGGATCACCCTGACCGCACCACTGCGGTCGGGTGCTTGCCGATGTTGGTCTCACCAACCATCCGCAACCTCAAGGTCACCAAAATGTTGGTTGACGGCGGGGCCGGCCTGAACTTGATCTCCTCAGCTGTGATCAAGAAACTCCAGATCCCAGATGGCGAGCTCGAAGAAACCGGTTCGTTCCAAGGAATAAACCCGGGAAGGAGCAAGCCCAAGGGGAAGATAACTCTGCCAGTAACCTTTGGCGGGGAGCTCAACTTCAGGACAGAGAGGATAACCTTTGATGTTGCCGATATCCCATTGCCATACAATGGGATACTTGGACGTCCTGCCCTCGCCAACTTCATGGCAGCTTCCCACTACGCCTACAATGTACTCAAGATGCCGGGGCCGATAAGCGTCAACTCTGTCCATGGCGACAAGAAGGACGCGCTTATCTGCGCCGACAAGATATACCGGGATGCAGCAGCCGCGGCGGAGAGTGATACACTTGCCGCTGAAGCTCCCGGGGGGAAGAAGACCAAGACCAAGTCCGGCAAGTGCTCTGGGACCCACTCCGGCAAACGCACCTCTTCGGAGTGCTGCGCTGCCGTCGAGGACGTCCCATCGAGCTCCACCGGCAAGTGCAAGAAGGGGATGGCCGCTCCACCGGCAACCAAGAAGGTGTCCGCCAAGGAGGACGGCACTGGTGGTACCTTCACCATCAGTGCTACCCTTGACAGCAAATAGGAAAGCGCGCTCGTTGCCTTCCTGCGGGCGAATGTCGATGTGTTTGCATGGCAACCATCTGACATCCCCGGTGTTCCCAGGAAGATAATTGAGCACAAGCTTGTTGTTTGTCCTCATGCGCGGCCCGTCAAGTAGAAGGTCAGGAAGCAAGCAGTGGAGCGCCAAGAATTCATTGCCGAAGAGATCAAGAAACTAGAAGCAGCAGGCCTGGTTAGAGGCGTGATCCATCCCACGTGGTTAGCAAATCCAGTTGTCGTGCGTAAGGCCAATGGGAAGTGGAGACTGTGTATAGACTTCACCGATGTGAATAAAGCATGTCCCAAGGATCCATTTCCCTTGCCGCGCATTGACCAGATTGTTGACTCCACTGCCGGATGTGAGCTACTTTCCTTCCTTGATGCGTATTCAGGCTACCACCAGATTTTCATGGCCAAGGAAGACGAAGAGAAGACTGCATTTATCACTCCATGCGGCACATATTGTTTCATACGCATGCCCTTTGGATTGAAGAATGCAGGCTCTACATTTGCAAGGGTAGTGCACACTGCTTTTGAGCCACAGATCCACAGAAACGTAGAAGCCTACATGGATGACATAGTGGTGAAGAGCAAGAGCAGAGATACCCTGATTCAAGATTTGGAAGAAACTTTTGAGAATCTGCGCAAGATCCAGCTTAAGTTGAACCCCGAGAAGTGCATCTTCGGAGTCCCCTCCGGCAAGCTTCTCGGGTTCTTTGTGTCCCAGAGGGGGATTGAAGCTAATCCCGACAAGATAAAAGCCTTCGAGCAAATCGAAGCCCCGAAGCGCGTCAAGGACGTCAGGAGACTTGCAGGTTGTGTAGCCTCTTGAAGAAGGCAGGTCCTATGAAATGGACTCCGGAAGCGGAGGCAGCGCTGCAAGACTTGAAACAATACCTATCCTCCACTCCAATACTTGTCGCACCTAGGCCACAAGAGAAGTTGCTGCTGTACTTAGCGGCAACCAATCAAGTGGTTAGTGCTGCGGTGGTAGCGGAGAGGGAGGCAAAGGAAGAGTCTACACCACCGGCAAGCGAATCCAGCGACAAGCAGGGGGCTGCTCCGACAAGCTCTGGCCCCGACAAGGACAACTCTGCGCAGGAACAAGGAGAAGTGCGAAGAAAGATGGTGCAGCGCCCGGTGTATTTTGTGAGTTCCCTCTTGCAGGGGGCTAGATCAAGATACTCCGGGTGCAGAAGTTGCTTTTCGGCCTCCTCATGGCCTCGAGAAAGCTGCGCCATTACTTCCAAGCACATGAGATAACAGTGGTCACTCGCTTTCCGTTGAAGAGGATATTGCAAAATCCAGAAGCAACAGGCAGGATCGTTGAGTGGGCACTGGAGCTGTCGAGCTTTGGTCTTAAGTTTGAGAGTACTTCAACTATCCAGAGCCGAGCTTTGGCAGAATTCATAGCTGAATGGACCCCAACGCCCGATGAAGAAGTTCCAGAGACAAGTGTACCCGTACAAGAAGCGACGAGTGAATGGGTAATGTACTTTGATGGTGCCTTCTCGCTGCAAGGCGCCGGTGCCGGCGTGGTACTCATAGCGCCCACCGGAGAACACCTCAAGTATGTTATCCAGATGCACTTTCCCAGGGAACAAGCGACAAACAATACTGCTGAGTATGAAGGCTTGCTTGCCGGCCTCAGGATTGCGGCCGAACATGGGATTAAGAAGCTGATTGTGCGGGGAGACTCTCAGTTGGTAGTCCGACAAGTTAACAAGAGTTACCAGAGCCCTTTGATGGAAGCTTATGTAGATGAAGTGAGGAAGCTTGAAGAACACTTTGAAGGTCTGCAAATGGAGCACGTTCCAAGAACTCAGAATGAAATTGCAGATGGCCTTTCAAAGTGTGCTGCGATGAAGTTACCTGTGGAACCAGGGACCTTCATGCTCAAGCTGACTCAGCCATCCGTTACACCATCAGTTGGGCAAAGTAAGAAGAGAAAGTTGGTCTCCGGCGATTACTTGCCGGCGGATCTTCCCGAAGCCACCGCCAAGGTTCCCAAGATCAACGACCAGAACGCTGAGGAACAGTTTGCTCCTGCAGATCCTAGGGTCTGTACAGTTGAAGCAAGCGTTCCCGACAAGCCTCGCCCCGGCGAGCTTGCCGGGGGACCATCAGCTCCGGCAGAACCAGAGGTTCTTGCCGTAGAAGCTGGGGTTCCCGCAGCAGCCCTCATGCCTTTAGTCCTTGCCGTTGAGCCTCGAGCTCCGGCATGGGCACAACAGATTGTCCATTTTCTGCAAACTGGAGAACTTCCCGATGACCCAGAAGAGATAGAGAAGATAACCAGGCAGTCAAGTATGTACCAGTTCGTTGACAACGAATTGTACAGAAGAAGACTCAATGGTGTCAGGTTGAAGTGCATTTCCAGAGAAGATGGACAGAAGCTGTTGGCAGAGATACATGGAGGCATATGTGGCCACCACATTGGTGCAAGGGCACTTGCCGGGAAGGCGTTCCGGCAAGGGTTCTTCTGGCCAGAAGCCCTCCAAGATGCAACTGCACAAGTAACCAAGTGTGAAGCGTGCCAGTTCCATGCTAAGAAAATTCATCAGCCAGCTCAAGCTCTCCAGACGATCCCTTTGTCCTGGCCCTTCTCGGTCTGGGGGCTCGATATCCTCGGCCCCTTCCCCCGCGCTATCGGGGGCTTTGAGTACTTGTACGTTGCAATCGACAAGTTCACAAAGTGGCCAGAAGTGGAACCGGTGAGAAAGGTGACAGCACAGTCGGCGGTCAGGTTCTTCAGGTCGATTGTTTGCCGTTTCGGAATCCCTAACAGGATCATCACAGACAACGGCACGCAATTCACTAGTCGCACCTTCATGCAGTACGTCCAAGACCTTGGCGCCAAGGTCTGCTTCGCTTCTGTCGCTCACCCGAGGAGCAACGGTCAAGCGGAGAGGGCAAATGCTGAAGTGCTGCGCGGACTCAAGACAAGGACCTTTGACAGGTTGCGCAAGTGCGGAAGAAACTGGATAGAGGAGTTGCCGGCGGCTCTTTGGTCAATCAGAACGACACCAAATCGAGCCACCGGACAGACACCCTTTGCTCTTGTCTATGGAGCAGAGGCAGTTCTCCCCACGGAACTCGTATACGGATCTCCTCGAGTGCTCTCTTATGATGAGCTCGAGCAAGAGCAACTGCGACAAGATGATGCATTGCTCCTCGAGGAGGAACGTCTCCAGGCTGTTGTACGAGCTGCTCGATGCCAGCAAGCCTTGCGCCGCTATCATAGCCGCAAGGTTAAGGCCAGGAGTCTCGAGGAAGGCGACCTTGTTCTTCGGCGTGTTCAGTCCGCCAAGAATTCCAACAAGTTGACGCCGAAGTGGGAAGGCCCTTATCGGGTGAGACAAGTCACAAGGCCCGGCGCTGTCCGCCTTGAGACCGAAGAAGGCTTACCGGTGAGCAATTCCTGGAATATAGAGCATCTTCGCAAGTTTCACACATAAGGCGCGGTTGCCGTGATCCGCTCCGGCAACCACCTTTTTGTACGAGTCTTGCCGCTGTTGCATGTAATCCTTTGTACAAAGCCGGGCGCAGATCCCGTGCATCAGTAAAGCTTTTGTGTTTTGCACTATTTGCCTTCTCCATGCTTTTCTTCGTTATTTGCATGCACTATTTGGCATTTCTGTGCAACACACACACCCGGTAAGCATTAGCACGCCGAAAGGCCCTATATTTGTTTCCCTCTTCTTTTTCTTTCCCTCTTAAGCAGAAGGAATATTCCTCGCGCACGAGTTTGCCGGGGGGGGGAAGGAGATGGAAGATGAACCAAGTGTCGTTCAAGAAAGAGAAGCCTTGTCGAGGAAGCAAGCAATATATGAAAGCTAAGTTACCAGAATTTGAGCAGTTCAAATTTTTAAAATTTTAGTTATCTTCCTTGAACAACCACACTTTGTATGGAAAACCTGTGCGCGGAGGAACCTACCCGTGGCTAGCCGCACCCTTATCTTGTTTTCGAGTACGCTCAACGACTTAAGTGAGCTCCGACAAGTGTCGCGCCCTTGCTTCGTTTTCGAGTTCGCTCAGCAAGCTAAGTGCGTTGCGACTAGCTGCGGCAAGGTTACTTGCCCGTAAGACCTTGGCCAGCAGGCTGCTCAGAGTCTAGCACTCAGCGCTCGCGGCAAAGGCCCCTTGCCGGCAAGTCCCCTAGAAGCGTAGGGTTAAAAGCATACAAAGTAAAGGACCAAAGCAAGGGAGATAACACAGCATTGATTGATCTAAATAAGATAATATATTACAAGGGATAACTTGTCGCAATCGCTAATAGATTCATGTCCATGGCACACTTTGCAGCAGCAAGGGAAATAAAAAGGAAGAGGCCTAGTCTACGCGATCGCCTTCACGCCTGGAAATCTTGTTCACCTTGGCGATGATGTGGGCGACCTGCGCCTTCAGTGCCTCCTGATCTGCGTCGGCTGGCAAGCTGCGGAGGACGTTGACAAGATTAATACCAGGATTGCGGTAAACAATCTTGGTCAAGACACGCTCCAAGGTACCCGCGCAGAGCTGGCGCGACTCCTCGGCCAGCTGCGCGGGGAGCTTCTGCTGCAGACGTGCGAGCGCCGGTGCGATCCCCCTGAAGAAAAGACTGAGCTTGGCGCTGTGAGGGAGATTTGGATCCGGAGAGTATATGAGGTGCTCCACCCTCAGCGCCATCAGCTCCTTGTCGATGTTGCCAGCAGAAGCCACCAGATCTTCAGTCCATATTTCGACGGTCCGGCGGAAGTTGTTAGCTGAAGTGGCGGCGCTCTCCACCAGGCCTCTCTCCTTGCGGAGCTCATCCTTCAGCTTGGTTTCGTGGTCCCGGACGGCGTCGAGTGAATCTTTCAATGTAGAGACCTTTAACTCCAGATCAGCAATTGAGTCCTTGGCGGCCTTGAGCTCGTCGCCCTGCTTGGAGAGGCGTACCTGGAGTTTAGAGTTGGTATGGGCATCTTTCTCGCGCTCTATGTTGAGCGCGGTGACCCTCTCCGTGCTCGCCTTCAGGTACTCCTCCAGCTGCACCACCTTAGCTTCGAGGTCCTTCTTGGCGGTTTCCGCGGCGGCTGCGGCGGCTTTCGCCTCCTTCAACTCTCCGCCAAGGGCCTGCTCCCGGGCGGTAAGGTCTTCCTCGTGGGCGTCGAGGTCGACCTTCCGCTGGGTGAGCTCTCCTTCTCGCCGGGACAGCTCTTCGCCGACCAGCCACTGCTGCTCCTCGGCCTCAGCCTTCTCCAGAAGAAACTCCTGCTGCTCTCCGGCAAGCCTCTCGCGCTCCTCCGCCAAGTCGCGGAGGGCCGCTTGGTTGGCGGCACGGAGTTCAGCAGCGCGCTTCTCCAGTTCTGCTCCAGCCTTGTCGGCGAGGGCTTCTCGGGAGTCCAGCTTCGCCTGCCTGGCCCGGTAAAGGGCCAGGAGCCGGTGAAGCAGCTTCTCCTCCTCGGGCTCGTCGCTCCCGCCAGGCGCCTCGACGATCTTCAATCCTGCGGAGGCGAGGACCTCTCCATCAAAGGTCTCTCCCTCCACGGGGGATCGCGACGAGGATCCTCACGGCACTTGGATGAAGACGCCACCGGGGGCCTCAAGATAGAAGCTCGACTGCTCCTTGCCGGCGGAGGGGTCGGCGGCCGGCGCAGCGCTCGACGCTCCTGCCGCCTCCGGGCCGGCAGTGTGGCCGCCGTCCCCCTCCCCAGCCGCTGCGTCTGCGGCTGGAGCAGTCTCCTCCACGGCAGGCTCGTCGGCTCCTGCCATGCCCTCAGCGGCAGTGGCGTTGCCGCCGTCGCCTTGCGCGCCCTCCTCGCCGGTGGCCTCGGTCTCCATCCGGTCCGGCGCGGGAGGATCTAGAAGAAAAAGAAGAAAAGAAACAATCAAGCAAATATCCAAAAAGATAAGTCCAAGAAGACGAAGCTGTAAAACTTACCTTCGTGGACGTCCTCAACGGCTGGCTCCCTCGCCGGGGAGTCCTCCCTTGGCGGTGGAGCGGTGGCTCCTGCTGGCGGAGGGTCGCCCGTGCCCTCCCTTGGCGGGGTGGCCACCCTTGTCGGGCTGCCCGCCCTTGGCGGGGAGCCCGTCCTTGGCGGAACATCCTCCCTCGCCGGGGAGTTCGCCCTTGGCGGGGAGGGTGGGATCAGCAGCTCCTCGGGCGTGACCTCTGGTTGCCCCTGCGGCTGCGGCTCCGTTTCTGCACAAGACAAGCAAGACAAACAGAGCAACGAGATGTTAGTACAAGGCAAAAACCTCAAGTGCGCCCGACGAGCAAACGGCTCAAGACCAGACTTACGCTGGGGGCTGCTCCTTGGAGCAGCGGTTGGGTCCGGCAAGTTCGTCGCCGGCGCGTCCCCTGTCGCCGCGACGGGCGAGTCGTCCTCGACCACTACCACGGGAACCTTGGCCTTCTTCGCCACCCGCTGGGCCAGGGGTCCTGAAATCAAAGCAAGAAGCAAAATCAGAATCATCAACGAGAGAATCAAGACAGAATTGAAGAAGCTACAAAATACAAGTGCTTACTCCTGTTCCTCGTCGTCGTCGTCGCTCAGGGCGGAGAAGTCGAACTCCACCTGAGGTGCTTCCGCGCGAGGAGCAGGAGGAGAAGGCTCCCTCGGGCGCTTGGCGGTCCCCGGGGCTGGGGGCTGCGAAGACCCAGCCTCTGTTGACGCCGAGGCCCGGGGAGCAGGCGGAGCAGCCGCTCCGCTCTGGGAGGCCCCTCCTCCGCTTGGCGCTGGTGTGCGGGGCGCCTTCGTCGCGGTTTGGCTCGCTCTGGTGGCGCGCGCCGCCTGGCGAGCGGGCTGCTGTCGGGGCGCCTGCATCCTCGTTGCCGTAGCCGCCTTGCGGAGACGCTTCGGCGGTGTTCGCTTGGGACTTGCCCGGGGCGGGGAGCTCTCCGAGGATGAGGAGACGTCGTCGTCGAGCCCCAGAGATCCACCTGTATCCTCGTCGGCCCCGGCGTCCTCCTCCTCCTCCTCCTCCTCGGCAGGCTCGCTAGGCCCAGCGCCTTGCCCTGCGGCCCTGCTCCCTCCGGTGGCTCCGCTCCCTCTGGCACCTCCGCTCCCTCCGGCACCTCTACTTCCCCCGACAACCTCGCCCCTTGCGGCGGCCTCGCTCACAACCCCGGGGATCCCGGCATGCCTCAGTGAGGGGACCCCGGCAAGCTCGTCGGACGGAAGTTTGAGAAGTCTCCGAATCTCTGCCTCCTCGGCCTGGCACGATGCGTCCTCGGCCTCTGCCTCCTCAACAGTGAATCCGAAGTCTCCTGCTGCTGCGGCTACGGCGGCCTCTTCCATCCGGGAAGCAATATAGGCTATGTCCCGGTCCGTGGTGGCCCGGGTGAGACCCTTAATCTCCTCGGAGTTCTTCGGCACCTCAACCAAGTTATCAAAGAAGCTCATGATTGCATCCGGCATGGGCACTATCCAAGTGGGGTCTACGCCGTGAGAGTCACATGCGGGCATCATTGCGTGCAGAGCGTCCTGGGCGGTGCTGTTGCATAGCGGTACTACTCCCCGGGGAGGTCTAAACCACTCCGGGTGGGCCGGGTCGTGCTTGAAAAGCTCCCGGAGCATCCCCTTCAGCTCCAGCGCCGTGAAGTTGTAGTTCAACCCCGGGCGCAACCTCATTATGTCCGCCGCATTGCCAAACTCCCATGCTGGCCTTTTCCTTTCTTGTAAAGGAGCGATGCGACGGCGGAGGAAATCTGCTCCTACCTCTCCGATGGTCAACTTAGCTACCCGAAGACGAAGAATCCTGACGAGGGCGACGTTGAGCTTGATGTCATCCGGAGCCAACTCACTCCAGTCCCTGCCGCGCACTATAGCTGTTGTGCGCGGCGCAGTGAAAGGATGTGGTTCGTCCTCCACTACCCAGCACCAATCCGCGCGCCACTCTTCCCACTTGCCGCGGAGTTCCCCTTTCAAATAAGATTCCTTCTTGTTCAAGCGGAAGATCCAAGAGATCCCCCGGGAGAGGGGGGTGCCGGCCTCTGCTCTAGGCATGAAGAAATGCCGAAAGAGCGCTACGTTTGGATAGATCCCTATGTAGTTTTCGCACAGATGTGCGAAAACCGCCATCGTAAGGATGGCGTTGGGGGTGAAGTCTAAAAGATGGAGGTTGTACGTGTTCATGATGTCACAGAAAAACTCCGAGAACGGAGGGCACAAGCCGCAGTGGAAGAAGACAGCGAAGAAGAAATACCCGCCGGGGTACAGATCTCTGGCGGCGGCCGGGTAGACTCTGGTGCGGGGATGCGCCTTGGTCTCCTTGGCCTAGAACAGATAGTACTTGTTCCAGAGCTCCCTTGCGCTGAGCCTTGGCGCGAAGACGACGTTCCTCTTCCGCAGGGCGACAAGCTTCGCCGCCTGCTCGGATTTCTCCCTCTTGGCCTTCTCCGCCTTCGCCTTCTCGGCTTTCGGGGCCATGGCGGGGGCGGCGGGGGAGGGGGACGAGAAGTTCGACGGCGCCGCGGATGCAGAAGACGGCGGAGGAGGCGTGGAGGCAAAGAGGCGCAGCGGAGGATTTCTGGAGGTGGAAGAAGCAATGAAGACGAAGTAAGGTAACGCCCCCTGCTTCCTCTGCTTTTAAGGGGGAAGTGGGGGACGCTCCGCATTTCCCATTAAGGAACGTGGCCACGATCTCTCCCACGACGCCGCAATCGACGCGTGCCGTTAGGGAGGGACGCGGCGGATGCGGAAGGGGAATTACGACTCGCCGTGGGCCGCGCGTGCCCGTGCACTGTTTTGGGCCTGGCCCAACAGCGCTCGGCACCGTGTGTGGCCTAGGCCCGGGGGCTCCTGTCGGTGTACTAAGATAGGGGTACCTTAGTACCCCAACTTGTGCACGGGCAGTAGCAGCTTCCCGCGGCAGGGTCTACCACGTGCTTGCCGGAAACCTCTCTGGTCCTTATTAAGCCATTCAAAAACAAAGTATACAAGACATAAGACCAAGACCCCGGCAAGTGGAGCTTGCCGGGAAGGCCGTCCTAGGCTCAAGATTATCTCATTAACTCAAGACCCTGTCAAGAGGAGCTTGCCAGGAAGACCAGAAGATTGCATCACAAAAGACATGCCTCGGCGCAGCCTGCGCCCCGGCAGGGGCTCGGGGAGCAGCAAGCTTCAGGGCCCGGCAAGGTCAAGGCCCTGGCAAGGTGCTTGCCGGGGAGAGTTACGTTGTGTGCCCACGCTCCAGCTCATTGACCCACGCGTCGCCCTAGGGCCATTCCAGGGACGCGTGGCAGATGGCTGTGCAGCCTGGGGGACACGGTGGCACTCCACGGTGACTAAGCTACCGCCGTGGCGAACGGAGACGCAAGGGCGGGCGCTTTTGGGGTCGACGGCGACGGGCATTTAATGCTCTTGTCCCCCACTGTCAAAGTAGGTGATGACCACTGTTCATCCACTGTTCACGCACTGTTCCCGCACTATTACAACTACCACCAAAGTTACATTTTTGCCCTTCTTCTACGTTGACACCTGTCGGTGACCCCTTGAGCTATAAAAGGAGGCCCATGCACAACGTAGAAAGGGTTCGGAACCTAGACAGCTCTCTCGCTCGGTGTAGCTAGTTCTTCAAGCTCCCGAGCTCTCAAACCCAATACAAATCAAGCAGGAGTAGGGTTTTACACGTCCGTCGCGGCCCGAACCTGGGTAAACTGCCCGCGTGCTCTCCTCGATCTGCTCTTTGCGCTCCCTCCGCTCCCTTACCGCAACGTACAAGGGGCTCCGGTCCCATAGGTGTTCGTGGTGGACAGTTTCCCCCGACAGTCATGAACATGCATCATGCATAATAAACATTGGACACCCGCATGAGTAGGATATGGACACCATGGACATAAATATCATAGAGGCTATGTTGGTTTTGATTCAACTACATGCATAAACATGTGCCAAGTCAAGCGACTTGAACATTCAGAGGAGGATACCATATCTTCATACTTCATCACAATCATTTAAACACTATGCTGATATCCTAGAAAAATCATTATTAACTCCTAGCTACTTATGCATGGCATGAGAAACTATAATCTCTAATTGGCATGGCAAACATGTTTAATCATAATGGGCTGAATCATGGGTACTAGGCTAAACATATTTACACAAACAGAACAAGTTGAGTTCATACCAGTTTCTCCTTGCCACATCCAGTTCATCGTATATCGTAATTATTGCCTTTTGATACGTCTCCATCGTATCTATAATTTTTTATTGTTCCATTCCAATATTATACAACTTTCATATACTTTTGGCAACTTTTTATACTATTTTTGTGACTAACATATTGATCCAGTGCCCAATGCCAGTTCCTGTTTGTTGCATGTTTTTTGTTTCGCGGAATATCCATATTAAACGGAGTCGAAACGGGGTTAAAATGGGCGGAGATTTTTTTTGGAATATATGTGAATTTTGGGAAGTGGAATCAACATGAGATGATGCCCGAGTGGCCCACGAGGGTGAGGGGCGCGCCCCAGGGGGTCAGGCGCGCCCTGGGCCCTCGTGTCCACTCCGTAAGGCGGTTGATGCCCTTCTTTCACTGCAAGAAAGCTAATATCCGGTTAAAAATCGTGTCAAAAATTCAGCTCAATTGGAGTTACGGATCTCTGGGAATTTAAGAAACGGTGAAAGGCCAGAATCTGGCAACGCAGAAACAGAGAGAGACAGAGAGACAGATCCAATCTCGGAGGGGCTCTCGCCCCTCCGCCTCCATGGAGGCCATGGACCAGAGGGGAAACCATTCTCCCACCTAGGGAGAAGGTCAAGGAAGAAGAAGAAGGAGCTCTCCCCCTCGCTTCCGGTGGCGCTGGAGTGCCACTGGGGCCATCATCGTGTGACCGCGATCTACACCAACACCTCCGTCATCTTCACCAACATCTTCATCATCTTCCCCCATCTATCTACAGCGGTCCACTCTCCCGCAACCCGCTGTACGCTCTACTTGAACATGGTGATTTATGCTTCATACTATTATCCAATGATGTGTTGCCATCCTATGATGTCTGAGTAGATTTTCGTTGTCCTGTCAGTGATTGGTGAATTGCTATGATTGATTCAATTTGCTTGTGGTTATGTTGCTGCCCTTTGGTGCCCATCATATGAGCGCGCGCGTGGATCACACCATTGGGTTATTTGTATGTTGATAGGACTATGTATTGGAGGGCAAGAGTGACAGAAGCTTCAACCTAGCGTAGAAATTGATGCATACGGGATTGTAGGGGGACCAATATATTGTAATGCTATGGTTGGGTTTTACCTTAATGAACGCTAGTAGTTGTGGATGCTTGCTAATAGTTCCAATCATAAGTACATATAATTCCAAGTAAGGGATGACATGCTAGTACTGGCCTCTCCCACATAAAACTTGTTATCGGTCTAGTAACGTAGTCAATTGCTTAGGGACAATTTCGCAACTCCTACCACCACTTTTCCACACTCGCTATACTAACTTTATTTCTTCTTTACCTAAACAGCCCCTAGTTTTTATTTACATACTCTTATTATTCTTGCAAACCTATCCCGTTACACCTACAAAGTACTTCTAGTTTCGTACTTGTTCTAGGTAAAGCGAACGTCAAGCCTGCGTAGAGTTGTATCGGTGGTCGATAGAACTTGAGGGAATATTTGTTCTACCTTTAGCTCCTCGTTGGGTTCGACACTCTTACTTATCAAAAGAGGCTACAACTGATCTCCTACACTTGTGGGTTATCAAGACCTTTTTCTGGCACCGTTGCCGGGAGCAATAGCTTGGGGTGAATATTCTCGTGTGTGCTTGTTTGCTTTATCACTAAGTTGATTTTACTTGCTGTTCTAAGTTGTTCTCTATCTTTATTTATGGATATGGAACACGAAATACCAAAAAATTAGGTGTACTTTCTACTCATGGAGATGGGGAACCTCCTAAAACCCTCGATGCTCATTATGTGAAAGATATTATGTACTACTTTGATAATCCTGAGAAAACCCCATTCAACTATATAATGGGAGTAATGTTGGATCAACATGAATACTTTAGGGATTATCGCTTGACACAAAAGGGGAAACTATTATGGGATCAAATTTATATGTTGCATTGGTATGCTCGGCAACTATGCTTGAGATATGATTATACTTGTTGCTCTAGGATGAAGGCTCCACACCTTCCCTTTTCATGCAAATTTAATGATAATGAAACCTTAGCTTCTTATGCTAATGGTATATATGATTATTATGATGTGGAACAAACAGAAGAATTTGTTGCTTTTAAGGGTGCTTATGAAATTGAATCTCTGTTTAAAAGGTATGAAGCTTTTGATGATGATGTTTATAGGCCTGAAAATTTTGCTATATTGGAATATTGCTATGAGAATTATGAATACATTGCCAATATTGATGCGTTTATTGAGAAAGTCTCCGCTGTCCAAGAAGAGACTAATATTCTGCAGGAAACTATGGAAGAATAAATTGATGACATTGTGATCTCATAGGATGAAAAAGATGAGGAGGAGAGCGAAGAACAAAAGGAGGAAGAGCATATTGATCACCCGTGCCCACCTTCTAATGACAGTAACTCTTTATCTCATACATTGTTTAATTTCCCTTTGTTCTTACCAAAGGATGAATGCTATGATGATTGCTATGATCCCTTGGATTCTTTTGAAATATCCCTTTTTGTTGATGCTTGCTGTGCTTATGGCCAAGATGCCAATAGGAATTATTCTTATGGAGATGAACTTGCTATAGTTACTTATGTTAAACATGAGATAGTTGCTATTACACCCACACATGATAGTCCTATTATCTTTTTGAAATCTCCAAACTACAGTATATCAGAGAAATTTGCACTTATTAGGGATTATATTGATGGGTTGCCTTTTTCCGTTACACATGATGATTTTGATGAGTATAATATGCATGTGCTTGCTGCTCCTACTTGCAATTATTATGAGAGAGGTACTACAGCTCCGCCTCTCTATGTTTCCAATACGATAAAATTGCAAGAAACTCCTTATACTATGCATTGGCCTTTACTTGATGTGCATGAATTGTTCTTGTATGACGTGCCTATGCATATGAAGAGAGTTGTACTTCGTTTTTGCATGACACATATCACTTTGTGCTCACTACTGAATGCCAAATCATTGCTAATTAAAATTGGCTTTGGTATACCTTGGGATCCGGGTGGATCCATTACTTGAGCACTATATGCCTAGCTTAATGGATTTAAAGAAAGCGCTTTCAGGGAGACAACCCGGAAGTTTTAGAGAGTCATTTATTTCTGTTGTGTGCTTTTATAAAGTTTTAAAAACAAAAAAAAATAAAGAGGGGAACCTAAAACTTTTTCAAAAAGAAAAGTGAAAGTAAGAAGGACGAGCACCGTTGAAATGGGGGAGCTCCTTGAACTTTGTTCATGCCCATGGAAACTTTGCAAATCTTGAATTACAGAAACTTTTCAACAAAAATAATTATCCCCTTGTACAATTCCATTGTATTATGAAAATAATGTGCCAAGAGTTCCCTTTAGGATGATTAAACTTCTTGTTGGTTTGTGCGGTGCAAAAATAGAAACTTTGGCTGTAGTGCGCGATTTTAATTTTTTTACTGGAACGTCAAAAGGATCTGAATTTTTCTGCAAAGTCTTGCTATGCAAATTGTTGATTTTTCCTAATTTTACCATAATCTTTAGGGTTACAGAAGTATGGTTAATGTTCAGATTACTACAGACTATCCTGTTTTCACAGATTGCTGTTATAGCTACATTATTTGCATATGTTTGAATTCTTGTTGAAGCCTCCTTGGCTTGTGGCCATAGAATTGTGATAGCATACAGTAGGTAATGTTTGTTTATAATTATACAATAATGTTATAGCAGTACATGATGGGATTTTATTGATCATATGCACTAACCCCGTCACTAAAAGTTCGGTTAAGTTTTGTGTGGATGAAGTGTTTGAAGATCGAGGAGGTCTCGATGTGAGAAGAAGGAGGAGAGGCAAGATCTCAAGCTTGGGGATGCCCAAGGCAACCCAAGTCAATATTCAAGGAGACTCAAGCGTCTAAACTTGGGGATGCCCCGGAAGGCATCCCACCTTTCTTCAACAAGTATCAGTATGTTTTCAGATTCATTTCGTTCACATGATATGCGTAAACTCTTGGAGCGTCGCGTGCTTTTTATTTTCCTTTTAATAAATGCACCATGCTGGTATGAGATAGTCCTTGGTTGATTTATAGAATGCTCTTTTCATTTCACTTATATCTTTTGAGTATGGCTTTATAGAATGCTTCATGTACTTCACTTATATCATTTGAAGTTTGGATTGCCTGTTTCTCCTCACTTAGAAAACCGCCATTTGTAGAATGCTCTTTTGCTTCACTTATAATTGTTAGAGCGTGGACATATCTTTTGTCGAAAGAATTAAAACTCTCTTGCTTCACTTATATCTATTAAGAGAGTTGACGGGAATTGATCATTCACATGGTTAGTCATAAAATCCTACATAAACTTGTAGAACGCTGAATATGATATGTTTGATTCCTTGCAATAGTTTTGCGATATAGAGATGCTAATATGTGGGAGGTACTAGTGAATGATTGTGGTTTAGTAAAAATATTGGTGTTAAAGTTTGTGCTTCCCGAAGCATGCACGTATGGTCTCCTAACTATTTAACCAAATTGGCGCATATTGTATTTTGATTGTTTATCTTTGCGTGAAGGTCGGGGGTGCGCGATGGCTAACTCCTACCAACCTCCCCCCTAGGAGCATGCGTCGTAGTATTTTGCTTCGAGGGCTAATAGATTTTTTGCAATAAGTATGTGAGTTCTTTATGACTAATGTTGAGTCCATGGATTATACACACTCTCACCCTTCTACCTTGCTAGCCACTCTAGTACCGCGCAATTTTTGCCGGTGCATCAAACCACCTTATACCTTTCCTCAAAACAGCCACCATACCTACCTATTATGGCATTTCCATAGCCATTCCTAGATATATTGCCATGTAACTACATAGTTCCGTTTGTTATGACACGCACCATCATTGTCATATTGCTTTGCATGATCGTAAGACGGCTAGCATGATGTTTTCATGGCTTGTCCGTTTTTTGATGTCATTGCTATACTAGATCATTGCACATCCCAGTACACCGCCAGAGGAATTCATATAGAGTCATATTCTTGTTCTAGCATCAAGTTGTAATATCGAGTTGTAAGTAAATAAAAATGGGATGATCATCATTATTAGAGCATTGTCCCGAAAAAAAGGAAAAAAAAGAAAGGCCAAATAAAAAAGGAAGAAAGGCCAAATAAAAAAAAAGAAAGGCCCAAAAAAGAAAAAAAAGAAAAAAAGGGACAATGCTACTATCTTTTTTCCACACTTGTGCTTCATCATGGCACCATGTTCTTCATGATAGAGAGTCTCCTATGTTGTCACTTCCATATACTAGTGGCAATTTTTATTATAGAACTTGTCTTGTATATTCGAACAACGGGCTTCCTCAAATGCCCTAGGTCTTCATGAGCAAGCAAGTTGATGCACATCCACTAGTTTTTCTTTTGATCTTTCATACACTTATAGCTCTAGTGCATCCGTTACATGGCAATCCCTACTCACTCACATTGATATAAATTGATGGACATCTCCATAGTCCATTGATTTGCCTAGTCGATGTGAGACTTTCTCCCTACTTTTGTCTACTACCACCTTCTATTCCTTCCATAGTTCTATATCCATGGCTCACGCTCATGTATTGCGTGAAGAGTTGAAAAGGTTCGAAAAAGTGAAGTATGAAAACAATTGCTTGGCTGACACCGGGATGGGCATGAAGGGTACCTTGTGTTAGGAAAAGGGAGCATAACAGACTATATGATTTTGTAGGGACAACGTTCTTTAGCATTGATATTTTGAAAGACTTGATTGTTTTTTGGGATGCCCGAGTATTAAATTATTTTATGTCAAATGATAGACTATTGCTTTGAATCACTCGTGTCTTAATATTCATGACATGATTAGATTAAATGATCAAGACTATGCTAGGTAGCATTCCACATCAAAAAATATCTTTTTTATCATTTACCTACTCGAGGACGAGTAGGAATTAAGCTTGGGGATGCTCATACATCTCTGTCGTATGAATAATTTTTTATTGTTCCATGCCAATTTTATACAACTTTCATATACTTTTGGCAAGTTTTTATACTATTTGTGGGACTAACATATTGATCCAGTGCCCAGTGCCAATTCTTGTTTGTTGCATGTTTTTTTGTCTCGCAGAATATCCATATCAAACGGAGTCCAAACGGGATAAAAACGGAAGGAGATTTTTTTGGAATATATGTGAATTTTGGGAAGTGGAATCAACATGAGACGATGCCCGAGTGGCCCACGAGGGTGAGGGGCGTACCCCAGGGGTCAGGCACGCCCTGGGCCCTCGTGTCCAATCTGTAAGGCGGTTGATGCCCTTCTTTCGCCACAAGAAAGCTAATATTCGGATAAAAATCATGTAAAAAATTCATCCTAATCGGAGTTACGGATCTCTGGGAATTTAAGAAACGGCGAAAGGCCAGAATCTAGGAATGCAGAAACAGAGAGAGACGGAGAGACAGATCCAGTCTCGGAGGGGCTCTCGCCCCTCCACTGCCATGGAGGCCATTGACCAAAGGGGAAACCCTTCTCCCACCTAGGGAGAAGGTCAAGGAAGAAGAAGAATGAGGGGGGCTCTCTCCCCCTCACTTTCGGTGGCGCCGGAGTGCCACTGGGACCATCATCATGTGACGGCGATCTACACCAACACCTCAGTCATCTTCATCACCTTCCCCCATCTATCTACAGCGGTCCACTCTCCTGCAACCCGCTATACCCTCTACTTGAACATGGTGCTTTACGCTTCATATTATTATCAAATGATGTGTTGCCATCCTATGATGTCTGAGTAGATTTTTGTTGTCCTATCGGTGATTGGTGAATTGCTATGGTTGATTTAATTTGCTTTTGGTTATGTTGCTTTCCTTTGGTGCCCATCATATGAGCGCACGCGTGGATCACACCATTGGGTTAGCTGTATGTTGATAGGACTACGTATTGGAGGGCAAGAGTGACAGAAGCTTAAACCTAGCGTAGAAATTGATGCATACGGGATTGAAGGGGGACCAATATATGGTAATGCTATGGTTGGGTTTTACCTTAATGAACGTTAGTAGTTGAGGATGCTTGCTAATAGTTCCAATCATGAGTGCATAGAATTCCAAGTAAGGGATGACATGCTAGCAGTGGCCTCTCCCACATAAAACTTGCTATCGGTCTAGTAACGTAGTCAATTGCTTAGGGACAATTTCGCAGCTCCTACCACCACTTTTCCACACTCGCTATACTAACTTTATTGCTTCTTTACCTAAACAGCCCCTAGTTTTTATTTACGTACTGTTTATATTCTTGCAAACTTATCCTGTTACACCTACAAAGTACTTCTAGTTTCATACTGGTTGTAGGTAAAGTGAACGTCAAGTGTGCGTGGAGTTGTATCAGTGGTTCGTAGAACTTGAGGGAATATTTGTTCTACCATTAGCTCCTCATTGGGTTCAACACTCTTACTTATCGAAAGAGGCTACAACTGATCCCCTACACTTGTGGGTTATCAGCTTTCACTTGCATGACCGAATGATATGAAATTAATAATAGTGCAAGAGTGTCGTGGACTAAGTTGGAATCTGCAAAACACTTTATTCAACAGGAAAAGACAAGGTAAAATGTGCTCTTTATTAGTTCAATAATTATTCATATGAGAGCCACTCAACATTTTCATCGTGGTCTTCTCCTCGGTACAACTCGAATAAAAGGAAAAGAAATTCAGAGAAACATACTGAAATATTTTTGAAGGTTTTGGTTTTCTTGAACACGCAAATACAAGGAAAAAGCAAAAACTAGAAAAACTATTTACACGGGAAAGATCCCAACAAGCAAAAGAAAAACAAGGAAATCTTTTTGGATTTTCCTTTTGGTGCTACTACTAAGCATGCATAGAAAGTAAATTACTACAACTATTTTTTTGGTTTTTCTAAAGTTTTTCAAACACACAAGAAGAAATAAATATAAGCATGGATGATACAATGAAAAAGTGTGAGCACCAACAAATAGAATGATATGTAAACATAAATGTAATGTTGGTGAGAAACACGTACTCCCCCAAGCTTAGGTTTTTGTCCTAGCGTGACAGTCGATCAGTAGCCTGGAGGGTAGTAGTCGGCGTGGTAGCTCATGGAGGCTCTTGGTATGGATGCCTCGGCCTACCGTGCTGCCACTACTATTGCGTTATGAGCTCGGGCCTCCTTCCCAGGAACAAAATATATTCCCCTGTTGTTAAAGTCAAAAAGAGCTGGCGCGGGGAAATATGTGTCCACAACATGTGATTGGTTAAACTACAGATTATAAGTGAAGTTATAAACCTTTCCCTTGAGAATCTTATGCTCTTTCAAGGTGTCAAAATCTAAATATTGTGTGGGTAGGATGGGATCAAAGGGTAAAGGTGAAACACCCAGCCCTCATGCTAAACGCGTGGCATAAATTCCACCATAGAACCAGCCATTGTTAGCGTTATGCTGAAGTCTACATGCAACAATCACTCCAAGGTTATAATTCCTTTCACCAGTGAGGGCGGTGTGGATGAGGCTCAAGTCTAGCGCACAAAGTATGCTACAGTCTTGCTTGCCTACTATGCATTTCCCGTTAAATAACGCAAAATACTGAATTGCAGGAAAGTGAATGCTCTTTATTCTTCCTTGTCTCACTCCCCTATTTTCACCGTAACAAAGGCTAGTCAAGAACGACTCATACTCAGTCGTTGGTGGCTCATCAAGCGAACCCCAAAAAGGAAGTTCGCAATGGTAAGAAAAATTCTCTAGTGGAATAGTAAATGGATTATCATAAAGCATAAACGACACCCTAAACTCTCATGGAAAATATTTAAATTCTTTAACAAATGATTCATTGAGAAGTTGGCGTTGTTCACACTTATCTGAAAGGTAGGGACCGAGGCGGCATTGTGAACATATTGCTCAAATTCCTCCTTAATGCCCACTCACATCATATACTCATCGCAAGGCCATAAGCATGTTTTGGTAGTGGCACTTCATGTGGAACTTTCACTTGGTTCAACATAAGACCAGCGGAGGGAACTGTCACTAGAGGATGCCCCCGAGGATCTTCTCCTCAAAGAACTCCTTCCAAACAAGCTCATAATGTCTGCGTACATATTTACTATGAACAAAAATATGAATTTTTAGTTCACAAAATTTTCCCAACAAAACTTCACAAAATTGGTTGCAACTACTCATAGGGATACATAGAAGCCATAGCAAGCATTCAAACTACTTAGGACACTAAGAATTCAACATGCAAGCACATCTACAATTACACCAAGAGTAGCTACTTATTCAAAGTATAAACCACTAAATCAAAAACTAATTGGACAAATGGTGGAGTCACATACCAAGCAACAATCCCCCGAAATAGTTTCGAAAATGGAGCTTCAAGCTAAGAGATCGAAATCCGCGGGTTTGAGCTCAAGAACACGGGAGAGAGAACAATGGAGATTTTTTTGTAGAGGTAATAGATGATGTGGGCTAAAGAGGTAAGTGAGAGGGCCCATGTGGGGACCACAACCCACCAGGGCGCACCTAGGGGTCCTGGCCCACCCAGGTGGGTTGTGCCCACCTAGTGCACCTCCCTATGGTATTATTTGCACCAAAAATTATTGAATATTCAGAAGAAAAAAATCGTGCAGGGCATTCTGAGAACTTTTATTTTTGGGTCATTTTCATTGCACGGGAAATTCAGAAAACAGACTAAACATGGCATTTTATTTTATTTAACTAGTAAAAACAGAAAATAAAAAGTAAGGACAGTAGGTAGTGCTTACTAAATTTATCAACTTCATACCGCTCAAAAATGATTCATTAATAAGGTTGATCAGGTCTTATTAACAACCACTTTCGATTAGCATGAAACTGAAGAACTTTCGTAAATCAGTAAGTTACCTCAATGGGGATATGGATGTCCCCAACAATAAGCATTTCATATTTCTTTTTGACAGTAGGTATAGGTATTTGAAAACTTCCAATAGTTATTGTCAGATATTTTTCAATAACATTAATACCATTCACTTGGAATTGTTTCTTCGGAAAGTGCACCGTATGCTCATTACCATTAATATGAAAAGTGACCTTGCATTTATTGCAATCAATAATAGCCCCTGCAGTATTCAAGAAGGGTCTAGAATAATAGACATATTGTCGTCCTCGGGCATCTCAAGTATAACAAAGTCTGTTAAAATAGTAACATTAGCAACAACAACGGGCACATCCTCATAGATACCGATAGGTATGTGATACGTCTCCAATGTATCTATAGTTTTTGATTGTTCCATGCTATTATATATTTTGTTTTGGATGTTTAATGGGTTTATTATACACTTCTATATTATTTTTGGGACTAACCTACTAACCCAAGGCCCAGTGCAAATTGTTGTGTTTTGCCTATTTTAGTGTTTCGCAGAAAAGGAATATCAAATGGAGTACAAACGGAATGAAACCTTCGGGAGAGTTAGTTTTGGGACGATATCTTCACGAGAGACTTGGAGTACAAGTCAGAGAAGAAACGAGCTGCCCACGAGGGGGCAGGGCGCGCCCCCCACCCTCGTGGGCCCCATGTTGCTCCACCGACGTACTTTTTCCTCCTATATATACCAATATACTCTGAAAACATCGAGGAGCACGAAGAAACCCTAATTCCACCGCCATAACCTTCTGTTCCCGTGAATCCCATCTTGGGGCCTGTTCTGGAGCTCCGCCGGAGGGGGCATCAATCACGGAGGGCTTCTACATCAACACCATAGCCTCTCCGATGAGTTGTGAGTAGTTTACCATAGACCTTCGGGTCCATATTTATTAGCTAGATGGCTTATTCTCTCTCTTTGGATCTCAATACAAAGTTCTCCACGATCTTCGAGGAGATCTATTGGATGTATTGTTTTTGCGGTGTGTTTGTCGAGATCCAATGAATTGTGGGTTTATGATCAAGATTATCTATGAATAGTATTGGGTTCTTTTCTGAAATCATTTATGTATGATTATAATATCCTTGCAAGTCTCTTCGAATTATTGGTTTGGTTTGGCCTACTAGATCTATAGTTCTTGCAATGGGAGAAGTGCTTGGCTTTGGATTCAATCTTGCGATGTCCTTTCCCAGTGACAGTAGGGGCAGCAAGGCACGTATAGTATTGTGGCCATCGAGGATACAAAGATGGGGTTTATATCATATTGCTTGAGTTTATCCCTCTACATCATGTCGTCTCGCTTAAGGCGTTACTCTGTTCTTATGAACATAATACTCTAGATGCATGCTGGATAGT
Source organism: Secale cereale (assembly GCA_902687465.1). Taxonomy (NCBI): domain Eukaryota; kingdom Viridiplantae; phylum Streptophyta; class Magnoliopsida; order Poales; family Poaceae; genus Secale; species Secale cereale. The sequence continues at coordinate 434,545,889 of LR738714.1, forward strand.
GGCTGATGTGTGGAGTAATAGTAGTAGATGCAGAATTGTTTCGGTATACTTGTCATGGACATGATGCCCATATACAATGATCATGCCTAGATATTCTCATAACTATGCTCTTTTCTATCAATTGGTCGACAGTAATTTGTTCACCCACCATAGAATTCTGCTATCATGAGAGAAGGCACGAGTGAAACCTATTGCCCCGGGTCTATCTTCATCATATTAATTTCCTTTCAACTAGCAATTTCTGTTGCTGTTGCTTATTTCCTTTATTTACTTTATGTTCTTATACCAAAAATACCAAAAATATTATCATATATATCATATCTCACTCTCCTAAGTGACCATGAAGGGATTGACAACCCCTTATCGCGTTGGCTGCGAGGTTCTTATTTGTTTGTGCAGGTGCGAGGGACTCGCGCGTGGTCTCCTACCGGATTGATACCTTGGTTCTCAAAAACCGAGGGAAATACTTACGCTACTGTGCTGCATCACCCTTTCCTCTTCGAGGGAATACAACGCGAGCTCGAGAAGTAGCAAGAAGAATTTCTGGCGCCGTTGCCAGGGAGACCTATGCAAAAGTCATATACCAAGTACCTATCACAAACCCTTATCCCTCACACTACATTATTTGCCTCTCGTTTTCCTCTCCCCCACTTCACCCTTGCCGTTTTATTCTCCCTTCTTTTTTCGTGTGTTTACCGTTCGCTTGCCTCGTGTGTGTTCATCTTTATTGCAGGTTGTTGCTATCATGTCTGAGATGGGGGAGGATGCCGTTGAAAAGGGTAGTAACGTTGAGGGCAACTTCACCTTTGTTGATCCTCCTGATGAAATTACCACTTTACATACTAAGAAGTTCCAGGTCGGTAGTGGTAATATTATTGGAAAAGGAGTTCTTCAAGACTTCTTTACTTGTGTCGGTGCTTTACCCACTATGGGTGGATCTATTCTTCATAGAACTAGTAGTCTTGCGGATGCCATATCTATTCTTGTAGTTGAAATTGAAAGGCGATTTATCCATATGCATCCTTGCATTCAGAGAATCTTTTTGGAATTTTCCAATATTGAGCATTCTTCCGTTAAGCGCGCAACTACTATCTTTTTGGCTCATGATTTCAGATTCATAATGAAACAGGCCAAACAAATCTTTACGCATTATAGGGTGGACGCTGGTCGTCCTCCCGTAGAAGCTATCTTATTTAATCAAGAGGACATAATGCGTTTGCAATCTTTAGATCATGTGGCATTTAATGATATCTTGGTTGATAGAATCCCTGAATTGAAGGATGGTTTTGCTATTCAAAACAATGGGTTAGACTTTTCCCTTGAGCGAAGGCTCATGATCTTTTGCCAAAAGAATGCTTTTAATGATGAATTGGTTGTGCAATATGAAGGGCCAAAGAGGAACCTATACCTCCTGAGCTTGATACGAGGGACTTCTGTCCTATTAAATTTAGCCCTTTTGATTACTTTTGATTTCCACAAAGAGAACTTGCTGCTGAACGTAGGCAGTATGAGATGAGTTTTTGTGATCTACCCTATCATTATGGCAATACCTAGATCTATTCTTGTATCGTGCCTAGCTAGGGGCGTTAAACGATAGCGCTTGTTGGGAGGCAACTCAATTTTCTTTTCTTTATTTTTGCTTCTGTTTAGGAATAAATATGGCATCTAGATTCTGTTTAGATGTGGTTTGTGTTTTAATTAGTGTTTGAGCCAAGTAGAACCTTTGGGAAGACTTGTATGAAGTTTATGTGATCATGCTGTAAAAAAATAAAAACTTTAGCGCTCACAAGATTGGCTGTCATTTTTACTGGAGAGTTCTTTTTAGTTGATTCTTTTTGCATATGGTTAATAGAAAAATTCCTCACATCCACCAATTTATTTCAACTTTTTTAGAGTTACATAAATATTCGAAAGTTAAAGATTACTACAGAATGTTCTGCTTTTGACAGATTCTGTTTTGTGTGTGTAGTTTGCTTATTTTGATGAATCTATGAGTAGTATCAGGGGGTATGAATCATAGAGAAGTTGGAATACAGTAGGTTTAACACCAATATAAACAAAGAATGAGTTCATTACAGTACCTTTTAGTGGTGGTTTTTTTATACTAACGGAGCTCACGAGGTTTTTGCCTAAGTTTTGTGTTCTGAAGTTTTCAAGTTTTGAGTATGGATTTGATGGACTATAGAACAAAGAGTGGAAAAGGCCTAAGCTTGGGAATGCCCAAGACACCCCAAGGTAAAATTCAAGGACAACCAAAAGCCTAAGCTTAGGGATGCCCCGGGAAGGCATCCCCTCTTTCGTCTTCGTCTATCGGTAACTTTGCTTGAGACTATATTTTTATTCACCACATGATATGTGTTTTGCTTGGAGCGTCATGTATGATTTGAGTCTTTGCTTTTTAGTTTGCTACAATCATTTTTTCTAGACACACCTTTTGAGAGATATAAATATGATTTAGAATTTATTAGAATAATCTATGTGCTTCACTTACATCTTTTGAGCTAGATAGTTATGCTCTAGTGCTTCACTTATATCTTTTAGAGTACGGTGGTGGTTTTATTTTGTAGAAACTATTGTTCTCTCATGCTTCACTTATATCTATTTGAGAGTCTTTTAGAATAGCATGGTAATGTGCTTTGGCTATAAAACTAGTCCTAATATGATAGGCATCCAAGATGAGTATAGTAAAAACTTTCACATAAAAGTGCATTGAATACTATGAGAAGTTTGATACTTGATGATTGTTTTGAGATATGAGGATGGTGATATTAGAGTCATTCTAGTAGAGTAATTTTGAATTTGAGAAATACTTGTGTTGAGGTTTGCAAGTCCCGTAGCATGCATGTATGGTAACCGTTGTGTGACAAATTTTAAGCATGAAGTATTTCATTGAGTGTTATCCATAGTGTGGAGGTTGGGATCGCGCGATGGTTAACTCCTACCAACCCTTCCCCTAGGAGTACACTTGTAGTACTTTGTTTTGATGACTTGTAGATTTTTGCAATAAGTATGTGAGTTCTTTATGAGTAATGTTGAGTCCATGGATTATACGCACTCTCACCCTTCCACCATTGCTAGCCTCTCTTGTACCGCGCAACTCTCGCCGATACCATATACCTTCCTCAAAACAGCCACCATACCTACCTATCATGGCATTTCCATAGCCATTCCGAGACATATTTCCATGCAACTTTTCACCGTTCCGTTTGCTATGACACGCTTTATCATTGTCATATTGCCATGCATGATCATGTAGTTGACATCGTATTCGTGGCTAGGCCACCATGCATAATTTTTCATACATGTCACTCTTGATTCATTGCACATCCCGGTACACCGCCGGAGGCATTCATATAGATTCATACTTTATTCTAGTATCGAGTTGTAATATCGAGCTGTAAATCAATAGAGGTGTGATGATCATCATTATTAGAGCATTGTCCCAAAGAAAAAAAAAGGAAAGGCCAAAGAAAAAAGAAAGGCCCGAAAAAAGAAAAGAAAAAATAAAAAATAAAAAAAGGGACAATGCTACTATCTTTTTCCACACTTCTGCTTCAAAGTAGCACCATGATCTTCATGATAGAGAGTCTCTTGTATTGTCACTTTCATATACTAGTGAATATTTTCTTTATAGAACTTGGCTTGTATATTCAACGATGGGCGTCCTCAAATGCCCTAGGTATTCGTGAGCAAGCAAGTTAGATGCACACCCACTTAGTTTCTTTTGTTGAGCTTTCATACATTTATAGCTCTAGTACATCCGTTGCATGGCAATCCCTACTCACTCACATTGATATCTATGGATGGGCATCTCCATAGCCCATTGATACGCCTAGTTGATGTGAGACCATCTGATACGTCCAAAACGTATCTATAATTTCTGCTTGCTCCATGCCTCTTTTGGGTGATATTGCTATGTTATTTATACACTTCCATACACTTTTGATCATATTTGGACTAACCTATTAACTCAGTGCACCCCCAGTGCCAGTTTCTGTTTTCGGCTGTTTTTGTATTTCAGGTTTTCACATTACGAGAACTGTCAGAAAAAATCCAGAAAAATTATATAAAAAATCAGTGTTCCGGAAGCTTCCATGCGGCCAAAGTAGGGCCGGAGGGGACCCACAGGGGCTCCAGGCGGCCTGCCCACGCGGCCCCCCCTGGCCACGCCGGGGGGGCGCCTGGGCACCCCTGACCCCCTCTGATGCCCCCCTTTGGGATATATTTAAAGCGTCTCGCAGAAACCGTGATTCCGGACCCCTTTTCTCTAGACGTGATTCCGATCTCCGCCGCCATCGCCATCAAGCTTCGGGGGACCAGAATTCCTGCGCCGGCACCCTGCCGGGACGGGGAAGTGCCCCCGGATTCATCTCCATCGACGTTGCTTCCTCCCTCCATGATGCGGGAGTAGTTCCTCCTCGGGGCTGAGGTTCTTACCAGTAGCTATGTGGTCAATTCTCTCTCCCATGATGTGATCTTCGTTGTGATCATAGGCTATGTTAATCTAGGGTGATCCCATGATATTTCCCCTTCCTCTATGTATTGGATTGATGTACTCACTTGTCTTTATCTAGTATAATCCCCGAGACCAAGGTGACAGCGGTCTATTGAACATGGATTAGAAAAGTATTTTCATGAGTGATTTCCTCTCTTGTGTGTTGATTGAAGATTGAGAGTCTCTTGGTGCTTGTCTTTGACTATCCTTTAGATATGTTGTGGTGATTGTGGGACTCTCTTTGGATGGCCGCGGTGACATTGGGAAATCCTTAGATTGAGAACAACGAACTTTGAGGTGTGCTTTTGTAGCCCTACATAATTCTCGTCCTCTCTTGACCACGAAGGAATGACCTCCGAGTGTGTCCCCTTTGCATGTTTTATGGGAAATATCATGTGATTCGATTATGTTAATGTTGTTGGGAGTTGCCACTAGTGAAAGTATGAAGCCTAGGCCTTGTTTCCACCATTGCAATACCATTTGTGCCACGTTTACCGCTTGTTCGCTTACTGCACTTTTTATTACAGATTTATATTACTTTGTTTTGCCATCCATATCACTTGCCATTTAACATCTCTTCGCCGAACTAGTGCACCTATACATCTGACAAGTGTATTAGGTGTGTTGGGGACACAAGAGACTTCTTGTATTTTAGTTGCAGGGTTGCTTGAGAGAGACCATCTTCAACCTCTACTTCCCTGAGTTCGATAAACCTTAGGTCATCCACTTGAGGGAAATTGTTGCTGTCCTACAAACCTCTGCGCTTGGAGGCCCAACATAGTCTACAAGAGTAGAAGCGTGTGTAGACATCAAGCTATTTCTGGCGCCGTTGCCGGGGAGGTGAGCGCTTGAAGGTATATCTTCAGATCTTGCAATTAAATCTTTTTGTTTCTTGTTTTTATTTCACTAGTTATGCTTATGGACAACCTTGCTATTGGATCGTTGCTTGCGGGAAGACGCCCCACACCTGTGGTGGTTGCTCCTCCCCCTACTGAAATTGTGCCCTATAAAATACCAGCTGGTATTATCGATTATGTTTTGGCTGATCGTTATGCAGGAGACAGACATCCCAGTGAACACTTGCTATATCTGTCAGAACTATGTTCATTATTTAAGCTTGCAGGTGTATCAAGGGAGTTTGTCATGAGGAAATTATTTGCCTTGTCACTGAAAGGAAAAGCATTGGAATGGTATAGGCTACTAAATGACTCTCACCTGCTGGAGTGGGAAGAGATCCAGTCTCTCTTTTACTCCAAGTTTTATCCTCTTCATGAAATTCATCGAGACAGGAACTATATCTATAACTTTAGGTCTCGTGACGGAGAGAGCGTAGCTCAAGCTTGGGGGAGACTGAAAACGTTAATGCTAAAATGTCCTAACCATGGGCTCCCCAAAGATGCTTATGTGGAGAGTAAGAGTACCTTTTTGCATGTGGATCATGGTAACAATGCTTTATGTGATGCTTATATTGTTGAGTTTATTCGTGATCCCACTGAAGATTATTATGAGAAGGGAACATATGCTTATAGATATTTCAATAATATCAAGTTCCCTCTCTTTATGTTGAAGGTTTTGAAGCTGCACTTGTTTTGTCTTCCTATGCTTATTGCTTTGTGCTTCAATGAATTATTCTATTGCAATATTCCTATGCATAGGAAGCATGTTAGGCTTAAATGTGTTTGGTATTTGCTTCTTGATGCTCTCTTTTGTTCTTCAACTCTTATTCCTACGAGAGCATCATTAAAGTCTTATGCCTAGCTTAAAGGCATAAAAGAAAGCGCTTTTGGGAGGCAGCCCACAATGAATAAAATTTTATTTTGCTTTTGTTGTGTCTTGATGTTGTTACTACAGTAGCATCATCATTGTATCTTTACTTTTCAACTTTGTGCCAAGTGTAGCCTCTGATTGCAAGAAAGTTCAAAAGTTGTGACGTGCTGTCCAGGAAACAGATTCTGTCCTTGGATAGAAAAATTCGTATAAAATCACCAGATCATCTTTTTGGTCTGAATTTTTTCGACAGCGTGATATATACAATTGTCTTTCGTGCATCTGTTTTGAGTTTTTTTATTAGAGTTGCAGAAGTGCCCCGAACAAATCATTTACTACCTGCTGTTCTGTTTTTCACAGATTCTGTCCTGTTTTGCCTTTCCTTCATTTTGCAAACCTTGAGCTTGCTTTTTCTTTGCAAAAACCTTTTGCCAATCTTGAGAAACAGTAGAACTTCAAGAATATCTTTATTTCCATCAAGGAACAATTATTTTATTATGGGTACTAACCTCGCTAATCAGATTATGATGAGTTATGTATGAAGGGAGTTTTCAAGTGTGCGAGGGAAGATGATAAAAAGATTCAGGAGTGTCAAACGCTCAAGCTTGGGGATGCCCCCATGCACCCCCAAGAAATATTCAAGGAGACTCAAGCGTCTAAGCTTGGGGATGCCCCCGTGCATCCCCTTCTCCATCAACATTATCAGTTTGTCTTTTGTTCCACTATATTTTAATCACTTCATGTGTTATGTGCTATGCTTGGAGCGTCTTGTTTTTAGTTTTCTTTAGCTTTTCATAACGAGTCGGAACTCAGCTTTCTTTATGTGGGAGAGAAACACGCTCCACTTCTACCTAGAACATAACATAGAATTTTCATGTCTATCTTTGCTGTGTGTGTTCTTTGTCTTTTAATAGCTACTATCATGTTCAGCTCTCAGTTTTCATGCTTATCTTTTTAAAAGAGCTTTCGTTTAGTTGGTTGCTTGAACTCTCTTTAGTTATCATGCTTACCTTATTAAGAGAGTTTGCTTCCGTTGCATTGGTTGATATGTCTATGATAAAGATGCTACGTGCATAATGGCGCTTAGTAGTTCATGTTTTCTTATGGTTAGTCTCAAATAGCTGGGGGGTTCCCAATGTGTTATTGGAGTACCAACATGATTTGTTTGCCTATGATGTGGTATGGTTTAGTAATATCTTCCTTCAAAGAATTTATTTTGATTGACTTGGCGTATGCTCACGGATATTTAAGACTGTAAAGAAAGTCTGTCAAGCCTTGATGATCTTTTGTTTCTGAGTAGCGATATAACTTCCATGCCTGATTCAATGTTGCTTTGTCGCTCTGCATGATTATGACCGTCATTGCTCTCTTAGTTGGTCGCTCCCCGTCTTTTGCTAACCTTCGCCTGTACTAAGCGGACTGACTGCTTGTGCATCCACATCCTTTTAATCCAGTTATGCCATATGAGTCCACCATATCTTCCTACATGGTATTTACCTGCCATTCCTAACGGAGACTTGCATGTACCATCTCGAAATTATTCAAAGAAAAAGCATTCCTATTTTGTGCCTCTATTTTAAGTTCATGAGGAAGTAGTAGTTAATTCACGATCTTTTTAAGTTGGACAAGCTTCACCCTGGGATTGCATGTATAATGTGCAAACCCATAATACAAGAAGGAACTGGCATTGAGTGCGCCCGGCTCAAAAAGATAATATAACAAACAAACCCTCCTTCACGCTTTGTTCATGAGAAATCAGAAAACTTTGGCAGTGATAAACAAAGGAGATTAAGAGGATGTGATCGTCCTCATTCGGGAGCCGTTCCTCGAAACTTGTCCATCTCAAGAAGTGATTGAGTTGTCTGCTAGCATTCGTTGATGAAACATGCATGATCTAAAAAAAATTTATTACCTCTGTTTTAAAACCAAGAACTCTGGTACATGTTTTGTCTTTGTTTCCGACTACGGGTTTTCAACCTTGCCAACAAAAGCCACGGTTCGAGAGTCTCCACCTCCATTTAAAAGAACCAACTACTAAGAGCATGATTGTCATTCTGAGTGTAATGTGCATTGTCCCAAAGTAGCATTGTCTTTTGCATGATTGTGATATCGTTTATTCTGAAATCATTGTATCTAGTCATCACTTAAACCTTGGAGGTGCCCCTGCATTTATGTTTTGCTTCACTAAAGGGGGCAAGCTAGATATCACTTTATCATATTTGCACATCATGTTCATTACAAATCTATTTGATGTTTCAGTATCATATTGTAAAACTTTCAGTTCTTTGTGATTTTCTCATGAGGCAACTTAATTACTATAGATTCATTGTCTCAGTAAGCTTTTGTCATGTGACTATGAAAAAGTCCTATATGGTTAATAGCATGTCACCATAGAAATTATTCTTGTTATCATTTACCTACTCGAGGACGAGCAGGAATTAAGCTTGGGAATGTTGATACGTCCAAAATGTATCTATAATTTCTGCTTGCTCCATGCCTCTTTTGGGTGATATTGCTATATTATTTATACACTTCCATACACTTTTGATCATATTTGGACTAACCTATTAACTCAGTGCACCCCAGTGCCAGTTTCTGTTTTCGGCTGTTTTTGTATTTCAGGTTTTCACATTACGAGAACTCCCAGAAAAAATCCAGAAAAATTATATAAAAAATCAGCGTTCCGGAAGCTTCCATGCGGCCAAAGTAGGGCCGGAGGGGACCCACAGGGGCTCCAGGCGGCCTGCCCACGCGGCCCCCCCTGGTCGCGCCGGGGGGTCGCCTGGGCACCCCTGACCCCCTCTGATGCCCCCCTTTGGCATATATTTAAAGCGTCTCGCAGAAACCCTGATTCCGGACCCCTTTTCTCTAGACGCGATTCCGATCTCCGCCGCCATCGCCATCAAGCTTCGGGGGACCAGAATTCCTGCGCCGGCACCCTGCCGGGACTGGGAAGTGCCCCCGGATTCATCTCCATCGACGTTGCTTCCTCCCTCCATGATGCGGGAGTAGTTCCTCCTCGGGGCTGAGGTTCTTACCAGTAGCTATGTGGTCAATTCTCTCTCCCATGATGTCATCTTCGTTGTGATCATAGGCTATGTTAATCTAGGGTGATCCCATGATATTTCCCCTTCCTCTATGTATTGGATTGATGTACTCACTTGTCTTTATCTAGTATAATCCCCGAGACCAAGGTGACAGCGGTCTATTGGACATGGATTAGAAAAGTATTTTCATGAGTGATTTCCTCTCTTGTGTGTTGATTGAAGATTGAGAGTCTCTTGGTGCTTGTCTTTGACTATCCTTTAGATATGTTGTGGTGATTGTGGGACTCTCTTTGGATGGCCGCGGTGACATTGGGAAATCCTTAGATTGAGAACTACGAACTTTGAGGTGTGCTTTTGTAGCCCTACATAATTCTTGTCCTCTCTTGACCACGAAGGAATGACCTCCGAGTGTGTCCCCTTTGCATGTTTTATGGGAAATATCATGTGATTCGATTATGTTAATGTTGTTGGGAGTTGCCACTAGTGAAAGTATGAAGCCTAGGCCTTGTTTCCACCATTGCAATACCATTTGTGCTCATGTTTACTGCTTGTTTGCTTGCTGCACTTTTTATTACAGATTTATATTACTTTGTTTTGCCATCCATATCACTTGCCATTTAACATCTCTTCGCCGAACTAGTGCACCTATACATCTGACAAGTGTATTAGGTGTGTTGGGGACACAAGAGACTTCTTGTATTTTAGTTGCAGGGTTGCTTGAGAGAGACCATCTTCAACCTCTACTTCCCTGAGTTCGATAAACCTTAGGTCATCCACTTGAGGGAAATTGCTGCTGTCCTACAAACCTCTGCGCTTGGAGGCCCAACATAGTCTACAAGAGTAGAACCGTGTGTAGACATCACCATCTTCCTCTTTATCTTCTCCACAACCATCACTCTATTCCACATAGTGCTATGTCCATGGCTCACGCTCATGTATTGCGTGAAAGTTGAAAAAGTTTGAAAACATTAAAGTATGAAACAAGTGCTTGGCTGAAACCGGGGTTGTGCATAATTTGAGTATTTTGTGTGACGAAGATGGAGCATAGCCTAACTATATGATTTTGTAGGGATGAACTTTCTTTGGCCATGTTATTTTGAGAAGACATGATTGCTTTGTTAGTATGCTTTAAGTATTATTGTTCTTATGTTAATATAGACTTTTATCTGGAATCTTTCGGATCTGAACATTCATGCCACAATAAAGAGAATTATATTGAGAATTATGTTGGTTAGCATTCCACGTCAAAAATTATGTTTTTATCATTTACCTACTCGAGAACGAGCATGAATTAAGCTTGGGGATGCTTAATATGTCTCCAATGTATCTATAATTTTTGATTGTTCCATGCTATTATATATTCTGTTTTGGATGTTTAATGGGCTTCATTATACACTTCTATATTATTTTTGGGACTAACCTACTAACCCAAGGCCTAGTGCAAATTGTTGTTTTTTGCCGATTTCAGTGTTTCGCAGAAAAGGAATATCAAATGGAGTCCAAACGGAATGTAACCTTCGGGAGAGTTATTTTTGGAACGATATCTTCACAAGAGACTTGGAGTGCAAGTCAGAGAAGAAACGAGGTGCCCATGAGGGGGCAGGGCGCGCCCAGGGGGGTAGGCGCGCCCCCACCCTCGTGGCCCCCATGTTGCTCCACCGACGTACTTTTTCCTCCTATATATACCAATATACCCTAAAAACATCGAGGAGCACGAAGAAACCCTAATTCCACCGCCGTAACCTTCTGTTCTCGTGAAATCCCATCTTGGGGCCTGTTCCGGAGCTCCGCCAGAGGGGCATCGATCACGGAGGGCTTCTACATCAACACCATAGCCTCTCCGATGAGTTGTGAGTAGTTTACCACAGACCTTCGGGTCCATAGTTATTAGCTAGATGGCTTCTTCTCTCTCTTTGGATCTCAATACAAAGTTCTCCTCGATCTTCAAGGAGATCTATTCGATGTAATCTTTTTGCGGAGTGTTTGTCGAGATCCGATGAATTGTGGGTTTATGATCAAGATTATCTATGAACAATATTGGATTCTTTTCTGAAATATTTTATGTATGATTATAATATCCTTGCAAGTTTCTTCAAATTATTGGTTTGGTTTGGCCTACTAGATCTATAGTTCTAGCAATGGGAGAAGTGCTTGGCTTTGGGCTCAATCTTGCGGTGTCCTTTCCCGGTGACAGTAGGGGCAGCAAGGCATGTATAGTATTGTGTCCATCGAGGTTAAAAATATGGGGTTTATATCATATTGATTGAGTTTATCTCTCTACATCATGTCATCTCGCTTAAGGCATTACTATGTTCTTATGAACTTAATACTCTAGATGCATGCTGGATAGCGCTCGATGTGTGGAGTAATAGTAGTAGATGCAGAATCGTTTCGGTCTACTTGTCACGGACGTGATGCCTATATACAATGATCATGCCTAGATATTCTCATAACTATGCAATTTTCTATCAATTGGTCGACAATAATTTGTTCACCCACCGTATAATTCTGCTATCATGAGAGAATCCACTGGTGAAACCTATGGCCCCTGGGTCTATCTTCATCTATTACTTTCCTTTCAACTAGCCAATTTCTGTTGCCGTTGCTTATTTGCTTTATTTACTTTTTGTTCTTATACCAAAAATACCAAAAATGTTATCCTATCTTATCTATTAGATCTCACTCTCGTAAGTGACCGTGAAGGGATTGACAACCCCTTATCGCGTTGGCCGTGAGGATCTTATTTGTTTGTGCAGGTGTGAGGGACTCGCGTGTGTTCTCCTACTGGATTGATACCTTGGTTCTCAAAAACCGAGGGAAATACTTACGCTAGTGTGTTGCATCACCCTTTCCACTTCGAGGGAATACAACGCAAGCTCAAGAAGTAGCAGTATGGCAGTCGATTTGTCAGCAATTTGCAACGACATTATAGTTGGTGTGAGTTTATTCAAGTCAATGGTGTAAAAGGCATAGGTTTTTGAACCCACTGTTCTCTTTCTCTGCCGTGTTTTCTAGCAACAAAGTCTCTTTTCTCATACCTTTTATTCTTAGGTTATGGGTTATCAAGATCAATAGGTGGTTCTATCTCAACATCATTATCTGGTTCTTTTTCATTTGGTTGAGCATCTTCATGAACATCAGCATTATCTTTTTCATTGTCATTAGGTGGATGTTCATTACCAGATTGAGTTTCAACATCGGAGATAGAAATATCATTATCATTGTCATGAGGTTTTTCTACTTCAGGTTCACTAGTGGCATGCATAGTACTATCATTTTTCTTTTTAGAAGGACTAGGTGCACTAGTGTTATTTCTTTGTGAGTCTTGTTCAATTCTTTTAGGGTGCCCCTCAGGATAAAGTGGTTCCTGTGTCATTTTACCTCCTGTAGTTGCAACTCTAACAGGAAAGCCATGCATATTATGATTCATTTCATCAAGCAATTCTCGTTGAGATTTAGCAACTTATTCTAATTGAGTTTGAACCATAGAAGCATGTTTTCCAACACCTCTAACATCATTTTAAATTCTAAATAATAAGTCACTCAAGCGAGCAATCGTATCAAAATTGTATTTCAATTGTTTCATAACATTTGCATTGAAGTGATCTTGTTTTCTTATATAGTTTTCAAACTCATAAAGGCATTGGCTAGGATGCATATTGTGGATGATCATTGTCATTGAACTTCATAAGAGAATTTACCTCTACCACCTCAGGCAGTGGTGGTGCATTAAGCCCATGTATTTCTTCAATAGGAGGTAGATTTTTAACATCGTCAACTTTAATACCTTTTTCCTTCATAGATTTATTTGCCTCTTGCATATCTTCAGGACTGAGATATAATATACCCCTCTTCTTCCGAGTGGGTTTAGCCGATGGTTCAGGAATAGTCCAATCATCATAATTTTTCAATATGTTATTCAATAATTCTTCAGCTTCAGCAATAGTTCGTTCCCTGAAAACACAACCAGCACAACTATCTAGGAAGTCCCTAGAAGCATCAGTTAATCCATTGTAGAAGATATCAAGTATTTCATTTTTCCTAAGAGGGTGATCAGGCAAAGCATTAAGTAACTGGCAAAGCCTCCTCCAAGCTTGTGGGAGACTCTCTTCTTTAGTTTGCACAAAGTTAAATATTTACTGCAAGGCAACTTGTTTCTTATGAGCAGGAAAATATTTTTCAGAGAAGTGGTAAATCAAATCCTGGGGACTACGCACACAACCAGGAGCAAGAGTATTGTACCAAGCTTTAGCATCACCCTTTAATGAGAACGGAAATAATTTGAGAATAAAGTAGTAACGAGTTTTCTCATCGTGAGTAAAAAGGGTGGCTATGTCATTTAGCTTAGTGAGATGTGCCACAACAGTTTTAGTTTCATAACCATTGAAAGGATCAGATTCAACCAAAGTCATTAACTCTGGGCCGACAGAGAATTCATAATCCTTATCATCAATAAAGATAGGTGAAGTAGCAAACTTAGGATCACATTTCATTCTAGCATTCAAAGATTTTTCTTTATACTTGTGTAGTAATTTCTCTAGATCGTCTCTATCATTACAAGCAAGAATATCTCTAGTTCCATCTTCACTCATAAAATAACCTTCTGGTACCTTAGGCAATTCATATCTACGAAGGCTAGTTCTAGTAGGTATTTCAGGAGTTTCAGTTTCAAGCTCATCATCAAATTCAACAACATCATGTTGAATTACTCTAGCAATTTGTTCATCAAGAAATTCACCAAGTGGCACCTTATCATTATCAAGCAAGGTACTAGCATCATCATAAGCATCATTCAGAGTAGAAGTAGCATCATCAATAACTTGCGACATATTAGAATTGATAGCATGTGGTGGTGTTGCAAGTTTACTCATAACAGAAGGTGAATCTAAAGTAGAACTGGATGGCAGTTCCTTACCTCCCCTAATTTTTGAGTGAAATATCTTAGTCTTTGGATCCTTCAGATTCTTCATAGTGATAATATGATAATAATCCCAAGTGACTCAATAAATATAGCTATGCTCCCCGACAACGGCGCCAGAAAAAGGTCTTGATAACCCACAAGTATAGGGGATCGCAACAGTTTTTGAGGGTAGAGTATTCAACCCAAATTTATAGATTGGACACAAGGGGAGCCAAAGAATATTTGAAGGTATTAGCAGCTGAGTTGTTAATTCAACCACACCTGGAGATTAATTATCTGCAGCAAAGTGATCAGTAGCAAAGTAGTTTGATAGTTTTGATAGTAGTGACAGCAGCAATAGTAACAGTAAAAATGATAGCAGTAATTTTGTAGCAAGTGTAATAGTAGCGGCAGCAGTAGTAACTTAGCAATATCAATATGGGACAAATTCTTAGGCATTGGATCAGTGATTTGTTGGACGATATTCATCACGTGACAGTTATAACCTAGGGCGATCCGTCACTAGCTCCAGTTCATTGATATAATGTAGGCATGTATTCGTAAATAGTCATACTTGCTTTATTAAAAAAACTTGCATGACATCTTTTGTCCTACCATCCCGTGGTAGCGGGGTCCATATTGGAAACTAAGGGATATTAAGGCCTCCTTTTAATAGAGAACCAGAACAAAGAATTAACAGATAGTGAATACATGAACTCCTCAAACTACGGTCATCACCAAGAGTGGGCCTGGTTGTTGTCACTCCGGGGTTGTCGGATCATAACTGTAGTAGGTGACTATAACTTGCTAGATCGGATCTAAAACATGGATATAATGGTGAATTCATAAACAGTTCAGATCTGAGTTCATGGCACCCAGGCCCAAAGTGACAAGCATTAAGCACAGCAAAGTCATGGCAACATCAATATAAGAACATAGTGGATACTAGGGATCAGGCCCTAACAAAACTAACTCAATTACATGATGAATCTCACCCAACTCCTCACCGACTAGCGAGTCTACGAAGGAATTACTCACTCCCGGTGGGGAGCATCATGGAATTGGCGATGGAGAAGGGTTGGTGATGACGAAAAACGAAGATCCCCCTCTTCGGGGCCCCAAACGGACTCCAGATCTGGCCTCCCGAGGAAGAATAGGAGGTGACGGCGGCTCCGTCTCGTGGATCGTGACAATTCTTTCTCCCTAATTTTTCCTCCGAAAATAGGAATTTATAGGATCAGGGTTGGCATCTGTGGGGCCACCAGGTGGGTACAACCCACCTGGGCGCGCTATGAGAGGGGGGCGCGCCCTGGTGGGTTGTGCCCACCCAGGGGCCCTCTCTGGTGGGTGTTGGCTCCAGTAATTTTCTTTTATTCCATAAAAAAATCCTCGTAAAGTTTCGTTTCGTTCCGAGAACTTTTATTTTTGAACAAAAATAACGCCATGGTAGTTCTGCTGAAAACATCATCAGTTCGGGGTTAGTTTCATTCAAATCATGCAAATTATAGTCCAAAACAAGAGGAAAGGCGTGAGAAAAAGTAGATACGTTGGAGACGTATCACTACTCAAAGGCCAAACCTGTCAAAGAGCATCTCCGTCGTTCCGTCATGGAGAAGAGGAAGGTGATTGGTGAGGAAGTGGCTCGGCTCCTTGCAGCTGAGTTATTATGCAAGATATACCGCTCTGAGTGCCTCGCCAACATCGTCATGGTCCCCAAGAAGGATAATTCACTCCGCATGTGTATTGACTTCAAGCATATCAATCGGGCCTGCCCGAAAGATCATTTTCCGCTCCCTCGCATCGATCAGATTGTCGACTCATCTCCGGGTGCAAGGATTTGTCTTTTCTCGATGCGTATTCTGGATACCATCAGATCCGACTGTATGGGCCAGATGAAATAAAAATGGCCCTCACCACCCCATTCGAGTGCTTTTGCTATATCACCATGCCATTCTGTCTTAAAAATGCAGGTGCCACATTTGTGCGCATGATCCAGAAGTGCCTGCTCACTCAGATCAGTCGGAATGTGGAAGCCTATATGGATGATATTGTGGTCAAGTCGTGTAAAGGTTCCGACCTACTGACTGACGTCGCTGAAACTTTTGCCAATTTGAGAAGGTATGACATCAAGTTGAATCCATCCAAGTGTACATTTGGCGTGCCTGGAGGCAAATTACTCGACTTCCTCGTTTCCGAACAAGGGATAGACGTCAATCCCAAGAAGATCAGTGCAATTCTCCGAATGAAACACCCTGTGCGTGTGCACGATGTTCAGAAGCTTACTGGTAGTCTCGTCGCACTAAGTCGGTTCATTTCTCGTCTCGGCGAAAAGGCACTGCCTCTTTACCAACTAATGAAGAAGTTTGATAAATTCGAGTGGACTCCCGAAGCTAAAGAAGCATTTGTGGAACTCAAAGCCCTACTCTCCACCCAGCGGTGCTCGCTGCTCCGAACAGCAAAGAGCCTCTACTCTTATACATTGCAGCTACTAGTCAAGTTGTCAGCACAGTGCTCACAGTCGAGCGAGAAGAAGAAGGCAAAACTTACAAACTTCAACGCCCAGTGTACTATGTCTCTGAAGACTTGACTCCGTCCAAGCGGAGGTATCCACATTACGAGAAGCTTGTTTATGGAATTTATTTGACTGCGAAGAAAGTTGCACATTATTTCCAAGACCACTTGGTTTCAGTCGTTAGTGATGCTCCACTATCTGAGATCATGAACAATCGAGATGCAACCAGTCGAGTGGCTAAGTGGGCAATCAAACTTCTCCCTTTTTATATCAAGTTTGAAGTGAAGAAGGCGATCAAATATCAAGCTCTCGCAGATTTCTTGGCCGAGTGGATTGAACAGCAACAACCGACACAGGTTCACTCGGAACACTAGACTATGTTCTTCGATGGGTCTAAAATGCTTAATGGGTCTGATGCCAGGGTGGTCCTGGTGTCACCAAGGGGCGATAGACTCAGTTATAACATCCAGATTCACTTTGATTCATCCAACAACGAGGCTGAGTATGAGGCACTTCTCTACGAGTTGCGCAAGGCCATCTCACTCGGCGTCTGTCGCCTAAAGGTTTATGGTGACTCGAATTTGGTGGTCAATCGGGTGATGTTGGATTGGGATGGTAGGAGCCCTGCCATGACAGGATATTGCAACGCGGTAAGGAAGCTAAAGAAAAAGTTTGAAGGTTTGGAGCTCCACCACGGCCCTCGAGCCAAAAACTAAGAGGCTTATGATTTGGCAAAGATAGGTTCCACCAGGAAGCTTGTTCCCAGCAACGTGTTTATCGAACACCTCCATTCCCCGTCAGTACAGGAAGATCCGTTCACTGAAGAACATCCCCAAGCGATAAATCCTACCGATCCGACTGAGATGGGCATCCCAACAGTCATTGACCTAGTTATGGAAATTGTGGTGATCATCCCCGACTGGACAGTGTCATACGTTGCATATCTGCTCAGGCAGGAGCTTCCATAGGATGAGGTTGAAGCAACACGGATTGTTCGCAGGTCCAAAGCATTCACAGTGATAAATGGACAACTTTACAAGGAGAGTGTCACTAGAGTGGCTCAACAATGCATTTCTCTAGAAGAAGGTCGAGTGATCCTGGAAAAGATTCACTCGGGGACTTGTGCCCACCACGCGTCCTCCCGAACCATTGTCGCCAAGGCATTTTGAGCCGGTTTCTACTCGCCACGCGCCAATGAAGCTACCAAAGAGATCGCCAAACACTGCAGTAGCTGTCAGTTCTATGCCAACATGTCACACAAGCCTACGTGTGCCTTGAAGACTATTCCACTCGTTTGGCCATTCACCTTGTGGGGCTTGGACATGGTTGGACCACTACGCGCATGCATGAGCAATTTCACTCATTTGCTCGTGGCCATTGACAAGTTCACCAAGTGGATTGGGGCAAGCCCATCAAGAAGTTAGATTCACACACAACTATCAGTTTCATGAGACAGCTAATATTCAGATTTGGAGTTCCACACAACATCATCATGGACAACGGGTCCAACTTTGACTCGGAAGAATTCAGAAACTTCTGCGCCTCCCAAGGCACTCAGGTAGATTATGCGTCTGTTGCACACCCGTAGTCAAATGGACAAGCTAAGAGAGCAAACGGCCTTATCCTTCAAGGATTGAAGCCTCGACTCATGCGCGATCTCGAACATGCAACTGGTGCATGGGTAATTGAGCTACCATCTGTTCTATGGGGCTTAAGGACAACTCTGAATTGGTCTACCGAGCGCTCACCTTTCTTCGTGGTGTACGGAGCTGAAGTTGTGTTGCCCATTGATCTCCTCCAAAATGCACCTCGAGTGGAACTCTACTCTGAAGCGAAGGCAGAGCAGGCGCGGTAGGACGTCGTTGATCTCTTAAAAGAAGAGCGTCAGATGGCTTTGACCCGGTCGACTGTTTACCAGCATGATGTTCGTCGATTCCATACCAGAAATGTCAGGGTCGAGCATTTAAAGAGGGAGATCTTATTCTCCGAGTGGACGAGCAGCGGCCGCACAAACTAGCCCCCGCATGGGAATGGCCCCTTCATCGTCACCAACGTGCTGCACAATGGGGCCTACCACCTCTACAACCTCGAGAAAAGGATTGATGAGCTACGTTGCTGGAATGTGGACCTCCTTCATCGTTTTTATACTTGACAGTCGGACGGTCATGATATAATAAGAAGTACTCTTTAGATTGTTTATCAAAACACGACTCCTGCAGTCTCATAATGATTATTTTTGCATAAACATGTGTTTGAATCCCCCAGTGGGTGACTTAGCCGCGAAATCCGCTTTCGCCTATGTTAGAAAACTACTCTTGTTGGATCTTGGGTTCCGGCAAAACCCTTGAGGTTCGAACTCTGGGGTGCGCACAAAGATCTCTCCTTCCGCCCTAGGTCGTCTACTTGCCGATCCCTAGGCCTAGCTCGTCAGATCTAAAGAACAAGGGACACAAGGTTTATACTGGTTTGGGCCAGCATTGCGGTGTAATACCCTAATCCAGTGTGGTGTGGTGGATTGCCTTGTAGGCTGAGGAAGAACTAGTAAATGGGGCGAACACCCTCCTGAGGAGAGGTGTTCTTGTGCTCGAGTGAGCTTGTGGGTGTGTGGCCTTCTATCTGATCAACTCTCGATCCCCTCCCTCCAATCGTGGTGGTTGGTCCTATTTATAGTGGCCCGAGTCCTCTTCCCAAATATTGAGTGGGAAGGGATCCCACAATGGCCAAATTTGAAGGGGGAAGCTAGTACAAGCTATCCTGACAAAAGGTGGTCTTCGCCTTCCAAAGGCTCTGGTGGTGACGCCGCCGTGGGCTCCACGATGACCTCCGCTCTGTCGTCCTGCTGGTCTTGGTCTCATTGCACCGATATGGAAACCTTTGCCTAACGCCTCGGGACTCCTCGCCTGCACCTGCTCCTTTAGCACCAAAGAGGAAACTGGCACAATGCACCCATTGGCACCCGCCTAGCCTTGGTTGTCATTGCTCACGTCACGAGGACCTCGCGAGGTGCCCCTCGCATTGATATCTCTAATCCTCATGAGCCAGCCTAGTGAGGCCGCCCCAGGGGATGTCTTGCATCGTCCGCCTCGCGAGGCTTGGCCCCTCGCGAGGGTCTTGAGTGGTTGCTGAAGAAGTTGGGCCGTACGAGGCCGCCTGATGAGCCACGCCCTGGGCCGCGGGCAGGCAAGTCTGGGTACCCCCGTTCCCAGAATGCCGACAGTAGCCCCGGGGCCCAAGGTGCGCTCGGGCTTGGCTTCGCGGCGAAGCCAAGGGTTAAGTGCGGAGCACCGCATGGCCCAAAAGCCTGCGGCATTGCTTGACGCGTGGTGATCGATTGGATGTGGGTGTCTCCACTTCCCCATACAGCCTCGATTCTCGCCCGGCTACACGGCTACTGCTACTTGCTCGACTCCACCTCCTTTGCTGGTAGCGCACTCGGCGGCTTCCTCGTTTCCTTGATCCCTCCCCTTGGCTTGAGTCGACACCGCCTTCTTCCACCGCCATGGCCTCCAGCCGAGAGGAGGGAGAGGGGGCGGAGCTTTGCACCCCCCCCCCCTTTGTCGCCGGCCTTCTGAAAGCAGAAGTGCTCCCTGGGTGATTTTGGTAATTAATGTCAACATATCTCTTGTTGGGCTAATATTTCCATCTAGTATATTTCAAGAAAGTTCAACAGATGGAGTGGCATGGACAAGAGGATGTGGAACCCCTTCAAAATGCTAAGGACAAAGGATTGGCTCAAGCTCAAGACTCTACTTTTTCTATTTTAATGATCCAAGATCACATTGAGTCCATAAGAAAGCCAAGACTATTAAAAGGGGATGAGGTGTTGCTTAATGGCTTGCTTGCCCAAGATGCTTAGTGATATGCTCCGAAAAACCTCAACCACTTTCCCACATCCACATATGTCCCAAACCAAAAGTCAAACTCGGCCCCAACGAAAAAATCTATCTGGCGCCACCGAGTTCATTTGACATAGACACTGCCAGAAACCCTAATCATTTCGGTCTCACCGAAAGGGATCTCGGTCTCACCGAGATGGGGTTGAAAACTCTCTGTTGCCTGTTGCAATATTTTCGGTCTAACCGAGATGTGCAATTGGTCCCACGGAGTCTGTAATGCAAACTCTCTGTTGCCCCTTCGTAAAATTTTGGTCTCACCGACATGAGCGAATCGGTCCCACCGAGTTTGCCTGACCAACTCTCTGTGTACTCATTACCAAAATGGGTCTCACCGATTTTGTGTAATCGGTCCCACCGAGATTACGTTATGCCCTAACCCTAATGAAATCGGACCCACCGAGTTGATCATATCGGTCCCACCGAAATACCTAACGGTCACATTATGAACTAAATCGGTCTGACCGAGTTCTGTAAATCGGTCCCACCGAGTTTGGTAAATTTTGTGTAACGGTTAGATTTTGTGTGGAGGCTATATATACCCCTCCACCCACTCTTCACTCGTGGAGAGAGCTATCAGAACATACCTACACTTCCATCATTCATGTTCCGAGAGAGAACCACCTACTCAAGTGTTGAGATCAAGATATTCCATTCCTACCATATGAATCTTGTTCTCTAGCCTTCCCAAGTTGCTTTCCACTCAAATCCTTCTTCCACCATATCCAAATCTGTGAGGAGCTGTTTGAGTGTTGGGGAGACTATCATTTGAAGCATTTGAGCAAGGAGTTCATCATCAACACACCGTTTATTACCTTTTGGAGAGTGGTGTCTCCTAGATTGGTTAGGTGTCACTTGGGAGCCTCTGACAAGATTGTGGAGTTGAACCAAGGAGTTTGTAAGGGCAAGGAGATCGCCTACTTCGTGAAGATCTACCGCTAGTGAGGCAAGTCCTTCGTGGGTGATGGCCATGGTGGGATAGACAAGGTTGCTTCTTCATGGACCCTTCGTGGGTGGAGCCCTCTGTGGACTCGCGCAGCCGTTACCCTTCGTGGGTTGAAGTCTCCATCAACTTGGATGCACGATAGCACCACCTATCGGAACCAAAACAAAAGACATCGTTGTCTTCACTTGCGTTTGCTCCCTCCAAACTCCTCCCTTTACCTTCATATGCAATTGTTTTACATTCCGCTGCTACACTCTTAGAATTGCATGTGTAGGTTGATTGCTTGACTCGAGCTAAGTTGCTAAAATCTGCCAAGAACTAAAATTGGGAAAAGGCTAGATTTTGCTTTGGTCAAGTGGTCAAAGTTGCATGCTTTACTTCACAATACCTATATACTCTTCTCATACATTCTTGTTGTGTATTGTGAAAGTTAAACATGTGCTAAATCTCCATTCAAACATTAAGTATGTTAAAAGCTGCCACTTTTCTTGCTAGAGTCTATTCACCCCCCCCCTTCTAGACACATTCTCTTCTCGATCCTTTCAATTGGTATCAGAGCATTGGTCTCCATTGCTTTGGTTTAATCACCATTGGAGGAACATGGATGAGTCTACGTTGGGGAGTATTAGACGTAGAGTGCCTATGCTTGATGGAGAATATTTTCATGAATGAAAAAATGAGATGCTTGAGATCTTCAATGAATATCATTTGTACAAGTACATTGACAATCCTTGTTTGCCCCCCATTGATGCTTCCAATCCTACCTTCAATGAGAAACTTGACATGGTTCGAAATCTTAGGACGGTTAATCTTATCACTAAAGGATTGCCTAGAAACTTGCTTGTATGTTTGCCAACTCTTGAATGTGCTTATACTATATGGAGATTTCTAGAGGAACGGTTCCCAAATTATCCCTTAAAAAATCTGGATGAGATTCTCCATAAGTCTATTGCCTTAAGAGTACTAGTGATCCTAAATTTGGTGACTGTTTGTTTGAGCTTCGTAAACTTATGCTTGCCAAAGGAGATGTTGGAATAGTTAGCAATATCATTTCTGAAGTCATTAGAATTCATAGAGATGAACATTGTCACAGTCATACTTCTAATGAATCACTCTCTCTAGGTGCTGACCAATCACATGACGATGAGGAACATGGATACTATGATGAGGAAGACGATAGTGAACTTGATGGACAAATGAGACATTTTGGTCTTATGGCAAATCTTTGTGGTTACGCAGCTGGAGGAAAGGAATGTGTCAGGGATATTACTACCAGGTATAAACCGCCCAGGAGAGGCCGGTTTATGTTATCAAGATTACCTTGAAGCCCAGCGGAGCATGAAGCAAGAAACTTTAGCCCAAGAGGTTTAGAGCCCAAGTGTTAGGGCCCATGATTTGTAAACCGCCATACTATGTAACTTGAGATGTAAGGTAGAAAGAGTAGAGGCCGAGGCGGACACGTTTATGAGCCGGCGTCGGGACTCTGTAAACTGGACCGGGCGTCACCTCTTATAAAGGGACGACCCGGCGACGGTTCAAAGATAGACAACTACAGTTCGAGACACAGGCAAAGCGGATTCGCTCCCTAGTCATCGAAACCCTAGCAATACACACCAAACTAGACGTAGGCTTTTACCTTCATCGAAGGGGCTGAACTAGTATAAAAATCCATGTGTCCTTGTCCGCTTTAACCCCTTTAAGCTAACCCGTAGCGATGGCCTCACGACTAAGTCCTTTTGCTAGGACATCTGCCGTGACAAAACCACGATAGTTGGCGCCCACCGTGGGGCTATCGCACGATGGTTTCGAGTTCTTAAAGGGCAGCTTTGAAGGACTCAAGGGCTACGCAGTGGGCTGGATGACTAAGAATCATCGCGGCAAGATCTACATCGACGATGCAGGCTGGGGCCCTGAGGCCGATTCAATCGAATACGGGTACCGGGTCCCCTTCGGCGGCATCCACGTCTTCATCGGCAAGATCGGCGAACCGGGCCCTGAGCCGGACATCTTCCCCTACATCGTCGAGCCGGCTCAGCGTATGAGACATGCCCGGATTCGGCCCGCCGTGAAGCACGTCTTCGTTGGAGCAGTGCATGGAGTACAAACCGAGGACGGATCGGACTCTGGCGGCGAGACTATTGTCTATTCCGGCGATGAATCTTCTTCCGGAGAGACAGAATCTTTATATCTGCTGCAGGACAGCCGATCAGAGGGCTGTTTCGATGGTGACAGTATTCCGGACCCCCTCGATCCGCCAAACCAGGTTGTTGTCTTCATGGCCGGATCACAACCTATGCAGCAGTCCTCAACAACAGCGGCGTTGACATCAGACGCGATGGGAGCTAGAGCTGGAGATCCTCCCCCGTCGCTGTCTGACGCTTTATCTGTCTTGGTCGATACTTTGACAGCGTTATTGACAGCAGAGGTAGCCCAGGCCAACAAGGAACAGCATGATGCGGAGGTCGCTCAGGTGAAAGGCCGGATTGAACAAGCCAAGTTGGACCTGGCTACTGAGAAAGCTAGGATGGCTACAAAGCAGGCGGAGCTTGATGCTCAAGCCTATCGACTTATGTTGGATCAGACCGCTTCACATGAGGTAATGATGAGAAGGCAGTGATCTCGCTTGCCACCAGTTTATGACGCGAGGAATCTCTTTAGCACGCCAGGAGCAGGAACTAGTAACCAGCCGAAGGTGAGCCGGGGAGGAGCGTCGGGCACGGGAGCATCGGTTCAGCCGCCGGTCCTAGAGCCAACCTGCCAGGTTGTACCAACCCAACATGTGCCCACCCCACCTGGTCATTATTCTAATCCACTGGATAACATAGTCGCCGCCGCTTCACGATTGGCTGCTCTTCCCATTGAAGGAACGTCTCCCATAGAAGTGGAGGCGCGACGGGCCAGGGAGTTGTTGGACACGGCGTTAACTCAACAGCAAGCTTACTCTCACAGTCGGGAGAGGATTCATTCGACTCCCCTCCCAAGCCGGAGCTATACTAGACGTATGGATGAACCGGCCGTATCAAGCAGTGCACGGAGACGTAATCCGCCGAGGCAGGATAATCCGGCAGGAGGAGATGCGAACGCTCAGGGCATGGTGGATCAGGCCAGGCAGCGCCGGGAGGCCAAGGTAACTGCACAGTATGAAGCCCGTCAGGCGACGCCGGTTCGTCCCACCACCACAGTTGAACCGGGGGTCATGTCCACTTCCCTGGGCATGCCTTGTCTTATCCCCGCTTTACGGAACGTGAAACTGCCCAAGGATTTCAAAGGACCATGCAAAGTACCCAATTACACGGCGGATCTGGCTCCAGAGGCATGGGTTGAGAGTTATGAGATGGTAATGGAGATGCTGGATGTGGATGATGCAGCGTGCGCTAAGTATTTCACAATGATGCTCGAAGGCACGACTCGTACTTGGTTGAAGGGTTTACCACCTAATTCCATCGGATCATGGGCTGAGTTGCGGCGTCGGTTTATCAATAACTTCAAGGACACGTGCAAGCAGCCAATGTTTGTTGTCGATTTAGCTGCCTGCATTCAAGGAGAGCAGGAGTCCACAAGCAGTTGGGTGCGTCGAGTGTCAGAGATCTTGCATTCCTCCAATAGCATCAACCCAAGCACAGCCGTGGTAACATTGGAGGGCAATTGCCGGTTTGAACCCTTGCGATTAAAGTTGGGACAGCTTAAACGTGACTGCAATGACATGGGGACACTCATGGGCGCTTTAGTGAAGTATGGAGACTCTGATAACACCAAACATCCAGACGATGATGGAGACAAGTCAGGGAAGGCGAGAAAAGAATGGTAAACCGCCGCAGCCCAACCCGGCGAATCAAGGATACAACGGTAAGCGTAAAGGGGATGGGAGTTCAGATTTTGTGGCCAACACCAATGCTCAGGAGGATGGACAGCGCCGCAAGGGTAGACCGCATCCACGTAATGGGAGGCCACCTATTAATCTGGAACGCCAGTTCAATGTGCCTTGCCCAAAGCACGACACACCAGAAAAACCGGCCACGCATCTCTGGAAAGACTGCTTTATTATGCAGGAATTCATGAACCGGACTAGGTATGATCACGGGCCCCCCGGCGGATCAGGCCCTGGCTTCCAAGGTCCGGGTTATCAAGGTGGTGGATCCGGTTCAGGGTACCAAGGTAATAACAGCAACCACAATGGGCACAATCAGCATAACCAGCAGCATGGCCAGGGCGGATATAACAATCAGGGAAATCAACAGCGTCAACAGCAATAGCAATCCGGATATCAGAATAATCCGAAGGAGCTGAGCAGTGGGCAGTATCATGTCTTCACCACAAGCTTATGCAATCGTGATCAGAAAGTTCTTAAGAGGGCGGTACATTCTGTTGAACCGGCAGTGCCACGTTTCCTGCGTTGGTCGGAGCAGCCCATTGTGTGGAGCAGAGAGGATCATCCGCCCCGGGTTGATAATCTGGGTCAGCTGGCTCTAGTTGTAGCACCACAGGTGGGCGGCTATAAGTTCACGAAAGTGCTTATGGACGGAGGCAGCAGCATCCACATTCTGTATTACGAGACTTTCCGGCGTATGGGACTAACAGATAAGAAGTTTCGACAGTCCAATACAGTGTTTCATGGGGTGGTGCCAGGTAAATTGGCCTATCCAGTTGGTAAGATCGATCTAGAGGTTACCTTTGGAGATGAACACGACTCCAGGTCAGAGACCGTGACCTTTGAGGTGGTAAAGATCAAGAGCCCATACCACGCCTTGTTTGGGCGGCCGGTTTACGCCAAATTCATGGCTAGACCGTGTTATGTCTATCTACAGCTCAAGATGCCAGGCCACAAGGGAACCATTGCAGTCCATGGGAGTCGCAAGATTGCATTGGAATGCGAGGAAGGTGACGCAGCTTATGCTGAAGCGGTTTGTACAACCGAGGAGTTGAAGTTTTATAAGGACAATGTTGATTCGGCAGATATGTCTCCGATGAAGAAACCAACCACAGAGCATGATCCGGCTTTGAGTTCAAATCAGCGAAAGAGACCAAGCAGGTGGACTTTGTTCCTGGCGATTCATCCAAGCAGTTCACTATCAGTGCTAACCTAGCTCCAAAATAGGAAAGCGCGCTCATCGAGTTCATCCATGAGAACCGGGACATCTTTGCATGGAAGCCTTCTGATATGCCAGGTGTACCGAGGAAACTCGCTGAGCACAATCTCAATATTGATCCTAAGTTTAAACCGGTCAAGCAATATATGCGCCGCTTCAATGAAGAGAGACGCAAGGCTATTGGAGAAGAAGTGGCTAGACTGTTAGCCGCAGACTTTATAGTTGAGGTATTTCATCCAGAGTTGTTGGCTAATCCAGTGCTAGTACTTAAGAAAAATGGCACTTGGAGAATGTGTGTTGATTACACAGATCTAAACAAAGCTTGCCCAACTGATCCCTTTGCCCTCCCCCGTATTGATCAGATCATTGATGCTACGACAGGATGTGAGCGGCTAAGTTTTTTGGATGCATACTCAGGTTATCATCAGATCAAGATGGCAGTTAAGGACCAGGAGAAGATAGCCTTCATAACTCCCTTTGGAGCCTTCTGCTATGTATCTACGCCATTTGGGCTTAAGAGTGCCCAGGCAACCTACCAGCGTTGTGTGCAGAATTGCATTCATGGACAGATTGGGCGGAATGTTCACGCATATGTGGATGACATTGTGGTGAAATCCAGGAAGGAGGAGTCGCTGATAGCAGATTTGAAAGAAACATTTGACAATCTCCGGGTCTATAAAATGATGCTTATTCCAGAGAAGTGCGTTTTTTGTGTTCTGGCAGGAAAGCTCTTGGGGTTCTTAGTGTTGAACAGGGGAATCGAAGCTAATCCAGAGAAGATCAAAGCAATTACATCCCTGGCTGAACCGGCGTGCATCAACTATGTCCAACGCGTGGCAGGCCGTATTGCAGTGCTCAGCCGGTTTATCAGCCATTTGGGGGAGAAGGCTATCTCGCTTTATCAGATGATGAAAAAGACAGACCGCTTCATCTGGAGTAATGATGCTGATGCTGCATTTGAGGACCTGAAGAGGCAATTGGCAGAGCCATCAGTCCTTGCTGCCCCAGTTGACAATGAGCCGCTGTTGTTATACGTGGTTGCCAACGCCCGTGCAGTAAGCGTTGCCATTGTGGTAGAGCGCAAGGAGGCAGGCAAAGAATATCTGGTTCAGCAGGCGGTTTACTACATCTGTGAGGTGCTCATTGAATCAAAACAGATATACCCGCATTGGCA
Source organism: Secale cereale (assembly GCA_902687465.1). NCBI lineage: Eukaryota > Viridiplantae > Streptophyta > Magnoliopsida > Poales > Poaceae > Secale > Secale cereale. The sequence continues at coordinate 434,573,710 of LR738714.1, forward strand.
GAAACTGGTGTATGGAGTCTTCATGGCGAACCGGAAGCTAAAGCACTATTTTCAAGGCCATCCAATCACTGTTGTCTGTTCAGCTCCATTGGGGGATATAATCCAGAACAGAGAGGCTACTGGTCGAGTTGCAAAGTGGGCCATTGAGCTTAGCCCACACAGATTGAAGTATGTGCCCCATACTGCGATAAAATCCCAGGCATTGGTGGATTTCATCAACGATTGGACAGAGTTGCAAGCACCTGAGGAGAAGTCGGATCACACATATTGGACTATTCACTTTGACGGATCAAGACAATTGGAGGGCTCGGGGGCTGGAGTCATGTTAACTTCCCCACGAGGTGATAAGTTATGTTATGTCCTCCGTTTAATGTTTCCTTGCACTAACAATGCTGCTGAGTATGAGGCTCTCCTCCATGGCCTGCGGATGGCCAAGGAGATGAACTTAAGCCGGGTTAAATGCTTTGGCGATTCAGACCTGGTGGCACAGCAAGTATCTGGCAAGTGGGATTCCAAGGATCCACTCATGGCAGCATATCGACGAGAGGTGGACGCTGTTGCTGGACACTTCAAGGGTTATCAGGTGGATCATATAGACCGGCAAAAGAATGAAGCCGCTCATGCGTTAAGTCGACTGGGTTCTCAGCGTAAGCCGGTTCCACCCAATACCTTCTTGGATGAGTTACACAATCCGTCGGTGCAGTTACCTTCAGAGGAGGACTTGGTTGTTCCCGATCCGGAGGCGCAATTGGTCACAGCACTTCATGTCATTCCGTATTGGAAGCTTCCTTACCTAACATACATGAACCGAGGTGAGTTACCAGAGGACAAAGTCTTGGCTCGGTAGATAATTCGGCGGTCTAAGTCAATGACTATTGTCAATGGAGAACTTCATCATCGCAGCGTTTCTGGAGCGTTTCAGCGGTGTGTGTCACCAGAAGAAGGCTGTGATATTCTTAGAGAGATTCATGAAGGGGATTGTGGTCATCATGCCGGTTCAAAATCTTTGGTGGCTAAAGCTTTTCGTCATGGGTTCTACTGGTTGACGACTCATGCCGATGCAGAGAACTTGGTCAGAAAATGTGATGCTTGCAAGAAATTCTCACGGCGTGCTCATATACCGGCAAAGGAGTTAAGGATGATTCCAATTACTTGGCCATTTGCGACTTGGGGGCTTGATATGGTTGGACCCTTCAAGAGATCCCAAGATAAAAAGACCCACCTTTTGGTGGCGGTGGACAAGTTTACCAAATGGGTTGAAGCGGAGCCTGTCAGTAAGTGTGATGCAGCAACAGCGGTTCAATTCATCAAAAAGGTGATTTTCCGGTTTGGCTTTCCACACAGCATTATAACGGATAATGGCACCAATCTATCCAAGGGGGCTATGGAGGAGTTCTGCCAACGAGAGCACATCCGCCTTGATGTGTCATTAGTAGCTCACCCTCAGTCTAATGGCCAAGCTGAAAGAGCTAATCAAGAGATCTTGAGAGGCATCAAACCCCGGCTTATGGTTCATTTGCAGAGAACACCGGGTTGTTGGGTGGAGGAGTTGCCTTCTATACTATGGAGCATCAACACTACACCAAAAAGATCCACTGGGTACACGCCTTTCTCCATGGTATATGGAGCTGAAGCAGTCCTCCCTAGTGATATCCGTCATGACTCGCCGCGGGTGGTGGCTTATATTGAAGTGGACAATGAAAAGGCAAGGCAAGATACGCTGGACCGGCTGGATGAAGAACGGGACACGGCAGCAGCTCGATCGGCGATTTATCAGCAAGATATGCGCCAGTATCACAGTCGCCGGGTTAGAACCAGGACGTTTCAAGAAGGAGATCTGGTGCTCCGGCTCATCCAAGACCAGACAGACATGCACAAGCTATCTCCACCTTGGGAAGGACCCTTTGTGGTCAGCAAGAACCTACACAACGGATCATACTACCTCGTCGACGTTCGAGAACATAAGGACTTGTTGGAAATATGCCCTAGAGACAATAATAAATTGGTTATTATTATATTTCCTTGTTCATGATAATTGTTTATTATCCATGCTAGAATTGTATTGATAGGAAACTCAGATACATGTGTGGATACATAGACAAACACCATGTCCCTAGTAAGCCTCTGGATTACTAGCTCGTTGATCAATAGATGGTTACGGTTTCCTGACCATGGACATTGGATGTCGTTGATAACGGGATCACATCATTAGGAGAATGATGTGATGGACAAGACCCAATCCTAAGCCTAGCACAGATCATGTAGTTCGTATGCTAAAGCTTTTCTATATGTCAAGTATCTTTTCCTTAGACCATGAGATTGTGCAACTCCCGGATACCGTAGGAATGCTTTGGGTGTACCAAACGTCACAACGTAACTGGGTGGCTATAAAGGTGCACTACAGGTATCTCCGAAAGTGTCTTTTGGGTTGGCACGAATCGAGACTGGGATTTGTCACTCCGTATGACGGAGAGGTATCTCTGGGCCCACTCGGTAGGACATCATCATAATGTGCACAATGTGATCAAGGAGTTGATCACGGGATGATGTGTTACGGAACGAGTAAAGAGACTTGCCGGTAACGAGACTGAACAAGGTATCGGGATACCGACGATCGAATCTCGGGCAAGTACTTTACCGATAGACAAAGGGAATCGTATACGGGGTTGATTGAATCCTTGACATCGTGGTTCATCCGATGAGATCATCGTGGAGCATGTGGGAGCCAACATGGGTATCCAGATCCCGCTGTTGGTTATTGACCAGAGAGTCGTCTCGGTCATGTCTGCGTGTCTCCCGAACCCGTAGGGTCTACACACTTAAGGTTCGGTGACGCTAGGGTTGTAGAGATATAAGTATGCGGAAACCCGAAAGTTGTTCGGAGTCCCGGATGAGATCCCGGACGTCACGAGGAGTTCCGGAATGGTCCGGAGGTAAAGATTTATATATAGGAAGTCCTATTTTGGCCACCGGAAAATGTTTGGGATTTTTCGGTATTGTACCGGGAAGGTTCTAGAAGGTTCCGAAGTGGGGCCCACCTGCATGGGGGGACCCACATGAACGTGGGTAGTGGGGGCAAGGCCCCACACCCCTGGTCAAGGCGCACCAAGATCCCCCCTTAGAAGGAATAAGATCATATCCCGAAGGGATAAGATCAAGATCCCTAAAAAGGGGGGATAACAATCGGTGGGGAAAGGAAATGATGGGATTTCTTTCCCCCACCTTTGCCAACGCCCCAATGGACTTGGAGGGCAAGAAACCAGCCCCCTCCACCCCTATATATAGTGGGGAGGCGCATGGGAGCAGCACCCCAAGCCCTGGCGCCTCCCTCTCCCTCCCGTGACACATCTCCCTCCTCCCGCAGCGCTTGGCGAAGCCCTGCTGGAATCCCGCTACTTCCACCACCACGCCGTCGTGCTGCTGGATCTCCATCAACCTCTCCTCCCCCCTTACTGGATCAAGAAGGAGGAGACGTCCCCGCTCCGTACGTGTGTTGAACACGGAGGTGCCGTCCGTTCGGCGCTAGGATCATCGGTGATTTGGATCACAACGAGTACGACTCCATCATCCCCGTTCTCTTGAACGCTTCCGCTCGCGATCTACAAGGGTATGTAGATGCACTCCCCTTTATGCTCGTTGCTAGATTACTCCATAGATAGATCTTGGTGATGCGTAGGAAAAATTTTGATTTTCTGCTACGATCCCCAACAGTGGCATCATGAGCTAGGTCTATGCGTAGTATCTTGCACGAGTAGAACACAAAGTAGTTGTGGGCGTAGATCATGTCAATTCTCTTGCCGTTACTAGTCTTATCTTGATTCGGCGGTATCGTGGGATGAAGCGGCCCGGACCGACCTTACACGTACTCTTACGTGAGACAGGTTCCACCGACTGACATGCACTAGTTGCATAAGGTGGCTAGCGGGTGACTGTCTCTCCCACTTTAGTCGGATCGGATTCGATGAAAAGGGTCCTTATGAAGGGTAAATAGAAATTGGCATATCACGTTGTGGTTTTGGCGTAGGTAAGAAACGTTCTTGCTAGAAACCTATAGCAGCCACGTAAAAACTTGCAACAACAATTAGAGGACGTCTAACTTGTTCTTGCAGCATGTGCCGTGTGATGTGATATGGCCAAAAGGATGTGATGAATGATATATGTGTGATGTATGAGATTGATCATGTTCTTGTAATAGGAATCACGACTTGCATGTCGATGAGAATGACAACCGGCAGGAGCCATAGGAGTTGTCTTATTTATTGTATGACCTGCGTGTCACTGAATAATGCCATGTAATTACTTTACTTTATTGCTAAACGTTAGCCATAGTAGTAGAAGTAATGTTTGGCGAGACGACTTCATGAAGACACGATGATGGAGATCATGATGATGGAGATCATGGTGTCATGCCGGTGACAATGATGATCATGGAGCCCCGAAGATGAAGATCAAAAGGAGCAAAATGATATTGGCCATATCATGTCACTATTTGATTGCATGTGATGTTTATCATGTTTTTCATCTTATTTGCTTAGAACGACGGTAGTGAATAAGATGATCTCTCACTAAAATTTCAAGAATTGTGTTTCCCCTAACTGTGCACCGTTGCTAAGGTTCGTTGTTCCGAAGCACCACGTGATGATCGGGTGTGATAGGTTCTAATGTTCGCATACAACGGGTGTAAGCCAGATTTACACACGCAATACACTTAGGGTTGACTTGACGAGCCTAGCATGTACAGACATGGCCTCGGAACACGGAAGACCGAAAGGTCGAACATGAGTCGTATAGAAGATACGATCAACATGAAGATGTTCACCGTTGATGACTAGTCCGTCTCACGTGATGATCGGACACGGCCTAGTCGATTCGGATCATGTATCACTTAGATGACTAGAGAGATGTCTATCTGAGTGGGAGTTCATTAGATGAACTCCATTGTCATGAACAATAGTCTAAGTTGTCTTCGCAAATTATGTTGTAGACCAATAACTGCGTTGTAGCTCCCTGTTTAATACGATCCTAGAGAAAGACTAAGTTGAAAGATATTGTAAGCAATGATGCGGACTGGGTCCGTAGTCCGAGGAGTGTCCTCACAGCTGCACAGAAAGCTTACGTCTTTGATGCACCGCTCGATGTGCAAACCCCTACAACGTTGTCTGTGGATGTTGTGAACACCTGAGAGACACGTCCTGATGACTACTTGATAGTTTAGTGCACCATACTTTACGGCTTAGAATCGGGATTCCAATGACGTTTTGAACGCCATAGAACATATGAGATGTTCTAAGAGCTGAAATTGGGATTTCAGGCTCATGCCCGTGTTGAGAGGTATGAGACCTCTGACAAGTTCTTTTGCCAAAAAGATGGAGGAGAACGGCTCAACTAGTGAGCATGTGCTCAGAATGTCTGGGTGCTAAAATCACTTGAACCAAGTGGGAGTTAATCTTCCAGGTGAGATAGTGGTTGACATAATTCTCTGGACACTATCACCAAGCTACTAGAACTTCGTGATGAACTATGACATGCAAAGGATGGAGATGATCCCGGAGCTATTAGCGGTTCTTAAGACCGCGAAAGTAGAAATCAAGAAGGAGCATCAAGTGTTGATGGTTTAACAAGATCACTGGTTTCAAAAAGGGGCAAGGGCTAGAAGGGAAACTTCATGAATGGCAAACCAGTTGTCGCTCTAATGAAGGAACCCAATGGTTGAACCCAAACCTCGAGACTAAGTGCTTCTATTGTAAGGGGAACGGTCACATGGTAGCGGAACTACCCCAAATACATGGTAGATAAGAATAGCTGGAAACTTCAACAAAGTATATTTGATATACGTATTATTGATGTGTACCTCACTAGTACTCCTTGTAGCACCTGGGTATTGGATACCGGTTCAGTTGCTATTATTAGTGACTTGAAGCAAAAGCTACGGACTGAACGGAGACTAGCTAAGGGCGAGGTGACGATGTGTTGGAAGTGTTTCCAAGGATGATAAGATCACCATCGCACGCTCCCTCTATTTTCGGGATTAGTGTTGAACCTAGATAAATGTTATCAGGTGTCTACGTTGAGCATGAATATGATTAGATCATGTTCATTGCAATACGGTTATTCATTTAAGTTAGAGAATAATGGTTATTCTATTTACATGAATAATACATTTATGGTCATGCACCCAATGGTTTATTGAATCTCGATTATAGCAATACACATGATGATAATATTAATGCCAAAAGATGTAGAGTTAATAATGATAGTACCACTTTCTTGTGGCACTGCCGCTTAGGTCATTTTGGCATAAAATGCATGAAGAAACTCCATGATGATGGACGTTTGGAGTCACTTGATTTTGAATCGCTTGACACATGTGAGCCATGCCTCATGGGCAGGATGACTAAGACCCCGTTTTCAGGTACAATGAAACGGGCAAGTGACTTGTTGGAAATCATACATGCTGATGTGTGTGATCCAATGAGAATTAAGGCGTGTGGTGGATATCATTATTTTCTCATCTTCACTGACGATTTGAGTAGATATGGGTATATTTACTTAATGAAGCAAAAGTCTGAAACGTTTGAAAAGTTCAAGCAATTTCAGAGTGAAGTTAAGAATCATCATAACAAGAAGATCATGTTCCTACGATCTGATCAAGGGAAGATTTTCTGAGTTGTGAGTTTGGCAATCACTTAAGACATTGTGGAATTGTTTTGCTGTTGAAGCCACCTGGAACACCACAGCGTAATGGTGTGTCTGGACGTCATAATCGAACCTTATGAGATATGGTACGATCTATGATGTCTCTTACGGATCTACCGCTATTATTTTGAGGTTATGCATTAGAGACAGCTGCATTCACTTTAGATAGGGCACCATCTAAGTCCGTTGAGACGACGTCGTATGGTTTGGCAAGAAACCGAAGTTGTCGTTTCTCAATGTTTGGGGCTGCGAGGCTTATGGCTTCAGCCGGGAAAAGCTCGAACCCAAAGCGGACAAATACATCTTCATGGGATACCCACTGGTAACGGTTGGGTATACCTTCTATCTCAGATCCAAGGACAAAAATGTTTGTCACTAAGAACGGGTCCTTTCTCGAGAAAGAGTTTCTCTCGAAAGAATTGAGTGGGAGGAAGATAGAACTTGATAAGGTTTTCGAACCCTCACTTCAACCGGAGAGTAGTGCAAAACAGAAAGATGTTTCTGTGGAACCTACGACTGTTGAAGAGGAAACTAATGATAGTGATCATGAAGTTTCGGATCAAGTTGCTATCAAACCTCGTAGGCCGACAAGGATAAGTACTACTCCTGAGTGGTACGGTGATCCTGTCTTAAATGTCATGTTGTTGGACAACAATGAACCTACGAACTATGGAGAAGCGATGGTGGGTCCATATTCCGACAAATGGTTAGAAACCGATAAATCCGAGATAGGATCCATGTATCAAAACAAAGTATGGACTTTGGTGGACTTGCCCTATGATCGGCAAGCCATTGAGACAAATGGATCTTTAAGACTAAGACGGACGTGGACGGTAATGTCACCGTCTATGAAGCTCGACTTGTGGCGAAGAGTTTTCCACAAGTTCAAGGAGTTGACTACGATGAGATTTTCTCACCCGTAGCGGTGCTTAAGTCCGTCGGAATCATGTTAGCATTAGCTGCATTTATGAAATCTGGCAGATGGATGACAAAACAAGTTTCCTTACCGATTTTCTTAAAGAAAGGTTGTATGTGATACAATCAGAAAGGTTTTGTCGATCCTAAGGATGCTAAAAGGTATGCTAGCTCCAGCGATCCTTCCATGGACTAGAGCAAGCATCTCGGAGTCGGAATATACACTTTGATGGAGTGATCAAAGTTTTTGGGTATACAAAGTTTGTTAGAAACTTGTATTTGCAATAAAGTGAGTGGGAGCACTACAACATTTCTGATAAGTATATGTGAATGACTTATGGTTGATCCGAAATGATGTTGAATTTCTGGAAAGCGTAAAGGGTTGTTTGAAAGGAGTTTTTCAAAGGAAGACCTGGATAAAGCTGCTTACATATTGGGCATCAAGATCTATAGAGATAGATCAAGACGTCTGATGATACTTTTAAAAGGAACACACACCTTTGACATGATTTTGAAGGAGTTCAAAATAGGTCAGTTAAAGAAGGAATTCTTACCTGAGTTATAAGGTGTGAAGTTGAGTAAGACTCAAAACTTGACCACGGCAGAAGGAAGAGGAAGGACGAAGGTCGTCCCCTATGCTTTTGTCATAGGCTCTATACGGTATGCCATGATGAGTACCGCACCTGATGTGTGCCTTGCCACATGTCTGGCAAGAGGGTACAAAGGTGATCCAGGAGTGGATCACCAGATAGTGGTCAAAAATTATCCTTGGAGGAATAAGGAAATGTTTCTCGGTTATGGAGGTGATAAAGAGTTCGACATAAAGAGTTACGTCGATGCAAGCTTAACACCTATCCGGAATACTTTGAGTAGAGATACCGGATACGTATAATGGAGCAACAGTTTGGAATAGCTCCAAGTGGAACGTGGTAGCAGCATCTACGATATGACATAAAGTTTTGCAAAGTACATAGCGATCTGAATGTTGCAGACCCATTGACTACAACCTCTCTCACAAGCATAACATGATCAAACCCAGAACTCATTGAGTGTTAATCACATATTGATGTGAACTAGATTACTGACTCTAGTGAACTCTTTGGATGTTAGTCACATGGCGATGTGACCTATGAGTGTTAATCACATGGCGATGTGAACTAGATTATTGACTCTAGTGCAAGTGGGAGACTGTTGGAAATATGCCCTAGAGACAATAATAAATTGGTTATTATTATATTTCCTTGTTCATGATAATTGTTTATTATCCATGCTAGAATTGTATTGATATGAAACTCAGATACATGTGTGGATACATAGACAAACACCATGTCCCTAGTAAGCCTCTAGATTACTAGCTCGTTGATCAATAGATGGTTACGGTTTCCTGACCATGGACATTGGATGTCGTTGATAACGGGATCACATCATTAGGAGAATGATGTGATGGACAAGACCCAATCCTAAGCCTAGCACAGATCATGTAGTTCGTATGCTAAAGCTTTTCTATATGTCAAGTATCTTTTCCTTAGACCATGAGATTGTGCAACTCCCGGATACCGTAGGAATGCTTTGGGTGTACCAAACGTCACAACGTAACTGGGTGGCTATAAAGGTGCACTACAGGTATCTCCGAAAGTGTCTTTTGGGTTGGCACGAATCGAGACTGGGATTTGTCACTCCGTATGACGGAGAGGTATCTCTGGGCCCACTCGGTAGGACATCATCATAATGTGCACAATGTGATCAAGGAGTTGATCACGGGATGATGTGTTACGGAACGAGTAAAGAGACTTGCCGGTAACGAGACTGAACAAGGTATCGGGATACCGACGATCGAATCTCGGGCAAGTACTTTACCGATAGACAAAGGGAATCGTATACGGGGTTGATTGAATCCTTGACATCGTGGTTCATCCGATGAGATCATCGTGGAGCATGTGGGAGCCAACATGGGTATCCAGATCCCGCTGTTGGTTATTGACCAGAGAGTCGTCTCGGTCATGTCTGCGTGTCTCCCGAACCCGTAGGGTCTACACACTTAAGGTTCGGTGACGCTAGGGTTGTAGAGATATAAGTATGCGGAAACCCGAAAGTTGTTCGGAGTCCCGGATGAGATCCCGGACGTCACGAGGAGTTCCGAAATGGTCCGGAGGTAAAGATTTATATATAGGAAGTCCTATTTTGGCCATCGGAAAATGTTCGGGATTTTTCGGTATTGTACCGGGAAGGTTCTAGAAGGTTCCGAAGTGGGGCCCACCTGCATGGGGGGACCCACATGAACGTGGGTAGTGGGGGCAAGGCCCCACACCCCTGGTCAAGGCGCACCAAGATCCCCCCTTAGAAGGAATAAGATCATATCCCGAAGGGATAAGATCAAGATCCCTAAAAAGGGGGGATAACAATCGGTGGGGAAAGGAAATGATGGGATTTCTTTCCCCCACCTTTGCCAACGCCCCAATGGACTTGGAGGGCAAGAAACCAGCCCCCTCCACCCCTATATATAGTGGGGAGGCGCATGGGAGCAGCACCCCAAGCCCTGGCGCCTCCCTCTCCCTCCCGTGACACATCTCCCTCCTCCCGCAGCGCTTGGCGAAGCCCTGCTGGAATCCCGCTACTTCCACCACCACGCCGTCGTGCTGCTGGATCTCCATCAACCTCTCCTCCCCCCTTGCTGGATCAAGAAGGAGGAGACGTCCCCGCTCCGTACGTGTGTTGAACACGGAGGTGCCGTCCGTTCGGCGCTAGGATCATCGGTGATTTGGATCACAACGAGTACGACTCCATCATCCCCGTTCTCTTGAACGCTTCCGCTTGCGATCTACAAGGGTATGTAGATGCACTCCCCTTTATGCTCGTTGCTAGATTACTCCATAGATAGATCTTGGTGATGCGTAGGAAAATTTTTGATTTTCTGCTACGATCCCCAACAGGACTCACATACGGCGGAGGAGGAGACCAAGCGGCCGTGGAACATTGATCTTCTTCGACCTTACTATACTTGAGCCATAGGCTCCGCTTTATGTACATATCTTTTGTATATACTATGATCAACATAATAAACCGACGCCCCCGGTAAACCGGCGTATCAGCCGCATTTTCCATAAGAGTATCACATGGGGGCTTCTGTGGGCAAGGGAGTTCCTATGGCCTCTTAAACCGGTGACCGCATCAACACCATCATAAGGGCACAGCTCTGGTTGCTTCGGCAATTTCCACATGATGATGAGGGGCAAAAGAGAGTTTGATGCCTAGCACAACTCAAACATAGGCCCCAACGAGCAATGCTCAAATGCTACCTGCGGGCTCCTGATGCAAGACATCAGCGAGTTGAAAAGTCTTGTAGTAAACACGGCTTGGAAGCTTGGTGTATACACCTAAAACCCCGGATTAACCTGCGTGCATCAAGTAAGTCACGCCGCCCAGGTAAACCTGGTACGACCCGTCGAACGTACACACAAGTCAATCCTTATTGACCCTGAACTTGGTAACGTTAAATTGACGATCATCAAGTGATTACACAAGTCAAATCTTTACTGGATTTTGAACTTGGTAGCATTTGACAAGATGATTTGGTTAATGATTGCGGACCATCTTAACAGGCTTTGCAAAAATGGTTAATGACAGTAGCCTGGCAGCTCATAAAAAGCCTCGAATTTGGAGCCTGGCAGCTCGTAAAAAGCCTCGACTACATGGTCTTATTTGCCCAAAAACATTATTTTTTATTTTTTATGTTTTCTCAAATCTTTATTTTCAAGGTCATTGGTTTTTCAACCAAGTCCATTGATTCAAGAGTGGATGACTACAAAGTTGCCACTACATCTGTATTTATAGAGTTATAGTCTGGGTTATAAACACCAGTATTAAATTACAGTTAAACTGGAGTTCATTATAACCCGGTTCGGCCTTCATGACTAGCCGACAAATAATCAAGGGAGTCATCAGCACTTACACCTTGGATCGTTCCTGCCGCATTAAGGTTTATTAAGATACACTTAATCACAGGTATGGTACATACTTATATTTTATACACAGTTCAAGTTATCAACTTAGATCATATGCCTGGGCAGTATGACCCGTCCGGCGGTAAACCGCCGGGACACTTTGAACATTGTTTTATGCAGAAACAGGTAGAATAAACCTTCAAAAGCATTGAAAGCAGGATATATTTCAGAAGCTGCCAATCAAAGCAATCTCACAAAAGATAGTGTGGGACAAATATAGAGTATTTCAGGTATCCTATTACAAGGCGCTGAAAGGCCCAAAAGAATATCAGTTTTTCTCAAAAGTGCTCAAAGCATAAAGGTAAACCGGAGCTGGTTCACGATTATGTTTCAGCTCGCTGTGAAGGCTGAGGGTCAGCTTGTTTCGGGTCTTCGGCGGCTTCTTCCAGCTGTTGGAAGTCAGTGGTGGTCCAGTTAATCTTGGCCAGAGCTCGGGAATAAACTTTGTCAGTTATAAGGTCTGACGGATCAATGTCAGGAGCGAAGGTGTGCTTATGGACGGGTGGAATAAGATTTTCGATATCATAGGACGGACGCTCCACCCGTACGTTCTCCATATCATAACCCGGATGATATCTTGATAAGTCCGCTTCATCAGCAAGTTTACTGGCAAGAGGCCGCATATCCTTGGTTAAAGCACGAAGGTCATCATTGGAGAAGGCTGATCCGTCTTCCTTCATGCTCGGATTAAAGCCATCAGAGAGCCGGCTCTAGCGGATCACTTCTTCACTTCAACAATACGGGCAGGCAGAATTGACAGTTTTTCTAAGGTACCTTTGATGGTGGTAGGAGCCGGTTTATTGTGCGAGATAGCGCTGATGGCCCTATAGGCACCGGAATAAAGCTGCTCCACCAAAGTGTACGCAGCTTTCAGTTTCTTTTGACATCATCTTCAAGATGAGTGATGCGCCTCCCTGTGTTGAAATTATAAATTAAACCGGTACAGTACATGATTCAAGGATAAGCTTAGGTCAAAGAACTTTCCGAAGATGGCAGATGTCATGTCATTTGTTTGCTACCTCAGCCGGACAGCTCTTCTGTCACCGGGTTAAGAGCAGCCTCAGCATCGCTGGCTCTTTTCTCCAAAGCAGCCTTTTCCACCTCCCAAGTTGACCGCTCCGCTTCAAAGTCCTTCTTTAGCTTCTCCATATTAGTTAATGCAAGTGAAAGCTCATCCTTGACTTTAACAGAAGCAGTCTCTTGGAACTTTAGGCTATCCCGGAGTTCAGTTATTTCAGAGGCCCTCCGGTTCAAGTCAGTCTGCCAAAGATAAAGTATATTAGTTATTCATGGAGCAATTCAGTCAAAGTTCCAAGCACATAACAAGTTATGCACTTGACACTTGGGGGCTAATGTACATTTGCAGTAAAAACAGGCAATTTTGCAGACAAGTCGCAAGCACGTAACAAGTTATATACTTGGCACTTGGGGGCTAATGTGACATTGTTCTAAACATAGGAAAAGTCCCGGTTTACCCTCAATGAAGTAAACCGGCCCTTCGGGGCTACACGTGCAAGTCAAAAGTTCTATATTTGATCTACTGAAGTCCCAGTTCACCCTGAAAGGCTAAACCGGCACTTGGGGGCTACGATGGACTAAAGGTATAATTACAAGGCACAAGCAGAAATGAAAGACAAAGGAAAGGAAGTTACCTCATAGCGTTCCTTCATTAAATTCACCAAGCCGGCTTCATAGTCACGGCTGGTATGTAACCGGTTTAAATACCCGGAATGAAGCTCCTGAGCACTGAGCCGAGCATAGCTGGATAAGTCAGTATTCAACTTGCCCTTGTCTTTATGGAGAAACTCTTCCTTGGCAGTGTGTTTGGCCAAAGCAACAGGCTCTCCTGGGGTGGTAAAACCGGTCCCAGTAATCTCAACGTCATCATTTGAAGCAGCAGTTGGCCTAGAAGGATTGACAGCAGTGGGAGTGACGTGAGCAGGACTAGCAGGAGCCGGACTAGCCCGAGCAGGGCTAACCCGTGCAGGGCTGGCAGTTTCAGCAGTATGTTCCATGGGGTCGTCCCCCGGAGCAGCAAGGTCTTCTCGATCCATAGGAGGAGGATCATCATTTGGAATTTCAACATTGTCTTCCAAGGGGTTGGCAAGCTCAGGATCGTCTGCCGGTCCAGAAGTAGTATTATTGACTGGCGGTTTACTCTATTTAGCCTTTTTGCTAGGCTTCAGCATACTGTGAAAAGATTAAAGAGGTAATGAAAATCAGAAGTCAAAAAGGAAAAGTTAAACCGGACAGGGTGAAAGACAGCTTACCCGTGAACAGTCTTGAGAACAGGAACTTGTCTGGCGGTCGATTTGCCAGAAGAGGAGAGAGGAGTTTCCTGATAATTCGAGTCATACGGATTAAGGGGTTGACGAATAAGACCTGCTTTGGGGTAAAGAGCAGTTGGAGTAAGTAAAACCTCAGAACGACGCCTTCGAGCCGGAGTGTGAGGTAATCCGGTGGATTCAACCACATGACCACTGCGGCGAGTGGTGCAGTGAGCTTCATGTTGCTGCTTCTTCAAAAGAAAGTTTGGATCTAGTTGAGCATGAGGATGAGAAAACTGAAATTTCTGGACTACCTGACAAATTTTTGGTGGCGGTGGTTCTGAGTCGGAGGAAAGAGAGATTACATCAACGTCATCCGCTTTACTGCCTTCAGCAAGACCCTGGGAACAGTCATTATTAATAAAAATGCAGGCAAAAGGAAAGGCTAAGGAATCATAAGAACTGGGTGGTACCTCAGAGGCCGGATCATCTTCCTCTGCATTGTATCTTGATGCGGCAGCACGCTTTTTCTTGTTCCTCTTCACGGCCAGGGTCTTTTTGCGAGCTGGCTTCGCCGGTTTTTCCTGGGTTTTTCTTTTCCAGAAAGGATCGTTCGCCTGTTTAAAGGAGTAAATGCGTATTAAACCAAGCGCTATGGACGTATTAAAACAAAACTGACGGCGGTTTATTGGTCACACAGAAGGGCGCCAATCCGGTCTGACTGTATTCTTCAAGAGGTATGTTCAGCAGTTTTTTTACGGATTCGTTAACCTCATTCTCTGGAAGCATCGTCTCTGTGTGGCGCAAAGGGTCCTTGGGGTTCCCAGTGTACTCGCACATTAAACCGAAACGCCGGCTTAGCGGGAGAATACTCCAAGAAATCCAGCAGCGGACGAAGTCGACTCATGTTAATCCGTTGGCTACAAAGGCACTGAGCTTTGAAAGCCGAGGGGCATATTGAGCTCGCTCCTGGGCGCTTAAGTACTGTGGAAAAGGGTGATCCTCTGGAAGACGGTGGGGGCGATAACCCGGCAGTGGATTTTTACCCTCCGGGGAAGTGTCTACACAGTAGAACCAAGTTTGATTCCAATCCTTGGGATGGCTGTGAAAAGTGGCGTGAGGGAAACTAACGTCCTTCCTCTTCTAAATAGTCATTTCGCTGAGTTCAGTATTTGGGCCATCATGAACTCAGTCCGACGGTTTAAGTGGAAAAAGTCCTGGAATAGCTCCATAGTTGGTTCCTCTTGCAGATATGCTTCACAGAAGACTTGGAAGTTGGAAACGTTTGAAACAGAATTGGGGACAATGTCTTGTGGATGCAGCTGAAAATTGGCTCATACATCACGGAAAAACTTGGACCCAGGAGGGTTGAATCCCCGGGCCAGGTGACCAAAGAAGACAATGATTTCTCCTTCCTTGGGCTTTGGAGGAAATTCTGATCCGAGAGCCCTCCAGTGAAGGACATCCTTTGGGCCTAAAGCGCCAATGGAGGCCATTTTTTCTAAATCGTCCTCGGTGATCCGGGATGGGACCCAGTTGCAAGAGACAAACTGTTTGGCTGCGGAAGTCATCTTTCAAAAGGGAAGGCTGAAAATACAATAAAGATCTGGTTTGGTAATCTAAGCAGAATTAAACCGGTAGGTTATATGAAAGTGTCGGTCTAAATGGCGGTTTAAGCAGGGGCCTAATGGTAACTACCGGATTATAAAGTTTGGAAAAAGTTAAACCGTCAAACACAGGCAGGTCAGACGTAGATTTAAAGTTAAACCGCCAACACAGGCAGATGAGATGCAGATCTAAAGTGTGGGAAAACAACTTTCACACAAGCTGTAGTAAGATATGGATCTACAGCATATGGAAAACTCAAAAATAATTCAAGTTATATTCAGTGGAACAGTGAAGGTCTTTAGCAGAATCAGTCTAAACTAATCGTATTGGAAAGGACAGATTACAATGACGGAGCGGAGTCATGCTAACGGTGGTTGACCTAAAGTTTGAGATCTACGGCTAAACACTGTCTATGGCGAAGAACCGCGAAGAACATGGACTCATCTACGAGCTCGCATGAAACCCTAGAACTGAGGTCTACGGGAAGGAAAGAAGTGGACGTACCTGAGGCAATGGAAGCGGAGCGGCACTGGCAAGTTTCTGGACGCGTTCAGGTTGATGCAGCGGGCGGGCTCGACGAAGACGCAGAACTCAACGGACGGCGGCGAAGCTCGAAGCGCAGGAAGACAGAGGAAGAAGAAGAGGCAAGGGGGGTAAAGGAGGCGCCCCTCGGCCCTATTTATAAGCCAAAGGGATAAAACGGTAGGCGCAGGAATCGAGGAGCCCAAAAACGGATATGGATGATGCTATCGCCTCGATTTTCGGAGTTTTAATGAGCAAAAGGTAAAGATAGGTACAAGTATTAAATGCGCAGATGGCGTCACGGCAGTTTAAAGTGATCTGAAGAGATGACGTCACACCGGTTTACAAAGCATACTGAAGCCATGGAAAGGCAAAATTGTACAAGACTTTTGAAGATTGACATGAATAGGTTCAAATCAATCTGGAGCCTAATGTCAGGGATATTACTACTAGGTATAAACCGCCCAGGAGGGGCCGGTTTATGTTATCAAGATTACCTTGAAGCCCAGCGGAGCATGAAGCAAGAAACTTTAGCCCAAGAGGTTTAGAGCCCAAGTGTTAGGGCCCACGATTTGTAAACCGCCATACTATGTAACTTGAGACGTAAGGTAGAAAGAATAGAGGCCGAGGTGGACACATTTATGAGCCGGCCTCGGGACTCTGTAAACCGGGCCGGGCGTCACCTCTTATAAAGGGACGACCCGGCGACGGTTCAAAGACAAACAACTACAGTTCGAGACATAGGCAAAGCGGATTCTCTCCCTGGTCATCGAAACCCTAGCAATACACACCAAACTAGACGTAGGCTTTTACCTTCATCGAAGGGGCAGAACTAGTATAAAAATCCATGTGTCCTTGTCCGCTTTAACCCCTTTAAGCTAACTCGTAGCGATGGCCTTACGACTAAGTCATTTTGCTAGGACATCTGCTGTGACAAAACCACAACAGAATGGGTGCTTGATAGTGGTTGCACGAATCACATGACCGGAGATAAGGACATGTTTGATGAGCTTGCTAGAAATGATGGTCCACGAAAGTATGTTACCTTTGGTGACAACTCTAAGAGTAAAGTTGTTGGCCTTGGTAAGGTGGCCATATCTAATGATAGCTCAATTAAGAATGTCATGCTTGTAGAATCCCTTCGATATTATCTTCTTGCCATGTCTAGATTAGCTTATTTTGGTTTAAATGTGCTATTTACTCATGTTGATTGCCAAGTATTTCATAGAGATAATCACAACATGGTATTTACCGACATACTTAGAGGTGACCTATACATTGTTGACTTCACTAAGAAAGCCCAACCCCACACTTTCTTTATTGCTAAATCTTCTGAAGGTTGGTTATGGCATAGAAGGTTAGGTCATGTCGGTATGTGAAATCTTGATAAGCTAATTAAAGGTGATCATATCCATGGTGTTAAAGATGTTATATTTGACAAGGATAGACTTTTTAGTGCTTGTCAAGTAGGAAAACAAGTTGGAGGAAGTAATCTCGTGAAGAACATCATGACTACTAGAAGACCACTTGAGCTACTTCATATGGATCTTTTTGGTCACAACGTTTACAAAAGCCTCGGTGGTAAATCTTTTGGGTTAGTTATTGTTGATGATTTTTCAAGATTTACATGGGTGTTCTTTCTTGATGATAAATCGCAGGACCAAAAGATCTGCAAAAACTTTGCTAGGAAGGCCCAAAATCAATTTGAAGTGAAGATCAAGAAGGTTCGCAGCGACAATGGAACGGAGATCAAGAACACAAATGTGGATACCTTTCTTGACGAAGAAGGGATTTCACATGAGTTCTCGGCTACGTACACGCCTCAACAAAATGGAGTTGTTGAGAGGAAGAACCGGACACTCATCGAAATGGCAAGGACAATGCTTGACGAAAACAAGACGCCAAGACACTTTTGGGCGGAAGCGGTTGAGACACCTTGTCATGCAACAAATCGCTTGTATCTTCACCAGCTTCTCGGCAGGACGGCATTCGAGCTTCTCACCAGTAACAAACCCCAAGTTGGATACTTTCGAGTATTCGGCTCAAAGTGCTACATTATTGATAAGCATCGTCGTTCTAAATTTTCTCCTAAATCTCATGAAGGTTTCCTAGTTGGTTATGGCTCGAACTCTCACACTTACCGTGTCTACAACAATTTCACCTAAAGGTTGAAGAGATGGTAGATGTGAAGTTTGATGAATCTAACGGCTCGCAAGTAGAGCAATTGCCAATTGATGTAGGAGATAAAGATCCTTCGGAAGCAATCCAAGACTTGTCTATTGGCAAGATCCGTCCAACGAAGGTGAAAGAGAGTACTTCGTCCGTCCATGTAGAAGCCCCTACATCTCGACAAAGTGAACCTCAAGTTGACTTGGAGGCATCCACAAGTGGGACACACCATGACGAAGGAAACAAGGATGTGCATCAAGATGAACCTCATCGACCTCCTTCTCCACCTCCACAAGGGGACAACAACACCAAC
Source organism: Secale cereale (assembly GCA_902687465.1). Lineage (NCBI taxonomy): Eukaryota > Viridiplantae > Streptophyta > Magnoliopsida > Poales > Poaceae > Secale > Secale cereale. The sequence goes on from LR738714.1 coordinate 434,592,201, forward strand.
AACAGTGAAGAAGGACAAGAAGAGGAAGTAGACGATGAAGAGGATGTTCCACCCCGAACCAAGCAAAAGCTTTCACGAGTTAGAGCAAGAATTGCTAGAGATCATCCCGTAGAGCAAATCTACAATGATATCCAAACCGGGAGAATCACTCGCTCTAAATCTCGTTTAGCTAACTTTGTGAACATTACTCTTTCATATCTAACCTTGAACCTATGAAGGTTGAAGATGCTCTTGATGATCTAGATTGGGTGAATTCCATGCATGAAGAGCTACACAACTTTGAGAGAAATCAAGTGTGGACATTGGTCGAGAAGCCCGACAACAACCACAACATCATTGGTACCAAATGGGTGTTTCACAACAACGAAGACAAAGATGGCCAAGTCGTCCGCAACAAAGCACGTCTCGTTGCCCAAGGCTACACTCAAGTCGAAGGTATGGACTACGGTGCGACATACGCACCCGTTGCTAGATTTGAATCCATTTGCATCTTGATTGCCTATGCTAATCACAATGATATCACCTTGTACCAAATGGACATTAAAAGTGCCTTTCTCAACGATGAAATTGAGGAGGACGTTTATGTTAAACAACCTCCCGGCTTTGTTAATCCCAAGAAACCCAATCACGTTTACAAACTACACAAAGCCCTCTATGGTCTTAAACAAGCTCCTAGAGCATGGTATAAATGTTTGACCAAGTTCCTAATTGAAAAAGGCTTTGAAATTGGAAGAATATACTCCACTCTTTTTACCAAAAGGGTTAATGGTGAATTATTTGTGTGCCAAATCTATGTTGATGATATTATATTTGGTTCTACTAATCCCCATTTTAGTGAAAGGTTTGGAAAGTTGATGTCGGAAAATTTTGAGATGTCTATGATGTGTGAACTCATGTTCTTCCTTTGTTTGCAAATCAAGAAAACTAAGGAGGGTACCTTTGTTTCTGAAAACAAAGTACACCAAGGACTTGTTCAAGAAATTCAACATTCAAGAATGCAAAGGTATAACTACACCCATGCCTACTAGTGGACATCTTGACTTAACTAAGGATGACGAACCGGTTGATCAAAAGGTTTACCGCTCTATGATTGGTTCATTGTTATATCTATGTGCCTCCCATCTCGATATTATGCTAAGTGTCTGCATGTGTTCACGATACCAAGCGGCTCCTAAAGAATGTCATTTCAAGGCCGTGAAAAGGATAGTGAGATACCTAATTCATACACCGAATTTTGGCATTTGGTATCCAAAGAGGTCTTCTTTTGATCTTGTTGGCTACTCCAACTCAAACTATGTCGGTGACAAGGTTGATCGAAAGTCTACTTCGGGTACTTGTCAATTTTTTGGTAGATCTCTTCTGTCTTGGTCCTCCAAGCAAAAAAAACTCGGTATCCTTATCCACCGCTGAAGTGGAATACATTGCCTCTGGTTCATGTTGTGCTCAATTGCATTGCATGACTCGAACTCTTAAAGATTATGGGATATATGTGAAACATGTACCATTGCTTTGCTACAATGAAAGTGCTATTAAGATTGCTCATAATCATGTGCAACACTCTCGAACTAAATGTATTGAAGTTTGTCATCATTTCATTTGAGATCATGTTGCTAAGGGTGATATTAATCTTAAACATGTTCGCACCGATAAGCAATTAGTGGATATATTTACTAAAGCACTTTATGAGAAAGTGTTTTGTAGGTTGAGAGGTGAATTTAACATCATTGATGCCTTAAACTTGGAGTAGGAACTCAATTCGATACATGCAAGGCATAAGCCTTTGACTAATCCTTGACTTTTCCCTTATGATCTTATGTCTTGGATATATTTATACCCTTGCATGCTATCTAACTCTTGTAGGCACTTGGATGAATCTAAATCCATGAGATTGCAAATCACTCATATATATTGAGCAATCTCTACATCACCTAGCCCCTACACCGTAGTGGTTGAAGACAAGGAAGCATGAAACTCTTCAACATATCCTTTGACAATTTCTATATATCAAATTTCATTTGGTATCAAGTTTTCATGATTGTCATTGTGGATACACAATTGCTCTTCCTTGCAAACATAACCCATGTAGGTAGATGAACTCAAACTACAAGTGGTGCTCCCAATCCTGGATGAGCTTCATTAACCTTGAACAACCCACACAAGTTCAACTACATGATCAAGACCAACACCACTACCCAAGGTATGCTATTCCATCTTAGAGAAGCTTTGCCATAAGTCATGGGTCAAAGTAGCTCAACAAGATGTGAATACATCAAAATGCTTAAACGAAAAATGGCAACCCCATTTTGAGCTTAAACGATGAGTATGACCTATGATCAAGTGTCTTCACTTGACTCCTAAGTAAATATACAATAACATAGGTGACTTTGTCGTCGACCAATTCTAGATGAAGCTCTCTAAGTATTTCTATGTGTTCCTTGCATTTGATACTTGCATTTTGTTCCCCCTCTCTTAAACAAAAAAAACTTCATCTAGACTTTCTTTTCTCTGTTTTTCCTCTGCATTTTCCTGCATCCAATTCATTACAAATCTTTCAGTTAATTCGTTGCAAATCCTTGTGAGATCTTATTTGCCTAGAGAGCTGAGATGAAAAATTGTTCCCTCAGTGTTGAACTCGGACCCACTAATTTACCACTTTCGGTTGAACCGAACCATCTTGGTGCCACCGAAGAAAACTACTCGGTGCTACCGGTTTCAATACTGAGGAGACAATTTGGCATTTGCATCCTGCATATATGTTCCAGCTCCACTCAATGATACTTGTCCTCTACCAACATCTCATGAGTATATAGCTCTGCTCTGTGACTCAAGGACCAAACCTATTTTGACTCACACTCCAGAAGATCCCTTTTTGGAAATTGATGTCAAAGGGGGGGAGAGAGTTCACATCAAAGCTTCAAGGAGAGGAGAAAAATCACTTGCCCCAGATGCCTGGTGTTCAAGAGGAGAGTAGTTACATGTCTTTAAGAGGGGAAAGACATGTCGATGATTGTTGATCTGATATGTTTTGCTCTGATTATGTTTCCCTAATTTCTTCCATTATCCAATATAAGATTCAGGGGGGAGAAAGACTGCTAGGGAAAGAAGTCTTTGAATTAATTGCATATATTTTACCTTTGGGAACATGTCTGTATTCAAGAGTACCTAGTACTCACTCTCTACATGTTATCCCAATCTTGGTACCCTTGTGGCTCTTTTGTTACTCTGTCTAGTAGATGTACATGTGTTATCTAACCTTGTTTACTCAGGTTCATCCCTTCATAAGCCAGCTCAAGATCACAAGGTAAGTATATGCATCACACTCATGAGCATGAAGATTTCTTGCTGATGTACATATTGTTTGCAAGAAGGAATCATGAACATGAGGATACACTTCATATATTCATATCATTTACTCTGATGCATATAGCCAAGATACATGTAACTCATTGCTTGCTCTGTCATGCCTATGCTTTCATATGTTCTTATATTCCATATTCACATGATTGCATACATGTAGGGGGAGCCTATGCATGTTACATGTTCTTCCAAAGCTTTAACTGCTATTATTCATATCTTTATCTAGATCTTTGATGTATGTTGTCATCAATTACCAAAAAGGGGGGAGATTGAAAGCACAAGTGCTCCCTGGGTGATTTTGGTAATTAATGTCAACATATCTCTTGTTGGACTAATATTTCCATCGAGTATATTTCAGATAAGTTCAGCAGATGGAGTGGCATGGACTAGAGGATGTGGAACCCCTTCAAAATGCTACGGACAATGGATTGGCTCAAGCTCAAGACTCTACTTTTTCTATTTTAGTGATCCAAGATCACATTGAGTCCATAGGAAAGCCAATACTATTAAAAGGGGATGAGGTGTTGCTTAATGGCTCAAGATGCTTAATGATATTCTCCAAAAACCCTCAACCACTTTCCCACATCCACATATGTCCCAAACCAAAAGTCTAACTCGGCCCCACCAAAAAAGTCTATCTGGCGCCACCGAGTTCATTTGACATAGCAACTGCCAGCACCCTAATCATTTTGGTCTCACCGAAAGGGATCTCGGTCTCACCGAGATGGGATTGCAAACACTCTGTTGCCTATTGCAATATTTTTGGTCTAACCAAGATGTGCAATCGGTCCCACCGAGTTTGTAATGCAAACTCTCTGTTGCCTCTTCGTAACATTTCGGTCTCACCAAAATGAGCGAATCGGTCCCACAGAGTTTGCCTGACCAACTCTCTGTGTACTCATTACCAAAATTTGTCTCACCGAGATTACGTTATGCCCTAACCTAATGAAATCGGTCCCACCGAGTTGATCATATCGGTCCCACCGAAACACCTAACGGTCACATTATGAACTAAATCAGTCTGATCGAGTTCTTTGAATCGGTCTCACCAAGTTTGGTAAATTGTGTGTAACGGTTAGATTTTGTGTGGAGGCTATATATACCCCTCCACCCACTCTTCACTCGTGGAGAGAGCTATCAGAACATACATACACTTCCATCATTCATGTTCTGAGAGAGAACCACCTACTCAAGTGTTGAGATCAAGATATTCCATTCCTACCATATGAATCTTGTTCATTGCCTTCCCAAGTTGCTTTCCACTCAAATCCTTCTTCCACCATATCCAAATTTGTGAGGAGCTATTTGAGTGTTGGGGAGACTATCATTTGAAGCATTTGAGCAAGGAGTTCATCATCAACACACCGTTTATTACCTTTTGGAGAGTGGTGTCTCCTATATTGGTTAGGTGTCACTTGGGAGCCTCCGACAAGATTGTGGAGTTGAACCAAGGAGTTTGTAAGGGCAAGGAGATCGCCTACTTCGTGAAGATCTACCGCTAGTGAGGCAAGTCCTTCATGGGCTATGGCCATGGTGGGATAGACAAGGTTGTTTCTTCGTGGACCCTTCGTGGGTAGAGCCCTCCGTGGACTCGCGCAGCCGTTACCCTTCGTGGGTTGAAGTCTCCATCAACTTGGATGTACGATAACACCACCTATCGGAACCAAGACAAAAAACATCATTGTCTTCACTTGTGTTTGCTCCCTACAAACTCCTCCCTTTACCTTCATATGCAATTGTTTTACATTCCGGTGCTACACTCTTAGAATTGCATGTGTAGGTTGATTGCTTGACTCGAGCTAAGTTGCTAAAATCTGCCAAGAACTAAAATTGGGAAAAGGCTAGATTTTGCTTTGGTCAAGTGGTCAAAGTTGCATGCTTTACTTCACAATACCTATATACACTTGTCATACATGCTTGTTGTGTATTGTGAAAGTTAAACATGTGCTAAATCTCCATTCAAACATTAAGTATGTTAAAAGTTGCCACTTTTCTTGCTAGAGTCTATTCACCCCCCTCTAAACACATTTTCTTATCGATCATTTCACCTTCGGGCCCGCCACCGAGCGGTCGGTGGTGATCAAAGAAGAGATGATGGATAAGGTGCGCCGACACTTGCCGCCGATTCCAATGAGTGGGGGGCGATGGTGGCTTGGCCCACTTACCAGAGGAAGGTTGCCTCCTGTACTGCTGCTCAAACAGGGCGGAGTTCGTGAGGCAGATGCCCTCCTTTGATGAATGGGGGCTTCGTCCGCACGGCCTCGTTGTGTCTCGTGAGAACCCTGTCTGTGTGGCTCCCTTGCCTGCCGTCGTCGAGGTGATCGTCCCAGAAGTGGGCGCGGGAGGACGATCGCTGCGGAGTGCTGGTGGCGCTGCTACTTCCGTGCTGGCGTCTCCTGAGGTTCCTGAAGCGCCACCCTTCAGGGCTCAGGATAGTCGCCCAGAAGGGGCGTCTGAGGTGCAAGTGATGCCTGATGCTCCCGAGGCCGAAGCTCCCGTGACCTCTTCGCATCGCCCCGAGGTGGGGGAAGGGCGCCCCGCCCAACCCAGCGCTTCTGGGGGCGCCTCCTCCGGAGCCGGCCTGGTTGCCCCTGATGTTGCCGATCGCTTTCGGGGCTTCATCCAGCTCCGGCCAAACTTTGAAGCTCTCCGCAAGAGGAGGAAGTCTTCAAGCTGCAGTGACGATGCCTTTCGGCCATAGAAGCCGAGGAAGTACATTGCCATAGACGAGTGAGTAGCTTATCTTTGTAACTCCTTGTGTGTTGCCTTCCTTCCTGACCACGATTCATCAGGGCCCCTCCTGCCAAGGCGGCAAAATCTCCTGAGAAGCAGGCCCCTGTGGCCCCAAGCTCTTCGCCAATCTAGGGCGCCCTTAGTCGACGCGCCACCTCTGGTGCAAGGCCACCCACGAGGTCGGATGTGCCGGCCTGGTGCCTCGACCCCGCGTTCATGCTGTTCCTTCTTCGCGGTTCTGCCTGGGGGCCGGGGGGCGTGCCGAGGGCTCCCCCCATGGTTGTCGTACGTAGTGGGGCCGCCTTGGTCCTAGAATCTTCTTCGAGCGGTGGGTCCCAGCCCCTCCGGGCCCCAGCCGAGGTCCGAGAGTCGACTGGGGCGGAGGAGACCCTAGTCCCGCCTCCGGGGGGAGACGAGTTTCGTCAGGCTTCTTCAACTTCTCCTGACGCCAAGGAGGGCCCTTGCCTCCTGCTTGAGTCAGCACGCAGACGCGGAGCCGCCCGCCACGAGCTTCTCCGGGAGGCGATGAATGCGCTGGGCCGACTTGGGGAACAGCTTGAGGGAGTTGACGCCTATTTTGAGGCTGAGGGCCTTCAACTTATGGACAAGTGGCGCCGACTGGGGGCGACCATTAACCTCGGGCGCCTCCAGTACGAGCGTGCCAACGGGAAGGCTGACGCGTCCCTTGCAGCCTCGCGAGAGGCCTGCACTGAGCCCTGGAGGAGGCCAAGGAAGCCGACCTCCGCCGCGAGGCTGTAGAGAGGCGCCTGCTGGAGCTTCAAGCCCTGAATGCCCACTTGGGGGAGCGATATGAGGTGCGCAGGGCCGCCCTGGCATCGATGAGGGGGACGCCTTCCGAAGAGGCGGAAATCTTGCGGCATGAGGAGTTGCTAATGCTAAAAACCACGAAGCGCAGCCTTGAGCGACTAGAGGCGAGGGGGCGCCATGTGACCCTGGCCGAGGATGATGTCTCCGCTTGCGAGGCCAGAGTCCAAGAGGAAATCGACCGGAAGGTGGCGGAGGCCCGTGCAAACCTTACCAAGGGGTACGACTTGAAGTTGGTGGTCCAGCGGGTAGGGGTTGACGGGAGGATTGCTGCCCTCAGGGCAAAGCTGGAAGAAGCAGAGCAGCGCGAGAGGGCCGCTGAGGCGGCTCAGTCTTCCGTACAGGCTGAGCTGGGCTCCACGCAGGCCGACTTGGCCTTGCTCCAGTGACAAGTCGATGACGCCGCAGTTCTTGCGCAGCAGAGCAAGGACGAGGCTTGCCGTTGACTGCTACTGCAGCATGAGCATGTCCCCATGCTGCGGGCTCTTCGGGAGAAGGCCAACCGGGCGTTGGGGGCCATCTATGAGGAGAACGCCCCCTGCCCTCACACGGAGGATTACGTTGGCCATCTTGTCGTCTTCACCAAGGTTGTAACGTGCCTGGAGAGCCGGGCCGTGAGGGCCCGCCACCTTGTTGAAGAAAATATTCGGAGCCTCCTTGGGCGCGTGTTCTCCCGGGTCTTCAGCTACCTCCAGAGCATTGACCCCGACTTTGACTTCGACGCCGCCATCGCCCCTGTGCCTCGGGCTATCCAAGACAACCTGGCGCACTGGGTGGACGACCACGTGGATGCTATGTTCCAGGCCTTTCCCATTGATGATGACGAGGCCGTGGTCGTGGCAGATGAAGGCGACGCAGTTGAAGACGGTGAAGACGTGGCCAACGATAGCACTGGCAGTGTACATGAGAGTGACTCGGACAACGCGGTGAGTGACGTGTCCGGTTGAGCTTGTGTTCCTTTGCCTTGACCATGCACGCATAAACTTGCACGAGGCCCCGTAGGGCGTGAGAGCGTTTTGATGGGGGGAGCCCCCTATGTGTGTAAACTGGTATTCCACTTTCCTTCTTTTGCCGCTTGAATCCGAACCTGGGACGTGTGTCCTCGAGTTTCCCGAGCTTATTTGCCGTTGTAACTCACCTAGATCTTACATGTCCTCGTGTGGGTTACGAGGTCGTGGGCTCTCTTCCCTCCTGGGGTGGATCACTATAGGTCTGCAGCCCTAAGTCTCCTGAGCGACGCATGGCTCTGCTCCGGGGAGCAGGGCGCGGGGTGTTCCGCTAGCCGCGGCAGGATGCCTACGTGGCAAAATTGTGGCATGTAGGATCTTACCCCCAGGGGGTCCTGCGGAGGTTACAGCAGTACGCCAATTGGGATTGGCCTTCTGGTCCCCGAGCCGAAGGGCCAGGGGTAAGATCTTCAAGACAGCCAGAGGTGGCAAAATCCAGCAGAAATCAACGAAAATCCCCCCTATTTCGGCAACGAACAAGACTTCAAATTCAATTCGAAAGACACGGCGAATCCAACTACAAAAAGGAAGGCAAGGAAAGCAAATAGCCGCGTCCGGCACCAATCTAGTCTTCAATCTTCTCACCAGCGCGGAGCTAAGTGCTGCCACTAGGACGTGGGAGGGAGCCCCCGAGGCCCGAGGGCGGCTCTCCGGAGACTCCGGGGCGTGTACAACCCCACTCATTATTACGTGAGAGTGTCACGGGTGGAGATCTTCACATGTGCGAGCCTTACTTCATATCGCCAGACGAGGGCCCTGCCTTACGCCACCCCTGACCTCTATTGGGGCGACCGGAAACCAGGGCAGGATCAAGGAGTCAAGGGGGATGCTAGCGGCGCCCTCGGCGACCACGGGCGCTCTGTCGGGGGGGAAGCTTGGCAAGGCTCGCCCCGATAGAGGACCTACTTTCACATACTTCCCCGCTCCTCGCGTCGTGGGGGAGGCCGCGGCTCTAGGCCCTCCACACGCAGCCCCCAGCGTTCTAGTCCGGTTGAGGGCGGAGCGGCCGCTCTCAGGTCCTCGACCATCGCCGTGGTCTGATTCACCTGTACTCCATTGTTAGCGTATGTCTGCTGCTGTGGTACCTGCTATGCTCTATCGTCATCGCTGAAGGGGTCCATGGAGCCCCCGGGCGACTCGTGGTAATCTTCTTCCTCGAACACCGCGCCGTTCCATCTCGGCCCAAGGAAGACATTGGGGCCTTCCCCGAACACGTACGTCAGGTCCACCATGCGGAGAACGTAGGCTTTGTTGGCCGCTCCATCGGGGGCACCGCCTATGTGCCCCACGCCTTGAGCCCCCGACTGCGGCACCCGGCCTTGGCGGCCACTGAGTCGTACCCCGACGTAGCCTCGCAAGGGGCCGCTGGTGCTTGCTCCTGCCGGTGACGAAGTCACTGCGGTCGTGAGGATGGCGCCAGCGCTCCTGTTGGTGTCGCCAGGTCTTCCAATCGCTCCAGGGACGCCCGCGCCTGCCGGGGCCTCACCCGCGCCCCACCTGCGACCTAGGGCGGGGGTGACAAGCAGAACGATGGTGCACCCCTCCAAGCGCAGCTCAGTAGTTCAGTGACACGTTCCAGCAGTACGTCATGGCTGCCCTCGTCCAGCCTGCACCATACCAGCTCTCGTGCCATGATGAGTGCAGCCCTCGTGTTCGCCTGCTCCTGTCGGGTGTAGGGTGCTGTGGCTGCGGCGTGGTTCGCAGATCGCGTCGCGGAGCGCGCGCGCCGGGACGCCGAGGCGGTGGTTGCAGGCCTGCGCCGCCCGCGGCTGGCGGCAGGCGATGCGGGAGTCATCAGGAGTGCGGGAATGAGGCCCCCATGGGTGGATGTCGCCACCCGCATGGGCTAGGCCGCCCAGCGGTCTGCATGAGCCCCCTGGTCGTCAGCCATCGACATTGTGGAGCGGCGACAAAACAAACAACGGAGGAAAAGATTCGGCGCACCCCCTACCTGGCGCGCCAAATGTCGGATCTTGGGTTCCGGCAAAACCCTTCAGGTTCAAACTCTGGGGTGCGCAAGAAGGTCTCTCCTTCCACCCTAGCTCATCTACTTGCCGGTTCCTAGGCCTAGCTCGTCAGATCTGAAGAACAAGGGACACAAGGTTTATACTGGTTCGGGCCACCATTGTGGTGTAATACCCTAATCTAGTGTGGTGTGGTGGGTTGCCTTGTAGGCTGAGGAAGAACTAGTACATGGGGCGAACAACCTCCTGAGGAGAGGTGTTCTTGTGCTCGAGTGAGCTTGTGGGTGTGTGGCCTTCTATTTGATCAACTCTCGATCCCCTCCCTCCAATGGTGGTGGCTAGTCCTATTTATAGTGGCCCGGGTCCTCTTCCCAAATATTGAGCGGGAAGGGATCCCACAACGGCCAAATTTGAAGGGGCGCAGCTAGTACAAGCTATCCTAACAAAAGCTGGTATTCGCCTGCCAAAGGCTCTGGAGGTAACGCTGTCGTGGGCTCCGCAATGACCTCCGCTCTGCCGTCCTGCTAGTCTTGGTCTCATTGCACCGATATGGAAACCTTTGCTTGATGCCTCAGGACTCCTCGCCTGCACCTACTCCTTTAGCACCAAAGAGGAAACTGGCACTCTACGCCCGCTGGCGCCCGCCTGTCCTTGGTCGTCATTGCTCACGACACGAGGACCTCACGAGCTGCCCCTCGCCTTGATATCTCCAATCCTCATGAGCTAGCCTAGTGAGGCCGCCCCAGGGGATGTCTTGCGTCGTCCGCCTCGCGAGGGTCTTGAGTGGTTGCTGAAGAAGTTGGGTCGTACCAGGCCGCCTGATGAGCCACACCCTGGGCCGCAGGCAGGCAAGTCCGGGTACCCCCGTTCCCAGAATGCCGACAACTCCGAGTGAGAGCATCCCTCCACTCGGGGGCTTAGCCGCAAGCCCGTCCTCCCTAAGTTAAAAAAACTACTCCGAGTGAGAGCATCCCTCCACTTGGGGGTTTAGCAGTGAGCCCGTCCTCTCCTAACTTAAAAAAATACTCTGAGTGAGAGCATCCCTCCACTCGAGGGCTTAGCCACGAGCCCGTCCTCGCCTAAGTTAGAAATCTATTCCA
>LR738714.1:434603910-434749178 GCA_902687465.1 Secale cereale
CCGTCCTCGTGTAAGTTAAAAAAACTACTCCGAGTGAGAGCTCCAGGGCTTAGCCGCGAGCCCGTCCTCGCCAATGTTAAAAAAACTACTCCAAGTGAGAGCATCACTTCACTCGGGGGCTTAGCCGCGAGCCCGTCCTCGCCTAAGTTTAAAAACTACTCTGAGTGAGCGCATCCCTCCACTCGAGGGCTTAGCTGCGAGCTCGTCCTTGCCTAAGTTAGAAAACTACTCTGAGTGAGAGCATCCCTCCACTCGGGGGCTTGGCCGCAAGCTTGTCCTCGCCTAAGTTTTAAATCTTTTCCGAGTGAGAGCATCCCTCCACTTGGGGGCTTAGCCGCGAGCCCATCCTCGCCTAAGTTAAAAAAACTTCTCCGAGTGAGAGCATCCCTCCACTCGGCGGCTTAGCCGCGATCCCGACCTCGCCTATGTTAAAAAACTACTCTGAGTGAGAGCATCTCTCCACTCGAGGGCTTAGCCGCGAGCCCGTTCTCGCCTAAGTTAAAAAAATGACTCCGAGAAACACAGCAACGGTCAACCAAATGTGCACATAGAAAGTAAATATTTTGATAAATCCTTCAAGTAAGGAAATGAAAGCAAAAGTACTCGGGTGGCAGGCCTGAATTAGTTTTACGCTTACAAAATCACTCGGCATCCCGAGGCAAATATAAGATGAATCATAAATTGTTTCACTCGGCACGAGTACTGGTGGGCTCGACGAAGGTGTCCAGATCAATGTCGTCTGCGATCCGAGTGGCTGCATCAATGAAGGTCTCCATGAAGCTTTTGAATTTAAGCTTCTTCATGTTCGCCACCTGAAGAGCCTTCAACTTGTCTTCCTTGACATCCTTGCAGCAGAATCGAACATGTGAAAGCGCTACGTCAGCTCCGCAACAGGCAGGTGATTTCTTCCACGCCCGCACTCGAGCAGGAATGTCATTGAGCCGGGTCATCAGTGACTCGAGGTCATTTTGAAGCTTATCCTCTGGCCACAGCTCTTAATCTATCCATGTAAGTGCGACCTTCAGTTGAGCGAGGTACCCCAAGACACTCTCAAGGCGAGCTTCAAGTCGCAGCACGTTCATAGCGGCAGCATCACCTACGAGCCTTGGTGGGGTTAAGGCTCGTGTCAATCCGATCTGTCTCTTGCTTGAAGTTCTGGCAGAATTCTGCACAAAAGAGAAAATATGAGTCAGCAGCATTGCATGGAAATTCATTGAATGTTCACTCGGATGAAGAAGGATACCTTCAAGCATCATGTACATCTTCTTGGCGAGCCCCCCCCCCCCAAGTATTCCTCCAGCTCATTCCTCTTTTGAGTGAGTTGGTCGACCTTGTCAGACAAGACAGTTCTTTCCTCCCACAATTGAGCAGCTTCCTTCTTTGCTTCATCAACAAAAGACTTCAGGGTCACATTCTCCTCTTTGAGTTTTCCGACTGAAGCCAGTTTCCTCTCAGTTGCCTTAGTCTTCTCCCTGGCCGTCTTCTGTGCTGCAGCAAGATCGTTGTCCTTCGCCTCCAAGGCCTGCTTCACGGTGTCTAAAGAAACAATAGTCCTGAATCGAGCTTGTAGCCGATGATTTTCACTACGCACATTTGTTCAAGGAACGGAATGAAAAAGCAACAATTCTCTCAGTCAGCAAAAGTTACCTCGCATGGTATTCACCTCAGTCTGAGAATGCTCCAGCTTCTTATTGGTGGCTTCTAACTCCACTTGGAGCAAGATCTTCTCCTTCTCCAGAGCAACATACTGGGCCCCAAGTTCACAAGATTTCTGGGATTGACAGAAAGACAATTCAATCAACTAGGAACAAGATTTCTGAGATTTTTGAGACAAATATTACCTCTACTTCCGAGTAGAGAAGAGCTACGAGAAGAATTCGCAGATCCCCGTCGAATCAAACATTTGACGGCGGTCTCGGGGACTAGAGCTAGTGGGTGCACTTAGTGTGCCCCCACTGGACAAGTCATCACTCGATACGGTCTGCCCTGCCCGAATGAAAAACAAACAAAACAAATTTTCTCCAAGACCCCCGCCGAATCAAACAATCAATGGTGGTCTTGGGGAGTACACCCAGTGGGTGCACTCAGCGTGCCCCACTAGACCTTTTCCCCACTCGACGCGGCCCGAGGGGATGGAATTCAGAACAAAAAAAGAGAGAGATAAACACCCAGTGGGTGTGCAGATCCAATGAAATCAAGACGGAGAAAGTACAATCGGAAATCAACTTACTATCGCACTTACTCGGACATTCACTTGAAGGGCAGCGCTGGCGTCATAAGCTTGCCGACTATTCTCATACACATCCTTCAGACGTTGCATCATCAGATCATCCTGGATCATAGCCTCCTTGCTGGCCCCAGTTGATCCTCGGGGACATGGTGCAGGGTAAACACAGTAGACGGGGGAGCTGATGTCACAGTCGGAAGGATCGGCACATGAGTCAGGCCAACGGATCCAAAAATTGGAAGAGTTGATACAACCGGCACAACAGTCGACGGCGAGGTAGTGGAAACAACGCCAATGTGAGCCGAACTGCCAGGCTTTGGAGGACCAGCTCGGGCGGCGGACGAGAGGCTTGGCCAGATGGCGTTGTCCCAGCGTGGCTTCGCGTAGAAGTCGACCTACCTCTTCCCCCTGCACCTCTCGGAGTGTCCTTTTCGTCGTTGTCTGGGAGAGTGATGACGTCAGTCGGCGCTGCAATCACTCGACGGTCAAGTCTCAGTCGGCCGGTAAAACAAAAACAGCAAAACTAAACAAAGCATGAGTCGAACATACCTGCCCGGGAAGTGGCTGATAACCCACAAGTATAGGGGATCATTTGTAGCCTTCTTCGATAAATAAGAGCGTCGAACCCAACGAGGAGCTAAAGGCAGAACAAATATTTCCTCAAGTTCTATCGACCACAGATACAACTCTACACTGGTACACGTTGGTCCTAAAAAACGTTTTTAACCCCTTTTCGCGACGGCATTTGGAACCGTCGCCAAGTGAGTGTGGGCGATAGGGGGGTCCTTCCCACACGACCCAGGAATCGTCGGGGATAGGCCCTCCTGGGACCAAGGCTGGGGCCGTGTGCGATCGGGCGAGGCATCGAAACCCAATCATTTCCGTAGGTATGTACATCCCACACGGTAATCCGAGAAAATTATTTCCGTAGGTATGTACATCCCACACGGTGAATCCCAGAAAAACATTTCCGTAGGTATGTATATCACACACAGTCAATCCAATGAATATGATTCCATTCTTATGTACATCCCACACGGTCATTCCAGGGAAACCGTTTCCATTCGGACGTACATCCCATACAGTTTTATGTGTAGCCTCATGTGTGAAAGGTGTAACTATCACACACGGTCTGCCTTGGTTAACTGTTTGCTTTTATTAACTATATCACACACGATTTGATGAGGAAAAATTTGTGGCATTGGGCAATCCATCGCAAGCGCTTTTAATGCTAGAACCGTTTGCAAAGTTCCATGACACATTTAACAGTTTATTAGTTTACAATTAATAATTCCGGTATTATGCAAATTCACATTTCATATCGAACATCTGTTTGCCAACTTCATATCAGGCACATAATATATTATAACATCACAGTATGGTAGCTACATGAAAACAGCACAATACAACATATAGCTAGTTCAACTTCATAAGAACAATATATTCATTTCCCTAATCGAGATCATCCAGGCTCGTCTTATCCACATCTCCTTTCAGTTCAGTAAGAACCCGTTTTGCATGGGCCAACTGGGAAAGTGCCTCCTCCTTGGCCAACACCATCTTAGCAAAGTCTGATTTAAAAAATCTGAGCTCATTCTCCACCTTTAACTTTTTATCCGGCATCTTGAAATATGCTTCAGCATTGACAACAGTTTCTCTAAGCCTACGTTTGTTCTCCAGAGCTTTGCTAGGCACATCTTCAAAGACTGTGGCCACTCTTGATCAACCCAGTGCAAGTAAGAACACTTATGTTCATCCTATAATATTTAAAACTAGATCAGTAAAAATTGTAGGGGAAATGGGTTTATAGCAACATAGAAAATCACCAATACTTGTTTTGAAAAACTGAAGAAACATGCTAATTATGACATATCTTCTAAAAAAGATTAATGTGCAAATGAAATAATTGCTACTAAGACAACAACCAAATTCTGGAACATCATAAGCTATAATTAACGACAACGATGCTACAAGTTCTTACTCATGTACATTAAATAAAAAATTGAACATTTTATGAGGAAGGTAAATATAACTGCAATAGCATAGCGACAGTGTTTGGATGACAGCCAATTCATACTAACAGGTGTGTACATGCACAAATTTAGTAACATAGAACTAATAGCGCTAAGGCCGTCCACTATGTATGCCAAAACTGGGGTAAAGACAACTGTTGCTACATCTCCCGCCGGTGCCCTACACTGGCAAGCCGATGTAGTGAAAAATATTAGGGACCCGGACTCCGGAGCACGTAGTTGCCCCGATGCCCAGGTCCTTCATGCCATAAAGATTTAGTAGTTTACTGCTTGGCTGCTCGGATGTGTGGACCAAAGTTGGCTGCACAAACTGCTGAAGCAGTGCCAAATAATTTTCTAATGGCACCGCTGATGAGATGGCAAAAATTTAAGATACTAGGTACAAATTGTGACACTATCTTAGGATGCGTTTGGTTGAAGGTGCGGTATGAATGGGTTGGGACTGTGACAGTGTCTGAATCACATCTAACAAATGATTTGTAATAACGAAAGAGGGTCTAACCTTCTATGCGCATGCCAGAAACTTCCTCCCACTGTCCACAGAATCAAACGCAACTAGCTTCACGCATGGAGATTGATGGTGACAATGAGCAGATAGATCTTCAGCCACCCGCTCCATTCGTTGCCACTGATGGTCCTAGGGAGCTACAAGAGGAATAAATGACTCAAATCGACTGCCAGGTAAAAATCCTTCATTCCAAATCATAGCCCGAGAGAGAGAAGGAAGGCATACCCTGGTGGTGAAGGAGTAGTCGCCGGAGGAGGAACCACTGGAGAGGTCTTTGAAGAAGACCATGGCGACCCCGGTGGTAGGATGGGAGACGGTGAGAGCGAGGAAGCAGCTATAGCTTACTAGCAAGGAAGGAAGGAAGGAGGAAACAGGGGAAATATGACTTTTGGTCGGGAGAAAAGGGGGTGGGGAAGGGGGGAAGAGGGGCGGGGGTAGATATTTTGGCGGTAGGCCAAAATTTTGGAAATGTGGAGGGAAACTTTGCGCGCGGTTGCTACTTCTCGACCTTGCGTTGTATTCCCTCGAAGAGGAAAGGGTGATGCATCACAGTAGCGTAAGTATTTCCCTCAGTTTTTGAGAACCAAGGTATCAATCCAGTAGGAGACCACGCGCGAGTCCCTCGCATCTGCACAAACAAATAAGAACTTCATAGCCAACGCGATAAGGGGCTGTCAATCCCTTTACGGTCACTTACGAAAGTGAGATCTGATAGATAGGATAGTCTGATATTTTTGGTATTTTGGATATAAGAACAGAAAGTAAAAACAGCAAAGTAAAGTAGATGTAGATTAATATGTTGAGAATAGACCCGGGGGCATAGGTTTCACTAGTGGATTCTCACATGAAAGCAGCATTCTACGGTGGGTGAACAAATTACTGTCGAGCAATTGATAAAAAAGTGAATGATTATGAGAATATCTAGCCATGATCATTATATACATGCATCACGTCTGTGACAAGTAGACCAAAACGATTCTGCATCTACTACTATGATGTGGCACCCCGGATCAGAGCGATCGGTTTACCTTGCATTGCCAGCCCAGAGACCTTGTCTTCTGGCAACACACAACATCTTGGTATAGAAAACAGCCGCTTTATTGATACTAGCGGACCAAAGTTTTACATTACGACAGTTAGCGAGGCCAAGCGGCACACACGGTGCGGCTAGACAATATGTACATTATTTAATGAACATAAAAGGGACTCGGGCATAAACTACGCAGCAGCGGAACGACGTCGTAGCGGAACTCCATCTCACAGGGACATCGATGTGGATACGGACTAGACTCAGACGGCACTCATTTCCAGCGGAACTTTCCTGAAATCTGGCATGACACGCCAGGTCAGTACTTTAAATGTACTTGCAAGCTTACAGCAAAACAGAATCATAATGACAATCAATACCATGATGATTAGTCAATATTAAATATGCAGCAATAGACTTAAAATAAATTTTAATAACATGCTATGCTCATGACTTTGCATAAATAAAACCTCAGTCTATCTTACTCATGATAATCTAGCATAACCACCAATTTATTCATCTTAATAAGATATAACTCGTGATCCTTCCGGCGATCACAAACCTGCCCATACTGGGTCTCAAAACATCTCAGAAGCTCTAAAATTTTATTATCATATCACTCGTGATCCTTCCGGCAATCACAAACCTGCCCATATTGGGTCTCAAAACATCTCAGAAGCTCTTCCATCAACTTATCATAGTACCAGAAATTTAGAACATAGTAAGCAAAATTTTATTATCTATTGACCCATGGTGTGACCTACTTTCGAGCGTGTCCATGACCGTGGACTCGGCTATCGATAGATTAATACACTCTGCAAAGGTACTGCACTGTACCCACACCACGGAACCCATGGCCTCTTTATCCCATTCGGGTGGACCAACGGCATTCCGACGAAACCCGTCCATTGCCATGACACTCCTCCGGCCACTCCGACTCGTTCACCCACTGGAACGGTCCTGGGTGGCCCTGTGTCTACCAAAGACACACCTGCCACCGTCGTGGCCAAACCAAAAGTTGTCCCAACCGGGATCACGGTACCATAAAACCAACTACAGGCACACAAGGTTATGTCTTGTTACCGGGCCAGGGTACTTCACGCCCATAACCTTCCCTATCTGGAGGTACCGACAGGAGGCATGCCAATGGACAGCATCAAGACCTTCCCATAAAGGTAAATTTGGTTGCACTGGGAAAGACTCGATTCAGTGGCACCATGACCCGGTCAACAATTTATTCATGTTGAGTTATTAACAGTTTCAACTTAGAAAGAAATAAAGTAACCGGTGTCATACAATGCCATGCAATATACCTAAGTGCAGTACATATGTAAAATGTCATGCAACAATAAAACTGAGTCAACTATTATCTCAGCTTCAATATTACTCTGGTTATACTTGACTTCCAACAAAATTTAACTTAGCAAAATTTTATCTTAGTTACTTAATGCAAGAGAAAATAACTTTGCGTATGTATGTCCATAATCATTCACAATATCCCAACTTTATTTTAACTATCTTAATGACTTAAACCAAACTCCAACTTTCTGTAAAGTGAAATGAAACTAATAACTTCAGCAACCCAAAGGACTATTTAACAAAATATTTAACATGCATAATATAAATCATTTGCTCAAGTTGAAAAAATCACAAATATTGAAATGGCATTATGAAAATGTTGCTGTGGCTTGACTTAGTTCAAATGAGGCTCACAAGCCTCCTGGTGATCCTTAGGACAAGCCTCTTCTTCTGAAAACAAATAAAAGTTCAAAAAGAAATCATCAAGATTCATTCAAAAATTCACCAGAAAATCTATACATCACCAAATGGTTTCATTTTTGGTGTTCTGCAAGATTTATTCACTAGGAACACAATGCAAAAAGAATCAATTCATTTGGACTTATGGTTAAAAAGTTACATCATTTTGAAGTTCTCTGGAATTAATTTAAATTTAGAAGTTTAAATAAAAGAATAGGGGGGTGACGTCGAAAGCGTAAACGCCCCGAGCGCCACCACTTATACCACTTCGCGCGGGAATGGAGACACTGACTAGCGGGCCCCGCTAGTCAGGTGAGAGGGAGAGAGAGAGAGATGGGCAGAGGCGGCCGTCGTTTCTCCGGAGCGTACGCCGACGACGTTGCCCCTTGGCTCAAATGGAGAGGATAGATCGATGGAGAAGGTTGAGGCGCACCTGCCTGTACCCGTGGGGTGGCTGGAGGTGCACGGACGGCAACAGAATGGAGCTCGGAAGCGGAGGCAGAACAGGGGACTCGCCGGACTTGGGGAAGACGACGAGCTACGGCACCTCCAGCAGCTCCAGCTAGGTGAAGTAGCTTCACCAGAGAGTGGCGAAGGACCTGGTGCGGTCGCCTTGAACGAAGAGGACTGGGAGCTACCTCGACGACTCGAGGGGGATCGCCGATGAGCTCGGCTCGGGAACGGTGTCCTGAGGCCTGCCCGGCCGGGCCACGGGGTTCTACTCTATCTGGAGTCATGTGGGCGTGGAGTGGTGTGCTCGAATTGGCTGGGGAAGGGCCTATTTATAGGCGAACGAGAGGGGGGGATCGGTGCGCCGCCAGCGACACCTGGCCGTGCCCGGCGATGAAGTGGCGTCAGTGAGAGGGGGAGAAAGAAGACGGGGTCACAAGGGAGCTGTGGCTGTGCGGAGACGAGCACAGGGGTGCTGGAGATGGCGACGAGCACAGTGCGCACCGCACTGTGCCATGGCTGGATCGCGCCCGTGCTCGCTGCGGCGAGTTCCGGCGTCGGCGAGCGCCAGGGGTGCACTGTGAAGATGAGGACGACGATGGGGGCGGGGTTTGGCGCGGTTGGGCAGGCTCGGAAGCGAGCACACGCTCTACGGAGCGCTAGCGGCATCCAGAGCGCGCCGGCTGCATGCCATGGCATGGTGTACACGCACGGTCACCGCGGGAACCCGTGTCTGCAAGCTGACTTGGTGCCAAAAACCTTGTCTGGCGTGTTGTTCGTGGTAGATAGGTAAGTTACCCAGGGTTGTTTTATTTCCAGACGCAGTAGAATGATATTAACTAGCCTGGTAAGTTTCTGGACAGAAACTTTGAGAGCTTGCTGTGGTAAAATGGTGAATAGTTGGAGGCTGTGCTTTGGAAGCTAGTCATGAGTTACTAAGGTGAATATGCACCAGAAGATTCAGGAGGATTGGAGCAAGTAAAATGGTAGTTGTTGTAGAAACTACCATTTCTTTCGAGAATGGAAAAGATTTTATGTAGCAAAAATATTCCAAAAAGTAGTGCAATATTTTTGCTCAGGAATGTGCCTAAGGGTCCAAAGAATATTTAGGAATTTCCTCAGAATTTTTGGAGCCAGAAAAATAGGGGTTCCTTTGGAGCACCAAGAATTTAGCTAGGGTTTTAAGGAGAAAAATGAATATTTTTCAAATAAGAAAATATTCCATGGAGTATATTTGGGTGGTCCAGAGATAGATAATAGTTTGAGATGGATGGGAGGCACTTGGGTGAAAGGCAAGGGTACCCAAGTGGTTTATGTCCATATGAAATGATTCAAAACACCAAGGTTTGTAATAAACTCAAATAAATCTTTGGCAAATAAAAGACGGCAAAAAATCAGGTTGTCACAAACCTCCCCCACTTAGAATGAATCTCGTCCTCGAGATTTGGTTGCTTGGGAAAACCATTCAGGATAATATGTCTGTAGGAACTCTTCTTGTTCCTAGGTTGATTCTGACTCGGTGTGATGCTCCCACTGGACTTTATAAAACTTCCGTACTTTATTGCGGGTGACTCTTTCCATCTGATCTATAATTTTGAACGGCCTTTCTGCATACGTTAAATCCTCTGCCAATTCTATGTCGGTTGTTGCAGTCTTTTTCTCAGGCAGGGATATGCATCGCCTCAACTGTGAGATGTGGAATACGTCGTGCACATCTGACAATTCCGGGGTAATTCCAACTGGTAAGCAACAGTGCCCACTCGAGAAATAATTGGGAAGGCACCAATAAATCTGGCTGCCAACTTCCCGCGTGTTTGGAATCTCTTGACTCCTTTCATAGGAGTGACTCAAAGATATACATGCTCTCCAGGTTCAAAACTGATCCGTCGGTGCTTCACATCGTAATTACTCTTTTGTCGAGACTTGGCCAACTGTAATCGGTCTCTGATTTCCATAACTTGCTTCTCGGCTTCCATCATGAGGTCCGTTCCAAAAATACGGCTATCTCCCGTCTGGGGCCAGTTTAACGGGGTACGGCATTTGCGGCCATATAAAGCCTCGTATGGTGACATATTTAGACTGGTTTGGAAATTGTTGTTGTAGGAGAATTTGGCGTATGGTAGACAATCTTCCCATTTGGATCCTTGGGCCAAGACGCAAGCTCGCATCATATCTTCTAGTATTTGGTTCACTCGCTTTGTCTGTCCATCTGTTTGAGGATGATAGGTTGTACTATATCTGAGGGTTGTTCCCAAAGCTTGATGGAGACGTGTCCAGAAAGCGGATGTAAAGAGTGAACCTCGGTCAGAAGTGATGGTTCGAGGTACTCCATGTAAACTGACTATTCAGGACACATACAGTTGTGCGAGTTGGTCTGCTCGATAGGTGGTCCTGACCGGAATAAAATGGGCTACCATGATTAGAGTGTCCATGATGACCCATATTGCATTACTGCCCCGCTGAGTCTTGGGTAATCCCGTGATGAAATCCATGCAAACGTCATCCCATTTCCATCGTGAGACTGGCAGTGGTTGAAGAAGTCCGGCTGGCTTCTAATTGCCTTTACCTTGTTGCATATGTCGCAACAAGCCACAAAATAGGCAATATCCTTTTTCATGCCATCCCACCAGAATATTTGGCGAAGGTTTTCATACATTTTTGTTCCCCTAGGGTGAATAGAATATGAGGACTCGTGGGCCTCTGTCAAGATCTTCCTTTTTAGGTCTGACTGATTTGGTACACAAATCCTTCCGCGAAATCGGAGAGTCCGAAGGTGATCTCTTGAGAAGTCTGATGCACGTTCTGCCTGCATGTCCTGGGCATGCTTTTGCAGGACAGGATCATCTGGCTGGGCCTTGTGGATTTCTTCTTCAAGTGTGGGGGTAACTTCCAGTGTGTTAGCGAGACCAGCCTCAACGATGTTCAGATGGAGTTGAGCAATCTCCTCTTGAAGTTCAACGGGCAAGGAATTTAATATAGTATTTAAACTGACCGGCTTTTGACTGAGTGCATCAGCTACCACGTTGGCTTTACCCGGGTGGTAGTTTATTCCCAAATCATAATCTTTGACCAGTTCAAGCCACCTTCGCTGACGGAGATTCAAATCAGGTTGAGTGAAGATATACTTGAGGCTTTTGTGATCGGTAAAAATTTGACACTTCTTCCCAATGAGATAATGTCTCCATATTTTGAGAGCATGCACCACTGCAGCCAATTCCAGATCATGCGTAGGGTAATTCCCCTCGTGTGGTCGCAACTGCCGTGATGCATAAGCCACCACCTTGCCGTCTTGCATGAGTACGCAGCCAATTCCTTGTCTGGATGTGTCACAATAGACATCAAAACTGCGGTATATGTCTGGAAGAGTTAATACGGGAGCGGTGGTCAGACGTTTCTTTAGCTCACTGAAGCTTTGCTCACAGTCTTGTGTCCATTCAAACTTCTTGTCCTTTTTTAGTAGCTCCGTCATGGGCTTGGCGATCTTGGAGAATCCTTCAATGAAACGGCGGTAATATCCCGCCAGTCCAAGGAAGCTTCGGATCTGAGATACGGTTGTGGGTGGCAACCAGTTGAGCACATCTTTTACCTTGCTGGGGTCTACGGCTATACCTTTGGCGGATAGCACGTGTCCAAGAAATCCGACTTGTTTAAGCCAAAACTCACATTTGCGGAACTTGGCGTAAAGCTGATGGTCTCTGAGTCGCTGCAGTATTGCTCGGAGATGCCCCTTGTGATCTTCTTCACTTTTTGAATATATGAGTATGTCATCGATAAAGACTACAACAAACTTATCGAGGAAATCCATGAACACTTTATTCATCATGTGCATGAAGAAGGCAGGGGCATTGGTGAGACCAAAGGACATGACTGTATATTTGTAAAGACCGTATAGAGTGGTGAATGCGGTCTTAGGAATATCTTCCTTTTTAATCTTGAGCTGATGGTATCCGGTCCTTAAGTCAATTTTGGAGAATACCTTGTCACCACTGAGCTGATCGAACAAATCATCAATCCTTGGCAACGGATATTTATTTTTGATGGTGACACCATTCAGCTGTCGATAATCTACACACATGCGGAGGCTACCATCATTTTTGTTTACAAAGAGTGCATGCAATCCCCTTGGCGAGGAACTGGGACGGATGTAACCTTTCTGAAGCATTTCATTGAGCTGCTTCTTTAATTCCACTAACTCTGATGAGGGCATCGTGTAATATGTCTTGAATAACGATGCGGTTCCAGGTACCAGATCTATTGCAAACTCAAGTTCTCGGTCTGGCGGCATGCCTGGTAGTTCTTCCGGAAATACATCAGGATATTCACTGACCACAGGAATTAATTCCAACTCAGCCACGGCGGTAAACATCATCCCCTTCTTTGGTATGCTTTTGCGTGAGTAGAACTTTGTAATATGCCCTTCTTGATTGATCAAAGTGACTTCTCGGTTTGCACAGTTTATGCATACTTGGCATTGAGTCAGCCAATTCATGCCCAAAATAACATCCAACTATGCGGATTCGATGAGTATCAAGGATGTTGGAAAGCTTATTCCGTTGATATGGATTTCCAAGTTACGGCAGACCAGACTGCTCTTGATTAAAGATCCCGGGGTTTGTACCAGCATATTTTTGCCCAAGAGAGAACAAGAAAAATTGTTTTGGGTAACAAAATTCCGAGAAATAAAAGAGTGGGAAGCCCCCGAGTCAAATAAAATTACTGCAGGTATGCTATTAATAGAAAACATACCGATGACCACTTCGGGGTTTTCTTGGGTTTCATCTACGGAGAGGTGATTGACGTGCCCGGTGATGTTTTGCTGGTCCGGGTATGATCCCATGAAGTTGACTTGTGGCCGGAATAAGGTGTTTGCCTTGCTGTTCTTGGGACACTGACGGGCATAATGTCCACTTTGCCCGCAACTGAAGCAGGAATTATTGCACTGGCGCTCCTCATGCAATGGGTTGGTAATAACATTCTTGACTTGGGTAGTAGTCTTATTAACATTTTGTTGCCAATTGGGCTTGTAGTCTACCCGAGTTTGCTGCCAGGTTCGGGCCTTCTGCACCGGTGGTCCTTCCTTTCTTGGTTCAAACTTGCGTTTGTGCTCGTTATTAGCGGGCCGGGTGTCCAGTACGAGCTTGTGTTCTCTTTCCGCAATAAAAGCTTTATTCACTAGAGTTTGGAAATATGGGAAATCAAGCATGCTGAGAGTGCACCTGAGTTGCAAGTTTAATCCTCCAAGAAACCGGTCAATTTTTCTCTCTTCTATGGCCACGTCATATAGGGAATAACGGGCCAGATGGTTGAATGCTGCAGATATTCTCCCATAGATAGATTTCCTTGGTTGAGGGCAAGGAACTCACGCTGCTTGGTCTTCATTACTCCAGTAGGGATGTAATATTTCCGGAACTGCTCCTTGAATTTGGTCCAGGTGAGTGCATCATCAGCAGGCCACATGGCTTTTGTATTTTCCCATCGTACAGCAGCGGCGCCTTCAAGATAGTGGGTTGCATATGGAACTTTGTCATCTTCAGCTGTATGGGCAATTTCAAGCTTCCTCTCAATGGTTCGCAACCAATCATCAGCATCCAATGGGTCAACTGCCTGACTGAAACTGGGAGGTTGAGTTCGCTGAAAATCTGATAGCTTGGAGATATGACCATTCTGTTGTCCATTCTGACCAATCATAGCTTGAACACTTTTTAATACTTCCAGCAGATCATTATTTCTTCTTTCCTCAAACATACGCATGAATTGTTCGGTGGTAGGCGGATGTGGCGGTGGAGGCGGTGGTATGAATGGCTCGGGGGAGTGTCCTGCCTGTCGGGCGGAGCGACGAACAGGAACATCCTCGTGAGCGTTGTTACTGTTGCCTCCCCGCGTCATCCTATATTGGATTTTTCCCAAGACAACGCAATCGGGATGAGAAGCATTCAAAAGCAAAAATAGATGGGGAAAAGCCAGCAACAAAAATCCTGGGAAAAACAGAATTGCGAAGACGACAGCGAGTAGAAAATACATAACTTCAGCATAATTATACAAGGACGCATACATGAAAAGAAAATCAACATGCCCGATTACACTACTCTCATACATAAAACATCACGACTCATACATCGTACAACAGTCTGACGACTGCTAATACTCTGGAGCTCTACTGCTCTGCGGGGTTCTCTCCTGAAGTCGACTCGGATCCTGAACTGACGAGATTAACGGAAACCTCAGGGTTAAAGGTAACACGGCGACGCTGCCTCGGAGGCTCTCCTTCCGGGGCAGGAGAAGGGTGGATCATTGGGGCTACAGGGGTAGTGAGGAGGGAGATCCACTCGGCAGGGGCACTAAGAGGAGTTATGGTCGAGGTGCCCGAACTACTAGGAGGGGTTACTGGCGAATTAGGGGAAACGGAACTGGGGACGTACGAGGCAAATCCCAAGGAAGCGGGAATGGTGACAGACCTAGCAGAGGCTAAAGCAATACGAGCGTGGGTCAACTCACGTGCTAGCTCGTGGAGTACGAGGTAACTGGCAGTGATATAACGGGAAAGATGGCTAGCAACACTATCAGACTACGGATCAATTTCAGGGAAAAGGATATGACCGTTGTCATTCGAGGAGGGATAGTATTGGAAACCTGGGTCGTCCTGCATGCGGACCTCACTGTGGTGGAGCTCAACGAGGATCTCGAATGCAGCAAACTGGACGGCTAGCGAAGCGGTAGAAGCATGACCGCTTCGAGAAGTACGAGAATAGGAGCTGGAATTAGTACGAACGCGCAGAGTCACCACTGCCTGATATTCATAAACCGAGTCAGCTAGACGCTCCCGGTACACACGATAAACTGGGTCGTCTCCATGAGGGTACAGCCGACGCCACACGTTGAGGAGGTGCGGCGACGTGTACGGCATCAGCTGCAACTGGCACGGATAAGGCACTGGAGCCATCTACACTCACAAGCATTAGTGGCTTAGCATAAAAATTAACACATGTATAGATAAAGCAATAACCAACTAGACAGACTACCGGCACTCAAACCAAACGTGTATCTAGCGCTTAAATGGCACGTCTTAGTCTAACGCATCCTATAGTCAGCACGGCTCTGATACCAAGCGTTGTGGCACCCCGGATCAGAGCGACCGGTTTACCTTGCATTGCCAGCCCAGAGACCTTGTCTTCTGGCAACACACAACATCTTGGTATAGAAAACAGCCGCTTTATTGATACTAGCGGACCAAAGTTTTACATTACGACAGTTAACGAGGCCAAGCAGCACAGACGGTGCGGCTAGACAATATGTACATTATTTAATGAACATAAAAGGGCCTCGGGCATAAACTACGCAGCAGTGGAACGACGTCGTAGCGGAACTCCATCTCACAGGGACACCGATGTGGATACGGACTAGACTCAGACGGCACTCATTTCCAGCGGAACTTTCCTGAAATCTGGCATGACACGCCAGGTCAGTACTTTGAATGTACTTGCAAGCTTACAGCAAAACAGAATCATAATGACAATCAATACCATGATGATTAGTCAATATTAAATATGCAGCAATAGACTTAAAATAAATTTTAATAACATGCTATGCTCATGACTTTGCATAAATAAAACCTCAGTCTATCTTATCATGATAATCTATCATAACCACCAATTTATTCATCTTAACAAGATATAACTCGTGATCCTTCCGGCGATCACAAACCTGCCCATACTGGGTCTCAAAACATCTCAGAAGCTCTAAAATTTTATTATCATATCACTCGTGATCCTTCCGGCGATCACAAACCTGCCCATACTAGGTCTCAAAACATCTCAGAAGCTCTTCCATCAACTTATCATAGTACCAGAAATTTAGAACATAGTAAGCTAAATTTTATTATCTATTGACCCATGGTGTGACCTACTTTCGAGCGTGTCCATGACCGTGGACTCGGCTATCGATAGATTAATACACTCTGCAGAGGTAGTGCACTGTACCCACACCACGGAACCCATGGCCTCTTTATCCCATTCGGGTGGACCAACGGCATTCCGACGAAACCCGTCCATTGCCATGACACTCCTCCGGCCACTCCGACTCGTTCACCCACTGGAACAGTCCTGGGTGGCCCTGTGTCTACCAAAGACACACCTGCCACCGTCGTGGCCAAACCAAAAATTGTCCCAACCGGGAGCTCGGTACCATAAAACCAACTACAGGCACACAAGGTTATGTCTTCTTACCGGGCCAGGGTACTGCACGCCCATAACCTTCCCTATCTGGAGGTACCGACAGGAGGCATGCCAATGGACAGCATCAAGACCTTCCCATAAAGGTAAATTTGGTTGCACTGGGAAAGACTCGATTCAGTGGCACCATGACCCGGTCAACAATTTATTCAAGTTGAGTTATTAACAGTTTCAACTTAGAAAGAAATAAAGTAACCGGTGTCATACAATGCCATGCAATATATCAAAGTGTAGTACATATGTAAAATGTCATGCAACAATAAAACTGAGTCAACTATCATCTCAACTTCAATATTACTCTGGTTATACTTGACTTCCAACAAAATTTAACTTAGCAAAATTTTATCTTAGTTACTTAATGCAAGAGAAAATAACTTTGCGTATGTATGTCCATAATCATTCACAATATCCCAACTTTATTTTAACTATCTTAATGACTTAAACCAAGCTCCAACTTTCTGTAAAGTGAAATGAAACTAATAACTTCAGCAACCAAAAGGACTATTTAACAAAATATTTAACATGCATAATATAAATCATTTGCTCAAGTTGGAAAAATCACAAATATTGAAATGGCATTATGAAAATGTTGCTGTGGCTTGACTTAGTTCAAATGAGGCTCACAAGCCTCCTGGTGATCCTTATGACAAGCCTCTTCTTCTGAAAACAAATAAAAGTTCAAAAAGAAATCATCAAGATTCATTCAAAAATTCACCAGAAAATCTATACAGCACCAAATGGTTTCATTTTTGGTGTGCAGCAAGATTTCTTCACCAGGAAGACAATGCAAAAAGAATCAATTCATTTGAACTTGTGGTTAAAAAGTTACATCATTTTGAAGTTCTCTGGAATTAATTTAAATTCAGAAGTTTAAATAAAAGAATAGGGGGGTGACATCGAAAGTGTAAATGCCCCGAGCGCCACCACTTATACCTCTTTGCGCGGGAGTGGAGACACTAACTAGCGGGCCCCGCTACTCAGGTGAGAGGGAGAGAGAGAGATGGGCAGAGGTGGCCGTCGTTTCGCCGGAGCGTACGCCCGCGACGTTGCCCCTTGGCTCAAACGGAGAGGATAGATCGACGGAGAAGGTTGAGGCGCACCTGCCTGTACCCGTGGGGTGGCTAGAGGTGGATGGACGGCGGCAGAATGGAGCTCGAAAGCGGAGGCAGAACAGCGGACTCGCCGGAGTTGGGGGAGACGACGAGCTACGGCACCTCCAGCAGCTCCAGTTAGGTGAAGTAGCTTCACCAGAGAGTGGCGGAGGCCCTGGTGCAGTCGTGTGACGCCCGAGACCGACGTCCCAGAAGATTCCAGAAGATTCCAGATGTTCCGGGTTGCCCGTGTGTTCTTTTGAGCTTGTGTTATTTATTTATTTCGCATTGCATCATGTCATCATGCCATCATGTCATTTTTATTTTTTGCATCTCAACTTAAATAAATCGTGTGGGCCTTCGGTCCATTTAAATCGAGGGAAGATGACTTCTCTTTATAACATATAAAAGCCTCCTAATATTTATGGAGCTATATGAATAAATATTCCATGGCTTCGGAATCACCGTAACACACTTGCATATATTTCCCCATGCCCTTTTCTTCTCAATCCCTTGCCTAGACCTCCTCCTCCTTTTTTTGTCCATGTCTTTTGGAAGTGCTTGGTTGGCCTAAGGATTTATGCAAGTTCGAGTTATTTCCGATCTCGCATAAATTTGTAGTCTCTAAAAATTGCCAAAGCATTTTATTAAAATAGCCCACAATTCCAGGGTTGTAGGGATATTTTTATCTCAGTCAAAATCATCTCCAAACTCTCTGGGTTTTTCTATTTCTTTGTTCTATTTCGTTAAATGGGAAAAGAGCTGCAAAAAAAAGGAGAAGCCCAGCCTCTTTTTCCCAGCCTCCCACCTCCTGGCCTATAGGCCCAACTCCACCAGCGGCCCATCTCTCCTGGTCCAACCGCACTAAGGCCCAAGCCGCCCCGTGAACCCTAGCGCGCTGACCCGATCTCCCAGCGCCGCAGTCGCTCGATCCCATCTCCCTCTCTCGATCCCCCTGTGCGTCGCCGCCGCACCCTCTCGTCCCTCACCCGCTCGCTCTATCCCAATTTAATCCCTCTTTTACATGAGTCGTGCAAAGATACCAAACTTGAGATCATTCTAGGATGGGCTTATACCTTTAAGTTGTGCCTCGACACGTAGGAGGTATAGTCCCATCCTGGGCATTACAAGTTGGTAATCAGAGCCTTCTCCGACCTAGAAGCCCCCACTGTTTGATCGAATCGTTGACGGTTGAGTCTAGGCACACACTGAAAATGTTTTGAGTCCTATATATATATCGGAGAGTAGGATTTATTTGCTTCTCATCCCCTTTCTCTCTGGTGAGGACTCCTGACGATTACTCTTTTCTCTTCTATTTTCAAAAATTGCACCAAATTTTTTTTAGGATCCCGCGAGTATTTTGGGATTGTTTCGATGTTCTTGTGACAAGGATATTGTTCTCGATGCCTCCTGTTACCGAGGAGTTGAGCTTCGGGGTATCATTGACACAAGCATATCGCGGCAGTACTAAATACTTAAGACGGCCGACATCGAAAATCTCTCCTATACGGCCAGTGGCAAGATAACCCCGACATCACCCAGTACTGGGGAGGTAGTTCGAGAGTATTGCCATAGCTTGTTATAGTGGATGCTTTTCGAAGGTCCGAGGTAAACAGTTTCCGAGAACGACTGGTTATGTGTTGAAGGATGGATACACCTGGATGTAGGTTTAGAGTTGATTGCGCGGTGCTTCCCGTGTATCCCCAACACCTGATTGCATAACTGGAAACTTTCGGAAATCTATAGGTGGGTTTTATCCAGTAGATCGTAGGCATTCTTCCAACGAATGCAGGTTAGTGAGTTCGGGGTTCTACATTGACTGAAGGGGTTATATGACCGATGTTACTATCAGGAGTTGCATCTTAAAGGGTCCTTGGCTATGCTGATCCGGGGATTGCAAAACCTTTTTCGTAACGCGTTCATATGCTTTCAGCACAAAGATGTTAGAACGAAACTCCTCTCTTGTGTTTGTTCCCGTCTGTACCTTGTTGTTTTCTTATTTTATCCTTTTGTTCTCCAAGTGGCTTCTCGACAAGTTGATGTACCTACGGAATTCATTCGTTCAATATCTATCCTTTGTTTTGTTTTGATTCTGGTATTCGAGTTGCTTCGATGTCAAGTGTTGATTCCATACCTTTCTTAATCGGTATTCTCATATTTCTATGGGAGTGCTAGTCCTTCTTCTTGATCATCAAGATGGTCATGATAAATTCTTTTCCAACCGGTGTGCTTTCTCTTCTAGTTATTCCTTACGGACACCGTTGAGAAATCTGACGATTTGTCTGTTTCATTCATCCCAAGTTGCCCTTGTTTTCCCCACCCTCCCACCCTTTTCTTTATGGAGCTAGCAATTCTCAGATGAAGTATCCATTTTATTCATGTGATATTTCTTCATTCTTTTCCTTCAATGTTCTTATCCGGTGCATTATCGTGAAGATGCTCAAGAACTTCAAGTTCATCATTCTTTTGTTCTCAATTTTTGCCGGTGGATGTAATTCAAGATTTCGGTGTTGATCTTATCCTTTTCCTCAATTCACAATGCTTTCTTATTCCGGTGCACCAAATTAATCTTTCTCCTCTTGTTATTCATATCCGGAGTGCTGAAGATTCATAATTCCATTCTTAATCCGTTCAAGCTATTTTTGAGGATTGTTATCTTATTCAAGCCATTTAATTCAACCGGTGCATTATCTCTTAAGCAATCTTTTCCAACGGTGATTTCTTTTGAGTGGGCCCTAACCCACAGGTCTTTTCCAGGATCTTACCTGACTCTTCTAATTATTTTCTGGAGTTATACTCAAATTCTTTTCAAAGTGTGACGTAAAAATGATTTCCATCAGTCACATGCCTTCTCCAATATCGCTTTCAAATTCTTTTTTCATCATTGGTTCAACCTTTTTAATTCTTCATTCCGGAGTGCTCAACAATTCTTATGGCATTTCTCGTCTTCATTCTCAACATTTGGAGACCGGAGAAGTGTTTCTCTTAAATCTTGGCCCGTTCTCGTGAAGATTCGTAGTTCTAGCTTCATGCCATCCTCATTATTGTTCCGATTGTGAGGAATTCTTTTCATACCCATCCGAAGCATTTCATGAATTCTTTTCTTTGTGATCCTCCGAAGGCATCATTTCAGAAGATTTCTTCGTTCTCAGTTTTCAACTTCGTCCTCCAAATATTCTTCATTGATGTCTCTTCGTTCGTCTCCATATTCTTACGGTGGTTCATTCAAGTTTACCCTTCCGTTGTTATCGTTTTAATTTATTTTGTTCTTTCATAATCCTACCGGTGGTTCATTGAAGATTTATCCAAGCTTGTGCTAGTTCTCTCTTAAGCCTTTCCAACGAGAATAAGTAGTATGCCAAATCCTTGGTTGTCATCAATTTAATTGGTGAAGGATATGCATTACATAATTCTTATTCTTATTCTTTCAAGGTGATTTAATTCTTTTGTCTGGAGCTTGTTCATCATATCATATTCTCGGTTCTAAATTCTTCATCTTGTTTTCCGGAGTTCTATCTGATTCATCGCATGCCTTGAATCTTATTCTTTTCATCTTTCACTTCTCATGCTTTCATTACCGGAGTTCTTCATGGTGGTTCTTCATCATTTAATTCATCCTCGAAGTCTTCATCAAGATTCTTGTTGGAGCTCAAGCATTCTTCATCA
Organism: Secale cereale; assembly: GCA_902687465.1. Classification (NCBI taxonomy): domain Eukaryota; kingdom Viridiplantae; phylum Streptophyta; class Magnoliopsida; order Poales; family Poaceae; genus Secale; species Secale cereale. Next base: position 434,624,899 of record LR738714.1, read on the forward strand.
TGCTTTCCAAGTGCAATTCTTTTCTACCTTATCTTTTCAGATGGTGTTATGTCATTCTTGACAATTCCTTCATGTTTCATGATTCACGAGTCATCAAGAATGAGATATTTAAAACCATCTTTTTCCTTGTTCAGGAGATCTTTTCAACCCTTCAATTATTCGTTGGAGTTATCTTGGGTTGTATTTCACCTAAAAGCTTTTCCCTAAGGTTTTTGTTATTATGGTGCTTATAAATGACCCAGTTTCTTCATTTATCCTCCCGGTGAGATAAGTTTTCATCTCCTTGTTGATCTCAATCAAATCAATTGTTTTCCATTAGTGGCTGCTTATCACCTCTTAATTTTGAGATGTTTTCCATAAGCCCACAATGAGCTTATTCGTTTCGTTGTTGATTTTTTCAATCAACTCCGTTCTACCCTTCTTCATAAGGATGCTCTTTCAATTCATTTTGAGAGAAGTTGTCATACTTTTTCCGTTCATTTCTTTCATTGAACTATATTCTCTATTCTTTCATTCCGGAGGTTTTGTGATATTGCTCTCTTGACCATCATCTCGTTTTTATCAAGATCATGTTCTTTCCCTTGCTTATCATTTAACCGGAGTGTTGTATTCTTCATTCTAGTTCCGTCATCCTTTCATGTTTTGCCTCTCTTTTCAACCGCAGTGCTGTCTGAATCTTTCTTACACCTTGTGCCATTCTTTTAATTGTTTCGGAGGCAATATGTTGTTGTTTTCATCAAGTATCACTTCATCTTCTCTAATTCTTGTTAATTCCTTCCATTTTCAGACGGAGTGCTGTCCAAATTCTGTCATTCTTATTCCTTGGCTATACCATTGCGGTTCCTTATTCTTTTGGTTCATAAGCTCTTAATTCTTGTCTTCTAACCTTCAAGGTTTTCATTGTGTTCCTTGTTCCTCTTTTCCAATGGAGTGCTATTAACTTCGTTCATCTCCGTTGCATTCTTTCTTTCAAGTTTGTTCAACCTCTTAAGGTTCTTTGGTTTCACTCGTCTGTCAAAGAAGCAACTTTGTTTTACCTCTTCCTCTTCCGTTTTTACCCGGTGATATCTCTAGGATCTCGGGTCGAGATCCTCTGTTAGTGTGGGAGAGTTGTGACGCCCGAGACCGACGTCCCAGAAGATTCCAGAAGATTCCAGATGTTCCGGGTTGCCCGTGTGTTCTTTTGAGCTTGTGTTATTTATTTTTTTCGCATTGCATCATGTCATCATGCCATCATGTCATTTTTATTTTCTGCATCTCAACTTAAATAAATCGTGTGGGCCTTCGGTCCATTTAAATCGAGGGAAGATGACTTCTCTTTATAACATATAAAAGCCTCCTAATATTTATGGAGCTCTATGAATAAATATTCCATGGCTTCGGAATCACCGTAACACACTTGCATATATTTCCCCATGCCCTTTTCTTCTCAATCCCTTGCCTAGACCTCCTCCTCCTTTTTTTCCATGTCTTTTGGAAGTGCTTGGTTGGCCTAAGGATTTATGCAAGTTCGAGTTATTTCCGATCTCGCATAAATTTGTAGTCTCTAAAAATTGCCAAAGCATTTTATTAAAATAGCCCACAATTCCAGGGTTGTAGGGATATTTTTATCTCAGTCAAAATCATCTCCAAACTCTCTGGGTTTTTCTATTTCTTTGTTCTATTTCGTTAAATGGGAAAAGAGCTGCAAAAAAAAGGAGAAGCCCAGCCTCTTTTTCCCAGCCTCCCACCTCCTGGCCTATAGGCCCAACTCCACCAGCGGCCCATCTCTCCTGGTCCAACCGCACTAAGGCCCAAGCCGCCCCGTGAACCCTAGCGCGCTGACCCGATCTCCCAGCGCCGCAGTCCCTCGATCCCATCTCCCTCTCTCGATCCCCCTGTGCGTCGCCGCCGCACCCTCTCGTCCCTCACCCGCTCGCTCTATCCCCGATTTCTCTCGCTCACCCGCGCCTCTCACTTCCCCTCGCCCGCTCGCCTCTGCAGCCCCGTCGCCCAGGGCCGGAATCCGGTCCGCGCCCTCCTCCAAGCGCCTCCACCAGGCACTCTCCTCGACCAGGGCAGCGACCCCGCCGCGCCGGCCCTCTCCCTCCGGCCAGCCCGCACCATGGCGCCCGTCCGCCCGCGCACGAGGCCGCGCCCGGCCTCCTCCTCGCGCCCAGGCACCAGTCCAGGCCGCGGCCTCTCCTTCCCTTGCCGTTCGCCGGACCAGCAGCGCCTGCCTCCGAGTCTCCCTCCGCGCCGGAGCCCCGCGTGCCTGGCGCCCCGACGTAGCTGCTCCCTCCGTTTCCCTCGTCCTCCCGTCGCCCGAGCGGTCACCCGAGCTCCTGGCTCCGACCCATCTGCACCTCTCCGCCTCCGTCCAGTGGAGCCCCTGCCTCGTCCTCAAGTCCCCGCAGCGCCCGAGCACCTCCAGCACTTCAGCGCCGGCGACCTCCTTGCTGTTGCTGCCGCCTCCGGTGGCCTCGTCGCCCCGTCGTGCTGCCGTGTTGAGTTTTGTTGCTGTAGTTTTGTTTTTGTTTCGTGCATGCTTGTGTTGACCTTGACAGAGAACGTGTACGCCTACACGCCAAAGACCGCAACGACTTGAACATCTACGGAAATGAGTACCCCTACGCTCGACGACCCTCGTGTACGACTACCGACGCCCGGAAACGACAAGTACCACTACCGACGCCGGAGCCATCGGAACCCCCAAGTACCACTACGAACGCCGACGCGACAAGTACCCCGACATCGATGACATGAACGACTACGAACGAGAACGACTTCATGGACAAGTACCACTATCGTCGCCGAGACCCTCAAGTACCTCTACGAACGGAACGACTACTCGTTGGCGACCTCGTGTACAACTACTTCCTCTCCGATGAACGAGAACGCCTTCTTCCTCTACGTCTCGAACCGCCCCGAAACGCACGCTTCGAAGGTATACCGAGACGACCCCGTGGATGACCCGTGAGATGCTTGTTGTGTTGTATGAAATGTTTCCCGTGTGTGCTCCGTGTTCGTTTCGTCCGTTGTCATGTTCCTCGGTTGCCTCGTCGCCGACTCGTGGGAACCCGGTAACGGGATCACCCCACCTCTTTCTTCTCGTTTGACTCGCTCACGCCATCTATCTTTTGCATCGGACTCTCTTTGAGTTACCGGTACCGATATGTTGCCGTGGCATCATTTTCGGAATCGTTGCCGTGGCACCCTTTCTTTCCACCACGGTGACAAATGCTTCATCTTCTTGTTAACCTTTTAATAAAAAAATTGCATAAACTTGATCATGTCATCCGCATCATTTAACAACATTATATATGTTAATTATTGTTGTTGCTTTAATAATTATTAAACATGCTCATGGGGATTTTCCGGACTTGTTGTTGTTATTTCCGGCCCCATTTAAAATGCCTAAATAGTGTAGTTTCTTTATGCCTCACCTCTTGCCATGTTAACAAACAATTAATCTTGTCTTGTTTTTAAATGAGAGTCAACTAAATAATTAAATGTGGTGTTTCGTCAATATGCAACTCGTTGCATATTGAGCTCCACTTAACTTGTAGTATCTGTTTGTGCACTTGCCACGCCATGCATTTTAAACCGGACATGCATCATGTTTGCTTGTGCATCGTATGCCATGTTTATGATATGTGTGTTTACCGTGTTGTTTGCTTCTTTCCGGTTACTTCTCTTGTTAGCTTCGGTTTCGTTCCGGAGTTGTGAGGATCCGCTCGACTGTTGCTCCGTCTGCTTCTTGGACCCGTTCTTCTCCCTTGTGGAATCCCAGGCAAGATGACCGAACCCGGATACCATTACTATCTTTGCCTATTGCTAGTAGATCCGCTCTATAGTTTTGCCTCGATGCCCATGTCTTTCTTGTCAGCCTCCTACTTGTAACCATGAACCTGTTTAACCACCCTACCTATGCAAGCCGTTGCTTGGCTAAGTACGCTTCGCTCAGCCCTTCTTATAGCATTGCTAGTTGCAGGTGAAGATCGAAGATGCTTGCTTCATGTTGAAGTTTGGTTGGGTTATATCACACTATATATAATGCTTAAATGAAATCATCTATATATTGGCAAGGGTGGAAGGCTAAGCCTTTTGCTTGGTGTTTTGTTCCACTCATGCCGTTAGGAACCGTATAAACCGGTGTTATGTTCCTTGATTATGCGTTCCTAACACGGTTGGGGTGTATGGGACCCCCTTGATAAACCGCTAAGTGATAAGTCTTTTCTAGCAAGTCCCAACATTTGGTACTATTTGCCTCATAATAACAACTTATTTAATTAATTAAATTTGCATAGGGGGTCGCACCCTCGGGTTCTTAATTCTACATAGCAGGGGGGGCCAGCGCTGATGGTGTTGGTCCCAAACGGGGGTTCTGCGGGGCCGCCTTGGGGCAACCCGAGGTATCTGGTATCCACCCGTAGAATCGCCCATCCGGTCGTGTCCTGAGACTTAGATACGCGCGGCTACTATCAGGGTGTCGACACGCCGGGAGGATTTGCTGGATTAGCCTCACCTTAGTTCGGTTTAACTTGAGCACGGGATTCCGAGAATACTCGGGTCTTCCCACCTATGGAGTTGCGACTTCGCGGATCGTGGGCTTGTGATGGGCCAAGTTGGAACACCCCTGCAGGGTTTGAACTTTCGAAAGCCGTGCTCGCGGTTATGTGGCAGATGGGAGCTTGTTAATTCCGGTTGTAGATAACTTGACACAATGTTTCAATACACTACCAGCGTGTGTACCGTGACTGTCAATTTCCGAATAGGGATTCGGGAGTTGAACATGGTGGGGTTATGTTTGACCGGCTTTAGTTAGGATCACTTCGTGATCATCCTTCGACCGATGCTCTTCTCTTCTCGCTCTCTATTACGTAAGTTAGTGCTAGTTGCTGCTGCAGACTCTTGTTGTTCCTTCACCTCTTATTCTTTCTTCAGCCTTACCCTCACCCAAGGCTTAAATAGTCTTGTTACCCGGGAACGGGATTGCTGAGTCCTCTGTGGCTCACAGTTACTTCACCACACCAGATGCAGGTTCAGCCGAGTTTGATGCAGGAGTTGGATCAGTTCTTCACCGGGAGCTCGATGAAGAGTTTGGCTGTTTGCTCGTGACGTTTCGATGTTCAGTAGTGGTTTCTACTAGGATTCGATCCTGACCTGTGGTTTTATGTTGTTTTGGTATCTTTCTTTTGGATCTTCACCCGTAGTCGGGTTGTGATGTTTGAATGATGTTTTGCTCATGTAATGTTTTGTGTGAAGTGGCGAGTGTAAGCCAACTATCTCCTTTTGCAATTTAATCCCTCTTTTACATGAGTCGTGCAAAGATACCAAACTTGAGATCATTCTAGGATGGGCTTATACCTTTAAGTCGTGCCTCGACACGTAGGAGGTATAGTCCCATCCTGGGCATTACAAGTCGCCTTGAACGGAGAGGACTGGGAGCTACCTCGATGACCCGAGGGGGATCGGTGGTGAGCTCGGCTCGGGAACGGTGGCCCGAGGCCTGCCCGGCCGAGCCACGGGGTTCTACTCTATCTGGAGTCGTGTGGGAGTGGAGTGGTGTGCTCGAACTGGCTGGGGAAGGGTCTATTTATAGGCGAGCGAGAGGGGGGATCGGTGCTCCGCCGGCGACACCTGGCCGCGCCCGGCGACGAAATGGCGTCAGTGAGAGGGTGAGGAAGAAGACGGGGTCACAAGGGAGCTGTGTCCGTGCGGAGACGAGCACAGGGGTGCTGGAGATGGCGACGAGCATAGTGTGCACCGCACGGTGCCATGGCCGGATCGCCCCCATGCTCGCTACGACGAGTTTCGGCGTCGGCGAGCGCCAGGGGTGCACTGCGAAGATGAGGATGACGCTGGGGGCGGGGTTTGGCGCGGTTGGGCAGGCTCGGAAGCGAGCACGCGCTCTATAGAGCGCTGGCGGCATCCAGAGCGCGCCGGCTGCATGCCATGACACGGTGTACACGCGCGGTCACCGTGCGAACCCGTGTCTCCAGGCTGACTTAGTGCCAAAAACCTTGTCTGGCGTGTTGTTCGTGGTAGATAGGTAAGTTACCCAGGGTTGTTTTAATTCCAGACGCAGTAGAATGATATTAACTGGCCTGGTAAGTTTTTGGACAGAAACTTTGAGAGCTTGCTGTGGTAAAATGGTGAATAGTTGGAGGTTGTGCTTTGGAGGCTAGTCATGAGTTACTAAGGTGAATATGCACAAGAAGATTCAGGAGGATTGGAGCAAGTAAAATGGTAGTTGTTGTAGAAACTACCATTTCTTTCAAGAATGGAAAAGATTTTCTGTAGAAAAAATATTCCAAAAAGTAGTGCAATATTTTTGCTCAGGAATGTGCCTAAGGGTCCAAAGAATATTTAGGAATTTCCTCATAATTTTTGGAGCCAGAAAAATAGAGGTTCCTTAGGAGCACCAAGAATTTAGCTAGGGTTTTAGGGAGAAAAATGAATATTTTTCAAATAAGAAAATATTCCATGGAGTATATTGGGGTGTTCCAGAGATAGATAATAGTTTGAGATGGATGGGAGGCACTTGGGTGAAAGGCAAGGGTACCCAAGTGGTTTATGTCCATATGAAATGATTCAAAACACCAAGGTTTGTAATAAACTCAAATAAATCTTTGGCAAATAAAAGAGGGAAAAAAATCAGGCTGTCACATATTACTCCACACATCAACCGCTATCCAGCATGCATCTAGAGTATTAAGTTCACAAGAACAGAGTAATGCTTTAAGCAAGATGACATGATGTAGAGGGATAAACTCAAGCAATATGATATAAACCCCATCTTTTTATCCTCGATGGCAACAATACAATACGTGCCTTGCTGCCCCTGCTGTCAGTGGGAAAGGACACTGCAAGATTGAACACAAAGCCAAGCACTTCTCCCATTGCAAGAACTATAGATCTAGTAGGCCAAACCAAACCGATAATTCGAAGAGACTTGCAAGGATATTATAATCATACATAAAAGAATTCAGAAAAGAACCAAATATTTCTCATAGATAATCTTGATCATAAACCCACAATTCATCGGATCTCGACAAACACACCGCCAAAAGATTACATCGAATAGATCTCCCCGAAGACCGAGGAGAACTTGGTATTGGGATCCAAAAAGAGAGAAGAATCCATCTAGCTAATAACTATGGACCCGAAGGTCTGTGGTAAACTACTAACAACTCATGGTGAGGTAATGGTGTTGATGTAGAAGCACTCCGTGGAAGATCCCCCCTCCGGTGGAGCTCCAGAACAGGCCCCAAGATGGGATCTCACGGGAACAGAAGGTTGCAGCAGTGGAATTAGGATTTTCTCTGTTGCCTCAATGTTTTCAGGCTATATGGGTATATATAGGAGGAAGGAGGGCATCGGGGGAGCCAGAGGGGGGCCATGAGTGTGCGGGGCGCCCTCTGTAGGAGGGGGCGCGCCCTGGACCCTCGTGGCCGCCTCCTTCATTCCCTCGTGTGTACTGCAAGTCTTCTATGTTGATATTGTTCCAAAAATAACCCTCGCAAAGGTTTCATTCTGTTAGGACTCCGTTTGATATTCCTTTTCTGCGAAACCCTGAAATAGGCAAAAAAACAGCAATCTGCACTGGGCCTTTGGGTTAATAGGTTAGTCCCAAAAATAATATAAAAGTGTATGATAAAGCCCATTAAACATCCAAAACATCATATATAATAGCATGGAACAATCAAAAATCATAGATACATTGGAGACGTATCAGCGGTGCTGTTGGACCATTCACTTTGAACGATTGTGTGCATTGCAAACGATTCTTCTGCTTTACGTGCATGGGATGAGTTTGATAATTCAAATTTTGGTGGTAATTTCCCCGGGTACGTCATTGCATAATTTAACATCACTTGCTAATTTGGGCACACAAAAGAGCGTACAGCAGACAGACCACACTTACTGAATCGAGCAATTTTAGTAATTAAACAGAGCCAGTTGACATAAACATTGCTCTAACAAAAGACCAGCATTAAAAACAAAGCCTAAGTACACATAATTTTAACAAATCTGCCGCTGCGCTGGCCTATGCAACGCCGGTGTGAGACGAGATGTTGATGACTTGTCCTGGCGACATGCTGTCGTTGGTGGACTCCGCGTCCCTCCTGCTGAAGTCGACCGCGTCCTCGTCCTCGTCCTCGTCCTCGTCCTTGGCGCCGCTCTCAAGGTTGTAGTACTCGTAGTAGTGGCTGCGCCAGAGCTCGCTTTGGCACTCCACCGCCGATTCTTTGACGGACAGACTCTTCTCTACCTCGACCTCGGCCACGCGCAACACCTCCTCCCGGTACTCCTCGATCTCCGCCGCCTCCTGCATCTCCAGCACCTGCTCGGCGACCTCATGAGGAAGCAGGTGCTCCATGGCCGTCACCGCCTTTTTAGACATGGGTTGCATGCTGGAGTCCGAGGTGGCCTGGAATATCTTGGCGTGTGCATCCTCGATCTTGGCGTGGATGGCCTCGACCTGGGCCAGGGCGACATCAGCGGCACGGATGGCAGCTCGAGTTCTCTCGGCGTTTGCAGCCGCCGTCACAGCAGATGCCATCTCGGCGGAAGTGGCCGCGCTCAATGCAAATGCGACGGCACTCTCGGCGTAGGCGGACGCGCTCTCGGCGCAGGCGGCGGTGCTCGGGGGGGGGGGACGCGGCCATCGTACGAGCCTTTAGGAAGCGTTTCCACGGCGTCATCTTTGCAAGAAGGGGGTGCAGGAATGGTGATCGAGATTTGTGTATTCGAGGGTTGCGAGCACAAGAGCAGACGAGCGGGCGAAGCTTAAGGAGGGATACTTAAATAGACCCTGATACGTCTCCAACGTATCTACTTTTCCAAACACTTTTGGCCTTGTTGTGGACTCGAACTTGCATGATTTGAATGGAACTAACCCGGACTCACGCTGTTTTCAGCAGAATTGCCTTGGTGTTGTTTTTGTGCAGAAATAAAAAGTTCTCGGAATGACCTGAAACTCCACGGAGATTTATTTTGGAAAATATAAAAAATATCCGCAATAAGATCCAGACCAGGGGGCCCACACCCTGTCCACAAGGGTGGGGGCGCGCCCCCTGCCTCCTGGGCCCCTTGGTGCTCCACCAACGTATCCCCAGATCCTATAAGTTCACTTTCCGGGAGAGAAAAATCAGAGATAAAGAATTATTGCGTTTCACGAGACGGAGCCGCCGCCAAGCCCTAATCTCTCTCGGGAGCGCTGGTCTGGAGTCCGTTGGGGGCTCCGGAGAGTGGAGATCGTCACCATCGTCATCATCAACCTTCCTCCATCACCAATTCCATGATGCTCACTGCCGTGCGTGAGTAATTCCATCGTAGGCTTGCTGGACGGTGATGGGTTGGATGGGATCTATCATGTAATCGAGTTAGTTTTGTTAGGGTTTGATCCTTAGTATCCACTATGTTCTGAGATTGATGTTGCTATGACTTTGCTATGCTTAATGCTTGTCACTAGGGCCCGACTGCCATGATTTTAGATCTGAACCTATTATGTTTTCATGAATATATGTGTGTTCTTGATCCTATCTTGCAAGTCTATAGTCACCTACTATGTGTTATGATCCGGCAACCCCGAAGTGACAATAATCGGGACCACTCCCGGTGATGACCATAGTTTGAGGAGTTCATGTATTCATTGTGTGTTAATGCTTTGGTCTGGTACTCTATTAAAAGGAGGCCTTAATATCCCTTAGTTTCCAATAGGACCCCGCTGCCACGGGAGGGTAGGACAAAAGATGCCATGCAAGTTATTTTCCATAAGCACGTATGACTATATTCGGAATACATGTCTGCATTGCATTGATGAACTGGAGCTAGTTCTATGTCACCCTAGGTTATAACTTCTACATGATGAATTGCATCCGACATAATTTCCCATCACCGATCCAATGCCTACGAGCTTTTCATATATTGCTTGTTGCTTGTTTACTTTTCCGCTGCAACTATTACAAAAACTACGAAAACACTACCGTTACTTTTATTGATGCTACCGTCACTATCATATTACTTTGCTACTAAACTATCTTGCTGCAGATACTAAGTTTCCAGGTGTGGTTGAATTGACAACTCAGTTGCTAATACTTAAGAGTATTCTTTGGCTCCCCTTGTGTCGAATCAACAAATTTGGGTTGAATACTTTACCCTCGAAAATTGTTGCGATCCCCTACACTTGTGGGTTATCAAGACTATTTTCTGGCGCCGTTGCCGGGGATCATAGCTCTATTCTTTAATTCACTTGGGATTTATATTTTTTGATCACTATGAAGAATTTGAAGGACTCAAAAACCAAGATCTTACCCTCAACTACGAGGGGAGGTAAAGGAACTGCCATCTAGCTCTGCACTTGATTCTCCTTCTGTTATGAGTAAACGTGTGACACCTACTCCTACTATTGAATCTGATGTGTCGTATGTTCTTGATGATGACACTTCTGCTATGTATGACGAAACTACTTTTATGCCTGATACTGTGCCACTAGGTGAATTTCTAGATGAACAAATTGCTAAGGTTAGGGAGAATGCAAATATTGAAACTGATGATATTTATGAAAGTGATGATGAAGCTTCTCCCAATAGATATGAATTGCCTGCTGTTCTGAGGGTTATGTTACGGATGAAGAAACTACTAGAGACTTTCTTGCTTGCAACGATAGATATGATCTTAAAAATTATTAGCTAAGCTGGAAGGAAAGTTCTTGAATGCTAGAATGAAACATGACCCTGCTTTTGCTACTTCACCTATCTGTGTTACTGATAAGGATTATGAATTCTCCGTTGATCCTGAGTTAATTACTTTGGTTGAGTCTGATCCTTTCCATGGCTATGAGTGTGAAACTGTTGTGGCACATCTTACTAAGTTGAATGATATAGCCACCCTGTTTACCAATGATGAAAAGATTCGTTACTACTATATCCTTAAGTTGTTTCCGTTCTTGTTAAAGGGTGATGCTAAGACTTGGTTTAATTCTCTTGATCCTGGTTCTGTGCATAGTCCCGAGGATATGATGTATTACTTCTCTGCTAAATATTTTCCTGCTCATAAGAAACAAGCTGCCTTACGGGAAATATATAACTTTGTGCAAATTGAAGAAGAGAGTCTCCCACAAGTTTGGGGGAGGCTTCTCCAGTTACTTAATGGTTTGCCTGATCATCCTCTTGAGATGCATGATATACTTGATGTCTTTTATAATGGACTAACCGATGCTTCCAGAGACCATCTGGATAGTTGTGATGGTTGTGTTTTCAGGGAAAGAACAATTGAACAAGCTGAATTACTATTGAATAATATGCTGGCTAATGAAAATAATTGGACACTTCCTGAACTAGCCCCTAAGCGAACTCCGAAGAAAAGAGGTGTTCTATTTCTCAGTCCTCAAGATATGCAAGAGGCAAAGAAATCTATGAAAGAAAAAGGTATTAAAGCTGAAGATGTGAAGAATTTACCGCCTATTGAAGAAATACATGGTCTAGATAATCCGACACAGGTAGTAAAGGTAAATTATCTTTATAGATTTGATGAAGGTGGTATTCCTCGTTATAAGTCTGCTAGCCAATGCTTAGATGAGTTTGACAATTTTATTGTGAAACAAGAAAACTTCAATGCTTATGTTGGTAGACAATTGCAACGCAATGCTTATATGATTGAACGCTTGAGTGATTATCTGTCTAGAACTAAAGGTGAACTAAAACTTATTAGTATACACGCTTCTATGGTCACCACTCAAGTAGAACAAGTACTTAAGGCTCAGAATGATTTTCTCAATGAATTCAATAGTAAGAATAATGACTATGATGTTATAGTTGCAACTAGAGGTGGTAAAATCACTCGGGAACCTCTGTATCCTGAGGGCCACCCTAAGAGAATTGAGCAAGATTCTCAGGGAGCTAATTTATACGCACCTAGTTCTTCCAAGAAGAAGAAAAAGAAAAATGATATGATCTTGCATGCCTCTAGTGAACCTGTAGCTGACACACCTGAGAATCCCAATGATATATCTGTTTTTGATGCTGAGGCACAATCTGGTAATGAACATGAACCTAGTGATAGTATTAATGATGATGTTCATGATGATGCTCAACCTAGCAATGATAATGATGTAGAGATTGAACCTACTGTTGATCTTGATAACCCACAATCAAAGAATCAACGTTATGATAAGAGAGACTTTGTTGCTAGGAAGCACGGTAGGGAAAGAGAACCATGGGTTCAGAAACCCATGCCTTTTCCTCTGAAACCATCCAAGAAAAAGGATGATGAGGATTTTGAGCGCTTTGCTGAAATGATTAGACCTATCTTTTTGTGTATGCGTTTGACTGATGTGCTTAAGACAAATCCTTATGATAAGTATATGAAAGATATTATTACCAACAAAAGAAAGATACCTGAAGTAGAAATTTCCACCATGCTTGCCAATTACACTTTTAAGGTTGGAATGCCTAAGAAATTAGGAGATCCAGGAGTACCTACTATACCTTGCTCCATTAAGAAAAACTATGTTAAAACTGCTTTATGTGATCTTGGAACCGGTGTTAGTGTTATGCCTCTCTCTTTTTATCGTAGACTTGAGTTGAGTAAGTTGACACCTACTGAAATATCTTTGCAAATGGCTGATAAATCAACTGCTATACCTGTCGGTATTTGTGAGGATGTGCTTGTTGTAGTTGCAAATGTTACCATTCTAACGGACTTTGTTATACTTGATATTCCCGAGGACGATAGTATGTATATTATTCTTGGAAGACCCTTTTTGAATACTGCAGGGGCTATTATTGATTGCAACAAAGGCAATGTCACTTTTCATGTCAATGGTAATGAGCATACGATACACTTTCCGAGGAAACAACCTCAGGTCCATAGTATCAATTATATTGGAAAATTTTCAATTATCACTATTGGAGGTTTTGAGTTTCCTATTCCTACTATCAAGAACACATATGGCATCCTTATTGTTGGGGGCATACATATCCCCATTGAGGTAACCTAGTGTTATTTGAAAGTTCTCCGGTTTCATGCTATTCGGAAAGAGTTTATTAACAAGACCTGATCAACCTTGTTAATGGATTCATTTTGATGAGCATGGGATAGGTGAATCTAGATAGCACAACCTTCTGTACCCTCTTTTTACTTTCTGTCAATTAGGATAAATAAAGCAAAAAATAGTATTTTTCTGTCTGTTTCTAGACTTATCTGTGCAATAAAAAATATCCTGAAAATAAAAGTTCTCCAAATGCCATGAAAATGAAATATGATTTTTTTCTAGAATATTTGAGGAAATATGGCACAGAACACACACCGAGGGGAGCCAGCACCTGGCCACGAGGGTCCAGGGCACGCCCCCTGCCTCGTGGGCCCCACGTGGCCCCCCTCCACTTGTTCCTGCACCCACACTCTTCTTCTTCCTCCCAAAAAAATCACCAACCAGCTCAAACCCGAGTTCTAGCTCATCTTGCTGCCATTTTCGATCTCCTTGCTCAAAGCACCATTCACCAAACTGTTTGGGGAGATTGTTCCTTGGTATGTGACTCCTCCATTGGTCCAATTAGTTTTTATTCTAGTGCTCTATTTATTGCAAATTTTTGCTGCTGTGGTGACCTTGTTCTTGAGCTTGCATGTCAAATTTTCTTGGTCCCAAGTAGTTCTAATGCATGATATAGTCTCTAGGCACTTATAGGAGTTGTTGCTATCAATCTTGTTGAGTTTGGCTAACTTTTATTTTGAGTTACTAAAAATTTCAGAAATTTTCAGAAAAGGAAAATGATAAGGAGATTGTTGAGGGGCTCCTCCAGCAAGAGCTCAGAGGAGAAGAAGAAAGAAGAAAATAAGAAGCCCAAATATAATCTTCCTCGCATGGCGGAAGTTCAACCGTGCGAATGGCCGTGTGATCACTTCATGATGTCCGCCAGTATTTACGAAGACTTTTATTGGTTGGCAAATAATGCAGGCCTCGCCGACTTCCTCCACGACCAAAAAGAACAGTATCTCTTACTCACCAATATTTTCACGCAAAGTTTTCCTTTTCATGCTAAGAAAACACCACCTGCGGTGGAATTTCGTTTATATCATGTGATTAAGGAGATATCACTCTTCAAATTTTGTGAAATATGCAAGGTACCTTTTGGAGGTAGACTTGATGAACCACGTCGTGAAGACGTTCAAGGGTTTATTGACATGATAGCTGTAGGGGAAACTAGACAAGTCTCAGGGGCAAGAATCACGAGTATACACTTCCCTGTTCTGCACTACTTTGCTTTATGTGCTAGTAGATGTTTAATTGGTCGCGGGAACAGTGGGAATCTTAGTGCCCCTGCTATTATCATTTTACGCCATGCTTTGTTTCAAGACACAACTTTTAGCTTGGGCGCCGTCGTTGCAAAATGGCTGAGTCTGAACCGCTCAAAGGGGCCCGTCTTTGGAGGCATCTTTGCTTCTCGCCTTGCTGAACATTTTAGAATACCCATTAGGCATCATGAGAAGGAATAAAAAATGCTTACCCCTGTTTATCTAGACTACAAGAGCATGGTAGCTCATGATTTTATTGTTAAAGATAAGAACAGGTCGCTTAATTATAAATTAAGGTTTGATGAAATATATTGTGAAATTGTTGCCTTGCCTGCACCATCTCTGTTTGATCTGTCCACAGCCATATACCTCATTACATCAGATGCCTTCTACAAGTACCAAGGCCAGGCACAAGCTTCAGAGTCTGAGCCAGAGCCACCATTTGATCCTTACCGCCAGTCTGTTTATGGGTGGGAGTTGGATGAGCTCGCCAACCAGTGGCACCCAGAGGACACATCTCAGTACACTGGAGGGAGTAGCTTCGATCTGTGGCCATAGTCCAACTTAGGCCAAAAGCCTAAGCTTGGGGGAGTACGTGTTTCTCACCGACTTTACATTCATGTTCACATTTATTCTAGTTGTCGGTGCTCACACTCTTTCACTGTACCATCCATGTTTAGTTTCAATTTCTTTTTCATAGTCTTTTTCTCGTGTGCTAGAAAAACCTTAATAAAAACAAAAACTATTAGTTGTAGCTTCTAGCTAGTTTACTTTCTTTGCTTGTAGTAGTAGTAAAAAATGAAAACCCAAAAGGATTTCCCGTTCTTCTTTTGCTTGTTGGGAGCTTTCCCGTGTAAATAGTTTCTTTTCTTTTCTTTGGGGGTTAAGAGTAGAAGACCATGATTGAAAATGCTTAGTGGCTCTCATATGCTTTATTGTTGATTTAACCTTGAGCCACATTACCTTGTCTTCTTTCTTGCATTAATTGCATGCACATTCCAGCTTAGTCCAATGCACGTGCACTATTATTATTATCCACACGTTCGGTCGTGCGAGTCAAAGGCAATAAGGATGATATATGATGAACTAATTGAGATGAGAAAAGCTGGTATGAACTCGACCTCTCTTGTTTTGTAAATATGATAGTTCATCGTTCCTAATTCGGCTTATTATGAATGAAACATGCTTGCAATGACAATTAGAGATCATAGCTGCTTATGCCATGCTTAATTAGCTGAGAGTTTATCATAGTCTATCTTGCGTGCCAACATGATATTAAAATGGTTGTGATGTGGTATGATGGGGTGGTATCCTCCTTTGAAAGATTCAAGTGATCTGACTTGGCACATGTTCATGCATGTAGTTGAAACAAATCAACATAGCCTCCACTATATTTATGTTCATGGTGATTTATATCCTACTCATGCTTGCATTCATTGTTGATTAATTTTAATGCATGTTCATGACCATTGTTGCTCTCTAGCTGGTCGCTTCCCAGTCTATTTCTAGTCTTCACCTGTACTAAGCGGGAATACTGCTTGTGCATCCACTTCCATAAACCCCAAAGTTATTCCACATGAGTCCACTATACATTCCTATATGCGGTATTTACCAGCCGTTCCAAGTAAATTTGTATGTGCCAAACTCTAAACCTTCAAATGAAATTCTATTTTGTATGCTCAAACTGCTCATGTATCAACTAGGGTTGTCTATATCTTCCATGCTAGGTGGGTTATTCTCACGATGAGTGGACTCCGCTCATCATTCATGAGAAAATGGCTGGTAACCGGGATGCCCAGTCCCATGCTCAAAATCATAATAATTAAACAAAACGCCCCCAGGGTTGTTGCTGGTTTGGACGGTACCCGTTGTTTCGGGCTAGCCATGGAGTGTGCTTGTTGGTGATTGGGGGAGTATAAACCTTACCATTCCGTTTGGGAACAGCCTATAATGTGCGTAGCATGGGAGATATCGAGATTCTTGGTTGTTATGTTGACAATGAAAGTATACCGCTCAAAATGTTATTCATCTCTATTTAAAAATCGAGCTCTGTCACCTCTACAAATCCCTACTTCCCTCTGCGAAGGGCTTATCTATTTACTTTTATGCAGAGTCATCATCCTCTTATCAAAGAGCACCAGTAAGAGACCTCTGTTATTGCATGTATTACTGTTAATTTGCATTGAGTATGATCATGACTGGATCTCTTTTACCATGAATTACAATGTCTAGTCAGTCCTTGATCTTTAAAGGTGCTCTACATTTATGTTTTGCGGTCTTAGAAAGGGCTAGCGAGATACCATCTTGTTATATCATATCATGATTGTTTTGAGAAAGTGTTGTCATCCGAGGTTTATTATTATTGCTCGCTAGTTTCTTATGCCATTGATGTGAGTAGTCTTGAGATCTGAAAGTTATTGTGAATGTGGTTAGTTCATGATCTTGTTGAAAACCTGAATGTTGGCTTACATATTTACAACAACAAGAGCAAACGGAGTTGTCAAAGTTTCTCTTTATCACTTTCAGTTTATCAACTTAATTGCTTGAGGACAAGCAAAGATTTAAGCTTGGGGGAGTTGATACGTCTCCAACGTATCTACTTTTCCAAACACTTTTGCCCTTGTTATGGACTCTAACTTGCATGATTTGAATGGAACTAACCCGGACTGACGTTGTTTTCAATAGAATTGCCATGGTGTTGTTTTTGTGCAGAAATAAAAAGTTCTCGAAATGACCTGAAACTCCACGGAGATTTATTTTGGAAAATATAAAAAATATCCGCAAGAAGATCCATACCAGGGGGGCCACACCCTGTCCATGAGGGTGGGGGCGCGCCCCCTGCCTCATGGGCCCCTGGTGCTCCACCGACGTATCCCCAGATCCTATAAGTTCACTTTCGGGGAGAAAAAAATCAAAGAGAAAGAATTATCACGTTTCACGAGATGGAGCCACCGCCAAGCCCTAATCTCTCTCGGGAGGGCTGATCTAGAGTCCGTTGGGGGCTCCGGAGAGTGGAGATCGTCGCCATCGTCTTCATCAACCTTCCTCCATCACCAATTCCATGATGCTCACTGTCGTGTGTGAGTAATTCCATCATAGGCTTGCTGGACGGTGATGGGTTGGATGGGATCTATCATGTAATCGAGTTAGTTTTGTTAGGGTTTGATCCCTAGTATCCACTATGTTATGAGATTGATGTTGCTATGACTTTGCTATGCTTAATGCTTGTCACTAGGGCCTGAGTGCCATGATTTCATATCTGAACCTATTATGTTTTCATGAATATATGTGTGTTCTTGATCCTATCTTGCAAGTCTATAATCACCTACTACGTGTTATGATCCGGCAACCCCGAAGTGACAATAATCGGGACCACTCCCGGTGATGACCATAGTTTGAGGAGTTCATGTATTCACTATGTGTTAATGCTTTGGTCCGGTATCTATTAAAAGGAGGCCTTAATATCCCTTAGTTTCCAATAGGACCCCGTTGCCACGGGAGGGTAGGACAAAAGATGTCATGCAAGTTCTTTTCCATAAGCATGTATGACTATATTCGGAATACATGCCTACATTGCATTGATGAACTGGAGCTAGTTCTGTGTCACCCTAGGTTATAATTTCTACATGATGAATTGCATCCGACATAATTTCCCATCACCGATCCAATGCCTACGAGCTTTTCATATATTGCTTGTTGCTTGTTTACTTTTCTGCTGTTACTATTACAAAAACTACAAAAACACTACCGTTACTTTTATTGCTGCTACCGTCACTATCATATTACTTTGCTACTAAACTATCTTGCTGCAGATACTAAGTTTCCAGGTGTGGTTCAATTGACAACTCAGCTGCTAATACTTAAGAGTATTCTTTGGCTCCCCTTGTGTCGAATCAACAAATTTGGGTTGAATACTTTACCCTCGAAAACTTGCGATCCCCTACACTTGTGGGTTATCAGACCCAGATATTTTCATCGCAAATGGTTCCTAGAAAACTACTTTGTGTTATGTTGTAGATATTTTTTATGAAAATCTGACCTTTTTTTATGCATCCGTCATCGCAAACGTTTTGCACCTTTTTGACGGTTCTTTTACACCACTATTTGCGATTATGGCATCGCACACAGTTTCGTCGATGGGTCTCTGATCGTAGTGTGAGCACTTCATGTACAAAATGGACAATCTTTTCCGAAGTTTTAGGGTTTCATACGAAAACTCATCTGTTACAAAGGTATTTCATATTTTTTTGAACTTATTTGAACTCCATACTTTTTGTGTGTTCAAAATGCACCATTCAAAGCCATGTCATCAATTTTCAACCCTTTCTGACTTTATTTGGTAGTTTTCAGGCATTTACTGATTTTTTAAAGCTAAATGTCCCTAAAATGGAAAAACACTACAAATGAACTTTGAAAAGGTTGAAAGTTGGCATGGTATCATCATTTCACCCACATAGCATGTGCTAAAAAGTTGAGATGGTTACGGCAAAAACTAGACGCACTTCGTGTATAAAATGGACAATCTCTTTCGAAGCATGATGGTTTCGGACGAAAACTCATCTGTTACAAAGGGATTTCATTTTTTTGAACTTATTTCAACTCCAGACTTTTTGTGTGTTCAAAATGCACCATTCAAAGCCACGTCATCAATTTTCAACTCTCTCTGACTTCATTTGGTATTTTTCATGCATTTACTAATTTTTTTAGCTAAATGACCCTGAAATTGAAAAGCATGACAAATGAACTCTGAAAAGGTTGAAAGTTTGCATGGTATCATCATTTCACCCAAATAGCATGTGCTAAAAAGTTGAGAGGGTTACGGGAAAAACTGGATGGACTTCATGTACAAAATGGACAATCTCTTTCTAAGTATTAGGGCTTCGGACGAAAACTCATCTGTTACAAAGGGATTTCATTTATTTGAACTTATTTGAACTCCAGACTTTTTGTGTGTTCAAAATGCACCATTCAAAGCCACATCATCAATTGCCAACCCTCTCTGACTTCATTTGGTGTTTTTCATGCATTTACTGATTTTTCAGCTAAATGACCCTGAAATTGAAAAGCATGACAAATGAACTCTGAAAAGGTTGAAAGTTGGCATGGTATCATCATTTCACCCACATAGCATGTGCTAAAAAGTTGAGAGGGTTACGGGAAAAACTGGATGGACTTCGCGTACAAAATGGACAATCTCTTTCGAAGTATCAGGGTTTCGGACGAAAATTGATCTGTTACAAAGGGATTTCTTATTTTTTTGAACTTATTTGAACTCCAGACTTTTTGTGTGTTCAAAATGCACCATTCAAAGCCACATCATCAATTTCAACCCTCTCTGACTTCATCTGGTATTTTTCATGCATTTACTGATTTTTCAGCTAAATGACCCTGAAATTGAAAAGCATGACAAATGAACTCTGAAAAGGTTGAAAGTTGGCATGGTATCTTCATTTCACCCACATATCATGTCCTAAAAAGATGAGAGGGTTATTGCAAAAACTGGATGGACTTCGTGTACAAAATGCACAATCTCTTTCGAAGTATCAGGGTTTCGGACGAAAACTCATCTGTTACAAAGGGATTTCATTTATTTGAACTTATTTGAACTCCAAACTTTTTGTGTGTTCAAAATGCACCATTCAAAGCCACATCATCAATTTTCAACCCTCTCTCACTTCATTTGGTATTTTTCATGCATTTACTGATTTTTTTCTAGCTAAATGACCCTGAAACTGAAAAGAATGACAAATGAACTTTGAAAATGTTGAAAGTTGGCATGGAATCATCATTTCACCCGCATAGCATGTGCTAAAAAGTTGAGAGGGTTACGGGAAAAATGGATGGATTTCGTGTACAAAATGGACAATCTCTATCGAAGTATCAGGGTTTTGGACGAAAACTTATCTGTTACAAAGGGATTTCATATTTTTTGAACTTATTTGAACTCCAGACTTTTTGTGTGTTCAAAATGGAGCATTCAAAGCCACATCATTGCTACTTCTCGAGCTTGCGTTGTATTCCCTCGAAGAGGAAAGGGTGATGCAGCACAGTAGCGTAAGTATTTTCCTCAGTTTTTGAGAACCGAGGTATCAATCCAATAGGAGACCACGCGCGAGTCCCTCGTACCTGCACAAACAAATAAGAACCTTGCAGCCAACTCGATAAAAGGGGTTGTCAATCCCTTCTAGATCACTTACAAAAGTGAGATCTGATAGAGATGATAAGATAGTATTTTTGGTATTTTTAGTATAGAGAAAAAGTAAAGTAAAGCAACGGCGAAAGAAATTGGCAAGTTGATGGGAAACTAATATGATAAAGATAGACCCAGGGGCCATAGGTTTCACTAGTGGCTTCACTCATGATAGCAGATTTCTACGGTGGGTGAACGAATTACTGTCGAGCAATTGATAAAAAAGAGCATAGTTATGAGAATATCTAGGCATGATCATTGTATATAGGCATCACGTCCGTGACAAGTACACCGAAACGATTTTGCATCTACTACTCCACACATCGACCGCTATCCAGCATGCATCTAGAGTATTAAGTTCATAAGAACAGAGTAACACCTTAAGCAAGATGACATGATGTAGAGGGATAAACTCAAGCAATATGATATAAACCCCATCTTTTTATCCTCGATGGCAACAATACAATACGTGCCTTGATGCCCCTGCTGTCACTGGGAAAGGACATCGCAAGATTGAACCCAAAGCCAAGCACTTCTCCCATTGCAAGAACTATAGATCTGGTAGGCCAAAGCAAACCGATAATTCGAAGAGACTTGCAAGGATATTTAAAACATGCATAAAAGATTTCATAAAAGAATCCAATATTGGTCATAGGTAATCTTGATCATAAACCCACAATTCATTGGATCTCGACAAACTCACCGCAAAAAGAATTACATCGAATAGATCTCCTCGAAGATCGAGGAGAACTTTGTATTGAGATACAAAGAGAGAGAAGAAGCCATCTAGCTAATAACTATGGACCCGAAGGTCTGTGGTAAACTACTCACAACTCATTGGAGAGGCTATGGTGTTGATGTATAAGCCCTCCGTGATCGATGCCCCCTCCGGTGGAGCTCCGGAACAGGCCCATAGATGGGATCTCATGGGTACAGAAGGTTGCGGCGGTGGAATTAGGGTTTCATGGTGCTTCTCGATAATTTCAGGGTAAGTAGGTATATATAGGAGGAAAAGGGACGTCAGGGGAGCAACAGGGGCCCACGAGGGTGGGGGGCACACCTACCCCCCCTGGGTGGACCCCCTGCCCTCGTGGCCACCTCTCTCGCTTCCTGGCGTGTACTCCAAGTCTTCTGTGTTGATATCGTTCCAAAATAACTCTCCTGAAGGTTTCATTCCGTTTGGAGTCTGTTTGATATTCCTTTTCTACGAAACACTGGAATAGGCAAAAAAACAGCAATTTGCACTGGGCCTTGGGTTAGTAGGTTAGTCCCAAAAATAATATAAAAGTATATAATAAAGCCCATTAAACATCCAAAACAGAATATATAATAGCATGGAACAATCAAAAATTATAGATATGTTGGAGACGTATCAAGCATCCCCAAGCTTAATTCCTGCTCGTCCTCGAGTAGGTAAATGATAAAAACAGAATTTTTGATGTGGAATGCTAGCCAACATAATTCTCAATGTAATTTTATTTATTGTGGCATGAATGTTCAGATCCGAAAGATTCAAGACAAAAGTCTATATTGACATAAGAATAATAATACTTCAAGCATACTAACAAAGCAATCATGCCTTCTCAAAATAACATGGCCAAAGAAAGTTCATCCCTACAAAGTCATATAGTTTGGCTATGCTCCATCTTCGTCACACAAAATACTCAAATCATGCACAACCCCGGTTATAGCCAAGCATTTGTTTCATACTTAGATTTTTTCAAACTTTTTCAACTTTCACGCAGTACATGAGCGTGAGCCATGGACATAGCACTATAGGTGGAATAGAGTGGTGGTTGTGGAGAATACAAAAGAGGAAGATGGTCTCACATCAACTAGGCGTATCAATGGGCTATGGAGATTCCCATCAATAGATATCAATGTGAGTGAGTAGGGATTGCCATGCAATGGATGCACTGGAGCTATAAATGTATGAAAGCTCAACAAAAGAAACTAAGTGGGTGTGCATCCAACTTGCTTGCTCACGAAGACCTAGGGCATTTGAGGAAGCCCATCATTGGAATATACAAGCCAAGTTCTATAATGAAAATTCCCACTAGTATATGAAAGTGACAAAACAAGAGACTCTCTATCATGAAGATCATGGTGCTACTTTGAAGCACAAGTGTGGAAAAAGGTAGTAGCATTGTCCCCTTTTTCTTTTCTTTCCCCTTTTTCTTTTCCTTTTTTTCTTTTTTTGGCCTTTCTTTTTTTTTCTTTGGCCTTTCCTTATTTTCTTTTTCTTTTTTTCTTTGGGACAATGCTCTAATAATGATGATCATCACACTTTTATTGATTTACAACTCGATATTACAACTCAATACTAGAACAAAGTATGACTCTATATGAATGCCTCCGGCGGTGTACCGGGATGTACAATGAATCAAGAGTGACATGTATGAAAAATTATGCATGGTGGCCTTGCCACAAATACGATGTCAACTACATGATCATGCATGGCAATATGACAATGATGAAGCGTGTCATAATAAACAGAACGGTGGAAAGTTGCATGGCAATATATCTCGGAATGGCTATGGAAATGCCATGATAGGTAGGTATGGTGGCTGTTTTGAGGAAGGTATATGTTGGGTGTATGGTACCGGCAAAACTTGTGTGGTACAAGAGAGGCTAGCAATGGTGGAAGGGTGAGAGTGCGTATAATCCATGGACTCAACATTAGTCATAAAGAACTCATATACTTATTGCAAAAATCTAGAAGTCATCAAAACAAAGTATTACACGCATGCTCCTAGGGGAAGGGTTGGTAGGAGTTAAGAATCCCGCTATCCCGACCTCCACACAAAGGATGACACTCAATGAAATACCTCGTGCTTCAAATTTGTCACACAACGGTTACCATACGTGCATGCTACGGGACTTGCAAACCTCAACACAGGTATTTCTCAAATTCACAACTACTTTACTAGCATGACTCTAATATCACCATCCTCATATCTCAAAACAATCATCAAGTATCAAACTTCTCATAAAATTCAATGCACTTTATATGAAAGTTATTACTATACCCATCTTGGATGCCTATCATATTAGGACTAATTTTATAACCAAAGCACGTTGCCATGCTGTTCTAAAAGACTCTCAAAATAATATAAGTGAAGCATGAGAGATCAATAATTTCTACCAAATAAAACCACCACCGTGCTCTAAAAAGATATACGTGAAGCACTAGAGCAAAACTATCTAGCTCAAAAGATATAAGTGAAGCACATAGAGTATTCTAATTATTTCCGATTCATGTGTATCTCTCTCAAAAGGTGTGTCCAGCAAGGATGATTGTGGTAAACTAAAAATCAAAGACTCAAATCATACATGACGCTCCAAGCAAAACACATATCACGTGGTGAATAAAAATATAGTCTCAAGCAAAGTTACTGATAGATGAAGATGAAAGAGGGGATGCCTTCCCGGGGCATCCCCAAGCTTAGGCTTTTGGTTGTCCTTGAATTTTACCTTGGGGTGCCTTGGGCATCCCAAGATTAGGCTCTTGCCACCCTTTGTTCCATAGTCCATCAAATCCTTACCCAAAAACTTGAAAACTTCACGACACAAAACTTAGCCAAAAATCTTGTGAGCTCGGTTAGTATAAGAAAACAAACCACCACTCAAAGGTACTGTAATGAACTCATTATTTGTTTATATTGGTGTTAAACCTACTGTATTCCAACTTCTGTATGATTCATACCCCTCGATACTACTCATAGATTCATCAAAATAAGCAAACAACACACGAAAACAAAATCTGTCAAAAACAGAACAATCTGTAGCAATCTGTAACTTTCGAATACTTATATAACTCTAAAAAAATTGAAATAAATTGGTGGACGTGAGGAATTTGTCCATTAATCATCTGCAAAAAGAATCAACTAAAAAGCACTCTCCAGTAAAAAAAAGGTAGCTAATCTCGTGAGCGCTAAAGTTTCTATTTTTTGCAGCAAGATTGCATAAACTTCACCCAAGCCTTCCCAAAGGTTCTACTTGGCACAAACACTAATTAAAACACAAAACCAAATCTAAACATAAGCTATATGCAATATTTATTCCTAGACAGAAGCAAAAACAAAGAAAATAAAATTGGGTTGCCTCCCAACAAGCGCTATCTTTTAACGCCCCTATCTAGGCACGATACAAGAATAGATCTAGGTATTGCCATCTTTGGTAGGCAATTCTTCAATTAAACACTTATAATTCTTGGGAGTTTCTTCCTTCCTATTAATAATCTAACTTGTAGGCAAGAAATCAAGAAATTCGTTTGTAGCAAAGGGTTCCCTTATGATAGTGAGAAAGTTGGGGTGAACACTTATAGATTTGAGATCCGTGGTTTCCTTACTAGAAGATTCACCCTTATTTTTAGGAACATAGATAAACTTGGCCATTTTAGTAGTAGATGGGTTTGAAGTATTTTTCACAGCAGAAAAAGCAGACCCTATGCTAGTGATAATATCCTTAAGTTTATCAATTCTAGTGGAATCTTGATCTATTCTCTCTTTAACCATGGGTTCTTTTTCTTGAAAAAATTTCAGAATAACTCCTACCTTAGATCCATATTGGGTAATTTGGTTATGGATCTTTTTATCCAAACTCTCAACCAACTCTACAGTGGCAACTTTATTTTCAATAATTTCAAGCCTTTGCATAACATGATCTAAAGTTAAGATAGTTCCATTAACCAGAAGAGGAGGTGGGCCAAACAATTCTGTCATAGCATTATAAGAATCAAAAGTATGGCTACCCAAGAAATTTCCTCCGGTAATGGAATATATCTATTACAAGGAGTGATGCCAACATAAAAATTGTGAAGAAGCATGGAAGTGGAAAGCTTCCTAGTAGATCAATTTTGAGCATTGCAAATTCTATACCAAGCATCTTTTAGATTTTCTTCCTCCCTTTGTTTAAATTAAGAACTTGACTCTCGGGAGTATTGATAATGATAGGAGGGTCAGCCCTGACGGCAAGGCAAACGATAAAGCACACAGAGCAAATAAGAGGGCGAATAAAATGGCAAAGGTGAAGTGGGGGAGAGGAAAACGAGAGGCAAAGAATGTAATGCGAGGGATAAGGGTTTGTGATAGGTACTTGACATATGACTTTTGCGTAGATCTCCCCGGCAACGGCGCCAGAAATTCTTCTTGCGACTTCTCGAGCTTGCGTTGTATTCCCTCGAAGAGGAAAGGGTGATGCAGCACAGTAGCGTAAGTATTTCCCTCAGTTTTTGAGAACCAAGGATCAACCTAGTAGGATACCACGCGCGAGTCCCTCGTACTTGCACAAACAAATAAGAACCTTCCAGCCAATGCGTTAAAAGGGGTTGTCAATCCCTTCTCGGTCACTTACAAAAGTGAGATCTGATAGAGATGATAAGATAATATTTTTGGTATTTTTGGTATAGAGAAAAAGTAAAGCAAAGCAATGGCGAAAGAAATTTGCAAGTTGACGGGAAACTAATATGATAAAGATAGACCCGGGGCCATAGGTTTCACTAGTGGCTTCTCTCATGATAGCAAATTTCTACGGTGGGTGAACGAATTACTATCGAGCGATTGATAGAAAAGCGCATAGTTATGAGAATATCTAGGCATGATCATTGTATATAGGCATCATGTTCGGAAACGATTTTGCATCTACTACTATTACTCCACACATCGACCGCTATCCAGCATGCACCTCGAGTATTAAGTTCATAAGAACAGAGTGACGCCTTAAGCAAGATGACATGATGTAGAGGGATAAACACAAGCAATATGATATAAACCCCATATTTTTATCCTCGATGGCAACAATACAATACATGCCTTGCTGCCCCTGCTGTCACTGGGAAAGGACACCGCAAGATTGAACCCAAAGCCAAGCACTTCTCCCATTGCAAGAACTATAGATCTAGTAGGCCAAACCAAAGCGATAATTCGAAGAGACTTGCAAGGATATTTAAATCATGCATAAAAGATTTCAGAAAAGAATCCAATATTGTTCCTAGATAATCTTGATCATAAACCCAGAAATCATCGGATCTCGACAAACACACCGCAAAAAGAATTACATCGAATAGATCTCCTCGAAGATCGAGGAGAACTTTGTATTGAGATCCAAAGAGAGAGAAGAAGCCATCTAGCTAATAACTATGGACCCGAAGGTCTATGGTAAACTACTCACAGCTCATCAGAGAGGCTATGGTGTTGATGTAGAAGCCCTCCATGATCGATACCCCCTCCGATGGAGCTCCAGAACAGGCCCTAAGATGGGATCTCACGGGTACAGAAGGTTGCGGCTGTTGAATTAGGGTTTCGTGGTGCTCCGCGATAGTTTCAGGGTACATAGGTATATATAGGAGTAAGAGGGACGTCAGGGGAGCAACAGGGGGGCACTAGGGTGGGGGCGCGCCTACCCCCCTGGACGCGCCCCTGCCCTCGTGGCCACCTCTCCCGCTTCCTGGCGTGTACGCCAAGTCTTCTGTGTTGATATCGTTCCAAAAATAACTCTCCCGAAGGTTTCATTCTGTTTGGACTCCGTTTGGTATTCCTTTTCTGCGAAACACTGAAATAGGCAAAAAACAACTTTTTGCATTGGGCCTTGGGTTAGTAGGTTAGTCCCAAAAATAATATAAACATGTATAATAAAGCCCATTAAACATCCAAAACAAAATATATAATAGCATGGAACAATCAAAAATTATAGATACGTTGGAGATGTATCAATCATCAATTTTCAACCCTCTCTGGCTTCTTGCAACTTTCTCGTGTTGAAAACATAGAGGGACGGAGATGTAGTTCCTCTCTCATAATAATTGCAAGTAGGAGCAGCAAGTACATGCATATTATACTCATCAAAATCATCATGTGCAATGCTAAAAGGCAACCCATCAATGTAATCCTTAATAAGTGCAAACTTATCCGATATAGTGTAGTTGGGAGAATTCAAAAAGGTAATAGGACTATCACGTGTGGGTGGAATAGCAACTATCTAATGTTTAACATAAGGAACTATAGCAAGTTCGTCTCCATAAGCTTATTTAAAATTGGCATCTTGGCCACAAGTATAGCAAGCATCATCAAAAAGGGATATTTCAAATGAATCAACGGGATCATAGCAATTATCATAGTATTCATCCTTCTGTAAGCACGAATGAAATTAAAAAATGTATGAGTTGAGGGGTTACTCTCATCAAAAGGTGGGCACGGGTAGCTAATCCGTTCTTCCTCATTTTGTTCTTCACTCTCCTCCTCATCTTTTTCATCCAGTGAGCTCACAGTGTCATCAATTTCTTCTTCCATAGTCTCGTGTAAAATGTTAGTCTCTTCTTGGACAGTGGAGATTCTCTCAATAAATATATCAAAATAGGAATTGTATTTGTAATTATCATAGCAATATTTAAGGATGGCAAAATTTTCAGGTCTATAAACATCATCATCAAAAGCTTCATACTTCAAACAAAGATTCAATTTCATAAACACCCTTAAAAGCAACAAATTACTCCATTCTTTCCACATCACAGTAATCATATATACCTCTAGCATAAGAAGCCAATGTTTCATTATCATTAAATTCGCATGAAAACGGAAGGTGTGGAGCATTCATCCTTGAGCAACAAGTATAATCATATCTCAAGCATAAATCCCGAGCATACCAATGCAACATATAAATTTGATCCCATAACAATTTCCCTTTATGAGTCAAGCGATAATCCCTAAAGTATTCACGTTGATCCAACGTTACTCCCATTATCAAGTTGAATGGGGTTTTCTTAGGATTATCAAAATAGTGCATAATATTCTTCACATAACGAGCATCGAGGGTTTTAGGAGGTTCCCCATCTCCATGAGCAGCAAGTACCACTAATTTTATTTGGTGTTTCGTGTTCCATATCCATTACTAAAGATAGATAACAACTTAGAACAGAAAATAAAAACTACTTAGTGATAAAGCAAACAAGCACACACGAGAATATTCATCCCAAGCTATAACTCCCGGCGTCGGCACCAGAAAAAGGTCTTGATAACCCACAAGTATTGGGGATCGTTTGTAGCCTTCTTCGATAAATAATAGTCGAACCCAACGAGGAGCTAAAGGAAGAACAAATATTCTCTCAAGTTCTATCGACCACCGATACAACTCTACGCACACTTGACGTTTACTTTACCGAAAACAAGTATGAAACTAGGAGTACTTTGCGAGAATAAAAGTGGATAGCTTTTGTCAACAAGAAAGTTATTTGTCCCTAGGCAATCGATAACAAGTACCAGTAATCATTCTAGCAATTTTATATGAGGGAGAGGCATGAGCTAACATACTTTCTCTACTTGGATCATATGCATTTATGATTGGACCCCTAGCAAGCATCCACAACTACTAAAGATCCTTAAGGTCGTGAAACTCAACCATAGCATTAAGTATCAAGTCCTCTTTACTCCCATACGTCATACCCCACTTACTCAGGTTTAAGTTTCCGTCACTCTCGCAACCCACCATAAGCGAACCATGAACATATTGCTTTCACAAGTTGGCTTCTAAAGGGGTGGATCAAGCGAGTGTTGTTGGCCCATTTCGATACAGCCTGTGGAGGGGGAGGATGCCCCCACTCGATTTCGGGCCCATCAATGCTAGGCTTGGAGTGCAGATGTAGCACTCACTCAACCCACCCGAGAGCTATGCCTCGCGTGTACCGATTCAAATTAGAAATCCCCTGTGAACGAATCAGGCCGACCCATTAGCTATGTCGCAGTTGGTTTGCTCTGTTCCGATTTTGTTTCGTGTTTTTTTCAGTAGTTTCCAATGTTTTTCCCTTTTTTCCTTGGTTATACTACCTCCGTCCTGGTTTATTAGCCCCCTTCGTATTTTGTGTCAAATATTGACCATAGATTTAACTAACAAAATATTAAAACATGTCACAAAAAAAATCTATCATTAGATTTGTATGTGAACATAGTTTTCGATGGTATAACTTTTGGTGACATGCATTAATATCTTATTAGTTAAATACTATATGGTTAAAATTTGACACTAAATACGAAGGGGGCCAATAACCTGAACGGAGGTACTACTTGGGTTTCTTTGTTTCTTCACTGAGTTTCTTCAATTTTTCTTTCTTGCTTTATACATTGGTTATCTTTATTTCTTTCTTGGTTTTCTTCGTTTACTTTGGTTTTCTTTGCTTTCTTTTTGTTTCTTTGTTGCTTTTTTCTTTTTTTTCTTTTTTAACACATGTTTACCCTTTTTCTCAGCACATCATGCATATTTTTAATGCAAACGTGACACAGTTTTTTGATACATGTTGGACATTTTTGAAAAATATATGTTGTGAAACTTTATTAAATACACGGCAACATTTTCTAAATACACATTTCTCATTTTCTAATGGGAATAACCATTTTTCTAAACTACATGAGCATTTTCTCATTGTATAAACATTTATAAAATTGAATGAACGTTGCGCAAACATCTATTTTAATGAGGTGAACATTTTTTACATTCAGTGAGGATTATTCAAAAAATTCACGAACATTTGTTTTAAACACATGGACATTTTTAAATGGTACTAAACATTTTTCTGAAATATGCAAATATTTGTTTTACAGTATAAACTTTTTTTAATATCCAAGACACTTTTTTGAAATGTGTGAACACTTTCTAATGTAGATATTAATTAATGCCATCAATATTTTTAAAAAGTTGGGCGGCCATTTTTTGACACCACATAAACATTTTTAAACACTGTAATGAAAATTTAAATATAAATATTTATATATTAGGATATTTAGAAACATCCCATGCAAAAAAGGATATTTCTAAATATAATTAGAAGTTTAAACTAAAAATAAAATAAAAATAGAATCGAAACATACGAACGATCGAAAGGAAGCGAGGAAGAAAGCGGAGGTGGATTAAGAGCACACGACGACGACGCCCTCCGAAATCACGGCCTGTCGTCTGTCTGCTGGGGATTTGTGTCACTTTAGCCGAACTGATTTTTTACGCGTGAATACACGACCAAGTTGTATAGGTTCGCAGTGCGTACATGTCCTTTGACATTTAATATAGTTGACACATAATGGTATATTTGTGCAGCATGATGGGGCAGCATACTAAATTAGGCAGCAAAAGTCAATATTCTCAGTTAGTGTCACGCGTTTGCATGCAAGAAAGGTTCATGTGATATCAGAGTAGTTATTAGTACTACGTAATTAATGTGTCGTCTTGGAGCTCAGAGGTATGACACGACTCAATAAATAAAAACAAAACAGTTGCATGCAATGTAATTATCGTAAATTCATCTTTGCGGGACCATGAAGATGAATGATTAAATGCGACTACGATGCACTGATAAACCATACAAGATGACTAATAACATAGTTCTTAGAGAAGGAAAAGTTTTGGAATTGCTATAATTAATTTGTCTAGTATTATTATCACGAAGTTCTCGGGTTTAACTAAAATAAAAATAAAAAGACTTAATTTCATGGAATTTATTCCATGAGTTTTCCAGCAATTAAAATATTGGAATTCTCTCTTTATTTAAAATTCTAATAATAATGAAATCCTCTATTTTAACTGTCATAGGATGAGGTTCTCAATTTTATAGAAGACACATAACTTGATGTTTTTTTCGACATTACAGTTTTGAAACTGAAATAAAAACATAATCTTGCTAAGGATATTGTCAAATGAAAAATAATATTGCAATTTGAAAACTTGGTAGAAACTAAATATTATATGTGTTATATGATTCAAAACGCATGACTCGATAAAATCTGCATGCATGTAGGACCGCTGTCAGATGTTAGTCAGCCACCCACATCTCCATACATTTATTCTTAGTCAGAGATCCCACTCACGTTTCCATACATTTATTCTTGGTCAGAGATCATTAAAAGTTTGGAAGAATACAAACCCTATATCTCTCCTAAAAGAAAACATATGTCAATCTAAATTGAAGAATACTCCTAAAAGAAAACATATGTCAATCTAAATTGAAGAATACATAATGTCTAATATAGCGGCATGAATCCCTATGCTTATTTAATGGAGAGATATCAAGGTGATGAGCCCGCGGGTGCTCCTAGGCATTTTCGGAAAGAAAGCTACGTTTCTTAGGCCTGCCAATATACATGGTGTCATAAGCTCGCAGAAAGTGGCACATGGCCGCACCCCTTGGCGGAAGTCCCTATTCGCCGCTTGCGGCATGATGTCGGGCAATCGCACAGGAGCAGCGATGCTAGCGACGAATATGGGCCGGCCCACTTTGTGATTTACGCAGGTGCGGCCAACCGGTTCTGGGAACCTTCTAGAAGGTTCCCTGAACCGGGTTTTTTTTCTGTGTTGTTCCCTTTTCGGTTTTTTTGTCTTTTTATTATATTTTTCGTTTTTTCCTTTTCCTTTTTCTTTGTTTTTTTCCTTTTTCCGTTTCTTTTATTTTCTTTTTCTTTCCTTTTCCTTTTTTTCAAGTTTATTTCCTTCTCAAAACTCTTCAGAAATTTTAAAAATGGTTACATTTAAAAAAAGGTTTCCTTTTCTTTTGTTCCAAATTTGACAACTTTTCAAATTTGTTCAGGATTTCAAAATAATGTTTCCATTTACAAAATTGTTCAATTTTTTTTAGAAATTTGTTTGTATTTTCAAATTTTGTTTGGGAGTTTCAAAAAATTTTCTCATTTCAAAATTTGTTCAGGATTTCAAAATAATGTTTCCGTTTAAAAAATCGTTCAAATTTTTTAGAATTTTTTTGTATTTTCAAGTTTTGTTCGGGAGCTTAAAAAATGTACCCATTTCAATTTTTTTTGTGAATTTCAATAAAATTACATATTTTGCAATTGTTGTCTGGTAGTTTCAAAAATTGTTCGCAAATATCAAATAATGTTCGTGCTTCAATTTTTGTTCGGGAGTTTAAAAAAATGTTCGTATTTCCAAATTTTGTTCAGGAGTTCAAAAAAAAATTCACATATTCAAAAAATGTTCTTGTCTCTTTTTTATTTCTTCAGGAACTCGATAAATGTTGGTACTTTTTGAAAATATACATTAAAAAACGTTCAACTTAGTAACTAATTCAGATTCGCTACAATAGTTACTTTCGGGTCGCTGGAATATATACCATTCCGGTTCCATATACGTATATGCTTAGTTCTTTATGGGACGGACTGCTTTATTAACAATTGTTCTCGTTAGCCCGAGTGGCTAGTAGTTCACGATAGTAAAGGAGTTGGTCTCCGTTTCGATTCCTGGTGTGCGTGTGTTTCCTTTTTCGTGCAATGTTTTTTGTCCCGCGGTAGAACTAGATGGGCCGGCCCAGTCAGGTCCCAGCCTGTGCGTCAGGCCGCCAATTTGACGCAAAACGCGTCAAATAGGGGCCCCCTTGGCCCAGGGTGCCCTATTCAGAGCACGTGATGGGCCGACGCGTGAGGCCACAGCCTCGTTTATTTATTTATTTAGTTTGTCTCAATTTTTTTATTTATTTATTCATTTTTTCTATTTTTTATTTTTTATATTCCGAATATGTATATATATTATAAAAAAATATACAAAACATTTCGTAAATGTTAAGCAAGCATTTAAAAATGTTAAAATTTATAGGAAAAATGTTCCTCATGTATATGAAAAATGTCCCTCTGTCACGTCGTGCCACCTTGACATCCTTGGTGCCATTCTTTTGGAGAGTGCGGCTGTCAATTCTCTCCCATGGCACATATGCATATATATTGAGACATCGTGCGAGTCCAAATAGCGTTGGATGTCTAGTTCATTTCCGGTTTTCTGCTATTAATTTCATTGGTATGCTGGAATAACAACTTTCCATAGTTTTGCACTCAATTTGTTTAAAATAAAATAATTAACCATGGTTTTACACTTAATCTTTTTGTTGAGATGGCTTACCATAATTGTGCACTCAACCTGGTCACTTGTTGTTTGGTGAAACAGCTTGCCATAGTTTCATACTGAACTTGTTTTCTGAATTGACCTGCCATAGTTTTGCACTCAGTATTTTTGCTACTCCCTCTGTAAACTAATATAAGAGTGTTTAGATTACTAAAATAGTAATCTAAACGCTCTTATATTAGTTTACGGAGGGAGTACATAGCTTATCATCGTTTTACCTTCAATCAGCTTACTCAAATAGCTTGCCATCATTTTGTACTAAATTAATAGATCCGTTTACTGAAATAATTAAAAAAACACTATTTTTTTCTGAAAAACAAGCACTACTAATTTATGCAAAAAAAAAAAGGCACTATGAATGTGTAGATTCTACACATCAATGGAGATCGCTGACAAATTACTTTTCTTTAGTATCGTTGTGTGCAAAACACTGCTGCCAGACACGAACGTGTTTGCAATGAAAAATAAATAGGCCTTCCAAAGCTATCGATTCCAGGACAAAGTCACACAATGCTACATTTCTATCGACATGCAACTTGCTAGTGCGAAGTAACCATGACCTGTGCGTCACATGATTCAGGTCACGCTACTCGCAAAGAAAAATGTGGGAAATCATTGGCTAATTATTCGTCCCAAGATAACTTATTACCTTTATTATGTCGAAAGAAATGATCATAATTTTTTTACCCCGAAACCGTAGAACAATTGTTCTATGGTAGTTTTCTATTACTATATGTACAGACTATACAGTGAGTATCAATTTCCTTTTTTGAAACAATGCAAAAGGCTTGTCATTTCATTAATTAAGAAGAAGGTTTAAATATAAGCCGCAGAACGGCAATAACAAAGGAAAGACTACCCTTGCGACATAAGAGTATTCAGTTGACTAGCTCCAGCTCTTTGATATTCGTAACGATGACGGTGGCCGGGGTGGCCGTGTTGCGAAAGACTCTCGCATTTTGCTTCTTCCAAATTTTCCACGAGACAAGCATCATAACTGAGATACTCGCCTTCTTGATGTTGCCTCCGGAGCTGGCCGTTTTGAGCCACCAATCATGGACGGAAACCTCGTGCCGCCAAGCCACAATAGATTGGTCATGAATGCCAAGCCAAGCGGTGATCTCGTTCCAAACTCGGATAGTGAATCTACACTGCAATTGCACCCATTCGTTGTGCCAATTTCGACGTTGATGACATCCTTCAGGCCTTCCCTGCTGTCCGGACCTATTTTCCTTTGCGGTACCTTGGCCTTCCTTTGTCGGTCACGAGGCTAAAACGCATCCACTTCCGGTACCTCGAGGACAAGATTGCGGGCAAGCTCCCACCTTGGTCGGCCATGCATGTGGCTGCCCCTGGGCGCATCATTTTGGTCATATCGGTTCTCACGGCCATATCAATCTATCATCTAACACCCCTGGATATCCCAGTTGAAGCACGGAAGAAGATCGATAGCATGAGACGTGCCTATCTTTGGGCAGGCTGTGATAAGGTGTCTGGAGGCAAATGTATGGTTAACTAGAACCTAGTCTGCAAACCCAAGATTTTTGGCGGCCTGGGCGTGGTAAACCTCGAAAAATTTGCCACCGCCCTTCGGCTTCGATGGGTTTGGTTTGAGTGGGCTGACCAACCTAAGACTTGGGCCGGAATGGAGACGCCCTGTAGCAACACTGACAGAGATCTCTTCGCGGCGTTCACTACCGTGACCATTGGGGATGGTAAAAAGGCAAAATTCTGAGAATCGTCATAGCTTAATTGTGGGGACCCCGACTTAAGAGTCGAGATCACCGAATGCACGTGTACAGTGATCCCAGAGATCAATGTTCACTGAACACACAGAAGCTGAATAACAAGAGGCTTACATCCATACATACCGTCTTACACAAATTATGGCCATTATGGCCAAGTCTTACATAGATAAAGCCTCAAGGGCCGAATAGCAAATAACTCGAATAGCGGAAGTCTTCGAAGATAAGTAGAACCCATGCCATCTGCCTTAACCCTACAGGCATTCTGACTGGGATAGCTTCCTAGTTCGCATGTTCGCCTCCATAGAACTCTTCTTCATATTCCTGTTCCTCCATGCCTGGCCAATTAAATAACCAGTGGCAAGCCAATGAGTACTTTGAATGTACTCGCAAGCAACCCATGATTTGGTTCAAAGTAACGATGCAATTGAACAACAATGAGCAATCTAGCAACGAGCTAGAATAAATATTCCAGCATCAAGTATATGCATCAATGACTGCACGTAACCTCGAGAACAGGTTACCAATATCAACATGAATAGGATTCAACTCAACGAGTCAAGTCACCACCTTGACTCACCACACACATACTTTCACCGATATAGTAAAATTCTAGACATAGTTTAAGTAGCACCACCCAACTGTCCATGACCGTGGACACGGCTATTCGAATAGTTTTACACTCTACAGAGGTTGCGCACTTTACCCACCAGATACGGGAAGCTTTCGTGTCACCCACGATCCCGCAGTACCTCAAGTACTCGGGGGAAGCACCCGGTCATTATCTTTCCTTAGACGACACTAACATAGAGTACACTCGTTGTTACACGGCCCTCGAGTACAAACAATAGATCATGGGACTTGCCCTAATTTCAATGTCTCGCGTACCCGAAGGGACCAACGGTGTGTCCGGTGCCCTGTGAAAACAGTCATGGTCGTCTATCCAAGCACGACCCCATCCCGGGAAAGACCTCAAGTCTTCCCGTCACTAGTAATGCGGGCACCATGCTAGTATCGGCCTAAGTAATCAATAATGCCCCGTCCCATAAGGGGTAGAGTGGTTGCACATATTTGGTTGGGACGGTAGTCACACATAAATCTAATCCATCATTTCACCCATGCACAAGATATTTACCGGCACATCACTTCTTCCTCAAGTGATGACCTAACTCAATATCACCCTCGGGCATTAGGGGCACCCGATGGGATTTATGAAAAGAATGCAACCTCGAAGGTTACATGGCGCACATGCATCACTAGCATCACTACTAACCATTTGCATTGCATCTAGCACATAGCAAGATCAAGAGTAAAGCTTGCATCATGGGGGTGGTTTTAAACTAGGTTACCACCGTAACTCTTATCATCATGCATCCGGAAACAAACCGATTCCGATGAACACAAGTGTATCATGGTCAAAGGGCTGCTTGCCTGGATTGGCTTGATCTTCAAAGTCTTCAAATCCTTCCCCACCTTCTTCCTCAGCAACCTCGTCAAATACGATATCTAATTGTCGCAAAATAACAACGGGAAAATAAGACCACAATAAAAACAGAAAAATCAAAGTGCTCAGAAAAATGTCAACTTATTTTTGGTAAATACTAGAGAGAAAACTAAGATGGTAAAAATTCTTAGTTTGAGTTTTGAGTGGCAGAATGGAGTCTAAGAATATTTGAACAGAAGTTTTATAGTTCAAATATGAATTTAAATTTGAACTGAACAGAAAAGGTTCATGGATATGTGTGAAAGTGACACCATTAAATAGGTTAAAATTTTACAAGTTTTTAGGAGTTGGAATTAATTCATTTGAAAAATTATTTATTTCTGTGAAATTATTTGAAATAATCACAGAAAAGAAAAACAAGAAAAGACACTGTGCCACTGGGCCAGAACGGCCACAGTGCACGGCCCAGGGCGAATAGCCCACCGCACGGGAGCCAGCGCGCGCGCGCCAGGTTTTTGAACCTGATGGGCGGGGCCCGGCGGTTAGCGACAAAGAGGGGAGCGAGAGGGAGGTGAGGATGACAGGCGGGGCCCGCCTGTCATCTTCAACCTTGCGGCCAGAGAGACGGCGAGCTTACCGGCGGCGATAGGGTGCACGGCGGGGCAAGCTGAGGGCAGGAATGGGCTCAGCAGGGAGTCGCCGTTCCAGTGGTGGTGGTGCGGCTCGCCGGAGAGGCCTAGTTCGCCGGTGGCGAGGACTTGCGGCGGAGGAGCGTCGGGAGGTTGCTGCTCCGGTCGATTCCGGCAGCTGCAGAGAGGGGAAAGAGGGGGAAACGCATCAGTATCTTGCTGTGGTGCTAGATCGAGCGAGAGGGAGGGCTAGGGCGGCCTGTACTGGGCTGGCGACGGGAAGCCGCCGCGGCGGAGCTCGAGCTCGATCTCGAGCTCGGGTGGGTCTGGAGAGGGGGCGAGTGGCTCTGGGGTTGATTGAGAGAGGGAGAAGGCTGTTGGTGAAGAGAGGAGGGGCTCGGAGGCCCTATTTATAGGAGAGTGGCGAGGTCCCGTGGCCCTGTGCACCGGCGAGCATCTGCTCGTCGCCACAGTGCACGGGAGGCGTCGGGGATACTCTGGGGTGTTGTTGGACGAGTTCCAGGGCGGAGGGAAGGAAGAGGGGGAGCGGGGGAAGGTTCTGGAGCTGCGCGCGTGCGAGGCCGACGAGTGGAGCTTGCGCGCGGCCGGCACACGTGCAAAGGCGTCCACTGGAGGGCGAAGGAGGAGGGGGACAGCGCCGGGGGGAGCCGCAGACGCCGAGGCGCATCGGTTGGCGCGAGGGGGGAGCATGAGGTGGTCGGAGGCGAGGGATTGGGCGAAGCTACATTGCGGGTGCGCACTGTAGCGCGCTCTGGAGCGTGCTAATTGCATGCCACGACATGCCGTTGGCTTACTGGTCGTGTACACCGTGTCTGGGGGGTCCAGCACGAAGTAAACAACCCAGCTCTGGCTTTGGATTCTGTGGGAGATCAGTGAGAGAGGAGTGAAGCTGGTATATGGGTAGAATTTGGCTGTCCAGCAAGGTAACTTAGGGTTTTCACCCCTCAATCATGGAGCTGTGGACATGGGGGAGTTACTGGAGGTAGAATGTAACTAGGTGAAGCTGTGGTAGAAAGTTGAAGCAAAAGTAAATAGTAAAAGAGGTCAAGATGATGGTTTTGGTAAAATGGCAGAAGGTGTTTGATCATGTTTTGGATAAGCAAATGATCTCCACTAGCCGTGGCACTTAACAGGATTAAATGTCATATGGAAATAGGGTGTTTCACCAAATTTGGGCTTGTTTGAAGAAACTAGCCAATGTAACTTTGGTGAACCCTAGAAATCAACAGAAATGGCTTCATCATGTTTAAGTCAAGCTAATCATCTCATCTTGATGCACCACTTGGTGTAGTTTCATCATTTGGGGTATTGATCATGCTCACAAAGTTTGAAGCTCCAGATAAAAAGTTGGTAATGTAAAGTTGTTCAAATTTGAATTTGAACAGAAAGGGTTTTGGGGTATTCTGATCAAGTTACCCTACTCCAAATCTTGTGCCATTTGGTCTAGATGCCTTATTAGGCCATTCTAGCATGTGCACCAAGTTTGAGAGCATTTGGACAAGTTTGGCAATGTAAAGTTGCTCAAACTTCAAATATGGACAGAATGGTTTTGAAGGGTTTTGAGGATGTTATCTTGCTTCCCAAGGCATGGGGCTTGGCAAGATCACCAAATATGTCATATGTGACATGATAGAATTTCCCTGGAATTTTTAGAGAATATTTCCTTAGTAAATATTTCAAAAGCTTGAAATATCCAGAAAGGGTTTTAGAGGGAATAGCCCATTATTTTGAACATGACCAAGTGTTGAAACTCTTATATATGGACAATATATGTCCTATGAGTCTCCCTGAATTTTGGCAAATATTTTTGAAATACTTAAATAATTTTTCCCTATTAAAGACCATTTCTGGCCTTAAGAAAAAGCTTTTAAATAAAATAGGAAAATAACTTTTAAAATTATACTTTTGTGGTTTCTGTGTGTCCTATGACTACTAGGTCTCAAATACACTTTTTGAAATAATTTTCTCACCCTAAATCAAGCACTTGCAGTGCAAACCTCAATTCAGGGGTTTTTGGAATACTAGATTTTGAAAATACATTTTGGCCAAATTAATTTTATAAGAAAATACTATAATGCTATAAACACTTGGTATGATCATTGGGCAGAAGTTTTGGGTATGGAGATGAATTCTACAAGAGGTAATAGTTGACTTTAATGAGCACATGAAAAACATAGGAAGAAAAACTCAATTCCAAATAAAAGCCAAATGATGCCAAAAAAAATTGCTGGTCCAAATTTTCATGCTTCATTGATGCAAATGACATGTTACAAAATGCAGGGTGTGACAGACCTACCCCCCTTACAAGAATCTCATCCCCGAGATTCCTAAACTAGGTCTTAAAAGAGATCAGGATACTCGGATCTAAGATAGTCTTCACGTTCCCAGGTTGCTTCTGCCTCCGTGTGGTTGCTCCACTGGACCTTGAAGTACTTGATGGTACGGCTTCGCGTCCGTCGTTCTGCTTCGTCCAGAATGCGAATGGGCTTCTCGCGGTAGGTCAAATCAGGCTACAGATCAATGGCTTGGTGATCAACATCCTTGTAGAGATCAGGCTTGTTCGGAACTTGGAGACATTTCCGGAGTTGTGACACGTGGAATACGTTGTGCACATCGGATAGCTCAGGTGGTAGTTCCAACTGGTAAGCCACTTCTCCTCATCGTGCAGTGATCTCAAAGGGTCCAATGAACCTCGGTGCGAGCTTCCCCTTGACGTGGAAACGCTTGGTTCCCTTTAGAGGAGTTACCCGCAGGTATACATGGTCCCCGACATGGAAACTCATGTCCCGACGGTGAGTGTCAGCATAGCTCTTCTGCCTTGACTTGGCTGCCTTCAAATGCTCTCTGACTAGTTGGACTTGCTCTTCTGCTTCGCGGAGAATATCCGGTCCAAAGACTAGCCCTTCTCCAGTCTCTGACCAGTTGAGGGGTGTGCGACATCTGCGTCCGTACAACACCTCAAATGGTGCCATCTGAAGGCTCGACTGGTAACTGTTGTTATAGGAGAACTCGCAAAAGGGAGGCAATCTTCCCACTTGGCTCCATATGCCAAGCCACAGGCTCGGAGCATGTCTTCGAGAATTTGATTTACTCATTCTGTCTGACCTCCGGTCTGTGGGTGGAAAGCCGTGTTGAAAGACAATTTGGTTCCCAAGGCTTCTTGGAACTTCTTCCAGAACCTTGAGGTGAACTGGGTTCCTCGATCTGACACAATCTCCTTGGGAACGCCGTGAAGGCTTATGATTCTGTCGATGTAGAGAGCTGCTAGCCGGTTGCCATCATAAGTAGCCTTGACAGGAATGAAATGGGCCACCTTGGTCAAATGGTCGACTATGACCCAGATGGAGTCATGTCCTCTACTCGACCTTGGTAATCCAGTGATGAAGTCCATTCCGACTTTATCCCACTTCCACTCAGGAACCTTGAGTGGTTGAAGCAATCCAGCAGGTCGCTGATATTCAGCCTTGACCCTTTGGCACACATCACACTTTGCAACATAGGTTGCAATCTCTCTTTTCATCCCGTGCCACCAGAATCTTTCCTTCAAGTCTTGATACATCTTGGTTCCTCCAGGGTGGACGGAATACGGATCGTCGTGGGCTTCTTGCAGGATCAGGTTCTTCAGCTCCATCTTGCTTGGTACGCAGATGCGGCCTTTGTACCAAACAATCCCGTGTTCGTCCTCGGAGAATCCTGGGGCCTTGCCTAGCTTCATCTTCTTCTTGATGCCTTCAATGCTTGCGTGCCCGCCTTGCGCCTTCTTGACTTCGTCCACCAGGGTTGGTTTGACTTCCAAATGATCCAAAAATCCAGGGGTGACCAATTCCAAACCGAATTGTTCGAACTCCTTAAACAGGGTTGGCTGCCTCTTTTGAATTATGGCATTCAAGGAGCAAGCCTTCCTGCTTAAGGCATCGGCCACCATGTTTTCCTTCCCGGGGTGATATTGAACATTGAGGTCATAGTCTTTAATGAGTTCCAACCATCTTCGCTGCGTCATGTTCAATTCCTTTTGGGTGAAAATGTACTTCAGACTTTTGTGGTCTGTGTATATCTCACACCGTTTCCCTAGGAGGTAATGCCGCCATGTCTTCAAGGCATGAACCACTGCCGCTAACTCAAGATCGTGAGTAGCGTAGTTCTCTTCATGAGGTCGTAGCTGCCTGGAGAGGTAAGCTATGACTCGGCCTTCTTGCATCAGAACACTTCCCAATCCGGTTCGGGAGGCATCACAATATATCACGAACTCCTTGTGAATATCAGGTGTTGCCAGAACTGGGGCGGTGGTCAACCTCTTGTTGAGCTCTTGGAAGCTC
The DNA here is from genome assembly GCA_902687465.1 of Secale cereale. Lineage (NCBI taxonomy): Eukaryota > Viridiplantae > Streptophyta > Magnoliopsida > Poales > Poaceae > Secale > Secale cereale. The sequence continues at coordinate 434,666,409 of LR738714.1, forward strand.
TCTTCGCATTTTGGCGTCCACTCGAACTTCTTGTCCTTCTTGAGGAGCTGAGTCATTGGCCGGGCAATGCTAGAGAATCCTTCCACGAATTTGCGGTAATAGCCCGCAAGTCCGAGGAAGCTTGTGACTTCCTTGACGGTCGTTGGAGATTGCCATTGGGTCACAGCTTCGATCTTCGCGGGATCAACTGATAGTCCTTTTTTGGTCATGACATGACCTAAGAATCCAACTTTATGTAGCCAGAACTCACACTTGCTGAATTTGGCGTATAGTTGGTGCTCCCGAAGCTTGTCTAGGACCATCCTCAAATGTTGCTCGTGTTCTTCCTCCGTCTTCGAGAAGACAAGAATGTCATCGATGAAGACAACAACGCACTTGTCCAAATATTCCATGAAGACTTTATTCATGAGATACATGAAGTAAGCTGGGGCATTGGTTAACCCAAAGGACATGACCGTGCACTCGTACAGGCCATATCTGGTTACGAATGCCGTCTTCAGAATATCTTGGAGTCTGATCTTCAGCTGGTAGTACCCAGATCTGAGGTCGATCTTGGAGAACACCTTGGCTCCGCTAAGCTGATCAAATAGATCTTCAATCTTGGGAAGTGGATATTTTTTCTTGATTGTAACTTCATTGAGGGAGCGATAGTCAATGCATAAGCGGATGGTACCGTCCCTCTTTGCCACAAACAGAACTGGTGATCCCCAAGGGGAGGCACTTGGGCGGATAAATCCCTTCCTCAGCTGCTCTTCCAGTTGCTTCTTCAACTCGGCTATTCTTCCGTCCCCATTCTATAAGGCTTCTTATAGATGGGTCCTGCCCCGGGCACGAGCTCGATGATGAACTCAATGTTACGGTCAGGAGGCATTCCCGGTAGCTCATCCGGAAAGACATCGGGATACTCGCATACCACCGGTACTTGCTCTAGCCCAACTTCAGACAGACAGTTGACTTGAGCGGCTTGAGCGGAAGAGGAGTTGGTAGCAAACTTAACTTCGACTCCTTGGTCATTGGTCACGGTGACAGTCCGATTGGCACAGTCTAACAAGCCTTGGTTCTTGTTGAGCCAATCCATCCCTAAGATCACATCCAAGCCTTGCGATCTTAGGATGATAAGGTCTGCTAGGAAGTCTACACCGTTAATGGTAATACTGACTCCTTTACAGCCTATCTTGGCTCTCATCTCTGCTTCGGGGGTTTGTACCACCATGGGGTTATTCAGGGGTGTAGGGGTCATGCCACTTTTTAATGCAAATCTTTGAGTGACAAATGAATGCGTGGCTCCAGAATCAAACAAGACAGTTGCAGGTGCTGAGTTGACAAGGAACGTACCCAGCACGACGTCCGGGTCTTCCTAGGCTTCTTCAGCAGTGACGTGATTCACACGCCCCTTCCCATGGTTAGGCGGGTTGCGAGGAACTGGGTTCCTTGGTGGCATCTCGCGGCCTTGTCCTGGGTTCTGTGCATTGGGGAGCGGGGCATCAGGCTTCTTGTTGGGGCACAACCTTGAGATGTGTCCTGACTGACCACATCCAAAGCAAGTGACTTGGTTTGGATTGTTGATCTTGCTGCCACCACTATTATTGGGGTTGAATGCTGGCCTTGGGTTGGCATACTGCTGAGGCTGATAGTTGGTGCGAGGTGCAGGAGCTCTTGGTTGCTGATAGGTTGGCTTGGCCGGGGCTGGCTGCCACGGGCGAGGCTTCTGGTTGCTGGAACTTCCCTTGCTGACCATCTTGCGCTTGCGAGTGTCTTCCAGAGCACGCCGCTTGTCTTCAAGCATGAGTGCTTTGTTCACCAGGTCAGGGAAGGTCGGGCAGTCGCACACGACAAGCGAGTACTGCAGAGTCTGATTGAGGCCTTCCATGAAGCGCTCCCTTTTTGCAGCATCAGTGCTGACATCCTCAGGGGCATACCTTGACAGAACACTGAACTTCTGCATGTACTCCTTGACAGTGCCACTTCCTTGCTTCAGGGCCCAGAATTCACGCTTTTTGATAGCCATGATTCCGGAAGGAATGTGGGCTCTACGGAATTCTGCCTTGAAGTTGTCCCAAGTGATGTCTTGTCCAGCATGCATGACCTTGAATCCATCCCACCAAGCTCTAGCAGTCCCCCCGAGGCAGTGGGCTGCATAAGCCACCTTCTCGCGGTCTTCGGTGCATCCGACTAGTTCCAGCAAGTCCTCAATGGTGCGGACCCAGTCGTCTACATCCAGGGGTTCAGCAGTCTCGATGAAAGTTGGCGGTGCATGCTTCTTGAACTCTGCCAACGTGGAACGTCCATTGCCATTCCCAGCCGGCTGGCGGTTGTTGGTGACAGCTTGAGCAATCAACTGAAGGGCTGCGGTGTTGGCTTGGCGTTCCTCTCGGAAAGCTTGGAGAAGCTGAGCCATGTCCATGTTCGGAGGAGGTGGTGGTGGAGTTTGGTCGTTGGTTTGGTCGTGGCCTGCCTCTGACTGAGCGGATGCTCCGGCTTCAGGCTGCTGGGTAGAGGTACCAGTACGAGTTACAACAGGCATCCTGTTGGAGCGGTAAAAGGTCTCATGACTTGGAAGAGGGAAAGCAATATAGGTGGGTGCCTAGTAAGGGGGTGGGTGTGACACTAATCAAATCATGCAAGGGCCGAAAGGGCCAAACACTTTCACGAAAATATAAATGGTTGTTGCAGTCGTTTACATATTCCCAAAGGAAGAATACGACATACATCCAAACACAACAAAAGCAAACACTAGATGGTTTCATATGAACCATACAAGGACTCGACTACGCATAGGGGTTACACGACCTATCCTACCATAGAGGTCACGAACCGGCATATCCGAGTAGCGAATAATGCCTAAGCGGCGGAATGCTCGGTCGCGTATTCTGGCTCTTCTGGGTCTTCCTCCTTGTCTTCATCTGTCTGGCCCCCCTTGTCACTTGAGGGTGTGGGGGAGTGGAGCAGTTGGATACGACGGTGCTTCGTCGGTGGTGCCACGAAAAGCTTGCGATATTCCCTTGCCGTCATACGGCGTCGCCGAGGTGGTTCTTCATCCTTGGAAGATACATCTCCTGAGGGCCTTCCGCCTCGGTACGCGATAGCGGACTGTCCTGGAGGCGCACCTTCCTTCTTGATCCTATCTGTCTTCTCTTGTGCTCGACGAAGAAGTGCCTTAGTCTTGTGAAGTTCTTCTCGGAGCTTCATCGATTCCGAGGCCAAGTCTTGTGCCAAGTTGTCGGCACATAGACTGAAGTAGGTCTGGAATCGAAGCGGGAGTCCTTCCTTCAGTGGAGGGGCTAGTGTGCTGCTTTCATCTTCACCTTCCTTCCGGTAAGGCAAGAAGCGTGTTGTCATCTTGGCTGCCATCTCCGGAAGAAGCTCGCGGAGACGGGTTAGTGCCTTGAGTGCAGCAGCCTCGACAACAAGAGGTAGTGTTGCCATCTGGGGTCCCTCAAAGAACCAACTTGTGGGAGGATCGTTTGCCTTCACGATCACTTCCACATGGTACTCCACCTCAGTGTCGCTAACCCAATGCTCAAGGTAGGTGAGGATGGGTGCTCGGTGGAACTGGCACTCCTGGAGGCTATCCTCGAGAAGCAAGGGAAACCCAGTGGTCAGGTGCTCTTCAGGTACAGCGGCCATCTACAAAGGTGGAATAGGAGAGGTTAATAAGCTGATGATATCTCAGGTTGGTAAGGTTTAGAAAAGAAGAGAGGTTCAGAAGGTTTTTGAAAAAGGGGTCTCATCTAACTAACGCCCATGCTAACTAAGGCTTCCTACAGTCAGGATGGCTCTGATACCAGCTCTGTGGAGACCCCGACTTAAGAGTCGAGATCACCGAATGCACGTGTACAGTGATCCCAGAGATCAATGCTCACTGAACACACAGAAACTGAATAACAAGAGTCTTACATCCATACAAACCGTCTTACACAAATTATGGCCATTATGGCCAAGTCTTACATAGATAAAGCCTCAAGGGCCAAATAGCAAATAACTCGAATAGCGGAAGTCTTCGAAGATAAGTAGAACCCATGCCATCTGCCTTAACCCTACAAGCATTCTGACTGGGATAGCTTCCTAGTTCACATGTTCGTCTCCATAGAACTCTTCTTCATATTCCTGTTCAGCCATGCCTGGCCAATTAAATAACCAGTGGCAAGCCAATGAGTACTTTGAATGTACTCACAAGAAACCCATGATTTGGTTCAAAGTAACGATGCAATTGAACAACAATGAGCAATCTAACAACGAGCTAGAATAAATATTCCAGCATCAAGTATATGCATCAATGACTGCACGTAACCTCGAGAACAGGTGTAATGCCCAGGATGGGACTATATCTCCTACGTGTCGAGGCACGACTTAAAGATATAAGCCCATCCTAGAATGATCTCAAGTTTGGTATCTTTGCACAACTCATGTAAAAGAGGGATTAAATTGCAAAAGGAGATAGTTGGCTTACACTCGCCACTTCACACAATACATTACATAAACAATCATCATTCAAAACATCACAACCCGACTACGGGTGAAGATCCAAAAGAAAGATACCAAAACAACATAAAGCCACAGGTCAAGATCGAATCCTAGTAGAAACCACTACTGACTATCGAAACGTCACAAGCAAACAGCAACTCTCTTCATCGGGCTCCCGGTTGAAGAACTGATCCAACTCCTGCATCAAACTCGGCTGGACCTGCAACTGGTGTGGTGGAGTAACTGTGAGCCACAGAGGACTCAGCAATCCCGTTCCCGGGTAACATAACTATTTAAGCCTTTAGGTGAGGGCAAGGCTGAAGAAAGAAATATGAGGTGAAGGAACAAACAAGAGTCTGCAGCAGCAACTAGCACTAACTTACGCAAAAGAGAGCGAGAAGAGAAGTGCATCGGTCGAAAGATGATCACGAAGTGATCCTAACTAAAGCCGGTCAAACATAACCCCACCGTGTTCAACTCCCGAATCCCTATTCGGAAATTGACAGTCACGGTACACACGCTGGTAGTGTATTGGAAACATTGTGTCAAGTTTTCTACAACCGGAATTAACAAGCTCCCATCTGCCACATAACCGCGGGCACGGCTTTCGAAAGTTCAAACCCTGCAGGGGTGTTCCAACTTGGCCCATCACAAGCCCACGATCCGCGGAGTCGCAACTCCATATTTGGGAAGACCCGAGTATCCTCGGAATCCCGTGCTCAAGTTAAACCGAACTAAGGTAAGGCTAATCCAGCAAATCCTCCCGGCGTGCCGACACCCTGATAGTAGCCGCGCGTATCTAGTCTCAGGCCACGACCGGATGAGCACAGCGTACAGTGGCCGAAACCCAAGTTGCCAAGGGGGGCCCCGCACACGACTCTAGTTTGGACCAACACTCATGTGGAGCACTGGCCCGGGGGGTTGAATTAAGAAAGAGGGTTTGCAAGGCCCTTATGCATGTTTTATTAGTTTGTTATTAGGCAAATAGTACGAATGTTGGGATTTGCTGGAAAAGACTTAGCACTTAGCGGTTTATCAAGGGGGTCCCATACACCCCAACCGTGTTAGGAACGCATAATCAAGGAACATAACACCGGTTTATACGGTTCCTAACGGCATGAGTGGAACAAATCACCAAGCAAAAGGCTTAGCCTTCCACCCTTGCCAGTATATAGATGATTTCATTTTTAAGCATTTATATAGTGTGATATAACCCAACCAAACTTCAACATGAAGCAAGCATCTTCAATCTTCACCTGCAACTAACAATGCTATAAGAAGGGCTGAGCGAAGCGTACTTAGCCAAGCAACGGTTTGCGTAGGAAGGGTGGTTAAACATGGCAATTGGTTACAAGTAGGAGGCTGACAAGAAGAACATGGGCATCGAGGCAAAACTATAGATCGAGACTACTAGCAATAGGCAAAAATAGTAATGGTATCCGGGTTCGGTCATCTTGCCTGGGATCCCACAAGGGAGAAGAAAGGATCCAAGAAGTAGACGGAGCAACAGACGAGCGGATCCTCACAACTCCGGAACGAAACCGAAGCTAACAAGAGAAACAACCGGAAAGAAGAAAACAACACGGTAAACACACAAATCATAACAAGGCATACGATGCACAAGCAAGCATGATGCATGTCCGGTTTAAATATGCATGGCATGGCAAGTGCACAAACAAATACTACAAGTTAAGTGGAGATCAATATGCAACGAGTTGCATATTGACGAAACACCACATTAATTATTTAGTTGACTCACATTTAATTACAAGACAAGATTAATGTTGATTAACATGGCAAGAGGTGAAGCATAAGAAAACTACACTATTAAGGCATTTTAAATGAGGCCGGAAATAACAACAACACATCCGGAAAAATCCTCATGAGCATGGTTTAATAATTATTAAAGCAAACAACAATTAAACATTTAAGTGTTGTTAACATGATGCGGATGACATGAACAAGTTTATGCAAGTTTTATTAAAAGGTTGACTTAAAAGAGATATGAAGCATTTGTCACCGTGGTGGAAAGAAAGAGTGCCACGGCAACGATTCCGAAAATGATGCCACGGCAACATATCGGTGCCGGTAACTCGTTGAGAGTCCGGTGCAAAACAAAAAGGTGGAGTGAACGAGTTGAACAAGATGATGGGGTGTTCCCGTTGCCGGGTTCCCACGAGTCGGTGGCGAGGCAACCGAGGAACATGACAAAAGGTGGAACGGGCACGAAGCACACACGGGAGACATCTCATACAACACAAGCAAGCATTCACACGGGTCATCCACGGGGTCGTTTCGGTATACCTTCGAAGCGTGCGTTTCGGGGCGGTTCGAGACGTCGAGGGACGTAGTGGAAGGAGTCGTTCACGCGTTTCGTAGAGGAAGTAGACGTTCACGTCATCGGTAGTCGTTCGGGTCGTCGTGGAAGTAGATGTTCCGTTCATCTTGGCGGTTCCACGACGGGGGTAGTTGTACTCGGGCGACGGTAGGGGTACTTGTCCATGAAGTCGTTCTCGTCCGTAGTTGTTCACGGTTCTCCGGCGACGGTAGACGTTCGGGCGACGGTAGTGGTACTTGCGGCGTCGTGATACTCGTTCACGTAGTCGTACACGGATGTAGTTGTTCACTTCTCCGAAGGGTACTTGTCGCGTCGGTGTTCGTAGGGGTACTTGGTCGAAGATGTTTCGTAGGGGTACACGGGTCTCCTGTCAAACATTACAGCACAGGCAACAAACACAACAACAAAAAAAACAACAGCGGCAGGGAGACAAGGCCACGACGGCAGCAACAAGGCACGGGGCTGTAGAGGTGCTGGAGCTGCGGCGGCCGCGGGGCGCAGCGGAGGCAGAGCAGAGGCGCGGCTGGAGAGAGCCGTGCTGGCCGGCCGGGCTTCGTCCTGGGGCGAGGGCGAGGAGGCCAGCTGGACGCTCGGGGCTGCAGAGGGAGGACGAGGGCGCGGTCGGCTCGGCCGGCTCGCGCTGCAGGGAATGATGATGGGGGCGCGGGAGGCCAGGGCTCCTGGGCCTGGCCAGAGGAGGGCGCCGGCCGCGGCTCGAAGGCAGGAGGACGGGGTCGGGCCGCCTCCTGGCGCTGGAGACGGGCGCAGCGGCAAGGGAGGCCACGGCGCTCGGCCTTGGCTGGAGGAGAAGGACGCCGGAGGTCGCGGCTGGAGGCGTCGCTCGCGGGCGATGGAGGGCGGAGCCTGGCTCCTGGCGCTCGACGGAGGAACGAACGGGGCGAGGAGGCGGGGACGCGGTCATCCCCGGCGCTGCAGGGCGATGGGGTGCATCGGGCGCTGCGGCGAGCGGGCGATGGGAGGCGCTCGGGCCAGGGGGGCGGGGAGCTGACGGAGGGAGGACCTGTGAGGAGGAGGGGCTCGTGCCTGGCCGGAGAGGAAGGCCGAGGGGAATCGCCCCTGGCGGCGCTCGGTCGAGGGGTTCGGGCGAAGGGGTGAGGGAGACAGAGGGCGAGGGGAACGGACGAGGGAGAGAGAGGAGATGCGGTCGAAAGATTAGGGTTCGGTCGGGCTGCAGAGGGAGAAGGGCCTGCTGCGGCTGGGCCCCCTGATGCTGGGCCGAAAAGAGGGAAAGGAGGAGAAGGGAGGAGATGGGCCAGGAGGAGGGAGGTGCGGCTGAAGGGATGGGCCTGATGCCCATATGGCCTAGAAGAGGAAAAAAAGACTGGGTCCTCTTCTAATAAAAGAAAGAAAGAAAAGAATAGAGAAGAAAAAAATAAAGAGGGGGGGTTAGGAGCAGAATTAGCACACGAGGTCAAAATCCCCGGGCTCACAAAAATGTCAGGGATTTAAATAAAATAGAAGGAGGGTTTGAGGAACCTCGAGCAACGAGAAAAGAATTACCGGCAAGATTTTTGGAGGTGAAACTTGAATTAAAGAAGCATGGGGAATATTGCAAGTGTGTTACGGGTAATTCCAGACAATGGAATATTATTAATATAGCTCCCTAAAATAATGAGAGACTTTTATATGTTTTAAAGAGAAGACATCCTTCCCTCGATTTAAATGGACCGAAGGCCCACACGATTTCTTTAGGTTGAGATGCAAAAATAAAATGACATGATGGCATGATGACATGATGCAATGCAAAAATAAATAACACAAGCACAAACGAAACACACGGGAGACCCCTGACCATCTGGAATCTTCTGGAAGCTTCTGGAATCTTCTGGGACGTCGGTCTCGGGCGTCACAACTCTCCCACACTAACAGAGGATCTCGACCCGAGATCCTAGAGATATCACCGGGTAAAAAAACGGAAGAGGAAGAGGTAAAACAAAGTTGCTTCTTTGACAGACGAGTGAAACCAAAGAACCTTGAGAGGTTGAACAAGTTGAAAGAAAGAATGCAACGGAGATGAACGAAGTTAAGAGCACTCCGGTAAGCAGGAGGAACAAGGAACATTACGAGAACCTTGAAGGTTGAGAGACATGAAACAAGAGCTTACGAGCCAAAATAATATAAAACTGCAATGGTATAGGCAAGGAATAAGAATGACAGAATTTGGACAGCACTCCGTCTGAAAAAGGAAGGAATTGGACAAGAACTTGAGAAGATGGAATGATACTTGATGAAAACAACAACACATTGCCTCTGAAACAATTAAAAGAATGGCACAAGGTGTAAGGAAGGCTTCAGATAGCCTCCGGTTAAGAAGAGAGGCAAAACTAGATAAAAGACGGAACTTGAATGAAGAATACAACACTCCGGTTAAAAAGATAAGCAAGGGAAAGAACATGATCTCGATAAAAACGAGATGATGGTTTGGAGAGAGCAACATTACAAAGCCTCCGGAATGAAAGATTAGAATATAGATCAACGAAAGAAATGAATGGAGAAGAAAATGACAACATCTCTCAAAATTGAATTTGAAAGAGCATCCTTACGAAGAAGGTTGAATAGAGTTGTTGGAAATTCAACAACGAAAAGAATAAGCTTGATGTGGGCTTATGGAAAACATCTCAACGTTATGAGTTGTCAACCAGCCACTAACAAAAACGAATTGCTTGGATCGAGATCAACAAGGAGATGAAAAACTTATTCATCGGAATGATAAATGAAGAACTTGGGTCATTTATAAGCACCATAATATCAACAATCCTTAGGGAAAGCTTTTAGGTGAAATACAACCCAAGATAACTCCAAGAGATAAAAGGAGGGGTTGGAAGGATCTCCTAAAGAGAAGAAATGATGGTTTTAAATATCTCATTCTTGATAACTCGTGAATCATGAACATGAAGAAATTGTCAAGAATGACATAACACCATCTGAAAGATAAGGGAGCAAGAATTGCAATTGGAAAGCATGATGAAGAATGCTAGAGCTCCAACAAGAATCTTGATGAAGACTTCAAGGATGAATTAAATGATGATGAACCACTATGAAGAACTCCGGTAATGAAAGCATGAGAAGTGAAAGATGAAAGAATAAGATTCAAGGCCTGCGATGAATTAGATTGAGCTTTGAAATGATGTAATAGAAATAACTTGAAGCTCCGGAAAACAAGATGAACAACTTAGAACTGAGAAAATGATATGATGAACAAGCTCCAGACAAAAGAATTAAATCACCTTGAAGGAATAAGAATAAGAATTATGTAATGCATCTCCTTCACCAATTTAATTGATGACAACCAAAGGATTTGGCATACTACTTATTCTCGTTGCAAAGAATTAAAGAGAGATCTAGCACAAGCTTGGGTAAATCTTCAACGAAGCACCGGTAGGATTGTGAAAAGAACAAATGAATTAAAACGATAACAACGGAAGGGTAAACTTGAAAGAAGCACCGAAAGAATATGGAGACGAACGAAAAGACATCAATGAAGAATATTTGGAGGACGAGGTTGAAAACTGAGAACGAAGAAATCTTCTGAAATGATGGCCTTCGGAGGATCACAATGGAAAGAATTCATGAAATGCTTCGGGTGGGTATAAAAGAATTCCTCATAATCGGAACAATAAAGAGGATGGCAAGAAGCTAGAACCACGAATCTTCAAGAAGACGGGCCAAGATTTAAGAGAAACACTTCTCCGTCTGTAAATGCTGAGAATGAAGACGAGAGATGCCATAAGAATTGTTGAGCACTCCGGAATGAAGAATTAAAAAGGTTGAACCAATGATGAACAAGAATTGAATGCGATCTTGGAGAAGGCATGTGACTGATGGGGATCATTCTTACGTCACACTTGAAAAGAATTTGAGTATAACTCCAGAAAATAGAAGAGTCAGGTAAGATCCTGAAAAAGACCTGTGGGTTAGGGCCCACTCAAAAGAAATCACCGTTGAAAAGATTGCTTGAGAGATATTGCACCGGTTGAATTAAATGGCTTGGATGAGATAACAATCCTCAAACTAGCTTGAACAGAATAAGAATGGAATTATGAATCTTCAGCACTCCGGGTATGAATAGCAAGAGGAGAATGATTAATTGATGCACCGGAATAAGAAAGCATTGTGAAATGAGGAAAAAGGATAAGATGAACACCAAAATCTTGAATTACATCCACCGGAAGAATCAGAGGACAAAAGAATGATGAACTTGAAGCTCTTGAGCATCTTCATGATAAATCACCGGATAAGGACATTGAAGGAAAAGAATGAAGAAACATCACATGAATAAAATGGATACTTCATCTGAGAATTTCTGGCTCCAAGAAGAAGAAGGGTGGGAGGGTGGGGAAAACAAGGACAACTTGGGATGAGCAAAATGGACACCGGTTGAAAAGAATTTAACATGAAGATCTCGAAGGTCAAGAAGGACTAGCACTCTCATAGAAATATGAGAACACCGATTAGGAAAGGTATGGAATCAACATTTGACATTGAAGCAACTCGAATACCAGAATCAAAACAAAACAAAGGATAGATATGCAACATGATCTTCACAATATCATTCGAACAGAGGATCGAACGAATGAATTCCGCAGGTACATCAGCTTGACAAGAAGCCACTTGGAAGAAGAAAAAAAGATAAATAAATAAATAAAAAGAACAAGGATCAGATAGAACAAATACAAGATAGAAGCTTCGTTCGACATCTTTGTGCTGAAAGCTCATGGAACGTGTTACAAAAGGGTTTTGCAATCCCCGGATCAGCATAGCCAAGGACCCTTTAAGATGCAACTCCCGATCAGAACAAGTCCATAAAACCACTTCACTCAATGTAGAACCCCAAACTTCATATCGTGCATCCGTTGGAAGAATGCCTAGAACTACTAGATGAACCCACCTATAGATTTCCGAAAGTTTCCAGTTATGCAATCAGGTGTTGGGGATACACGGGAAGCACCGCGCAATCAACTCTAAACCTACATCCAGGTGTATCCATCCTTCAACACATAACCAGTCTTTCTCGGAAACTGTCTACCTCGGACCTTCGAAAACGCATCCACTATAACAAGCTATGGCAATACTCTCGAACTACCTCCCCAGTACTGGGTGATGTCGGGGTTATCTTGCCACTGGCCGCATAGGAGAGATTTTCGATGTCGGCCGTCTTAAGTATTTAGTACTGTCGCGATATGCTTGTTACAATGATACCTCGAAGCTCAACTCCTCGGTAACAGGAGGCATCGAGAACAATATCCTTGTCACAAGAACATCGAAACAATCCCAGAATACTCGCGGGATCCTAAAAAAAATTTGGTGCAATTTTTGAAAGTAGAAGAGAAAAGAGTAATCGTCAGGAGTCCTCACCAGAGAGAAAGGGAATGAGAAGCAAAGAAATCCTACTCTCCGATATAAATATAGGACTCAAAACATTTTCAGTGTGTGCCTAGACTCAACCGTCAACGATTCGATCAATCAGTGGGGCTTCTAGGTCGGAGAAGGCTCTGATACCAACTTGTAATGCCCAGGATGGGACTATATCTCCTACGTGTCGAGGCACGACTTAAAGATATAAGCCCATCCTAGAATGATCTCAAGTTTGGTATCTTTGCACAACTCATGTAAAAGAGGGATTAAATTGCAAAAGGAGATAGTTGGCTTACACTCGCCACTTCACACAATACATTACATAAACAATCATCATTCAAAACATCACAACCTGACTACGGGTGAAGATCCAAAAGAAAGATACCAAAACAACATAAAGCCACAGGTCAAGATCGAATCCTAGTAGAAACCACTACTGACTATCGAAACGTCACAAGCAAACAGCAACTCTCTTCATCGGGCTCCCGGTTGAAGAACTGATCCAACTCCTGCATCAAACTCGGCTGGACCTGCAACTGGTGTGGTGGAGTAACTGTGAGCCACAGAGGACTCAGCAATCCCGTTCCCGGGTAACAGAACTATTTAAGCCTTTAGGTGAGGGCAAGGCTGAAGAAAGAAATATGAGGTGAAGGAACAAACAAGAGTCTGCAGCAGCAACTAGCACTAACTTACGCAAAAGAGAGCGAGAAGAGAAGTGCATCGGTCGAAAGATGATCACGAAGTGATCCTAACTAAAGCTGGTCAAACATAACCCCACCGTGTTCAACTCTCGAATCCCTATTCGGAAATTGACAGTCACGGTACACACGCTGGTAGTGTATTGGAAACATTGTGTCAAGTTTTCTACAACCGGAATTAACAAGCTCCCATCTGCCACATAACCGCGGGCACGGCTTTCGAAAGTTCAAACCCTGCAGGGGTGTTCCATCTTGGCCCATCACAAGCCCACGATCCGCGGAGTCGCAACTCCATATTTGGGAAGACCCGAGTATCCTCGGAATCCCGTGCTCAAGTTAAACCGAACTAAGGTAAGGCTAATCCAGCAAATCCTCCCGGCGTGCCGACACCCTGATAGTAGCCGCGCGTATCTAGTCTCAGGCCACGACCGGATGAGCACAGCGTACAGTGGCCGAAACCCAAGTTGCCAAGGGGGGCCCCGCACACGACTCTAGTTTGGACCAACACTCATGTGGAGCACTGGCCCGGGGGGTTGAATTAAGAAAGAGGGTTTGCAAGGCCCTTATGCATGTTTTATTAGTTTGTTATTAGGCAAATAGTACCAATGTTGGGATTTGCTGGAAAAGACTTAGCACTTAGCGGTTTATCAAGGGGGTCCCATACACCCCAACCGTGTTAGGAACGCATAATCAAGGAACATAACACCGGTTTATACGGTTCCTAACGGCATGAGTGGAACAAATCACCAAGCAAAAGGCTTAGCCTTCCACCCTTGCCAGTATATAGATGATTTCATTTTTAAGCATTTATATAGTGTGATATAACCCAACCAAACTTCAACATGAAGCAAGCATCTTCAATCTTCACCTGCAACTAACAATGCTATAAGAAGGGCTGAGCGAAGCGTACTTAGCCAAGCAACGGTTTGCGTAGGAAGGGTGGTTAAACATGGCAATTGGTTACAAGTAGGAGGCTGACAAGAAGAACATGGGCATCGAGGCAAAACTATAGATCGAGACTACTAGCAATAGGCAAAAATAGTAATGGTATCCGGGTTCGGTCATCTTGCCTGGGATCCCACAAGGGAGAAGAAAGGATCCAAGAAGTAGACGGAGCAACAGACGAGCGGATCCTCACAACTCCGGAACGAAACCGAAGCTAACAAGAGAAACAACCGGAAAGAAGAAAACAACACGGTAAACACACAAATCATAACAAGGCATACGATGCACAAGCAAGCATGATGCATGTCCGGTTTAAATATGCATGGCATGGCAAGTGCACAAACAAATACTACAAGTTAAGTGGAGATCAATATGCAACGAGTTGCATATTGACGAAACACCACATTAATTATTTAGTTGACTCACATTTAATTACAAGACAAGATTAATGTTGATTAACATGGCAAGAGGTGAAGCATAAGAAAACTACACTATTAAGGCATTTTAAATGAGGCCGGAAATAACAACAACACATCCGGAAAAATCCTCATGAGCATGGTTTAATAATTATTAAAGCAAACAACAATTAAACATTTAAGTGTTGTTAACATGATGCGGATGACATGAACAAGTTTATGCAAGTTTTATTAAAAGGTTGACTTAAAAGAGATATGAAGCATTTGTCACCGTGGTGGAAAGAAAGAGTGCCACGGCAACGATTCCGAAAATGATGCCACGGCAACATATCGGTGCCGGTAACTCGTTGAGAGTCCGGTGCAAAACAAAAAGGTGGAGTGAACGAGTTGAACAAGATGATGGGGTGTTCCCGTTGCCGGGTTCCCACGAGTCGGTGGCGAGGCAACCGAGGAACATGACAAAAGGTGGAACGGGCACGAAGCACACACGGGAGACATCTCATACAACACAAGCAAGCATTCACACGGGTCATCCACGGGGTCGTTTCGGTATACCTTCGAAGCGTGCGTTTCGGGGCGGTTCGAGACGTCGAGGGACGTAGTGGAAGGAGTCGTTCACGCGTTTCGTAGAGGAAGTAGACGTTCACGTCATCGGTAGTCGTTCGGGTCGTCGTGGAAGTAGATGTTCCGTTCATCTTGGCGGTTCCACGACGGGGGTAGTTGTACTCGGGCGACGGTAGGGGTACTTGTCCATGAAGTCGTTCTCGTCCGTAGTTGTTCACGGTTCTCCGGCGACGGTAGACGTTCGGGCGACGGTAGTGGTACTTGCGGCGTCGTGATACTCGTTCACGTAGTCGTACACGGATGTAGTTGTTCACTTCTCCGAAGGGTACTTGTCGCGTCGGTGTTCGTAGGGGTACTTGGTCGAAGATGTTTCGTAGGGGTACACGGGTCTCCTGTCAAACATTACAGCACAGGCAACAAACACAACAACAAAAAAAACAACAGCGGCAGGGAGACAAGGCCACGACGGCAGCAACAAGGCACGGGGCTGTAGAGGTGCTGGAGCTGCGGCGGCCGCGGGGCGCAGCGGAGGCAGAGCAGAGGCGCGGCTGGAGAGAGCCGTGCTGGCCGGCCGGGCTTCGTCCTGGGGCGAGGGCGAGGAGGCCAGCTGGACGCTCGGGGCTGCAGAGGGAGGACGAGGGCGCGGTCGGCTCGGCCGGCTCGCGCTGCAGGGAATGATGATGGGGGCGCGGGAGGCCAGGGCTCCTGGGCCTGGCCAGAGGAGGGCGCCGGCCGCGGCTCGAAGGCAGGAGGACGGGGTCGGGCCGCCTCCTGGCGCTGGAGACGGGCGCAGCGGCAAGAGAGGCCACGGCGCTCAGCCTTGGCTGGAGGAGAAGGACGCCGGAGGTCGCGGCTGGAGGCGTCGCTCGCGGGCGATGGAGGGCGGAGCCTGGCTCCTGGCGCTCGACGGAGGAACGAACGGGGCGAGGAGGCGGGGACGCGGTCATCCCCGGCGCTGCAGGGCGATGGGGTGCATCGGGCGCTGCGGCGAGCGGGCGATGGGAGGCGCTCGGGCCAGGGGGCGGGGAGCTGACGGAGGGAGGACCTGTGAGGAGGAGGGGCTCGTGCCTGGCCGGAGAGGAAGGCCGAGGGGAATCGCCCCTGGCGGCGCTCGGTCGAGGGGTTCGGGCGAAGGGGTGAGGGAGACAGAGGGCGAGGGGAACGGACGAGGGAGAGAGAGGAGATGCGGTCGAAAGATTAGGGTTCGGTCGGGCTGCAGAGGGAGAAGGGCCTGCTGCGGCTGGGCCCCCTGATGCTGGGCCGAAAAGAGGGAAAGGAGGAGAAGGGAGGAGATGGGCCAGGAGGAGGGAGGTGCGGCTGAAGGGATGGGCCTGATGCCCATATGGCCTAGAAGAGGAAAAAAAGACTGGGTCCTCTTCTAATAAAAGAAAGAAAGAAAAGAATAGAGAAGAAAAAAATAAAGAGGGGGGGTTAGGAGCAGAATTAGCACACGAGGTCAAAATCCCTGGGCTCACAAAAATGTCAGGGATTTAAATAAAATAGAAGGAGGGTTTGAGGAACCTCGAGCAACGAGAAAAGAATTACCGGCAAGATTTTTGGAGGTGAAACTTGAATTAAAGAAGCATGGGGAATATTGCAAGTGTGTTACGGGTAATTCCAGACAATGGAATATTATTAATATAGCTCCCTAAAATAATGAGAGACTTTTATATGTTTTAAAGAGAAGACATCCTTCCCTCGATTTAAATGGACCGAAGGCCCACACGATTTCTTTAGGTTGAGATGCAAAAATAAAATGACATGATGGCATGATGACATGATGCAATGCAAAAATAAATAACACAAGCACAAACGAAACACACGGGAGACCCCTGACCATCTGGAATCTTCTGGAAGCTTCTGGAATCTTCTGGGACGTCGGTCTCGGGCGTCACAACAGGTTACCGATATCAACATGAATAGGATTCAACTCAACGAGTCAAGTCACCACCTTGACTCACCACACACATACTTTCACCGATATAGTAAAATTCTGGACATAGTTTAAGTAGCACCACCCAACTGTCCATGACCGTGGACACGGCTATTCGAATAGTTTTACACTCTGCAGAGGTTGCGCACTTTACCCACCAGATCCGGGAAGCTTTCGTGTCACCCACGATCCCGCAGTACCTCAAGTACTCGGGGGAAGCACCCGGTCATTATCTTTCCTTAGACGACACTAACATAGAGTCCACTCGTTGGTACACGGCCCTCGAGTACAAACAATAGATCATGGGACTTTCCCTAATTTCAATGTCACGCGTACCCGAAGGGACCAACGGTGTGTCCGGTGCCCTGTGAAAACAGTCATGGTCGTCTATCCAAGCACGACCCCGTCCCGGGAAAGACCTCAAGTCTTCCCGTCACTAGTAATGCGGGCACCATGCTAGTATCGGCCTAAGTAATCAATAACGCCCCGTCCCATAAGGGGTAGAGTGGTTGCACATATTTGGTTGGGACGGTAGTCACACATAAATCTAATCCATCATTTCACCCATGCACAAGATCTTTACCGGCACATCACTTCTTCCTCAAGTGATGATCTAACTCAATATCACCCTCGGGCATTAGGGGCACCCGATGGGGTTTATGAAAAGAATGCAACCTCGAAGGTTACATGGCACACATGCATCACTAGCATCACTACTAACCATTTGCATTGCATCTAGCACATAGCAAGATCAAGAGTGAAGCTTGCATCATGGGGTGGTTTAAAACTAGGTTACCACCATAACTCTTATCATCATGCATCCGGAAACAAACGGGTTCCAATGAACACAAGTGTATCATGGTCAAAGGGCTGCTTGCCTGGATTGGCTTGGTCTTCAAAGTCTTCAAATCCTTCCCCACCTTCTTCCTCAGCAACCTCGTCAAATATGGTATCTAATCGTCACAAAATAACAACGGGAAAATAAGACCACAATAAAAACAGAAAAATCAAAGTGCTCAGAAAAATGTCAACTTATTTTTGTTAAATACTAGAGAGAAAACTAAGATGGCAAAAATTCTTAGTTTGAGTTTTGGAGTGGCAGAATGGAGTCTAAGAATATTTGAATAGAAGTTTTATTGTTCAAATATGAATTTAAATTTGAACAGAACAGAAAAGGTTCATGGATATGTGTGAAAGTGACACCATTAAATAGGTTGGAATTTTACAAGTTTTTAGGAGTTGGAATTAATTCATTTGGACAATTATTTATTTCTGTGAAATTATTTGAAATAATCACAGAAAAGAAAAACGAGAAAAGGCACTGTGCCACTGGGCCAGAACGGCCACAGTTCACGGCCCAGGGCGAATAGCCCACCGCACGGGAGCCAGCGCGGGCGCGCCAGGTTTTTGAACCTGACGGGCGGGGCCCGGCGGTCAGCGACAGAGAGGGGAGCGGGAGGGAGGTGAGGATGACAGGCGGGGCCCACCTGTCATCTTCAACCTTGCGGCCAGAGAGACGGCGAGCTTACCAGCGGCGATAGGGTGCACGGCGGGGCAAGCTGAGGGCAGGAATGGGCTCAGCAGGGAGTCGCCGTTCCAGTGGTGGTGGTGCGGCTCGCCGGAGAGGCCTGGTTCGCCGGCGGCGAGGACTTGCGGCGGAGGAGCGTCGGGAGGTTGCTGCTCCTGTCGATTCCAGCAGCTGTAGAGAGGGGAAAGAGGGGGAAACGCATCAGTATCTTGCTGTGGTGCTAGATCGAGCGAGAGGGAGGGCTAGGGCGGCCTGTACTGGGCTGGCGACGGGAAGCCGCCGCGGCAGAGCTCGAGCTCGATCTCGAGCTCGGGTGGGTCTGGAGAGGGGGCGAGTGGCTCTGGGGTGTATTGAGAGAGGGAGAAGGTTGTTGGTGAAGAGAGGAGGGGCTCGGAGGCCCTATTTATAGGAGAGTGGCGAGGTCCCGTGGACCTGTGCGCCGACGAGCCTCTACTCGTCGCCACAGTGCACGGGAGGCGTCAGGGATACGTCTGGGGTGTTGCTGGACGAGTTCCAGGGCGGAGGGAAGGAAGAGGGGGAGCGGGGGAAGGTTCTGGAGCTGCGCGCGTGCGAGGCCGACGAGTGGAGCTTGCGGGCGGCCGGCGCGCGTGCGAGGGCGTCCACTGGAGGGCGAAGGAGGAGGGGGACAACGCAGGGGGGAGTCGCGGACGCCGAGGCGCATCGGTTGGCGCGAGGGGGGAGCATGAGGTGGTCGGAGGCGATGGATTGGGCGACGCTACAGTGCGGGTGCGCACTGTAGCGCGCTCTGGAGCGTGCTAATTGCATGCCACGGCATGCCGTTGGCTTACTGGTCGTGTCCGCCGTGTCTAGGGGTCCAGCACGAAGTAAACAACTCGGCTGTGGCTTTGGATGCTCTGGGAGATCAGTGAGAGAGGAGTGAAGCTGGTAGATGGGTAGAATTTGGCTGTCCAGCAAGGTAACTTAGGGTTTTCACCCCTCAATCATGGAGCTGTGGACATGGGGGAGTTACTGGAGGTAGAATGTAACTAGGTGAAGCTGTGGTAGAAAGTTGAAGCAAAAGTAAATAGTAAAAGAGGTCAAGATGATGGTTTGGTAAAATGGCAGAAGGTGTTTGATCATGTTTTGGATAAGCAAATGATCTCCACTAGCCATGGCACTTAACAGGATTAAATGTCATATGGAAATAGGGTGTTTCACCAAAGTTGGGCTTGTTTGAAGAAACTAGCCAATGTAACTTTGGTGAACCCTTGAAATCAACAGAAATGGCTTCATCATGTTTAAGTCAAGCTAATCATCTCCCCTTGATGCACCACTTGGTGTAGTTTCATCATTTGGGGTATTGATCATGCTCACAAAGTTTGAAGCTCCAGATAGAAAGTTGGTCATGTAAAGTTGTTCAAATTTGAATTTGAACAGAAAGGGTTTTGGGGTATTCTAATCAAGTTACCCTACTCCAAATCTTGTGCCATTTGGTCTAGATGCCTTATTAGGCCATTCTAGCATGTGCACCAAGTTTGAGAGCATTTGGACAAGTTTGGCAATGTAAAGTTGCTCAAACTTCAAATATGGACATAATGGTTTTGAAGGGTTTTGAGGATGTTATCTTGCTTCCCAAGGCATGGGGCTTGGCAAGATCATCAAATACGTCATATGTGACATGATAGAATTTCCCTGGAATTTTTAGAGAATATTTCCTTTGTAAATATTTCAAAAGCTTGAAATATCCAGAAAGAGTTTTAGAGGGAATAGCCCATTATTTTGAACATGACCAAGTGTTGAAACTCTTATATATGGACAATATATGTCCTATGAGTCTTCCTGAATTTTGGCAAATATTTTTGAAATACTTAAATAATTTTTCCCTATTAAAGACCATTTCTGGCCTTAAGAAAAAGCTTTTAAATAAAATAGGAAAATAACTTTTAAAGTTATACTTTTGTGGTTTCTGTGTGTCCTATGACTACTAGATCTCAAATACACTTTTTGAAATAATTTTCTCACCCTAAATCAAGCACTTGCAGTGCAAACCTCAATTCAGGGGTTTTTGGAATACTAGATTTTGAAAATACATTTTGGCCAAATTAATTTTATAAGAAAATACTATACTGCTATAAACACTTGGTATGATCATTGGGCAGAAGTTTTGGGTATGGAGATGAATTCTACAAGAGGTAATAGTTGACTTTAATGAGCACATGAAAAACATAGGAAGAAAAACTCAATTCCAAATAAAAGCCAAATGATGCCAAAAAATGTTGGGGAACGTAGTATTTTAAAATTTTCCTACGATCACGCAAGATCTATCTACCAGATGCATAGCAACGAGAGGGGAGAGTGAGTCTACGTACCCTCGTAGACCGAAAGCGGAAGCGTTAGAACAACGCGGTTGATGTAGTCGTACGTCTTCACGGCCCGACCGATCAAGCACCGAAACTACGGCACCTCCGAGTTCTAGCACACGTTCAGCTCGATGACGTCCCTCGAACTCCGATCCAGCCGAGTGTCGAGGGAGAGTTCCGTCAGCACGACGGTGTGGTGACGATCTTGATGTTCTACCGTCGCAGGGCTTCGCCTAAGCACCGCTACAATATTTATCGAGGAGAACTATGGTGGAGGGGGGCACCGCACACGGCTAAGAGATCAAGAGATCAATTGTTGTGTCTAGAGGTGCCCCCTGCCCCCGTATATAAAGGAGGGAGGGAGAGGCCGGCCCTAGAGGGGGCGCACCAAGTGTGGGGAGTCCTACTAGGACTCCCAAGTCCTAGTAGGATTCCCCTTTCCTTTCCGGAGTAGGAGAGAAGGAAAGAGGGGGAGAGGGAGAAGGAAAAGGGGGCTGCACCCCTTGTCCAATTCGGACCAGAAGGGGAGTGCACGCCTCCTTCCTTTTGGCCTCTCTCCTCTATTCCCGTAACTCCCCGGTACTCCGAAAATACCCGAATCACTCGGAACCTTTCCGATGTCCGAATATAGTCGTCCAATATATCGATTTTTACGTCTCGACCATTTTGAGACTCCTCGTCATGTCCCCGATCTCATCCGGGACTCCGAACTCCTTCGGTACATCAAAACTCATAAACTCATAATAAAACTATCATCGAAACCTTAAGCGTGCGGACCCTACGGGTTCGAGAACTATGTAGACATGACCGAGACACGTCTTCGGTCAATAACCAATAGCGGAACCTGGATGCTCATATTGGCTCCCACATATTCTACGAAGATCTTTATCGGTCAAACCGCATAACAACATACATTGTTCCCTTTGTCATCGGTATGTTACATGCCCGAGATTCGATCGTCGGTATCTCAATACCTAGTTCAATCTCGTTACCAACAAGTCTCTTTACTCGTTCCGTAATACATCATCCCGCAACTAACTCATTAGCTGCAATGCTTGCAAGGCTTATAGTGATGTGCATTACCGAGTGGGCCCAGAGATACCTCTCCGACAATCGGAGTGACAAATCCTAATCTCGAAATACGCCAACCCAACAAGTACCTTCGGAGACACCTGTAGAGTACCTTTATAATCACCCAGTTACGTTGTGACGTTTGGTAGCACACAAAGTGTTCCTCCCGTATTCGGGAGTTGCATAATCTCATAGTCATAGGAACATGTATAAGTCATGAAGAAAGCAATAGCAGTAAAACTTAAACGATCATAGTGCTAAGCTAACGGATGGGTCGTGTCCATCAGATCATTCTCCTAATGATGTGATCCCGTTGATCAAATGACAACTCATGTCTATGGCTAGGAAACATAACCATCTTTGATCAATGAGCTAGTCTAGTAGAGGCATACTAGGGACACTCTGTTTTGTCTATGTATTCACACATGTATTAAGTTTCCGGTTAATACAATTCTAGCATGAATAATAAACATTTATCATGATATAAGGAAACAAATAATAACTTTATTATTGCCTCTAGGGCATATTTCCTTCAGTCTCCCACTTGCACTAGAGTCAATAATCTAGTTCACATCGCCATGTGATTTAACACCGATAGTTCACATCGTCATGTGATTAACACCCAAAGGGTTTACTAGAGTCAATAATCTAGTTCACATCGCTATGTGATTAACACCCAAAGAGTACAAAGGTGTGATCATGTTTTGCTTCGTGAGAGACGTTTAGTCAACGGGTCTGTCACATTCAGATCCGTATGTATTTCGCAAATGTCTATGTGTCTACAATGCTCTGCATGGAGCTACTCTAGCTAATTGCTCCCACTTTCAATACGCATCCAGATTGATACTTAGAGTCAGCTGGATTTAGTGTCAAAGCTTGCATCGGCGTAACCCTTTACGACGAACTCTTTATCACCTCCATAATCGAGAAACAATTCCTTAGTCATCCAGTTACTAAGGATAATTTTGACCGCTGTACAGTGATCTACTCCTGGATCACTATTGTACCCTCTTGACAAACTCATGGCAAGGTACACAACATGTTTGGTACATAGCATGGCATACTTTATAGAACCTATGGCTGAGGCATAGGGAATGACTTTCATTCTCTCTATATTTTTCTCCCGTGGTCTGGCTTTGAGTCTTACTCAACTTCACACCTTACAAGTCAGGTAAGAACTCCTTCTTTGACTGATCCATTTTGAACTACTTCAAAATCATATAAAGGTATGTACTCATCGAAAGTTTTATCAAGCGTTTTGATCTATCTCTATAGATCTTGATGCCCAATATGTAAGCAGCTTCACCAAGGTCTTTCTTTGAAAAACCCCTTTCAAACACTCCTTTATGCTTTCCAGAAAATTCTACATCATTTCCGATCGACAATATGTCATTCACATATACTTATCAGAAAGGTTGTAGTGCTCCCACTCACTTCTTGTAAATACAGGCTTCACCGCAAGTCTGTATAAATCTATATGCTTTGATCAACTTATCAAAGCGTATATTCCAACTCCGAGATGCTTGCACCAGTCCATAGATGGATCGCTAGAGCTTGCACATTTTGTTAGCACCTTTAGGATTGACAAAACCTTCTGGTTGCATCATATACAAGTCTTCTTTAATAAATCCATTAAAGAATGCAGTTTTATTGTCCATTTGCCAGATTTCATAAAATGCGGCAATTGCTAACATGATTCGGACAGACTTAAGCATCGCTACGGGTGAGAAAGTCTCATCGTAGTCAACTCCTTGAACTTGTCGAAAACCTTTCGCAACAAGTCGAGCTTTGTAAACAGTAACATTACTGTCAGCGTCAGTCTTCCTCTTGAAGATCCATTTATTTTCGATGGCTTGCCGACCATCGGGCAAGTCAACCAAAGTCCACACTTTGTTCTCATACATGGATCCCATCTCAGATTTCATGGTCTCAAGCCATTTTGCGGAATCTGGGCTCATCATCGCTTCCTCATAGTTCGTAGGTTCATCATGGTCCAGTAACATGACTTCCAGAACCGGGTTGCCGTACCACTCTGGTGCGGAACGTACTCTGGTTGATCTACGAAGTTCAGCAGTAACTTGATCCGAAGTTTCATGATCATCATCATTAGCTTCCTCACTAATTGGTGTAGGAATCATTGGAACCAGTTTCTGTGATGTACTACTATCCAATTCGGGAGAAGGTACAATTACCTCATCAAGTTCCACTTTCCTCCCACTCACTTCTTTCGAGAGAAACTCCTTCTCTATAAAGGATCCACTCTTAGCAACAAAGACCTTGACTTCGGATCTGTGATAGAAGGTGTACCCAACAGTTTCTTTTGGGTATCCTATGAAGATTTACTTCTCCGATTTGGGTTCGAGCTTATCATGTTGAAACTTTTTTCACATAAGCATCGCAGTCCCAAACTTAAAGAAATGACAGCTTAGGTTTCTCGTCAAACCACAGTTCATACGGTGTCATCTCCACGGATTTAGATGGTGCCCTATTTAACGTGAATGTATCTGTCTCTAATGCATAACCCCAAAAGCGATAGTGGTAGATCGGTAAGAGACATCATCGATCGCACCATATCTAATAAAGTACGGTTATGACGTTCGGACACACCATTACACTATGGTGTTCCAGGTGGCGTGAGTAGTGAAACTATTTCACATTGTTTTTACTGAAGGCCAAACTCGCTAACTCAAATATTTTACCTCTACGATCATATCGTAGAAACTCTTATTTTCTTGTTACGATGATTCTCCACTTCACTCTGAAATTCTTTGAACTTTTCAAATGTTTTAGACTTGTGCTTCATTAAGTAGATATACCCATATCTGCTCAAATCATCAGTGAAGGTCAGAAAATAACGATACCCGCCGCGAGCTTCAACACTCATTGGTCCACATACATCTGTATGTATGATCTCCAACATATCTGTTGCTCGCTCCATTGTTCCGGAGAACGGAGTTTTAGTCATCTTGCCCATGAGGCATGGTTCGCAAGCACCAAGTGATTCATAATCAAGTGATTCCAAAAGTCCATCACTATGGAGTTTCTTCATGCGCTTTACACCATTATGACCTAAACAGCAGTGCCGCAAATAAGTTGCACTATCATTATTAACCTTGCATCTTTTGGCTTCAATATTATGAATATGTGTCACCACGATCGAGATCCAACAAACTATTTTCATTGGGTGTATGACCATCGAAGGTTTTATTCATGTAAACAGAATAACAATTATTCTATGACTTTAAATGAATAACCGTATTGCAAAAAATATGATCAAATCATATTCATGCTCAACGCAAATGCCAAATAACATTTATTTAGGTTTTACACTAATCCCGAAAGTATAGGGAGTGTGCGATGATGATCATATCATTCTTGGAACCACTTCCAACACACATCGTCACTTCACCTTTAACTAGTCTCTGTTCATTCTGCAATTCTCGTTTCAAGTTACTAATTTTAGCAACTGAACCGGTATCAAATACCCAGGGGTTGCTATGAACACTAGTAAAGTACACATCAATAATCTGTATATCAAAATATACCTTTGTTCACTTTGCCATCCTTCTTATCCGCCAAGTATCTAGGGCAGTTCCACTTCCAGTGACCATTTCCTTTGCAGTAGAAGCACTTAGTTTCAGGCTTGAGTTTTAGCTTTGGGTTTCTTCACGGGAGTGACAACTTGCTTGTCATTCTTCTTGAAGTTCCCCTTCTATCCCTTTGCCCTTTACTTGAAACAAGTGGTCTTGTTAACCATCAACACTTGATGCTTTTTCATGATTTCTACCTTCGCCGACTTCAGCATTGCGAAGAGCTCGGGAATTCCTTTCTTCATCCCTTGCATATTATAGTTCATCACGAAGTTCTACTAACTTGGTGATAGTGACTAGAGAACTTTGTCAATTACTATCTTATCTGGAAGATTAACTCCCACTTGATTCAAGTAATTGTAGTACCCAGACAATCTGAGCACATGCTCACTGGTTGAGCTATTCTCCTCCATCTTGTAGGCAAAGTACTGTCAGAAATCTTATACCTCTCGACACGGGCATGAGTATGAAATACTAATTTCAACTCTTGGAACATCTTATATGCTCCGTGGCGTTCAAAACGTTTTTGAAGACCCGGTTCTAAGCCATAAAGCATGGTGCACTTAAACTATCAAGTAGTCATCATACCGAGCTTTTGTCAAAACGTTCATAACGTCTACATCTGCTCCTGCAATAGGTATGTCACCTAGCGGTGCATCAAGGACATAATTCTCTATGCAGCAATGAGGATAATCCTTAGATCACGGAACAATTCCGCATCATTGCTACTAACATCTTTCAACTTAGTTTTCTCTAGGAACATATAAAAAATAAACGGGGAGCAACATCGCGAGCTATTGATCTACAACATAGATATGCTAATACTACGAGGACTAAGTTCATGATAAATTAAAGTTCAATTTAATCATATTACTTAAGAACTCCCACTTAGATAGACATCCCTCTAGTCATCTAAATGATCACGTGATCCAAATCAACTAAACCATGTCCGATCATCACGTGAGATGGAGTAGTTTCAATGGTGAACATCTTATGTTGATCATATCTATTATATGATTCACGCTCGACCTTTCGGTCTCCATTGTTCCGAGGCCATATCTGCATATGCTAGGCTCGTCAAGTTTAACCCGAGTATTCTGCGTGTGCAAAACTGGCTTACACCCGTTGTATTTGAACGTAGAGCTTATCACACCCGATCATCACGTGGTGTCTCGGCACGACGAACTTTCGCAACGGTGCATACTCAGGGAGAACACTTATACCTTGAAATTTAGTAAGGGATCATCTTATAATGCTACCGTCGAACTAAGCAAAATAAGAAGCATAATAAGATAAACATCACATGCAATCAAAATATGTGACATGATATGGCCATCATCATCTTGTGCTTTTGATCTCCATCTCCAAAGCACCGTCATGATCACCTTCGTCACCGGCGCGACACCTTGATCTCCATCGTAGCATCGTTGTCGTCTCGCCAACTATTGCTTCTACGACTATCACCACCGCTTGGTGATAAAGTAAAGCAATTACACGGCGATTGCATTTCATACAATAAAGCGACAACCATATGGCTCCTGCCAGTTGCCAATAACTTTACAAAACATGATCATTTCATACAAAACCGTATAACTCATCATGTCTTGACCATATCACATCACAACATGCCCTGCAAAAACAAGTTAGACGTCCTCTACTTTGTTGTTGCAAGTTTTACGTGGCTGCTACGGGCTTAGCAAGAACCGTTCTTACCTACGCATACAAAACCACAACGATATTTCGTCAAGTATGTGTTGTTTTAACCTTCACAAGGACCGGGCGTAGCCACACTTGATTCAACTAAAGTTGGAGAAACTGACACCCGCCAGCCACCTGTGTGCGAAGCACGTCGGTAGAACCAGTCTCGCGTAAGCGTACGCGTAATGTCGGTCCGGGCCGCTTCATCCAACAATACCGCCGAATCAAAGTATGACATGCTGGTAAGCAGTATGACTAGTATCGTCCACAACTCACTTGTGTTCTACTCGTGCATATCATCTACGCATAGACCTGGCTCATGATGCCACTGTTGGGGAACGTAGTATTTTAAAATTTTCATACGATCACGCAAGATCTATCTACCAGATGCATAGCAACGAGAGGGGAGAGTGAGTCTACGTACCCTCGTAGACCGAAAGCGGAAGCGTTAGAACAACGCGGTTGATGTAGTCGTACGTCTTCACGGCCTGACCGATCAAGCACCGAAACTACGGCACCTCCGAGTTCTAGCACACGTTCAGCTCGATGACGTCCCTCGAACTCCGATCCAGCCGAGTGTCGAGGGAGAGTTCCGTCAGCACGACGGCGTGGTGACGATCTTGATGTTCTACCGTCGCAGGGCTTCGCCTAAGCACCGCTACAATATTTATCGAGGAGAACTATGGTGGAGGGGGGCACCGCACACGGCTAAGAGATCAAGAGATCAATTGTTGTGTCTAGAGGTGCCCCCCTGCCCCCGTATATAAAGGAGGGAGGGAGAGGCCGACCCTAGAGGGGGCGCACCAAGTGTGGGGAGTCCTACTAGGACTCCCAAGTCCTAGTAGGATTCCCCTTTCCTTTCCGGAGTAGGAGAGAAGGAAAGAGGGGGAGAGGGAGAAGGAAAAGGGGGCTGCACCCCTTGTCCAATTCGGACCAGAAGGGGGGGTGCACGCCTCCTTCCTTTTGGCCTCTCTCCTCTATTCCCGTAACTCCCCGGTACTCCGAAAATATCCGAATCACTCGGAACCTTTCCGATGTCCGAATATAGTCGTCCAATATATCGATTTTTACGTCTCGACCATTTTGAGACTCCTCGTCATGTCCCCGATCTCATCCGGGACTCCGAACTCCTTCGGTACATCAAAACTCATAAACTCATAATAAAACTATCATCGAAACCTTAAGCGTGCGGACCCTACGGGTTCGAGAACTATGTAGACATGACCGAGACACGTCTCCGGTCAATAACCAATAGCGGAACCTGGATGCTCATATTGTCTCCCACATATTCTACGAAGATCTTTATCGGTCAAACCGCATAACAACATACATTGTTCCCTTTGTCATCGGTATGTTACATGCCCGAGATTCGATCGTCGGTATCTCAATACCTAGTTCAATCTCGTTACCAACAAGTCTCTTTACTCGTTCCGTAATACATCATCCCGCAACTAACTCATTAGCTGCAATGCTTGCAAGGCTTATAGTGATGTGCATTACCGAGTGGGCCCAGAGATACCTCTCCGACAATCGGAGTGACAAATCCTAATCTCGAAATATGCCAACCCAACAAGTACCTTCGGAGACACCTGTAGAGTACCTTTATAATCACCCAGTTACGTTGTGACGTTTGGTAGCACACAAAGTGTTCCTCCGGTATTCGGGAGTTGCATAATCTCATAGTCATAGGAACATGTATAAGTCATGAAGAAAGCAATAGCAGTAAAACTTAAACGAGCATAGTGCTAAGCTAACGGATGGGTCTTGTCCATCAGATCATTCTTCTAATGATGTGATCCCGTTGATCAAATGACAACTCATGTCTATGGCTAGGAAACATAACCATCTTTGATCAATGAGCTAGTCTAGTAGAGGCATACTAGGGACACTCTGTTTTGTCTATGTATTCACACATGTATTAAGTTTCCGGTTAATACAATTCTAGCATGAATAATAAACATTTATCATGATATAAGGAAATAAATAATAACTTTATTATTGCCTCTAGGGCATATTTCCCTTAAAAAAATCGGTGGTCCAAATTTTCATGCTTCATTGATGCAAATGACATGTTAGAAAATGCAGGGTGTGACATTAATGGCCTTCGACCAAAAGATGTGGCACCCAAGATCTTTGAAATATCTAAAAGGTGTGGAAATTGTAGGGTGAATGAATATTGTGTTGTTGTTGTATTGATCTGACCCTCGTAGGGGTATATATAGAAGTACAAGAGGGGTAAAGACTTGGAGTACAAGATAAGTTACACGTGGTTTAAACTAATCCTATCTCTATCTCCTTATCTTTAACTTAAACCCAATTATATTCTAACATTCCCCCTCAGTCGTAGCGGGAGTGAAGCGGACGATTGCGACTGAATTTGAAGTCTTGCGTTTTCGTCGTCTTCTCCGCTGCGCCATCATCAACTGCGTCTCTGATGGGTTGGCACCTAGGGCGGTGACTGCGTCCCCTTCTGGTGCCTTCCTGCCTTCTCCTCTATTCCCTCCCGCAGTCACAGCGGGAGTGGCGTGGACGCTAGTGACGACGCGGACGCTGTTGACTGGAGTTGTTGCCGAAGAGTTGTTGTAGACGTAGCCCTGTATGTCGATGTCGAGGTAGCCGATCATGGTGATGTAGCCGTGGTCAAGGTAGTCATGAAGTATGATGTATGATGAATCCGCACAAAGTCGGAGGCGCAAAAAAAATGTGCTATGACGGAGCTGCAGACGTGGACAATGCACCTTGCGAATGTCAGAGGGTGCCGTCGGCGATGAGTCCGCCGGTTTTGCCAAGACCGGAGGAAGCTCATCGAGCACACATCGGTTTTGCCAGAACCGAGCGGCTGTGTAGGGTCGTCACTGTAGTGACGCCGTGTCGATGCAGTCGTGTTGTCGTGGATGACGCGGTCGATGTCGTCGTCGTGGTCGCGTCTTGCAGAAAATTCTGTCAGAGGACGCTAGGTGTCCATCTTGTGGACGAGGCGGCGACGGTGTGTTGACAAAGATGTTGATGAAGACCACGTTGATGAAGACCTTGGCGATGAAGTGTCGGCGATGGCGTTGCAGCGGCGTGTCGATGGTGATGAGTCGCTTGAAGGTGTCCCTCGCAACGACGAAGTATCGATGCCGTGTCTTGCCGGAGAAGTCAAGAAGGATTGCATCTCTCTCCACACCGGCCTGGCGTGTGGATGATGCAAGTCGTGGTCGCTTCTCGTAGATGTGTTCGGCGAAGTATATTGACTTGTAGCCTGACGTGGTCGTACAGATTGATGATGCAGCCCGGGGTTTTGTGCAGATCGCTCGATGATTCCGTCGCTTAGAGTAGGCGACGTGCGGCTCGGTGTAGACACATCGAGATAGCCCCAGTCGAGCTGTTTGGCCTGCACCTGTTCCGATACGGCCGCGGATGCGTGAGCTCGGTGTAGCCGATCTGCGTGGTCGCCGGATACATCATCTTGCCTTCATCGGTGCGCACGACATCATGGATGTACCGTTGTTGGATCTTGCATGTATTGGCTGGAAGGCATGCATGTATATATATGAATCATGCATGCACGTACCGGAGACGACCGGCTGGTTAACGTTGAAGAAGATCGCCCGCAGGAGCGGGTCGAAGCTGACTTGCGCCTGGGCGCGCCGCCGCGGGCGTCGCTGATTGAAGTCGCTCTCCATCGCCTAGGCTCGGTGCGCGCCTGCTTGGATCATGCACGTGCCGCCGTGGAGATGCCACGCGATTCTGGTCTGCTCGACGAAGCTTGCGGGGCCGGCTCGGGGAAGACTCGGGCGCTAGATGCAGTTCGCTCGGACGGCTCGTGGCTGGCTATAGACTTGTATGGCTCTGCGATTTGTCGGCTGTCGAAGTAGGTTGGCGCCGCCGCCGGCGCCGCCTCACGGATCTGCGGGATTTTCTTCGTCGGACGGGATCAATCTAATACAAATTTATCTGGTTACTGAAAAAGAAATCAATCTAACTGGATACCGTAAATTGGAATTGACCTAATCAATGAAAGTGATCTAATCTATGGAACCGATGTAATCTTTTGATCAATCGGGTGCCGCGCCCTCGGGGAGAGAAGATTAATCTCCCCGAGGACGGCGTGCTGCGGAAGTGGTGGAAGGTCAGCAAAGCGCTTGATAACAACTCCTAGATCAGCCAGATCGACACCTCTCAGGGCCTCTCTCTGGACCACATCCAGGAGTTCACCACTCTCCGGGATGCTCCAAGAGGTTACTCGCAGCCTGGATAGGAAGGACATCATACTTTGGAAATTCACTTCTAGTAATGAATATTCGACGGTCACTGCTTACATGACGCAGTTTGCGGAACAAGTTCCCAGTTCGACCTCTACCACGATCTGGAAGTCTTGGGCTCCGCCGAAATGCAAACTTTTTGCTTGCTGATCATTCAGAGTCGCGTGTGGATGGCCCATAGGTTACAATGGCGGGGATGGCCGAATTGCGGCATATGCCCCCTATGCAAGCAGGTTACGGTGAGTATCAATAAATATTGCATCAACCAATTTCTTTTCTAGGCCACATAGGAAACAGAAGGACAATCAGTCTTTCAGGTTCACAGATGAGCAGTGCACCATTCTTGAGTTGTTCTGCTTTCTGTGTTTTATTGCGCATCATAGTAATCTCGAGTAGTTATTTCGTGTTGAAACTCCAGTTATTGGTGCTCTGGATAGCATTCCGGAAAATCTTGTCATTTCGTTGTGTCCATAAACTCCAACATCCCATGATGATGATATCCAATCCAATATCATTGGGTAGCATCATTAGGGCTAGTTGCAATTCATCAAAGAAATGATCATACTATATTCTGTCCTAGTAGAGGTAAAATGTCCACCTTCGTATCTGTCATGAGAAGTCATTAAAAACTCTCTACGCGGTATGAAATTGTACGAACGGTCCATCTGCGACAACTCAAACTTCACGAATTGTTTCCTTCCGGACACAATCATTAAAGCTGAATGAATGGTCAGGGATTCAGGGATTCTAGGTTTTGAGCCTAAACATCAGAGAGAAAGAGATCATTAAAGGAGCGCCACATGCATGTTGATAACCTGATCACATGTCGTCGGTGTTTGCCTGTCCAAATGGAAAATGTCAACAGAAACTTCCTTTTGTCGATCTGCCTTTAAGTACAGAATCACGAGATCCCTGTAAAATTAGTTGCAGATGGCCTTTCAAGTGATTCTCGTGGCTGAGCACAGCGTTGCCGTCACTTTCCCTTTGGCTGAAGAAGACGGTATGGTGGTGTGCCTGTTTGCACAAGATGCCGATACTCTTGCTTATAAGTTATCTACCCATGCATGTATACGTGATAGTTTTGACCAGAGGCTGTTAAAGAGGAGGCATGGAATGCTGTGGTTCACGAAACGTCAGGTGAGCCTCCGCTCAACTAATATCACCTTGCTTATCAGGGTAAAATTGCTGGCTTGACATTTCAGTTCTCAAGGATTTAGTTACGTACGTGTTAGGTGTCACTTGTACAAAATAGAATCCATTGCAGTGAACTGTACTATGTTCCAAGAAGAACATGGTTTGACCTATTGTTTCCAGATTGCTGATGATATATATTTTTGAAACGAGGCAAAAGACTTGCCATCTGATGATATATTTTCTTACATATTTTCTCTGCTGCATTACCAATTCTAGGTTTCAGAACGACCTCGAGGTCCAGCAGTTGAAAGCAATCTCCTTGGAGAGCCCGTCGACCACAAGCAAGAACCATAGTAAACTGCCTCACGATCCAAGGAAATGCAAGCTGGGCTCCCGGGTCTGCCCGGAGAGGCCGTGCAGAAGCCTGAGGGACAGGGTGCTGTCGCGCGCCTTCTCGGAGGAGCTGGAGTCGCTGATGCACTCCGGCAGCCACATCTTCTTCGACCCCCGCGGCCGGGTGATCCACCTGTGGAACAAGATCTTCCTCACGGCGTGCCTGCTCTCGCTCTTCGTCGACCCGCTGTTCCTCTACCTGACCGGAACCCAGCAGAACATGTGCATCGAGTTCAAGCACTCGCTGGCGCTCATGCTCTCCGTCATACGGTCGCTGCTGGACGTGTTCTACGCGGCCCACATCTGCCTTCGCTTCCGGACCGCGTTCATCGCGCCGTCTTCCCGGGTGTTTGGGAGAGGAGAGCTTGTGATTCAGCCCTACAAGATCGCCATGAGGTATCTGTCACGGGCCTTCTGGTTTGATCTCATCACCGCGCTGCCTCTACCACAGGTAATGGACGGTTATATTCAGTGCTCTTCGCCGTGAATCTCAAGAACCGAAATGCTCTGCACAAATCTTTTGTAGTAGTAACTTTGTGTGTTTCTCCCGGTATCCACAGTTCGTGATCTGGATAGTCGTGCCTATGCTGAAGGAATCCGCCACGGCAAACCGGAAGGACATCCTTCGGTTCAGCATCATCTTCCAGTACCTCCCGCGGCTTTTCCAGATCTTCCCGCTCACGAAGCAGATCGTCATGGCGACCGGAGCAATGACGGAGAACGCATGGGCCAGCGCGGCGTATAACCTCATACTCTACATGCTGGCGAGCCACGTGCTGGGAGCATTGTGGTACCTCTTCTCGGTGCAGAGGCAGGAGGCGTGCTGGAGAGAGGCGTGCAATCTGGAGGGGCCCATGTGTCGGACCGAGTTCTTCGATTGTAACACCGTCAGCAGTAACAGAACCATCTGGTACGAGCTGAGCAACATAACAAGATTGTGCACTCCGGACAATAGTTTCTACCAGTTCGGGATTTACGCAGAGGCCTTCAACTATAAGCTCACCACGTCGGCCTTCACGCAGAAGTATTTTTACTGCTTCTGGTGGGGCCTCAAGAACCTCAGGTTTGAAATTAGTCCATGCATGCATGTTACTTTATACTCTCTCCGTTCCTAAATATTTGTCTTTCTAAGCATTTCAAATGGACTATAACATATGGATATATGTAGACATATATTAGGGTGTAGATTCATTCATTTTGCTTCGTATGTGGTCATTTGTTGAAATATCTAGAAAGACAAATATATAGAAACGAATGGAGTATATCAATTACATATTGGCCATGTTTGTTTCTAACTAATTAAATTAAAAATGTTTCAGTTGCCTAGGGCAGAATCTGGCTACGAGCTTGTACATTGGAGAGATAAGCTTTGCAATCGTCATTGGCGTCCTTGGGCTGGTGTTGTTTGCTCTGCTCATTGGCAACATGCAAGTAAGATTTCCTTTCTTCCACTCGATCAAAGCGTGCAGCAAACAATAAACGAGAAATTGTGGAAGAACTGACATTTCTAGCATTTTTGTCTTTGCAGTCTTATCTCCAAGCGACGATGATCCGACTGGAGGAGTGGCGGACGAAGCGGACGGACATGGAGCGGTGGATGCACCACCGGCAGATACCCCAGCCGCTGAAGCAGTGCGTGAGGAGGTACCAGCAGTACAAATGGGTGGCCACCCGCGGCGTGGACGAGGAGTCCTTGCTCAAGGACCTCCCCATGGACATCCGCCGCGACATCAAGCGCCACCTCTGCCTCGACCTCGTCCGGCGAGTGCCCCTGTTCGACGAGATGGACGAGCGGACGCTGGAGGCCATCTGCGAGCGGCTGCGGCCGGCGCTGTACACCCGTGGCACGCGGCTGGTGCGCGAGCTGGACCCCGTGGACTCCATGCTCTTCATCATCCGAGGGTACCTCGACTCGTACACGACGCAGGGGGGAAGGTCCGGGTTCTTCAATTCGTGCCGCATCGGGGCAGGGGAGTTCTGCGGGGAGGAGCTCCTGACGTGGGCGCTGGACCCGCGCCCTTCCGAGTACCTGCCGCGGTCCACGCGCACCGTGCGAGCCGTCTCCGAGGTCGAGGCGTTCGCGCTCGTCGCGGAGGACCTCCGGTTCGTGGCGTCGCAGTTCCGGCGCCTGCACAGCGCGCGGATCCGGCACAGGTTCCGGTTCTACTCGCACCAGTGGCGGACGTGGGCGGCGTGCTTCATCCAGGCCGCATGGCGCCGGCACAAGCGACGCCGCGCGTCCATGGAGCATAGGATGCCCCAGGCAGGCGACGGGCGGACGGGAGGGGGCGTGAGGTGCCGCCGGCACAGCTGCGACGGCAAGGCGCTCAAGAAGCCCATGGAGCCGGACTTTACGGTGGAACAAGAGATCTGAATTGTAGGGACCGCCTATTCTACAGAGTCAGTCGATTGTATAGGAACCGTTCGATAGGAAACGGACCGACAGATCTTCTCTTCTACCTCCAAAAGTTGACTGGTCAATCCTGTTGCAAACTGCCGCATTGCATCCGGGGGTGCGAACCTGCTGTCCTTGATGTATCCCCCTTGCAGCGCTCGGAGGGTGATCTTGTCTCTCATCTGCCTTGTTTCTTTTGCGAGAGCTCCGGTGGTGGCAGCAGCTCACGCTTTCTATGGCATGCATGATGGTAAATTCATCTTGCCACTGCTTTTTTGGGAGGTCAGATGGAGTGAAAACCATTTGATCCTACTATAATAACCAACAGCTCCCACCCCTCGCGCGTCCGTCTCATGATGATGTCGACGATGCTTTCATCCGCTCGCCCTGGACAGTAATTGGTCATTGGGGAGGGGTTGGGCGAGGGGCTTCTCCGCAGAAGCCAGGCAGACATAATTTTGCAGTGTGTTGAGCAATCTTACGCCTTGTCTCAGAGCGTCAATGGCATCGACTTGATCTTTATTTTGTTCGACAAGTTGACCAATAAGAACAACACGAGAGCTAAATTAAGCATATCAATCTTGGCATTTAAACTCGATAGAGTTTATGTTTTTTATAGTTGCACCTCCTTTGGTATGTTATTGGACACAATTTGTCATCACGTTGTTCAAAAACTTCTTTACTTGAACTTGTGTCATGGTCATAAATGTTCACTTGCAACTCACTCTACTCCAACATAAAAAAGTGTGCAACATGTTTCTCGATATATGTCCAACATAAAAAAGTGTGCAACTTTAACCAAATATCTAGTCCATGAGTTGGGACAATCTCTAAGCATATTTTTCATAAATTTCCCATGCTTGAGCTAGATCTCGATGATAATATGGTGTTTGAAGTTCAGGATTAGATTTCTCATTTGTATTATCTTAATAGGAGGGAAATATTGTCCAATAAAACCATCTTCGCATTTGTTACTGAAGGAAATATGCATTAGAGGCAATAATAGAGTTGTTATTCATATTTTCTTTATATCATGATAAATGTTTATTATTCATGCTAGAATTGTATTAACCGGAAACTTAGTACATGTGTGAATACATAGACAAAACAGAGTGTCCCTAGTATGCCTCTACTTGAGTAGCTCGTTGATCAAAGATGGTTATGTTTCCTGACCATAGACATGTGTTGTCATTTGATGAACGGGGTCACATTATTAGAGAATGATGTGATGGACAAGACCCATCCATTAGCTTAGCATAAAGATCGTTTAGTTTTATTGTTGTTGCTTTCTTCATCACTTATACATATTCCTCCGACTATGAGATTATGCAACTCCCGAATACCGGAGGAACACTGTGTGCTATCAAACGTCACAACGTAACTAGGTGATTATAAAGATGCTCTACAGGTGTCTCCGAAGGTGTTTGTTGGTTGGCATAGATCGAGATTAGGATTTGTCACTTCGAGTGTCGAAGATGTATCTTTGGGCCATCTCGATAATGCACGTCACTATAAGCCTTGCAAGCAAATGATTAATGAGTTAGTCACGAGATGGTGTATTACGGAATGAGTAAAGAGACTTGCTGGTAACGAGATTGAACTAGGTATGAAGATACCGACGATCGAATATCGTGCAAGTAACATACCGATGACAAATGAAATGACGTATGTTGTTATGCGGTTTGACCGATAAAGATCTTCGTAGAATATGTAGGAGCCAATATGAGCATCCATGTTCCGCTATTGGTTATTGACCGGAGATGTGTCTCGGTCATGTCTACATAGTTCTCAAATCCGTAGGGTCCGCACGCTTAACGTTCGATGATGATTTGTATTATGAGTTTTGTGATTTGATGACCGAAGTTTGATCAGAGTCCTGGATGAGACCACGGACATGACGAGGAGTCTCTAAATGGTCGAGAGGTAAAGATTCATATATTGGAAGGCTATATTCGGACATCAAAAAGGTTCCGAGTGATTCGGGTATTTTTCGGAGTACCGGGGAGTTACGGGAATTCACCGGGAGAAGTAATGGGCCTTATTGGGCCATAAGAGAATAGAGGAGGCAAGCCAAAGGGGAGGTGGCGCCCCCCATGGGTCCGAATTAAACTAGGGGAAGGGGGCGACGCCCCCTTGCCTTTTCCTTCTCCCTCTCTCTTTTCCTCTTTCCTTCTCTCTTACTCCGAATAGGAAAGGGTTTCCTATTAGGACTTGGATGTCCTAGTAGGACTCCCTACACTTGGCGCGCCCTAGGAGGCCGGCCTCTCTCCCTCCCTTCTTTATATACGTTGGCACGGGGCACCCCAAAGACACACAAGTTGATCTTTTAGCCGTGTGCGGTGCCCCCCTCCATAGTTACACACCTCGGTCATATCGTCGTAGTGCTAGGGCGAAGCCCTGCGCTGGTAACTTCATCATAACCATCACCACGCCGTCGTGCTGACGAAACTCTCCCTCGTTCTTAACTTGATCAAGAGATCGAGGGACATCATCAAGCTGGACGTGTGGTGAACACGGAGGTGCCGTACGTTCGGTACTTGGATCGATTGGATCACGAAGACGTTCGACTACATCAACCGCGTTACTAAACGCTTCCGCTTTCGGTCTATGAGGGTACGTGGACACACTCTCCCCGCTTGTTGCTATGCTTCTACTAGATAGATCTTGCGTGATTGTAGGATTTTGTTTTGAAATACTACGTTCCCCAACAGTGGCATCAGAGCCAGGTTTATGCGTAGATGATATGCACGAGTAGAACACAAAGAGTTGTGGGCGATAATAGTCATACTGCTTACCAGCATGTCATACTTTGATTCGGTGGTATTGTTGGAAGAAGCGGCCCGGACCGACATTACATGAACGCGTTCATGAGACTTGTACACCCGATCCTTGTTGAAGGTTAAAACAGCACACTTGTCGAAAAATCATTGTGGTTTTGATGCGTAGGTAAGAACGGTTCTTACTAGAAGCCTGTAGCAGCCACGTAAAACTTGCAAAAACAAAGTAGAGGACGTCTAACTTCTTTTTGCAGGGCATGTTGTGATGTGATATGGTCAAAATGTGATGAGTTAAACGTTATTGTATGAGGTGGTCATGTTTTGTAAAATATCGGCAACCGGCAGGAGCCTTATGGTTGTCTCTTTATTGTATGAATTGCGAAAGCCATGTAGTTGCTTTACTTTATCACTATGAGTTAGCGATAGTAGAAGTAGCAATAGTTGTCTAGACGACCACGGCACTACAATGAAGATCATGGTGTCAAGCCGGTGACGATGGAGATCATGACGATGCTTTGGAGATGGAGATCAAAAGCACAAGGTGATGATGGCCATACCATGTCACATATATTGATTGCATGTGATGTTTTTTTGCATCTTATTTTTATTAGTACGGTGGTAGCATTACAAGATGATCTCTCACTAAATTTCAAGGTATAAGTGTTCTCCCTGAGTATGCACCGTTGCAACAGTTCGTCGTGCCGAGACACCACGTGATGATCGGGTGTGATAAACTCTACGTTCACATACAACGGGTGTAAGACAGTTTTGCACATGCAGAATACTCGAGTTAAACTTGACGAGCCTAGCATGTACAGACATGGTCTCGGAACATTGGAGACCGAAAGATCAAGCGTGAATCATATAGTAGATGTGATCAACATAAGATGTTCACCATTGAAAACTACTCCATCTCACGTGTTGATCGGACATGGTTTAGTTGATTTGGATCACGTGATCATTTAGATGACAAGAGGGATGCCTATCTAAGTGGGAGTTCTTAAGTAATATGATTAATTGAACTTTAATTTATCATGAACTTAGTCCTGATAGTATTTGCAAATTATGTTGTAGATCAATAGCTCGCGTAATAGCTCCCCTATGTTTTGATATGTTCCTAGAGAAAACTAAGTTGAAAGATGTTAGTAGCAATGATGCGGACTAGGTCTGTGATCTAAGGATTATCCTCATTGCTGCACAGAAGTATTATGTCCTTGATGCACCGCTAGGTGACAAACCTATTGCAGGAGCATATGCAGATGTGTAAGTGAATCTAGTGCCCCTTAGTGATTTTGGTGGATTGAAGACTTATAGGTTAAGTGACTAATGTATTTATAAGTGTACATAGGTCTATAAGTCTATGAGGAGTTTGATATTTACAAAGAAAGTCGACCCCTAAAAATGAAGTTCTTCGACTGAAGACTTTGGATTTCTGAAGAATTTCTGAAGACTTTGAAAGTGAAGAAATTGGTGTGACCTTGAAGACTTGGTATTCATTTGAGGAACATGAAGATGAAGACTTTTGTTTTCGTAGTTTCATTTTCTCTTTCTTGAGTCATAAGAAACACCGTACTGTTAAAGGGGGTCGAGGAAATACTAAGGAAAAATTTCCATGTGATGCTCGACTCAAAATCCTACACCTACCAATCCCTTCGAGTGAAGCCATTGGAAATCTCATACAGTTCAGTCATATTCTTCAGTGACAGAGACGAAGTTCTTCTGGTCTCTGAGGAAATTGTTCTGACTGAGGAGTTAGGAATTCACCAGTGCGGATTACCTACACAGTGAGGAACATGATAGCCCTGAGGAATTTGATACACAAATTTCCGACCGTTGCTGTGCTACACGCCAGCTGTCCCAAAATATCTACCTACCTAACGGTCATATCATTAAAGGGCATTTATGTCTTATCATGTCGGGCTGCTCCGAGGACTTTGAGCGAAAATCATCAAGTGAGGAACTGACACTTGTCATAAGAGCAACCTATCCTCCGAGGACTTTGAGCGAAAATCATCAAGTGAGGAAAAACCCAAAACCAAAACCAAAACACCTTCAAACCCAAAAGTGATTGAGCATCACTGAAGAGATTGATCCTGCGTGGATCCGACGCATGTTACCTTTGAAGACTATGCTTCTTCCAGAAGGTTAGGCGTCATGGTCTAGAGCATCCAAGAGGAATTGTGGATAGCCGAGTGACCTAGTCTGTGAAGGTTCGAAAGTCACCTGAAGACTTACCACGAGTGATTGGGCGAGGTTTGTGTTACCTTAGCTCAAGGGGAATACGGTGAGGACTTGGTGTCTTGGACTGTGTGTCCGGGACTGGGTGTCTAGCACTGTGTGTCCCCAGGTTTAAATACCTAGCCGCCCTAACCAGATGTACAACTCAGACAACAGTTGGAATTGGTCTAACAAATCATTCTCTTCACCAAGCTTACTGGTTCTATTTCCTCAACTCTTTCATTTCCTCATATATGTGTTGTGTGCTTGTTCATATCTGTTTGAAGACTTTGACTGACGATTTTCTCAATTTCCTCAGTTCAATTTCTTCAGTCTATTTTGTCTTCATCCTGTGCTATCATGTGTTTACGCTTTCTGTACTCTGTGTTTGTCTTCATTTCTTCATGATGACCATGCTTGTATTCTACTATGTTTACTTCTGAGTACTTATTTTGCTGCAAGTATTTCTTCGCTAAGGACTTTCCTCAACAGCAAATTCTCAGTGAAGAATTCATAAAAATCCCTTATTCACCCACCTCTAGTTGATAGAACGCACTTTCAAATGGTATCCGAGCAAGGTACTCCCTTGTTCTGTGTGATTTTGGTTTAACCGTGTGGAGTTTTAGTTATGTCGACCGCAGGTATGATCAAGGTCTCAGCTGGGTGTCCTACCTTTGATGGGACGGACTAGCCCTACTGGAAGAACAAGATGCGAATGCATCTTGAGGCAATTGATAACGATCTCTGGTATATTGTGGAAAATGGTGTTCCCTCGGTATCACCTTCTCTGAATGCTGTTGATGTGAAGATATTCAAGCAACTCGATTCTCAAGCGAAGAATATCATTTGTGGCCATCTAAGCAAAGGACAGTATGGAAGAGTGAGTGCTTTGGAAACTGCTAAGCTTATCTGGGATAGGCTATCCAAAGTCAACGAAGGAGTCTCAACAAAGCGTGACTCTCGAGCTGATGTTCTTTGCAATCTCTTCAACCGTTTCAAAAGACTTGACAATGAAAATGTTCAACAAACCTTCGATCGCCTCACTGACATCTCAAATGAACTTCAAGCACTTGGTGCCACTGACATCACCGGCCATGAAGTGGTGAAGAAATTGCTGAGATCGCTTGATTCCTCGTTTGATACTCTGGCATTGATGATTCAAGAGCGTGGTGATTACAAGTCGCTTGATCCCACTGATATCCTCGAAAGTCTGAACACTCATGAGTTCCAGCTTGCTGAAAAGAGAGATCTCTATGGTCCGAGCTATGGCAGATCACGTGCCCTGAAGGCCAAGGTCGTCTCTGAATCTGAAGGTGAAGATTCTGGTAGTAGCCTTGGTGATCCTAAAGAACTGAGCCAGGAACTAGCATTGCTTGTGAAGAAATTCCAAAGGTTCTCAAGATGTGGTCGCTTTGGAAAGTTCTCAAAGAGAAATGATTCCTCATCCAGTGACTAGAACAAAAGGCTATATCACAAATGCAAGAAGCCTGGTCACTACATTCAAGGTTGTCCTCAGTGGGAAAAGGAATCCAAAAAGAAGAAATACAAGGATTACAGTTCTGATGATGCAAAGAAGAAGAAAAAATCGTCAAAATCTTCATCATCAAAATCCTCAAAATCTTCATTTCACAAGAAGAACAACTCCAAAAAGGCTCGGGCATTCATTGGCAAGGAAATGGACTCTGAAGCTGAATCTGAGGATCATGAGGAAGAGGAGGAATCTGAGGAATCCGAGTCGGGTGTGGCAAGTCTAGCTCTCGCTACCTCATTCGTCAGCAAGTCTATCTTCAACACTGAAGAAAATGGCTTCACCAACAAGGCTGATGAAGACAATGATGACTATGCTCCCACCTATTGCTTCATGATAAAGGGTGTCAAGGTACTCAAATATACCTCCTCTGAATCCAGTGAGGATGAATATGATGAAAACCTTAAGCCCGGCTACTCTAAACTTGCTAAGATTGCTGTGCAACAACAAAAGGCTCTTGATAAGGTTCAAAACATGCTAGATAAAAGTGATGATATGTTGGGTGAAGAAATGGATCGATCTAAAATCTTGAGTGAAAATCTTCATAGACTTCAGTCCAAGTATGATAACCTTCAAGGTCATCATAACACTCTCTTATCTGATCACGAGAAGCTTTCTTATGAATTTCTTCAAAGAAATCAAGATCTTGAAAAGCTAAGAGAGAGTTATGAAGATCTTCAAAAGGAGCGCGATTCATTACTTGCTCAACAAATCAACGCTTCTCAGGAAGAATTCATTCCTCCATGCTTGAAATGAATTGAACGAGAAACTGCTAATTCTTCACCTGAATGTTCAAATGCTTCAAATGCTACAAATTCTTCAACTGTCTCTGCTATCACTAATTCCTCATCTGAGGACATTGCTAGTATCACTAACAATGCATGGCTAAAGGAATTGTACATGACAGGCATGTACAAAAGCCTCAAAGGGCATCAGACTCTTTGTGATGTGCTCAAAAAGTAGATCCTCAACAGGAACCCTAGGAAAGAGGGAATTGCCTTTGAGAGGAAACTTAATGCTGATGGTTCATATTGGAAGCCTGAGTAGTACCCCAAAACCTCATGGGTTGCTGCAAAGGGACCTCCAGTTGATCCACAATTTATCTGGCTTGACATGTGAATCTCCTCATTCTTCTGATGAGTCATTTGACTCCAACTATAAACTATTCAGAAATCAGAATGGTGAAGTATTTGCTAGATATGTTGGAACTAACTGCAGGAATGGTCCCCCTATGAAGAAAATCTGGGTCCCTAAGAGGCACCTTGAAAATCTTCAAGTGAATGTCCTCATGACACCTCGTGTGAGGAATAGGAACCCCAGATCCAATTCCTTATATGGATCAAATTCCTCAAAAGGATCAAAGTCCTCATATGAATATCATCATACTAACAACTCTGTTTTGCAGGGAAGAGCTAAGGGCTATGAATATGAGCATTATTATTCTAACCATTATGTTCATAAGTCCTCGAAGAATTACTCTGCTTATTCATATGCTTACCCTAACTCCTCTTATGTGAAACGAAATGGGCTGGCGTCTATGCCACCTTTCTCATATGGAGCTCGCAGAGTGATGAACTCTTTGCCACCCCTTCAGATGTGGGTGGTGAAGAAAAAGAACTAATCTCTTCTGCAGGGTCAGGTCTCCAGACATGCTCAAACGTCTGAAGAATTTGCTGGAGACCTGAAAAATGCCTGAAAGGACGTAGGCTAATCACGAAGAAATGAACTCTCATTTCTCACGTCCTCATACTGCTTTATCTGTTGCATTGCTTGATGAAATTGATCTGATGATTTGATGTCATATTCTTCATTGATGAAGTATATGAGTTTGTAAGCTACACTAATTCATCTGCAGGATGATCAACCCAAAGCCACTGAGTGGTTCCTCGATAGTGGATGTACAAATCACATGACTGGTGACAAGAATCTCTTGTTGGATGCTCCCTTATCACGATCTCATCTGAAGCACATCATCTTCGCTGACAAAGGCAAAAGTCAGGTATTGGGTCTAGGTAAGGTTGCGATCACTAGGGATCGACACATGGAAAAAGTCATGCTTGTCGAGTCCTTAGGATACAACCTCATGTCTGTCTCAATGCTTTGCGATCTGGATATGGTTGTTGCCTTTGGCAAACATCGTTGTGCTATGATCATGGAATCTGGCAACTCCATAGTCTTCGAAGGCTTTAGGAGAGGAGACTTGTATATTGTTGATTTCTCTACAGGACCTCAACCAGCTGTGTGTCTACTTGCAAAAGCTTCAGAAGGCTGGCTATGGCATCGACGACTTGGTCATGCAGGCATGAGGAATTTGCACACGCTTGCGAAGAAGAAGCATGTCATTGGCATTGAGAATGTCAAATTCCTCAAGGATCACTTATGCGGTGCATGTGAAGCTGGAAAGATGACCAAGGCCAAGCACCCAGCGAAGACTATCATGACTAATACTCGACCATTTGAATTGCTTCACATGGATCTCTTTGGTCCTAATCATTATTCTGCATTTTCAAATGATGCTTCTGAATATGGCTTTGTTATTGTTGATGATTACTCTCGATATACATGGGTACACATTGTTACTTACAAACATGAAGTGCAGGAAGTCTTCAAACGATTTTCCTCGAGGACTTCAATCAACTTTGGTGTGAAGATCAAACACATCAGAAGTGACAATGGAACTGAGTTCAAGAACTCTGGTCTCGATGACTATCTTGATGAACTTGGTATTACTCATGAGCTATCTGCTCCTTATACTCCTCAGCAGAATGGCATCGTGGAGCGCAAGAACATGACTCCTGCTGAGATGGCTCGCACTATGCTTGATGAATACAAAACGCCTCATCGTCTCTGGATTGATGCAATTGATATTGCGTGCCACGTCATCAACAGAGTATATCTTCACAAATTCTTCAAGAAGACTGCCTATGAACTCCTCACTGTCAAGAAACCCAATGTGAGTTATTTCAAAGTCTTCGGTGCTAAATGTTGGATTAGAGATCCTCATCACAACTCAAAATTTGCACCGAAAGCACATGAAGGGTTTATGCTTGGTTAAGGAAAGGACTCGCACACCTACAGAGTCTTCAACAACGTTCTTCACAAGGTTGTTGAAACTGTAGATGTGCGGTTCGATGAAACTAACGGCTCACAAAGAGAGCACCTACCTACTGTGATAGATGAACCAACACCCGAGGAAACTATCAAATTCAAGGCTACCAAGGATGTCATTCCTACCGAAGAATCTGCTGAAGAATTCATTCCAGAACCTGAAGAACGTCGAACTGATGCACCTGAGGAAAATGCTGAAGAAGATGGTGCTGAAGAAAATGTTGATAAAATTCCTCGACAACAACTAGCTCA
Source organism: Secale cereale (assembly GCA_902687465.1). Lineage (NCBI taxonomy): Eukaryota > Viridiplantae > Streptophyta > Magnoliopsida > Poales > Poaceae > Secale > Secale cereale. The sequence goes on from LR738714.1 coordinate 434,711,402, forward strand.
TCCTCGCGTTGCAAAAGAAGTGCAGATTGAGAAAATCATCAGCGACATCAATATACCAGGTCCTCTTACATGCTCAAAAGCTTCACATTTATCTAACTTCTGTGGGCATTTTGCTTTTCTCTCTATCACAGAGCCCACTAAGGTAGATGAAGCATTTCTGGAGCCTGAATGGATTCAAGCTATGCAAGAAGAATTACATCAGTTCGAGCTAAACAACGTATGGGAACTGGTCAAACGTCCAGATCCTCGCAAGCATAATATCATTGGCACAAAATGGATCTGCCGCAACAAGCAAGATGAAAATGGCCTTGTAGTAAGGAATAAGGCACGACTTGTAGCTCAAGGCTACACACAGGTTGAAGGAATTGATTTCGATGAAACTTTTGCACCTGTTGCTAGACTTGAGGCTATTCGTATATTACTTGCTTATGCTAACCATCATGATATCATTCTCTATCAAATGGATGTGAAAAGTGCATTCCTCAATGGTAACCCCTAGGTTTTGAAGATCCAAAGAATCCTGACAAAGTCTTCAAACTCAATACGGCTCTCTATAGCCTCAAGCAGGCCCCTCGGGCTTGGTATGATACTTTGAAGGAATTCCTCGTGAAGAAAGGCTTCAAACCCGGTTCACTTGATCCTACTCTTTTCACTAAATCTTATGATGGTGAATTATTTGTGTGCCAAATATATGTTGATGATATTATCTTTGGTTGTACTGACCAACGCTATAGTGATGAATTTGTCTATATGATGAGTGAAGAATATCAAATGTCTATGATGGGAGAGCTGAAATTCTTCTTAGGTCTTCAAATTCGTCAACAACGCTGATACGTCTCCAACGTATCTATAATTTTTTTATTGTTCCATGCTATTATTTATGAAGTATTAGATGTTTAGTGGGCTTTATCATTCACTTTTATATCATTTTTGGGACTAACCTACTAACCCAAAGGCCCAGTCCAGATTGCTGTTTTTTTGCCTATTTCAGGGTTTTGCAGAAAAGGAATATCAAACGGAGTCCAAACGGAATGAAACCTTCGCGAGAGATATTTTTGGAGAAAATCACGCAGGATAGACTTCGGGGCCAAGCCAGGAGACAAAAGGGCCACCCTCGAGGGTGGGGGGCGCGCCCCTGCCTCGAGGGCAGGCCCGGTGGCCCCTGGTGCCCCTCTTCTTCCTATATATACCTACGTACCCCAGAAACTCCAGGCAGAGAGAGAAAACCCTAATTCCACCGCCGTAGCTGCTGTTCCCGTGGAGATCCCATCTTGGAGCCTGTTCCGGGAGGGGGATCCATCACGGGGGCCTTCATCATCATCATCATCATCATCATCATCATCATCATCATCATCATCGCCCTCACCATGAGTTGTGAGTAGTTTACCACAAACCTTCGGGTCCATAGCTAGTATCTAGATGGCTTCTTCTCTCTCTCTGGATCTCAATACAAAGTTCTCCTTGGTCTTCGAGGAGATCTATTCGATGTAATCGCTTTTTGTGGTGTGTTTGTCGAGATCCGATGAATTGTGAGTTTATGATCAAGGTTATCTATGAATGATATTTGGTTCTTCTCTGAACTTTTTATGTGTGCTCATAATATCCTTGCAAGTCTCTTCGAATTATTGGTTTGGTTTGGCCTACTAGATCTATAGTTCTTGCAATGGGAGAAGTGCTTGGCTTTGGGTTCAATCTTGCGGTGTCCTTTCCCAGTGACAGTAGGGGCACCAAGGCACGTATTGTATTGTTGCCATCGAGGATAAAAAGATGGGGTTTTCATCATATTGCTTGAGTTTATCCCTCTACATCATGTCATCTTGCTTAAGGCATTACTCTGTTCATATGAACTTAATACACTAGATGTATGCTGGATAGCGGTCGATGTGTGGACTAATAGTAGTAGATGCAGGCAGGAGTCCGTCTACTTGTCTCGGACGTGATGCCTATATACAATGATCATGCCCTATATAGTCTCATAATTATTCGTTTTTCTATCAATTGCTCTACAGTAATTTGTTTACCCGCCGTAGAATACCGCTATCATGAGAGAAGCCACTAGAGAAAACTATGGCCCCCGGGTCTATCTCTATCATATTACTTTCCCGTTAATTTCTTTTGCCGCTTTTATTTGCTGTTTTATTAAACTAAAAAATACCAAAAATATAAACTATCATCTCTATCAGATCTCACTATCTTAAGTGACCGTAAAGGGATTGACAACCCCTTATCGCGTTGGTTGCGAAGTTCTTATTTGTTTGTGCAGGTGCGAGGGACTGGCGCGTGGTCTCCTACTAGATTGATACCTTGGTTCTCAAAAACTGAGGGAAATACTGACGCTACTGTGTTGCATCTCCCTTTCCTCTTCGAGGGAATACAATGCAAGCTCAAGAGGTAGCAAGAAGAGTTTTTGGCGCCGTTGCCGGGGAGGCTCACGCCAAGTCAAGTCAAGATTTGCCCTCCCGTTAACTAGCCAATTTCTGGCGCCGTTGCCGGGGAGGCTTACGCAAAAGTCATATACCAAGTACCTATCACAAATCCTTATCCTTCGCATTACATTTATTTGCCTCTCGTTTTCCTCTCCCCCACTTCACCTTTGCCGTTTTATCCGCCCTTCTTCCGCCGTGTGTTTTTCGTTCGCTTGCTTGCTTATCTGCCCTCATGTCTGATATGGGGGACGATTTTATCGAGAAGGGTAGCAATACCGAGGGCAACGTTCATGTTGACCCCCTGGATGAAGCTACCACTTTACATGTTAGGAAATTCCGGGTTGGTAGTGGTAATATCATTGGAAAAGGGGTGCTTCAAGACTTCTTTACTTGTGCCGGTGCTTTACCCACTATGGGTGTCTCTATTCTTCACAGAACTAGTAGCCTTGCTAATGTTGTATCTATGCTCATAGTTGAAATTGAAAGGCAATTTATCCATATGCATCCTTGTATTCAGAGAGTATTTTTGGAGTTCTCCAATATTGAGCATTCGTCCGTTAAGCGTGCAGCTACTATCTTCTTGGCCCATGAATTCCGATATATCATGAAAGAGGCTAGAGAAATCTTTGATCATTATGGATTAGATGCCGGTCGACCTCCTATAGAGGCTATCTTGTTCAATCAAGAAGACCTTATGCGTTTACGATCTCCTGGTCATGTTGCTTTTAATGAAAACCTTAGAAAAAAAGGTTCCTGTTGAGATCTTGATTGATAGAATTTCTGAGATAAATGATGACTTTGCCGTTCAAAATAATTGGTTAGGCTTCTCCCTTGAGCGAAGGCTTATGGCCTTCTGCCAAAAGAATGCATATAATGATGAATTGGTCATTCACTACAAAGGACCAAAGGAAGAACCTGTTCTTCCCGAGATTGATGTAGGGGACTTTTGCCCCATTAAATTTAACCCTTTTGATTACTTTTTCTTGCCACAAAGGAAGCTTGCTGCCGAACGTAGGGAATATGAGATGAGCTTTCGCGACGTATCGTACCACTATGGCTATCCCTAGATCTATCTTGTATCGTGCCTAGCTAGGGGCGTAAAATGATAGCGCTTGTTGGGAGGCAACCCAATTTTTTGTTTTTTGTTTTTGCTGCTATTAGGGAATAAATATTGCATCTAGCCTCTGATTAGATGTTTTTCATGTTTTTTAGTGTTTGTGCCAAGTAGAACCTTTGGTAAGACTTGTGTGAAGTTTATTTGATTTTACTGTGAAAAAACAGAATCGTTAGCGCTCGCTAAAGTAGTCTTCAGATTTTACTGGAGCGTGCTTTTTAGTTGATTCTTTTTGCTGCTGATTGGTAGACAAATCGCGCAAATTTACCAATTTAGTTTTAATTTTTTGGAGTTCCATAAGTAGGCAAACCCAGCAGATTACTACAGACTGTTCTGTTTTTGACAGATTCTGTTTTTCGTGTGTTGTTTGCTTATTCCGATGCATCTATGAGTAATATTGGAAGATATGAACCATAGAGAACTTGGAGTACAGTAGTTTTAACACCAATATAAACAATGAATGAATTCCTTGCTGTACCTTTGAGTGTTGGTTTGCTTTCTCTTACTAACGGAACTCACGAGAATTTTTGTCTAAGTTTTGTGTTGTGAAGTTTTCAAGTTTTGAGTATTGCTTTGATGGACTACGGAACAAGGAGTAGCAAAGGCCCAAGTTTGGGGATGCCCATGGCACCCCAAGTAAAATCAAGATAATCAAAAGCCTAAGGTTGGGGATGCCCCGGGAAGGCATCCCCTCTTTCGTCTTCATCCATCGATAACTATACTAGGAGCTGTATTTTTATTCGCAACATGCTATGTGTTTTGCTTGGAGCGTCTTGTATAATTTGAGTCTTTGCTTGTTAGTTTGCCACAATCATCCTTTCTGGACATACCTATTTGAGAGAGTTAAATATGCCCTAGAAATTATTAGAACATCCTATGTGCTTCACTTATATCTTTTGAGTTGAATAGTTTTTGCTCTAGTGCTTCACTTATATCTTTTAGATCATGGCGGTGGTTATATTTCGTAGAAATTGATGAACTATCATGCTTCACTTAGATCTATTTGAGAGTCTATTAAAACAGCATGGTAATGTGTTTAGGCTAAAGAAACTAGTCTTCACATGATAAACATCCAATGTCAATGTAGTAAAATTTTCACATCTAGTGCATTGAATAGAATGAGATGTTGGATGCTTGATAATTGTTTTAAGACATGAGGATAGTGATATAGAGTCATGCTAGTGGAGTCATTATTAAATTGAAGAATACTTGTGTTAAGGTTAGTGATTCCTGTATCATGCACATATGGTGAACCGCTATGTGACGAAGTTAGAGCATGAGGTATTTGTAGAGTGCCAACCTTTGTGTGGAGGTCGGGGGCGCGCGATGGTTAGCTCCTACCAACCTCCCCCCTAGGAGCATGCGTTGATTACTTTGTTTTTGATGACTCATAAATTTTTGCAATAAGTATATGAGTTCTTATGACTAATGTTGAGTCCATGGATTATACGCACTCTCACCCTTCCATCATTGCTAGCCTCTCTTGTACCGCGTAACTTTCGCCGGTACCATAAACCACTATATATCCTTCCTCAAAACAGCCACCATACCTACCTATCATGGCATTTCCATAGCCATTCCGAGATATATTGCCATGCAACTTTCCACCGTTCCATTCATATGACACACATCATTTTGTCATAGTGCCATGCATGATCATGTAGTTGACATCGTAGTTGTGGCAAAGCCACCATGCATAATTTTTCATACATGTCACACATGATTCATTGCTTATGCCGGTACACCGCCGAAGACATTCATGTAGAGTCATACTTGTTGTAGTATCGAGTTGTAATAAAAAGTATGATGATCATCATTACTAGAGCATTGTCCCGTGTGAGGAAATGCCAATCAAAAAAAAGATGGCCCAAAAAAATAGAGAGGGGCTAATAAAAAAATGAGAAAGCCCCTCCAAAAAAATGCGAGAAAAGAGAGAAGGGGCAATGCTACTATCTTTTTTTCCACACTTGTGCTTCAAAGTAGCACCATGATCTTCATTGTAGAGAGTCTCATGATTAGTCACTTTCATATACTAGTGGGAATTTTCATTATAGAACTTGGCTTCTATATTCCAACGATGGGCTTCCTCAAATGCCCTAGGTCTTCATGAGCAAGCAAGTTGGATGCACACCCACTAGTTTCTTTTGTTGAGCTTTCATTCATATTTAGCTCTAGTGCATCCGTTGCATGGCAATCCCTACTCCCTCACATTGATATCTATTGATGGGCATCTCCATAGCCCATTGCTACGCCTAGTTGATGTGAGACTATCTTCCTCTTTTTTGTCTTCTCCACAACCACCTCTATTCCACCCATAGTGCTATATCCATGGCTCACGCTCATGTATTGCGTGAAAGTTGAAAGGTTTGAAAAGAATAGAGTACGAAAACAAGTGCTTGGCTGAAATCGGGGTTGTGCATGATATGAATATTTTGTGTGATGAAGAGGGAGCATAGCCAGACCATATGATTTTGTAGGGATAACTTCCTTTAGCCATAGTATTTTGAGAAGACATGATTGCTTTGCTAGTATTGCTTGAAGTATTGTTATTTCTTATGTCAATATAGACTTTTATCTTGAGACCTTCAGATCTGAACATTCATGCCACAATTAAGATAATTACATTGAAAAACTATATTGGTTAGCATTCCACATCAAAAATTCTTTCTTTATTGTCGGTGTATTTGTATCGACACCTATGGGATCACAAGAATCCCTACTATGGTTGCGGGGCACGGGGTTGAGAGAAGAGCGGATCTAACAGTTAGCACACAGTTTGTTTACCCAGGTTCGGGCCGCAAAGATGCGTAAAACCCTACTCCTGCTTTGGTGGATTATATGTTTGTGTTCTTCAGCTAGTGAGGAGCTCCCAAAAGCCGACCCGTGAGGAGTTCTGAAAAGCCGAATCCTTCTCCTGGTAGCCTCGGGCATCCTTTTATAGGGAAAAGGGGTTGCCACAATGGCACACAGGAGGTGGAAAGGGTACAGTGATGCGAGGTTATCCCTCGCATTACATGACAAGGCGCATTTAACGCGCTTAGCTTAGGTGTCCTTGCTTTATCGGGGGCGGGGGAGACATCTGTCTTGTCCGTCGCCGCTCCTTCTTGTGTTGACATGCGCCCTGGCGAGCGGTGCCTGAGACGCCATGTAGGCAGGCAGCTGAGGTGGGTCTTCACGAAGATCTTCATGTCACCACGCTAGTGCCTGCCTAGCTGGTTGGGGCGGCAGCTACATGGGGCAGTGGATGCGTAGTTGGTGTGTGCCTGATGGTGGCCCCACGGGTGTCCTCGGCAAGGGCCTTGCCGGGGCTCCGGCAAGGGTCTTGCCACGGCGCCTGCTATCATCCCCGACAAGGTGCTTGCCGGAGGTCTTGTGGTCTTCCTTGGCTGGGATCCTACCAAGGGTCGTCGTCTTCTTAGCTTGTATCTGATCTTGAATGTCTTCCCAAAGATCTGCATGCCACTACGGGGATGCCTCCCGAATCCTTGCCCCATGGGGGCAGTGGACTCAAGGGTGGTCCGCTCCGTAGGCGTGGGGCCAGTTGCCGCAGCGAGGGTCTTGATGGGGCTGCTAAGGCTAGCCCTAGCAAGGATCTTGCCGGGGCTGCTAGAGCCGGCTCCCAGCAAGGATCTTGCCGGGGGACCCCGCTTCGTCCCTTTGCTCTTTGTGGTCTTGGCTTTGGGCTTCAGTCTCCATCGAGCTTCGGTCTTACCCTGGCTCACCTCCCTTGCCATGCTTGGTGTGGTGGTGCCCGTGGCTCAGACTATCCGTGCACAGTTATAGGGGTACAAAAAGTGTACCCCTCTTTTTGTACACCGACATGAGCCCCCGGGCCTGGGCCACACATCAGCGCGATGCGTTGTTGGGCCAGGCCCAGGACGGTGCGCGGGCAGGCGGGACGGTTTCCACCGCGCTAAGATTTTCCGCGCGCTGCGCTTCCCTCGACCCGCGCGCATGGCGCGGGGCGTGCGTGACGTGGGCGGCATGCGCGGAGCGGTTTCCGCAGGCATGCGTCACGTCACAGTAAATGCGAAAGGAGGCGGCCCGCGTTCCCCCCCATAAGAAGGAATAACCGCGGGCGCGCTGCTCACTTCCTCCATTTTCCTCGCGCCTCTTCCAATCTCAGAGCCGCTGTTCCCTCTCTTCCTTCCTTCCGAAGCCTCCGCCGTCGCCTGCCGCCGTTGGTTCGCCATCCCCCTCCCTCAGCCCTCCAACTCAGCCGCCATGGCGTCCAAACCCTCCAAGGGCAAGGGAGTGGCCAAGGGCGCCGGGTCTGTGGAGCCGCCGGAGGACCAGACGAATGCCGCTTTCTTCATCCCGTCGACGGTCGACGTCTACGAGCTCTGGGCCGCCATCAAGCCCCTTTGGGGGTGAAGACGGGGGGGGGGGGAGAGAACTTGGGGCATGCGGCGACGCGCGTCATTCCGGCCGCTTGCGCCGAACCCGGCCCAAATCGGTACCCCTTCTTCGTCGACTACTTTTCTTGTGGGTTATGTCCCCCTTCCCCGATTTCTTCTGTGATGTCATGCACACCTTTGGCTTCCGCCTCTTGGATTTTACTCCAAATGCGGTGGCATGCATGGCTTTCTTCGGGCACCTTTGCGAGGGCTTCGTCGGAGTGCAGCCCAACACGGCGCTCTTCCGCCACTATTTCACCCCTTGGTTCCAGCCGGGTGGTGCCGTCTCTGGGTGCATCACCTGGATTCCGAGATCCAAGGGAGCATACCCGGAGGGCGCCGTGGAGGAGAGGTGGGATGAATGGCGCGGCCGGTGGTGCTGGATTGTAGGAGACGAGCCGCCAACATTCTGCAGGGTCCGCCGGGTGCCGCCGGCCCGTGGCAGCGACTGGGGTGACGTCGCCACTGACGGGAGGCTCACTGTCGCCACCACCAGGATCCACCAGCTCGCCCAGGCCGGGCTCACCCTTGAGATGATCGGGGCGGACTTCATTCGTCGTCGGATCGCCCCGTTGCACAACAAGGGGAGCCCAGCCTGGCTCTTCAAGAACCCGTCTGACGTCATGCGGCTTCGCCCTGGCCTCGACCACAACCTCACTGTGATGGGACACGCCTATTTCTGCCAGCGGCTCTTCCAGCTTGATGTGGGTCGCGACGGCGAGGTCGAACGGACCGGCAAGGCCGCGAAGGCTGCCGCAAAGGCCGGCAAGGCCATCAAGGGGAAACTCTTCAAGCTGCTAGCGGGGGTGGTCCCGCTGTGCAACAATTCACGCCAGTCCGAGATTGTCACCATGATGCCGGAATGCAACGCGCACGGCCCCGTCCCGAGCTGGCAGGAGCCGGCGGACGAGGTCGTGCAGCAATTCTTCGACTCTCTAGTCGAGGGGTGCGTCAAGCCTGACGCCGAGCGGTGGCTTGTGAGGGACACCACCCAGGAAGAGCTGGACTACATCGCCGCTAGGGCGAGGGAGGCGCAGCTCGTCATGGAGGCCGGCAGCGCCGAGGGTGTGGAGGACAAGTATGCCACGGCTGCGGAGGAGGAGGAGCTCGCCCAGTGGGCGGCGGCCGCCGGAGAGGCTAGCAGCACCGGCACCGGAGCTCCGCTGGTCGAAGACGAGGCCGATGGGTCATCATCAGAGGAGGGTGTGGCGGCCGGCTCGGCGCCAGCCAGGGGAAGAGGGCGAGTCCTGCGGCGGGCCTGTTCCGGCGAGCCAATCCGTCCCGGCAAGACTGTGTAGCCTCAATTGGCCCTGGAGGGGTCCGGGCGCCACACGAGGGCCACGGCGGCGAGGAGGCTGACGAAGGCCGCCGAGAAGAAGAAGGCGACAGCCTTTTCTCCGTCTAGGCACGCACAAACTCCGCCCCTCCTTCGCCTCCCCCGGCAGACGTCGACTCGGATGTCGACGCGGAGTTCCCTTTTGATCTCGGGCCTCTCAGCCCGAAGAGGAAGAGGAAATCGGCGGAGGAGGAGGAGATGGACGACGAGTAAGTACTCCATTCCTTACTGCCATTTCCATCCTCCTAGACCATGCCACTCATCTCGATCTGTTCTTGCTTCTTCAGGGACGGAGAGACGTTGGCCCAGAGGATAAAGAGGGCCAAGGCTTCGCCGAGCAGCCAGCCCCCAGTTGGGGCTTCAGGGACACCACTGGTGGTGTTGAGCAGCCCAGACGACAGCCCCCGGCACAGCCCCCAGCGTAAGTTCATCATCCTCTTCTCGCTTGACATGCAGTAGGTGTTTGATGCTATGGTGCTGACCTTGCCGGTTTTGTAGGACGGGAGCAGCAGCAGGAGGAGCCGCAGGGGGCCATCCCCAACACACCACCCCCATCGACCATGCCGCCACGAGGGGCGTCCCCGGCAAGGGCACCAAGCATGGAGCCCACACGCATGGAGGAAGGGGGGAACTTGGGCGCTGGTGGCTCTGCCACGACGCCGGACACCGGCGGGGAGGGGACTTCTGCTTCACAGCCCGGCACTGGTGAGTCGCCTGTCTTCTGTCTTTGCTTTTCTCTTATCTCTTTTTCTTGGCTTCATCATCCCCCTCACTTCCCAGGTTCTCCTTTAACAGATATGGAGGACGTGGACGTCGTCCTCGGGGAAGTTGCTGAGGAGGCCGCGGCGGAGGCCGACAGGATTCCCGCCGAGGAGGCCGCCAAGGACGCTGCCGGGGCCGCCGCGGATAAGGCCGCCGAGGATGCCGCCAAGGGCGCCGCCGAGGGTGTCGGCGGTGGGCCTGCCGGGGAGGCCGGCAAGGCCACAGCTGAGGAAGAGGCGATTGATGATCAGCCTTCTTCCTCCGCAACCTCGGGCCCCGGCAGGTACCTGAAGGTGGACGACGATCTCTTCGTCCATCTCGCAGGGGCGTCAAGCTCCCGAGCGTCCGCCGGAGGGGAAGCCTTCGACAGCGAGGTGCTCGCTGCCACCGGGCTCGAGGTTGTTGATGAACCGGGCGCCGGCGGTGATGGCTCTCCAGAAGGGCAGCTCTTCCGGGCCATGGGGGCCAATTTCCGGAAGCTCCAGGCGCTCTATCGCGCCCGTCTGGACAAGGTTAAGTCCAGAACGGCAGCGGTGGACGAGGCGGAGGTGGACTTCCATGCGCGCGTTGCTGAGGCGCAAACTTGATTTCACCAGTCCCGCGAGGAGCAGAGGGCCTTCCAGGAAGAATTGGCCAAGCGCGATGCGGAGCTCATCATGAAGATGGCCGACATCGAGAAGGCCCAGGAAGAGGCAGCGAACTTGGCTGCCGTGGCGGAGGCCGCCCGGAACCAGCATCAAGCCGCCCTCGATTCCCAGGAAGAAGACCTCTCCGCGCGTGAGGCGAAGCTTGCCGCAACGCTCCGCGGCAAGGATGAGGAGTTCGAGGTCCTTGTCGAGCGGCGGACTCGCGAGCTGGGGCAGAGGCACAAGGAGGCACTCGATGCCCAGGCTCTGGTCTTTGCCGGCAAGGTGAAGGAGCTGGAGGTAGAGCGGGACGGGCTGAGGGAGCAGGCCCTCAAGCTGTCCGACGAGAAGAACATGCTCAACTGCGCCTTGACGGAGGCACAGGGAGCGGTCATCAGTAGGGCTGGGGAGCTCTCCGAGGCACAAAACTCCATCAGAGATCTCAAGCTGAGGCTGGAGAACCTCGAGAAGATGTTGTCGGAGAGCTCGGCTCGGGAGGAGACCTTGACCAAGAGCCTGGAGGAGGAGAAGCAGCTGCGGGCGCACGAGGGTGCCTCCCACCAAGAATACGTGGCGGGCGAGAACAGGTGGATCAGCCGGCTGGAGGACATCGCCGGCAGGGTAACCTCGCAGTTGGCCCTCATGGGGATACCAAACGTGAGGTATGCCCCTGAGTGGAGCGGGTCCGTCAACGCCAAGCTGACCCTGTTCTTCGAGGGCGTCCTCGGTGCCTTGGCTGATCTTCACTCCAACAAAACGGCCACGCTCGCCGGGGAGGCCCGGCGGCTTTGCCGGGGGGTCATGACCAAGGTCCTCACCAAGATGGCGCTCTGGAACCCCGCCCTCGACTTCGAAGCCGCGATGGACAGCTTGCCAGAGGATGCTGACCTCACGGTGCTCAAGGAGCGCATCAAGCCTGTCATCAGCTGCATCGACGAAATCAAGAGGGTGGAAGGCCAGCGCCGGGATTAGGCATCCCGGTCTTCTTCGCCGCTGTGGGTTCATGACTAAGACAAATTTTATCTTTAGTTAGAACCGCAGCAATGATGTAATATAACTTTGAAATATCTTTGGAATTATGCATATTATTTTCCTATTTGCTGCCTCTTTGCGTGTCCACCCTACGCTAACTGGGTAGGCTTGTCGGTGCGAAAAACCCAAGGCGGCGTCTTGGGGACGGGTCCCCATTGGCCTGCCGGGCGAGCGTGCTGCCGGGTCCGCCACCTTGCCGCCCTCAACGCAGCCGCTCGAACTGTCGAGCTTGACTCGAGTCAGAGTCGAGAGCCTTGCCAATTGCGGAAGGCTACCCTACCGTTTCCAACGCAGCCATCTGAACTGTTGAGAGGACTCGAAACAAAGCAAAGGCGTTGCCGATCGGGAAGGGCCCCATTTGCGTGTAGGTTTCTTTTTGCACAAAGATCAAAAGCTCCGTGGATAACAACTTTAAATAATAGGATGGAAATATCCAGGGTTCAATGTAACTTATCTTCTATTTGTAGCCGCTCGAGCGCTGATCTCCTAGCCTCCTCTCTTCTCGAAGGGCCGTGAAGACGAAAGAGTGATGGGCAAGCCGTCGGAGCCGATTCTCACAACTAGTCCCCAACCAGGCACGCCAAAGATGTCGGTGTATTTGGATCGACACCTATGGGATCACAAGAATCCCTTCTACGGTTGCAGGGCGCGGGGTTGAGATAAGAGCGGATCTAACAGTTAGCACACGGTTCGTTTACCCAGGTTCGGGCCGCAAAGATGCGTAAAACCCTACTCCTGCTTTGGTGGATTATATGTTTGTGTTCTTCAGCTAGTGAGGAGCTCCCAAAAGCCGACTCGTGAGGAGTTCTAAAAAGCCGAATCCTTCTCCTGGTAGCCTCGGGCCTCCTTTTATAGGGAAAAGGGGTTGCCACAGTGGCACACAGGAGGTGGAAAGGGTACAGTGATGCGAGGTTATCGCTCGCATTACATGACAAGGCATATTTAATGCGCTTAGCTTAGGTGTCCTTGCTTTATCGGGGGCGGGGGAGACATCCGTCTTGTCCGTCGCCGCTCCTTCTTGTGTTGACACGCGCCCTGGCCAGCGGTGCCTGAGACGCCATGTAGGCAGGCAGGCAGCTGAGGTGGCGTAATGGTGGGTTGATAACCCTCAACCGTAAGGGATCGAGATAGTCTTCGCGGGTAAGAATAACCCAATTTATTGATTCAACACACGGGGAGCCAAAGAGTATTTATAAGCTTTGACAGTTGAGTTGTCAATTCAACCGCACCTGAAATATACTTACTTGCAACAAAAGATAAGTGGTAACAGTGATATGATAGTGATAGTAGTAATAGTAAAAGTAAACAGCAAAAGTAAATAGCAATAGTAAATAGCAAAAGTAGCAACTAGTGACAAGCAGGATTTAAAACACTGTAGGCTAGGGTGACGGATGGTTGGGCGCTGCATGGATGAGATATATCATGATTCTACCTTGGGGCACGGCACACGGAAAAGTAATGATCATCTAGGCAAATATCAAACATTAGGCATGTATCCCGTAGGTAGTTGTGCGTGCTTGCAATAAGAACTTGCACAACATCTTTTGTCCTACCATCCCGCTACGAACGGGGCCAAAAGGAACTTATGGAGATTAAGGTGCTCCTGTCAAAGAGCACCGGAACAAAGCAATGAACTCAATGGATACATGTAATCCTCAAACTACGGACCATCCCCTTTGGTGTCCCAAGCTGTCACTTTTGGGATCGCCGGTTCCGAACCATAACAGGTGCAAACAACTCATAGATAGGATCAAGAACACAAATATATTCATGCAAACACATATGGTTCAGATCTGAAATCATGGCACTCGGGCCCTAAGTGTCAAGCATTAAGAATAACAAGTTGAAGCAAAGATGATAAACACCATAGTAGATGATAGGCAACATGCCCCCAACGATCTGACAAACTATTACATGATCTAACTCATCCAATCCCTACCATCCCCTTCGCCTACAGCAGGGGATTACTCACACTTGGAAGGAGAAGTCATGGAGGGATGATGGAGTGGTGATGATGATGACGATGGCGACGATCTCCCCTCTCCGGAGGCCAATTCAGTCTCCAGATTAGCCCTCCCAAAGAAGAACAGAGGGTGGCGGCGGCTCCACAACGAAAACTGCGAAAAGAACTTCTGATCTGGGATTTCTCCGTCGCGAGCTAAATACGAGTCAAAGTAGGGCACCAGGGGAGATGGGGCCCACCCAGGCGACCCCCCGGCGCGGCCAGGGGCTGGGCCGCGCCACCAGGGCGCCTGGGCACCCCCTGGCCCCCCTCTGGCCCCACTTCTGGCTCCGGGTTCCTTCGGGTGCGTGGATTTTCTATGATTTTTCGTGGATTTTTCTGAGATACCTAAAAATCCGTTTTCCTGCACACAATAAAACCATACAGGCAGCTCTGCTGAAAACAGCGTCAGTCCGGGTTAGTTTAGTTCAAATCATGCAAGAATGAGGTCAAAACAATATCAAAAGTGTTTGGAAAAGTAGATACGTTTGAGACGTATCAACTCCCCCAAGCTTAGCATATTGCTTGTCCTCAAGCAATTCAGTTCAACGAACTGGACGCGACAAAGAAAACTTTGACAAACTCTTTTGCTTCATTAAATGTATATAAGCATGTACTACGAAAAGAGTCTAGCAAGTATTGAAACAGTACTATGAGGACAATGCACGGAGCAATCCCTCTTTCAAGTGACCAATCACAAATACCTAAAAGTAAATAATATATTACTGAAAATCAAGACAAGATCACATTGCACATAGCTTGAGCATATTAGGGTGGTATCTCGCTAGCCTCCATGAGTGAAGCAAAACATAAATGCAGAAACTCCTCCAGAGTTTTAAAGCAGACTAGAACTAAGAATTTCAGAATAAATAATATCACAAGCATGCAGAAGACAATGTAATACTTTGGGACAATGCACATTACACTCAGAATGACAATTATGCTCTCCTAGTTGGTGCTTTGAAGAAAGAGGGTGGAGACTCTCGAACCGTGGCTTTTGTTGGCAAGGTTGAAAAACCGTGGTCGGAAACAAAAACTAAACATGTACCAGAGCTCTTGGTTTTAAAAACAGAGGTAAAAACATTTTTGAGAGGTGCATATTTCGTCAACGAATGCTAGCAGATAACTCAATCACTTCTTGAGCTGGACAAGTTTCGAGGAACGGCTCCCGCATGAGGACGATCACATCCTCTTAATCTCCTTTGTTTATCACTGCCAAAGTTTTCTGATTTCTCATGAACAAAGCGTGAAGGAGGGTTTGTTTGTTGTATTATCTTTTATGAGCTGGGCGCACTCTATGCCAGTTCCTTATCGTATTAGGGTTTGCACATTAGACATGCAATCCAGGGGTGAAACTTGTCCAACTTAAAAAGATCATGAATTAACTACTACTTCCTCATGAGCTAAAACAGAGGCACAAAAAGAGAAATGCTTTTGATTAATTTCGAGATGGTACACGAAAGTCTTCGTTAGGAATGGCTGGTAAATACCATGTATAGGAAGGTATGGTGGACTCATATGGCATAACAGGTTTTTAAGGATTTTGGATGCACAAGCAGTCAGTCCGCTTAGTACAGGTGGAGGTTAGCAAAAGATTGGGAAGCGACCAACTAGAGAGCAATAACGGCCATAATCATGCAGAGCGACAAAGCAACATTGAATTGGGCATGAGAGTGATATAACTATTCTAAAACTCAAAGATCATCAAGGCAGAGCAGACTTTTCAGTCTCAAACATGTGTAAGCGTGTGCCAAGTCAATCCAAAAATTCTCTAAAGGTAAATACCACCTTAGTATACCGAACTATGAACAATGCAATGCATGTAGATCATTTCAATAACACATTATATACTCTAGTTATTCGAGACTAGCCACAAGGAAAGCATGAACCACTGGAAGAGCATTGTAAACATAGCACTATGTCGCTACAAGCTGGTCTCTAGATCATAAGTACAGGCATATGTACAAAAGTAGAAACAAGAAGAGTTCATACCGGTCTTCCTTGTTGCTTCCCTTCAGTTGCTCTTCATCATTACTGCCTCGTCACTTGCACGATCGAACATAGGAAATATAATTAAATGTCATCATGGACTCGAGCTAAACTCTGGAAACAAAGCAAACTAGAGAGAAAAGGAAATATTTTTGGATTATTTCAAATGTTGAACGAAAGCAAAAGAAAGAGAAAATCTTTTTGTTGTTTTTGCAAAGAGAGAAATAAAGAAGAACGGGCAAAAACTTCGAAAAGATCAAGGCGAATAAAACGGATAATACAATGGCAAAGTGAGAGGGGCACGTACCCCCCCAAGCTTAGGCTTTTGGCCTAAGTTGGTAGCAGCTACTGCCCCCAGGAGCCTCCTGCTCCGCGGGTATGGTGGTGAGACCAAGGGTCGTAGAAGGACGCTGGCGCGTATACCGAACTCCTCGGAGTCTCCCACGAGGAAGGGTCCGTACGCCAAGCAGAGGAAGACCCTTCACCAAACTCGGTGGCGGTTTCTTCCTGAAAAGGTGGTAACTCACCGTGCTCCTCCTCGTCGGGCACAACCCCCTCCATGGGGTTATGAAACCGATGCTGGACCATGAACTCATCGAACTGGACAACATCAAAGGACCATCCATTCGTGCGAGAAAAATCAAACAAAAGAGGTGCAGGTAGACGGATCTCGCGTTCTGCGGTAGTTCCGAAACGCAAGATATAAACAAGATTATCCAGCTCAGAAGCCATGGTAACAAACTTATGCCTTTTCATAGCAGCAAGATCAAAGCTTAAATAAGTAAAAGGATTATCATCAGGGTGTGGGGTGCCTCCAAGATGTTCTAAGATAAGTGTGGCATAAATGCCACCATATAAGTCCCCCTTGTTACCATTCATAGCAAGGCGTCGAGCAATTAAGGCACCCAGATTATAATCAGACCTCCCTGAGAGGGCTGCTGCCAGGATAGCAATATCCGGAGCAGAAATGCTGCTCGTGTTGTCACGAGCTAACACCCCTCTAGCAACATAATATGCAAAATACCTGAGGTGAGGAAATAAGATGCTGGAGATCTTCGACCGATGAATATCCCTCGTACCCATGCTGCAGAGAGAGTTGATGACGGTTTTCAGCTCGGAGGGCTGAGTGGCCATCCTAGCCGTCCTCCCAACGTTTGGCACACCTATTATTTCACAAAACTTTCCCAAAGTCATGATGATAAGATCATTGTAAATTTTAAACTCAATAGCACCTGAATCAGGATTATATCTAAAACTGTCAATGAAACTGGAGGTGAGTTTTTGATATTGAGTAACACGGCACGTGACGAGCCGTGTCAAACCTGCATTAGCACAAAGATTATAAAACTCATCCTTGATTCCCGCAGCTGCAAGGAATTCATCACATGGAAACGTCATCGCACGCGCTGGACTTGTGTCTTCCAACAACTCCAGGGGCACATGATCTTCATTATAGCTCACCCTAGCAGTCGAGGGCGAAGCTGCGGCTCTAGTAACTCGATCGGAGTGTGCAGGCCTCCTCTTCTCAAGCCACCCTTTTGCCCTTCCTAACAAACTCATTTCTGAAATTTTTGGCAATTTACAAAAACGAGGATTAAAACAAGGTGTGTTAAGGCAAACTACTCAACTCACTTGCCCAAGGCATAAACTTGCATCAAAACTTGGAATATAACTTTCTACACATGCATGCAAGCTCATCTATACAACACCAAGAACTACTAAATACTCACAAATGAAGCCACCAATCAGAAATCTAATTGGAGGGGTGGAGGAGTCACATACCAGGGAGTATTTGTTCAAAATCTCAGCTCAAATGATGGGATGTAGAGAGAGATCAAAAAATCGCCTCCAAGAACAGCAAGAACACAAGAACAAGTGCAGAACTCGCGGTTTTGGAGAAAAAGAGAGAGGGAGGAAGAAGACATACCTGGAGGGGGGCATGTGGGCCCCAGGCACCCTGTGGGCGCGGCCAGGGGCTGGGCCGCGCCAGCTGGCCGCCTGGGCCACTAGTGGGTCCCCCTGGCTGGCCCCAGGTCCCTCTGTGTCACTCCCGACATGGAAATTTTTATTATGATTGTTCTGGAATTTTTCTGAAAACTTCACTGTTGAAATTTTTTCGAAGTTCAAAAATCTGCGGAACTCTCTGAAAACTTGAAGCAGTTAGTAGTATTGTGAAGCTTCAAAACATAAACACTTGGTACAACAAGTAGAACAAGAACTAAAATAAGTGAAAACATAACAAGCTCAACTTTTTATCTATATAAAACTTGTTTACTAGTAAGGTTGATCAAGTCTTACCAACAAACAGGCGATATATAGAGCAAAAAATCTCACCTCTTACGAAGTAATCACTGAACCTTTACCTTGATGGACATTGTCCCCACCATGATAGTTTTGTATTTGTGAGGCACATGTAGTGGACAATCCCATTCTCCAATCTTCACGGTCTCGATATTTTCTATAGAGTTGAGGCCATGCCTCCTGTCGGTCTTCTTTGGAAAATATACCGTGTGTTCTTTATTATTTACGTTGAAGGTAACCTTCCCTTTATTGCAATCAATAATAGCACCTGCGGTGTTAAGAAAAGGTCTACCAAGAATAATGGACATGCTCCCATCCTCGGGCATGTCAAGCACAACAAAATCAGTAAGAATCAAACAATTAGCAACTTCTACGGGAACATCCTCACAAATACCTATCGGGACGGCGGTTGACTTGTCAGCCATCTGAAGGGAGATATCTGTAGGAATTAGTTTCTCTAAACAAAGCCTATCGTAAAAAGAGAGAGGCATAACACTCACTCCTGCTCCAAGATCACATAAAGCAGTTTTGACATAATTAGTCTTTATGGAGCAAGGAATGGTGGGTATACCTGGATCACCGAGCTTCTCAGGAATCTTGCCACTGGAAAGGGCATGGGTTTCTGCACCCATGGTTCTCTTTCCTTCCCATGTTTTCTTGCGATGAAGTCTTCTTTAGTGTACCTCTTACGTTTGTCAGGTGCTTCTTCTTCTCGAACTTCAGGCGGATCATTCTTCTCATTATCCTTACCTTCAGGTTCAGCACCGTCTTCAGTCTCAGCATCGGAGATAGATACACTGTTGGGATCAACAACTGGCTCTTCATCTGCAATAGAATCATTAGAATTGCCAGTCTCCTTATGTTTCTTCTTCTTCTTTGGAGAGCCAACAATTTCTTCTTCCTGCATTTGAGAATCTTGCTCGATTCTCTTCGGATGCCCCTCTGGATAGAGAGGATCTTGAGTGCTAGTTCCTCCTCGGGTCTTAATCCCGAAAGCCTGCAAATTATCTTGTTTGGCATTGTTAGCAAGCAAATCTTTTTGCACATTAGAAATTTGGTCAAGCTGAGTTTTAACCATATGAAAATGCTTCACAAGACATTGAACATCATTAACTGTTCTACCTAGAACATCAAGCAAACTTTTGATAGCAAGGGAATTATCATGCAACTGACTTTGTATCTTCTCATTAAAATGATTTTGTTTCATAATAAAATTATCAAACTCATCTAAACATTGATCAGGAGGCTTACCATGAGGGATGTCACTTGCGTTGAAATCTAACAGAGAGTGTACCTCTACCATAGGAGGGTGAGTGGTAGGCTCACACAGCTTCTCAAAAGGGGGTAGATTCTTCACGTCTTCCGCTTTAATACCTTTCTCTTTAATAGACTTCTTTGCTTCTCGCATATCTTCGGGGCTTAGAACAAACATGCCCCTCTTCTTTGGTGGTAGAGGTGGTTCAGGGACGGACCAATCTTCATGATTTTTGGCAATCCTGCCCATCAAATCTTCTGCATCGTCCGGTGTCCTTTTCCTGAAAACACAACCAGCACAACTGTCCAAATAGGACCTGGATTCATCAGTTAGACCAGCATAGAATATATCGATTAATTCGTTCTTAGGGACTTCATGTCCCGGTCTAGCCCGAATCAGACCGCAGTACCTCCCCCAAGCTTTAGGGAGGGACTCATCCTGCAACTGTTTAAAGTTATAAATTCTTTGTAAAGCAGCATGTTGCATGTGAGCAGGAAAGTACTTATCAACAAAAGAGTGAGCTAAGTCTTGAGGACTCTTAATGGAACCGCACGGAAGTGAATCATACCATGCTTTAGCACCTTCCTTCAAGGAGAAAGGAAGAAGCTTGGTCACATAAAAGTATCGTATCTTCTCATCTGTGGTAAACAGGCCACCCAACTCACTGAGTTTTGTTAGGTGTGCAATAGCATCATCATTTTCTCTGCCATAAAAGGGGTCAGCTTCAACCATAGGTATAAGTGAAAGATCAACAGAGAAATCATAATCAGGATCATCAATGCATATAGGACATGTAGCAAATTCAGGATCAGGAACGGTTTTGTTCTTCAAAGAGTGTTTTTCAAACAGTTTCTTAATAACTTCAGGGTCAGAGACAGAAAACTCTGTCAGTTCCCTGCATAAATCTTCATCGAGCATATAGTAATCATCATCAAGGAGTCTCTCCTTGAGTTTAATCAAATCAGGATAATCATAAGTTTCACCAATAGGGTAGCGAGTAACAGGAATTTCAATTCCAGACTTTTTAGCAGCAGCAGCGATCTGTTTCTCAAGAGCATAACCAAGTGAACTAATATCATCAACAGTAGTAGAAGCATCATCAAGAGTATCGGACATAGTAACAGATTCAGTAGGAGCATCATGTGGTGGTGGTGAGGCAAACTTACTCATAACAGAAGGCGAATCAAGTGTAGCACTAGTGCTCAGAACAGTACCTCTTCTTGTAGTAGATAGTAAGATCGGAACCTTAGGGTCTCCTTTCTTACCCATAGCGGATGAAGTGCAGCAGGTAGGATACTTCAAGTAGACTTGTAAATATTGCTATGCTCCCCGGCAACGGCGCCAGAAAACGGTACTTGATAACCCTCAACCGTAAGGGATCGAGATAGTCTTCGCGGGTAAGAATAACCCAATTTATTGATTCGACACACGGGGAGCCAAAGAGTATTTATAAGCTTTGACAGTTGAGTTGTAAATTCAGCCGCACCTGAAATATACTTACTTGCAACAAAAGATAAGTGGTAACAGTGATATGATAGTGATGGTAGTAATAGTAAAAGTAAACAGCAAAAGTAAATAGCAATAGTAAATAGCAAAAGTAGCAACTAGTGACAAGCAGGATTTAAAACACTGTAGGCTAGGGAGACGGATGGTTGGGCGCTGCATGGATGAGATATATCATGATTCTACCTTGGGGCACGACACACGGAAAAGTAATGATCATCTAGGCAAATATCAAACATTAGGCATGTATCCCGTAGGTAGTTGTGCGTGCTTGCAATAAGAACTTGCACAACATCTTTTGTCCTACCATCCCGCTACGAACGGGGCCAAAAGGAACTTATGGAGATTAAGGTGCTCCTGTCAAAGAGCACCGGAACAAAGCAATGAACTCAATGGATACATGTAATCCTCAAACTACGGACCACCCCCTTTGGTGTCCCAAGCTGTCACTTTTGGGATCGCCGGTTCCGAACCGTAACAGGTGCAAACAACTCATAGATAGGATCAAGAACACAAATATATTCATGCAAACACATATGGTTCAGATCTGAAATCATGGCACTCGGGCCCTAAGTGTCAAGCATTAAGAATAACAAGTTGAAGCAAAGATGATAAACACCATAGTAGATGATAGGCAACATGCCCCCAACGATCTGACAAACTATTACATGATCTAACTCATCCAATCCATACCATCCCCTTCGCCTACAGTAGGTGATTACTCACACATGGAAGGAGAAGTCATGGAGGGATGATGGAGTGGTGATGATGATGACGATGGCGACGATCTCCCCTCTCCGGAGGCCAATTCAGCCTCCAGATTAGCCCTCCCGAAGAAGAACAGAGGGTGGCGGCGGCTCCGCGACGAAAACTGCGAAAAGAACTTCTGATCTGGGATTTCTCCATCGCGAGCTAAATACGAGTCAAAGTAGGGCACCAGGGGAGGTGGGGCCCACCCAGGCGACCCCCCGGCGCGGCCAGGGGCTGGGCCGCGCCACCAGGGCGCCTGGGCACCCCCTGCCCCCCCCCCTCTGGCCCCACTTCTGGCTCCGAGTTCCTTCGGGTGCGTGGATTTTCTGTGATTTTTCGTGGATTTTTCTGAGATACCTAAAAATCCGTTTTCCTGCACACAATAAAACCATACAGGCAGCTCTGCTGAAAACAGCGTCAGTCCGGGTTAGTTTAGTTCAAATCATGCAAGAATGAGGTCAAAAAAATATCAAAAGTGTTTGGAAAAGTAGATACGTTTGAGACGTATCATGGGTCTTCACGAAGATCTGCATGTTGCCATGCAAGTGCCTGCCCAGCTGGTTGGGACGGCAGCTGCATGGGGCAGTGGATGCGTAGTTGGTGTGGGCCTGATGGTGGCCCCGCGGGTGTCCTCGGCAAGGGCCTTGCCGGGGCTCCGGCAAGGGTCTTGCCGCAGCGCCTGCTGTCATCCTCGGCAAGGTGCTTGCCGGAGGTCTTGTGGTCTTCCTTGGCTGGGATCCCGCCAAGGGTCGTCGTCTTCTTAGCTTGTATCTGATCTTGAATGTATTCACAAAGATCTGCATGCCACTACGGGGATGCCTCCCGAATCCTCGCCCTATGGGGGCAGTGGACTCAAGGGTGGTCCGCACCGTAGGCGTGGGGCGAGTTGCCGCGGTGAGGGTCTTGCCGGGGCTGCTAAGGCTGGCCCCGGCAAGGATCTTGCCGGGGCTGCTAGGGCCGGCTCCCGGCAAGGATCTTGCCGGGGGACCCCGCTTCGTCCCTTTGCTCTTTGTGGTCTTGGCTTTGGGCTTCAGTCTCCATCGAGCTTAGGTCTTACCCTGGCTCACCTCCCCTTCCATGCTTGGTGTGGTGGTGCCCGTGGCTCAGACTGCCCGTGCATAGTTATTGGGGTACAAAAAGTGTACCCCTCTTTTTGTACACCGACATTTATCATTTACCTACTCGAGGACGAGCAAGAATTAAGCTTGGGGATGCTTGATACGTCTCCAACGTATCTATAATTTTTTATTGTTCCATGCTATTATTTATGAAGTCTTAGATGTTTAATGGGATTTATCATTCACTTTTATATCATTTTTGGGACTAACCTACTAACCCAAAGGCCCAGTCCAGATTGCTGTTTTTTTGCCTATTTCAGGGTTTTGCAGAAAAGGAATATCAAATGGAGTCTAAACGGAATGAAACCTTCACGAGAGATATTTTTGGAGAAAATCACGCAGGATAGACTTCGGGGCCAAGCCAGGAGACAGAAGGGCCACCCTCGAGGGTGGGGGCGCGCCCCCCTTCCCAGGGCGCGCCCCCCTGCCTCGAGGGCAGCCCCAGTGGCCCTTGGTGCCCCTCTTCTTCCTATATATACCTACGTACCCCAGAAACTCCAGGCAAAGAGAGAAAACCCTAATTCCACCGCCGTAGCTGTTGTTCCCATGGAGATCCCATCTTGGAGCCTGTTCCGGGAGGGGGATCCATCACGGGGGCCTTCATCATCATCATCATCGCCCTCACCATGAGTTGTGAGTAGTTTACCACAGACCTTCGGGTCCATAGCTAGTATCTAGATGGCTTCTTCTCTCTATCTGGATCTCAATACAAAGTTCTCCTCGGTCTTTGAGGAGATCTATTCGATGTAATCTCTTTTTGCGGTGTGTTTGTCGAGATCCGATGAACTGTGAGTTTATGATCAAGGTTATCTATGAAAGATATTTGGTTCTTCTCTGAACTTTTTATGTATGCTCATAATATCCTTGCAAGTCTCTTCGAATTATTGGTTTGGTTTGGCCTACTAGATCTATAGTTCTTGCAATGGGAGAAGTGCTTGGCTTTGGGTTCAATCTTGCGGTGTCCTTTCCCAGTGACAGTAGGGGCACCAAGGCACGTATTGTATTGTTGCCATCGAGGATAAAAAGATGGGGTTTTCATCATATTGCTTGAGTTTATCCCTCTACATCATGTCATCTTGCTTAAGGCGTTACTCTGTTCATATGAACTTAATACACTAGATGCATGCTGGATAGCGGTCGATGTGTGGAGTAATAGTAGTAGATGCAGGCAGGAGTCGGTCTACTTGTCTCGGACGTGATGCCTATATACAATGATCATGCCTAGATAGTCTCATAATTATTCGTTTTTCTATCAATTGCTCGACAGTAATTTGTTTACCCGCCGTAGAATACCGCTATCATGAGAGAAGCCACTAGAGAAAACTATGGCCCCCGGGTCTATCTCTATCATATTACTTTCCCGTTAATTTCTTTTGCCGCTTTTATTTGCTGTTTTATTAAACTAAAAAATACCAAAAAATATAAACTATCATCTCTATCAGATCTCACTATCGTAAGTGACCGTAAAGGGATTGACAACCCCTTATCGCGTTGGCTGCGAAATTATTATTTATTTGTGCAGGTGCGAGGGACTGGCGCGTGGTCTCCTACTGGATTGATACCTTGGTTCTCAAAAACTGGGGGAAATACTTACGCTATTGTGCTACATCTCCCTTTCCTCTTCGAGGGAATACAACGCAAGCTCAAGAGGTAGCAAACGCAATGGCATATTCATATAGAGAAATACCTCAAAGATGTACTGAGGAAATTCGGCATGCACGATTGCAAAGGCGTCAAAATTCCTTTGCCCACAAATGGTCATCTGTGCACTGATGAAAATGGTATTGACTTCGATCATAAGGTATACCGCTCCATGATTGGTTCTTTATTGTACATATGTGCATCTAGGCCAGATATAATGCTTAGTGTTTGCATGTGTGCTCGATTTCAAGCTACACCGAAGGAATCACACCACAAGGTTGTGAAACATATTCTTCGATATCTAGCTCACACACCAACACTTGGATTATGGTACCCCAAGGGCTCGGCTTTTGATCTCATTGGATATTCAGACTCTGACTATGCTGGTGATCGTGTGGACCGCAAATCAACATCTGGTACATGTCATTTCCTTGGAAGATCTTTGGTCTGTTGGTCCTCGAAGAAGCAGAATTGCGTATCACTATCTACCGCTGAAGCTGAGTATATTGCTGCTGGCTCTTGGTGTGCTCAATTGTTATGGATGAAGCAAACTCTCAAGGACTATGGCGTCAACGTGAAGAATGTGCCTCTCTTCTGTGACAATGAGAGTGCCATCAAGATTGCTCACAACCCAGTTCAGCACTCGAAGACAAAGCACATTCAGATTCGTCATCACTTTCTTCGTGATCATGTGTTGAAGGGCGACATTTCTATTGAACATGTGAAGACTGAAGAACATCTAGCCGATATCTTCACAAAGCCCTTGAATGAGAAGAGATTTAGCAAGTTGCGGTGTGAGCTAAATATCTTAGAATCTTCGAATGTTCTTTGAATTGGACACTCATCCTAACACTTATGCAAAATTGATGACTTAGATGTGCAACACATGAAGAAATTGTTTTTCTTCAATCAATGAAGAATAACGCTCTAAGTGTGAAGAAATTAATGAACAATTTGATTCTCAGAACCCTACGACAATTGTACGCGGTGTATGAAATCATTATTCATATACGGTGGGTCACGCCACCACAAAAGTCGAAAATCTTCAATTTGAGTTTTTGA
Organism: Secale cereale; assembly: GCA_902687465.1. NCBI lineage: Eukaryota > Viridiplantae > Streptophyta > Magnoliopsida > Poales > Poaceae > Secale > Secale cereale. Next base: position 434,736,716 of record LR738714.1, read on the forward strand.
AATTCCTCAGTTGTTCATATTCTTTAACTTTGCATTATCTTCACTGTCTCCATCTCTGTTCTTCATTGGCTATATATATAATATATATATATATAGGATTGACTATTCGTCATCCTGGGTGAGTAATAGTTATTCTTCACCCACCTCTATTTTAACATCTATGCATCGTAAATTTACGTTTCGTAAATTTTTTCTTATTTTAGACATAAAAAGAGAACGTAAGAAAACCTATAAACGTCGTAAAAAATATTTTATATTACGTAAAATTACAAATGTAAAAACATAGTGTAAAATATACATAAAATTACAATAGTAACATTATATATATACAGCCGGTCTATTCTCATAACATTATGAGAATAATATTCTCATAACACTTCCGCACTGCACGCATAACACGAGGGCACTGCACTCTTACTGCAACACAGAGACCAGTGAACTTCATGTTGAAAAAAATGTACGTGTTGTTTTTTCGGTACCTTTTTTGCTCTAGTTTTTTAGCTGTTTGTCGGAACAATGCGTGTAATATACCGTTGAAAAGGTATGGATTATGCGCTACTTCGCCATGTTAAACACTTTTCGAGATTTCGCACGGTTTAAGAGCAGTTTTAAAAACGGTGTGACCAACGAATAATGGCAGCGAGCGTCTTTTCGTGTTTTTTTCTAAACCGCTCGTCGGAATGAAGCATATGATACATCGTTGGAAAGATATCGTCGGCGCGCATCTTTTTCATATATAATTTTTTGTCTAATTCGTTACGGTTTAAAAACAGTTTCAAATTTACTAAATCGCAGAATTCTGTTTCTCGATTTTTTTTCAAATTTTCGGTACTGTTTTCACTCCAGTTTTCTAACCGTTTGCCGAAGCAAGGCGTGTAATATACCGTTGAAAAGCTACGGACGAGGCACAACTTTCATATGTTGAAATGTTTTTGAGATTCCTTACGGTTTTTAGTTAATTTTGAAAATCATGCGGCTGACTACAAAGGGCAGCAGCAGTTTTTGGCGAAATTTTTACAAACCGTTGGTTCAAATGATTCAATATATATGCCGTTGGAAAGATATCGACGAGACGCAACTTTTTTATGTAGAACACTCTCTCTAATTCCTTACGGTTTAAGAGAGCAGTTTTAAAATTACCGAACGCGGAACACTCTGTTTTCATGACACTCAAATCGACGTGCATACTTCATCAGACAGAAGAGCGCACTGCTTGAGAGTGCAAACCGCACTCCATCAGGCGTGCAAGGGAATTGCATGTTTTTTAAACGCATATTGTTTTTAAATGGATTGTACGAAAAGTCCTTTTTTGGTGGACTGTTTTGAAGTCCAAAGTGCACCGCATTTGCATGATTTTGTAAATGCATTTTTGTTTTAAAATGTGTGTACTGACAAGTCCTTCGCGGTGGAATTTTTTATAGACCAAAGCACAGTGCATTTTTGCATGTTTTTAAATGCATTTTTTTTGAAATGGCTGTACTAAAAAGTCTTCCGTAGTGAACTTTTTTCAAGACCAAAGTGCACCGCATTTGCATGAGTTTTTAATTGTATTTTCTTTTAAAAGTTGTGTACTTTAAAGTCCTTCATAGTGGACTTTTTTGTAGACCAAAGTGCACTGCATTTTTACATGTTTTAAATGCATTTTGTTCGAAATGAACTATACTGAGGAGTCCTTCGTAGCAGACTTCTTTTTTTACCCAAGTGCACTGCATGTTCACTTACCTAACAAACCACCACAAAATGAACCAGACACCTTTCACTTTGAAAATGAACCGCAAGCACTCTTGAAAATGAACCACATTACTCATTTTAGTATTTTAAACTTCACCAATCACCACGAAATGAATCACATCATTTTTTTCTCGAAGTACATACCATGAAAAATAAACCACAAACTGCTAGTTGTTTTTTTGTTCTCTTCTTTTACATCAAATAAAATAGGACAAGCCGCCATGCACAAACAAATGGACCCCTGCACAATGTACAAGAGAACCACCCGACGCCGAACGGGAAGTGGATGCTCGCCGGAACCACTTAATTCTTTTTTCCTGCAAAATAAGCAAATGAACCTAAGAGAAAATCATAGTGCACCGCATTTACAATTTGATTTTTCTTTAGAAAAAACACCAAATAGTGAGGCGAGCAACCCGGCGGCCGTCAGAGTTTGTTGAATCGGCGACTGCAACCCGGTTGAGCTGCATCGCTGATCGAGGTGAACTGGGGCACAACCCATGATTTTGAAATAGGGGAATTCCACCTGTGAGCACAAACTTTCACCGGCAAGCACAAACTTTCAGTAGTACAGAGAGTCAGAGACATAGCCAACCAAACAGAAGAAAAAAGACAGAAAAGAACTACAGCCGGAGGGAGACTTGCAAACTGAAATAGGCCAGCTGGAGGAGATAAGGGGACGGTCAGTGGACCTCCACGGGCGAACTACAAGCACGTCACCGCCGAACTGGAACGACATTGCCGATTTACACGGCGCAGCTTCCAGCGATGAAGGGCCCCGACCTGATGCCTCCATTTTTCTCGCCGCTCTGGCGCTCCATCTCTGCTGGAGATGCATGGGGACGGCCATCGGCGACACCGTAGGAACCACAAAGAGTTGTGGTTCATGGAGCTGTCGTGGCAAGTTGCGGCCGCCATCATCGTGGAGCTCGGCACCAAGGAACTGCATGGGGCGAGCTACTAGACCGCGTACCTAGGCAAATGGAGCCGCATGCCTCGAGCAGCCGAACTGCATGCTGAAGTGGAAGGGGAGGCGAAAACCACGAGGGCCCATAAGGCGAACTGCATAGGAGCTGGGGAGGAGAGGGCCATGGGGTGCTCACCGGATCCGAGGAGGAGAGGGCCACAGCGACCTGAACGCGAGGGAGGGGCATTCGGCGGCGCCGCGCTCCACTTGCACCGGGCAGTGGTAGGACTCCCCAGATCCAGGGTAGCCGCTGATGGCGACGGTGGATCCACATCGAATCCGGGGCGGGACAGGCGATGGAGGTGCTGCGGGCTAGGTTGAGAGGGTGGCGTGGGGCGGCGCGCGGTGGTGGCTGCGACGGGGCCGCGCGTGGTGATGGCTGTGGCCGGGCGACGGGCGGTGGTGCTCGGGGCGGCGGCTGTCCGCAGTAGCTCTGGGTTCTGGCCGCGGTGCGGAGCCCCTACGGCAGAGGGGTAGCGGGGGGCTCAGTGGTGGAGGAGTGGGTAGGTGGGGGAGTGGGCGGGGGTGGTGCGGGAGTTGCCCCAGGGTGGGGTTTGACCGAGCGGGAGGAAGGTGGGTAGGTGTTATGAGAATAAGGCTTTTGTTATGAGAATAAGGTCTTAAGGGGTGTTATGAGAATATATATATGAGTTTATGTCCTCTACAACATTCACTTATTGCTATTTCTTCACGTTGCTTTTCTGCTAAGTGAATGTGATCGGACCCTTCCCCCTCTATGCTAAACTCAACCCATTCCATTCACAAATTCTTCATATGCGTTCTATTTGAAACTTGTTCAAAATCTTCACTGTGTCCTTGTCAGCTGAAGAAATTGCGAACGCAACGTTAAAACTTATCCTTTCCAAAAATTTCGGTTTTGCCGCTCAAATCATTCCACATCCCACGACAATACTTATCTATTCACCGACGATCTCACACGATCTCCACTACACAGTACGTGGGTGACACATGTCGTGTGAATGAGAAGGGTCAGGGGCACGTTCGTCCAATTTCTTTGGGCGAACGGTTTTTCATCTCAGCTATAATTACCCCTCCCCTTCCCTCACTTCACTTTTTACTCCGCTCGTTCTCACTCTCCCACTCGAGCTTCTCCAACCCTAGCACCGCTGCTACTCCATCGTCGCCGGTGAGGAAGAGCTTCACTGCCTCGACCTCGTCGCCGTCATACTCGCGCCGGCCGCGGATTTCTTCACTCTACCGCCACCGTAGCTGTCTTCCTCTACCAAGTTAGGGTGTGGAAGATCTGCACAGACGAATTTCACTTCTCCATCCCATAGTTCATTGTGTTCTTCATTTAGGGTAATTAAAAGTTACTTTTACTGCCCTCTATGATTCGAATGTTTTCTTCAAAATTCTCAAAAGGTGTTTTTCTTCGTCAAATCTTCACACACTAAACACCTCACATATCATCTGTTCTTGATTTGATTTCTCTAAGCTATGTTTCTCTTCAAGATTTCTCAATTGTGTGGATTTTCAATCTATACAACTCTGGAACCTAAGACAAAGAACGCTTAGTCAAATTCTTCAAGACTCATCTGGTCAAAATCCTCAAACTTGTTCTTTTTACAAAACCTTCTGAGAACGCATACGACCTCTCCAAATTCCTCGCAACTATACTCTGTTCACATGTACTCATGTCCACTGCTGAATCACTATGTTCTCATCAACTTAACTCATTTGCAGCGTTCCTCGAAGAAAAGTTGCACACTTCTTCAGAAAATTCAATTGTTCAAATTCCTCGTCTGAAGAAAATAGCTGATGGAAAGAAGCCACAGAAAGGAGGAAAGATGCCTGAGGTCAATACTGCTTTTGAGATGCTTGAAGACATATATGCTGACTATTGCACTCCTGATGAGGCAAAGTTCGGAAAAGAGGACAAGAATCAGCGCAAAGTGCGCATACAAAGAATAGAGAGAAGATGGGCACGTGAGTGGAGGGAGTACAGATATGTGACTCCCAAATACATGAAGAAATTCACACTCAATCCTCCCTGCCCAAGACCTCCATTGGCACATGGCCAAGTTGCTGATCCCACAAGCCTCAAGTGTGGTGAGGATTTTCCTGAAGAATGGGTTAAGCGCCAGGCCAAGTTGGCCAAACAAGTAAAAGAAGCAGTGAGGAAATTCAATGAAGACTCTGCTGCTGCTGCCTCTGCTGAGACCTCTGCTTCCAAGCCTAAGAAGGCCATGGCTAAGAAGCCTGCTCACAAACCAAGTGCTTCTGCCTCAGCAATGCCCTCATGGCCAGATTCTTCAAAGCCCTCACGGCAAATTCCTCGGATTGCTCCTGCTCCTCCAAAGTCCTCAGCTCCTCCGCAAAAGTCTTCAGATGCTGCAACAAAGTCATCTGCTCCAGTTCATCTTGCCACATGTCAGAGGACTGCGGGCATATCCATTGCCTCAGGAGCCTCTGCAAGCTCCTCAGCTGCCCCAAGTTCCTCAGCTGGTCCCTCGCTGCTGAAGAAAAAGACAGCAGTTGGACGAGGCTATTGCCCAAGTCCTCATAAGAAACAAGTTGCTTTCCAAGTGCCGTCTGATGATGAAGCTGATGATGAAGAACTTGTTCAAATCATCAGAGACACGCAAGAAAGGGCCGCTAGAGCCAAAGGCAGTGAAGTACCACTGCTGTTGGATCCAAAGGTGATCCTTGATTTCATTGATCACTCGCATAAGGACCCGAACACTCCTATGCCTGACTTCAACTTGACTCCTGGCCAAAGTCATATGCTGACCGCCTTCATAGGCGAAGAAAAATGGAAGTTTGAAAGGGCCAGGCAGACAAAGAAAGCACAGTACAAGAAGGAGCGCTTCCTGAAGAAAAATGTTGTCAACATGACAACTGAAGAACTTGTAAAACTTCAGGGTGAAATCAAAACCCTAAGTGATGAATTTGAAGCATATCGCGCTGACTGGATTGGCGCCAAAGTCAGATTTGGAAATTTGACTAAATATTTTTCTTCAAGTGCTGCTCGTAAAACACACATTGAAATTCCTCAAGCTGAAGCATCTGCTCAGTCTGCTGAAGGACATGCCAGCACCGCTGAAGAACATCAGGCTGCTGAAGAAAATCCCAGGGCTGATGACTCCACTCCAGCCACTGAAGAAATTGCCAGGGCAACCTCTAGTGTTGTGCCTGAAGAGAATGTCAGGCCAGCTGAAGCTCCAAAGGTTGTGCCTCAAGATCGTGAAGAAGCCAGGACAACTGCATCAGTTGTGCCTGAAGAAATTGAACCAGATTCCTCTGCTACTCCTGCGCCTTGATGGCTTCTCGCCCCTCGTTGGTTACCCCAAGTGGAAGGTTTGAGATGCAGTGTAGCGGAAGTTTTCCCTTGGCAAAGATACCAAGGATCGAATTCCCCTGAGACTCCAAGGTTCAACAAGAAGGTGTCAACTGCTAACGGCGCCAGATACTTAGCAATCAACTTGGACCTGCACACAGATACAAATAACTTTGCTCCCAGCGAGTACAGAGAGGTTGTCAATCCCTCTGGCCTTGTCGTTTACAAAGGATCAAACGCAAGAGATAATAGTGATAGGTATTGCTGCAACTAGTAAGTAAAAACAGGAAGTAAATAGCGGATGTGATCAGTGATGGTAATATGGACCGGGGTCCCATGATGTTCACTAGTGATGTCTCTCTCCCAAAAGACGATAAAACAGCTATGTGAGGTAAACGAATTACAGCTGGGCAATTGACAGAATTATGTGCGCAAACCAATGCTAACTATGTTGCAAGAAAGGTTGAGGCTCAAAAGCATGGGCGGTACGCCAAGGTAAGTAGACCGAAATCCATCTGCATCTACTACTAATCATCCACCTTGAGATATCTATCCAGAACATCTCGCTGGTATTAAGTTGCGAGTCCCACCCATAGTGTAAACTCAAAGCAACAGACAACTGCATTAAAAGAACTTTGCGTAAAGTAAACAATCCTTGCACCCGCGAGTACAAGCACCATTGTTTTCCCCCTTGTGGCAACAGCACATCCCCTAGACTCATGTTTCTATCACTCACGCTAGTCATCGAGGGGCATGAACCCACAATCAAGCATAACGTTCCCTCTTGGAGTCACTACCTACTACTTGGCCAAAGCAATAAACAGCAACGGAGAACATGCAAGAATTACTCAAGAACATAAATATAAAAGAGGTAAATCAAATATATTACTCACACACAATCTGAACATAATCTCACAATCCATCGGATCCCAGCAAACTCAACATAGCAACAGCATAAGGATTACATATATGCCTCGATCATGTAGGGCAGCTCACGAGGTCTAATTAGTGAAGCACAAAGAGGGGAGGAGAACATCACATAGCTACTGGTCATGGACCCATGGTCTAAGGGAGACTACTCACAACTCATCCGGGAGGCGTCCATGGTGGTGGAGAGGCTCCCGGTGGTGGTTCTCCCCTCCGGCAGGGTGCCGGGAAGAGTTCTCCTGGTGCTCCCGATCTTGGAAGCACGGAGGCGGCGGAACAGAGATGAGATCGCGAAAAAGGGTTCCGTCCTCGAGGGTTTCGGGACGCGTGTTAAATATATGCCAAAGGGGGGCATCAGCGGAGGCCTGGGGGGCCCAGGCGCCCCCCCGGCACGGCCAGGAGGGGGGCCGCGCCACCAGGGCGCCTGGAGCCCTGGTGCCCCCCCTCCGGCCCTACTTCGGCCGTGTGGAAGCTTCCGGAACGCTGATTTTTTATATAATTTTTCCGGGATTTTTCTGACAGTTTTCGTGATGGGAAAACCTGAAATACAAAAACAGCAGAAAACAAAAACTGGCACTGGGGTGCACTGAGTTAATAGGTTAGTCCAAATATGATCAAAAGTGTATGGAAGTGTATAAATATCATAGCAATATCACCCAAAAGAGGCATGGAGCAAGAAGAAATTATAGATACGTTTTAGACGTATCAACATCCCCAAGCTTAATTCCTGCTCGTCCTCGAGTAGGTAAATGATAACAAGAATAATTTCTGTGGTGACATGCTATTAACCATATAAGGACTTTTCATAGTCATATGACAAAAGCTTACTGAGACAATGAATCTGTAGTAATTAAGTTGCCTCATGAGAAAATCACAAAGAACTGAAAGTTTTACAATATGATACTGAAACATCAAAAAGATTTGTAATGAGCATGGTGTGCAAATATGATAAAGTGATATCTCGCTTGCCCCCTTTAGTGAAGCAAAACATAAATGCAGGGGCACCTCCAAGGTTTAAGTGATGACTAGATACAATGATTTCAAAATAAACGATATCACAATCATGCAAAAGACAATGCTACTTTGGGACAATGCACATTACACTCAGAATGACAATCATGCTCTTAATAGTTGGTGCTTTAAAAGAAGGTGGAGACTCTCGAACCGTGGCTTTTGTTGGCAATTTTGAAAACCCGTAGTCGGAAACAAAGACAAACCATGTACCAGAGCTCTTGGTTTTAAAAACAGAGGTAATAATTATTTTTTTAGATTATGCATGTTCCGTCAACGAATGCTAGCAGACAACTCAATCACTTCTTGAGATGGACAAGTTTCGAGGAACGGCTCCCGAATGAGGACGATCACATCCTCTTAATCTCCTTTGTTTATCACTACCAAAGTTTTCTGATTTCTCATGAACAAAGCGTGAAGGAGGGTTTGTTTGTTATATTAATTTTGAGCCGGGCGCACTCTTTGCCAGTTCCTTCTCGTATTATGGGTTTGCACATTAGACATGCAATCCCGGGGTGAAGCTTGTCCAACTTAAAAAGATCATGAATTAACTACTACTTCCTCATGAACTAAAACAGAGGCACAAAATAGGAATGCCTTTTTTTTGAATAATTTCGAGATGGTACATGAAAGTCTTCGTTAGGAATGGCAGGTAAATACCATGTATAGGAAGGTATGGTGGACTCATATGGCATAACTGGTTTAAAAGAATTTGGATGCACAAGCAGTCAGTCCGCTTAGTACAGGTGGAGGTTAGCAAAAGACTGGGAGCGACCAACTAAAAGAGCAATGACGGTCATAATCATGCAGAGCGACAAAGCAACATTGAATAAGGCATGGTAGTTATATCGCTACTCAGAAACAAAAGATCATCAAGGCTTGACAGACTTTCTTTACAGTCTTAAATATGCGTGAGCATACGCCAAGTCAATCAAAATAAATTCTTGAAGGAAGATATCACTAAACCATACCACATCATAGGCAAACAAATCATGTTGGTACTCCAATAACACATTGGGAACCCCCAGCTATTTGAGACTAACCATAAGAGAACCTGAACTACTAAGCACCATTATGCACGTAGCATTTTTATCATAGACATATCGACCAATGCAACAGAAGCCAACTCTCTTAATAAGATAAGCATGATAAATAAAGAGAGTTCCAACGACCAACTAAACAAAAGCTCTTTAAAAAGATAAGCATGAAAACTAAAAGCTAAACATGATAGTAGCTATTGAAATACCAAGAACACACACATCATGGATAAACATGAAAATTCTATGTTATGTTCTTGGTTGAAGTGGAGCGTGTTTCTCTCCCACACAAAGAAAGCTGAGTTCCGACTCGTTATGAAAAGCTAAAGAAAACTAAAAAAGGAAACTAAGAGCAAGACGCTCCAAGCATAGCACATAACACATGAAGTGATAAAAATATAGTGGAACGAAAGACGAACTGATAATGTTGATGGAGAAGGGGATGCACGGGGGCATCCCCAAGCTTAGACGCTTGAGTCTTCTTGAATATTTCTTGGGGGTGCATGGGGGCATCCCCAAGCTTGAGCGTTTGACACTCCTGAATCTTTTTATCATCTTCCCTCGCACACTTGAAAACTCCCTTCATACATAACTCATCATAATCTGATTAGCGAGGTTAGTACCCATAGTAATATAATTGTTCCTTGCTGGAAATAAGGATATTCTTGAAGGTCTACTGTTTCTCAAGATTGCCAAAAGGTTTTTGCAAAGAAAAAGCAAGCTCAAGGTTTGCAAAATGAATGAAAGGCAAGACAGGACAGAATCTGTGAAAAACAGACCAGCAGGTAGTAAATGATTTTTTCGGGGCACTTCTGCCACTCTAATCAAAAAACTCAGAATAGACGCACGAAAGACAATTGTATAGAGCACGCTTTCGAAAAAATTCAGACCAAAAATATGATCTGGTGATTTTATACGAATTTTTCTATCCAAGGACAGAATCTGTTTCCTGGACAGCACGTCACAACTTTTGAACTTTCTTGCAATCAGAGGCTACACTTGGCACAAAGTTGAAAAGTAAAGATACAATGATGGTGCTACTGTAGTAACAACATCAAGACACAACAAAAGCAAAATAAAATTTTATTCATGTGGGCTGCCTCCCGAAAGCGCTTTCTTTTATGCCTTTAAGCTAGGCATAATGCAAAGAGATCAAGTTGTATCAATTGAACCATCATCAAGATCATCAAAAACCCTCTTCAATAGTACAACTAGTCTTAAGAGGACTTTCAAGTAAAGGCCTAATAGAGATACTTCTAGGAAGAAGACCAAAAGGATAAAAGTCAAGGGAAGATTCATTTATAAATTTATCAAAGAGAGGTGTTTCTTCCAAAGTCTTTACTGTTTCAACCCCTTTGGCAATAGATGGATTTCTTTTAGAGCGGGGAGCCTTTGGAACGTGAACGAACTTAGGCTCCTTCCTTGCCGGAGTTTCTACCCTTTTGGTTTTGATTGAGGAGAAAGTAGTTCCTAGAGTATCAAAGATTTCCTCAATCTTGTCTATCCAAGAAGAGTCCAAGTCATGGGATTTGATGGTCTCCAAAGTTTTGAGAATTTTATGCATGGAGCTATCAAGCCTATTCAAATTCCCTTGGATCTTACGATCCAACTCATTTATCTTATTAGTGTTTGGCATCTCTAGCTCTATCTTTTCAAGTTTTTTTCATAATGTGAGCTAGGGTGATGTCCTCTTGAATGCTAACAACAGGGGGATTCCCGACAAGATTTTCAATAATACTAAGAGATTCCCAAACTGGGGCCTCTAGGAAATTTCCATTGATAGCAGTATCTAGAATAAACCTATTCCAAGAAGTAATTCCAACATAAAAATTTCTAAGCAGGATAGTAGTAGATTGCTTCTTGGTGGCTCTTTTTGAGAATCATTAATTCTATACCAAGCATCTTTCAGACTTTCCCCACCTCTTTGTTTAAAGGTGAGAACTTCTGCCTCGCCAAAGACAAAAGGACCCGACATAATGACAACTAAAGAATGAGATAACTATTTTTGTGATTTTCGATAAAAGACACTAAAGCAAAACTGAAAGGTAAACTAACAAGACTAAAAGCAAAGGTAAAAGATAGCGTGCAACTCCCCTATCTTGAAGAGTGGAGTCCCCGGCAACGGCGCTAGAAAACTTTGCTTGATGGCTTCTCGCCCCTCGTTGGTTACCCCAAGTGGAAGGTTTGAGATGCAGTGTAGCGGAAGTTTTCCCTTGGCAAAGATACCAAGGATCGAATTCCCCTGAGACTCCAAGGTTCAACAAGAAGGTGTCAACTGCTAACGGCGCCAGATACTTAGCAATCAACTTGGACCTGCACACAAATACAAATAACTTTGCTCCCAACGAGTACAGAGAGGTTGTCAATCCCTCCGGCCTTGTTGTTTACAAAGGATCAAACGCAAGAGATAATAGTGATAGGTATTGCTGCAACTAGTAAGTAAAAACAGGAAGTAAATAGCGGATGTGATCAGTGATGGTAATATGGACCGGGGTCCCATGATGTTCACTAGTGATGTCTCTCTCCCAAAAGACGATAAAACAGCTATGTGAGGTAAACAAATTACAGCTGGGCAATTAACAGAACTATGTGCGCAAAGCCGCAAACCAATGCTAACTATGTTGCAAGAAAGGTTGAGGCTCAAAAGCATGGGCGGTACGCCAAGGTTAGTAGACTGAAATCCATATGCATCTACTACTAATCATCCACCTTGAGATATCTATCCAGAACATCTCGCTGGTATTAAGTTGCGAGTCCCACCCATAGTGTAAACTCAAAGCAACAGACAACTGCATTAAAAGAACTTTGCGTAAAGTAAACAATCCTTGCACCCACGAGTACAAGCACCGTTGTTTTCCCCCTTGTGGCAACAGCACATCCCCTAGACTCATGTTTCTGTCACTCACGCTAGTCATCGAGGGGCATGAACCCACAATCAAGCATAACGTTCCCTCTTGGAGTCACTACCTACTACTTGGCCAAAGCAATAAACAGCAACGGAGAACATGCAAGAATTACTCAAGAACATAAATATAAAAGAGGTAAATCAAATATATTACTCACACACAATCTGAACATAATCTCACAATCCATCGGATCCCAGCAAACTCAACATAGCAACAGCATAAGGATTACATATGTGCCTCGATCATGTAGGGCAGCTCACGAGGTCTAATTAGTGAAGCACAAAGAGGGGAGGAGAACATCACATAGCTACTGGTCATGGACCCATGGTCCAAGGGAGACTACTCATAACTCATCCGGGAGGCGTCCATGGTGGTGGAGAGGCTCCCGGTGGTGGTTCTCCCCTCCGGCAGGGTGCCGGGAAGAGTTCTCCTAGCGCTCCCGATCTTGGAAGCGCGGCGGCGGCGGAACAGAGATGAGATCGCGAAAAAGGGTTCCTTCCTCGAGGGTTTCGGGACGCGTGTTAAATATATGCCAAAGGGGGGCATCAGCGGAGGCCTGGGGGGCCCAGGCGCCCCCCCCCCCCCC